>JAKFHU010001035.1:40000000-40661000 GCA_023783475.1 Daubentonia madagascariensis
GGAAATGGGAAGGGCCATTGGGTTGAGCAGACCAGGAGACTGTGCCCTGATTGGCACAGTCCTGCTTACGCTCTGCGTGTTCCCCTGTCCCCAGGGATGAACCCTGGGATCTTCATTCCCCAGCCTTCCTTGCCAGCATGGTTCTAAGTTAGATTCTGGCTCTAGGAAGCACTTGCACAAGCATCGGAAGGCTGAAGGTGAGAAGAAGCTCCTCTCTGAGTTGGCCCGAGCAGACGCGCGGGTGACTGTGGCGCCCAGGCAGTCTCCTGCGAGTGGCCCACTTTGGTGCTGCAGGCAATCGAGATGGTCTCCACATCTCTGCAACCCTGGCACTGTCTGATTTTGTGGGGTCTGACAGTGGCATCCCTGATCGTCTCTCATCCAGCCCTTCCATCCATTATGAAAGCCTCTCAATCCCTTGTATTAAAACCCTGTGTATCTGGAATATCTAGAGTGGCTTCCGGTTTTCTGACCAAACCCTGACTGACACACAAAGCTGCGTGAGATGGTGTGGGGGGAACATCCTGTTCAACCTTCCCAGCAATGCTGAGGTTTAGGCTGTCACTACCCCAGTTTCATAGATCAGAAGCCCAAGGCTCAAAGAAGTCAAGGCTACCTGACTCCAAAGCCATTCTCTTTGTCCTAGGTTGTCCTATTCTGCTGCTCTTAATATTATAGAAAGGGAGAAGGAAGCACAAGAGGGAAAGAGAAAAGCAGCAGAGGAGGACAGGAGCGACATGGACAGGGAAGAATTGAGAACAGTGAAGTAGAAAGGGAGCGAGGGGAGAGCAGCCCCCAGGGTTCTGCAAAGTTGGAGAAACTTCCCTTCATAACTTCTACTCAGACTGTGCTTTACGATGTTACCCCTGCTCTTGGCAATAGCAATTAGCCAGGTAACCACTGTTCACAGCTCTTCACCTGCTCCTTATTTTCAGGCTTTCTGAGACTCCACTGTGAACAGAAGACACAACAACCCACTGGGTGAGGAAGTTTCTGGGCTGCCCCAACAGTGTGCAGAGTGATGTCACCCTGGAGAGTGGACAGCATCGGCAGAGGGGCAGCCCCAGCCCCTGGCTCGTGGGGATGGGAGTCAGGTTTGCCTTGCACATAGGGTAGCAGGTGCAGGTTGTCTTGGATACTCTCCTGCCTCTCCCTTCCAGACCCTTCTCTAAGCACCCTCCCCCCCGGCACCCCATTCCCTCTGGCTGGCCCTGGGCTTGCCTCAGAGTGCCCCTCCTCTGTGTCCAGTGGGAAGGCACCTACGTCGATGAGGCAGGGCAGGGGCAGGAACCTGGAGCCTTCCTCCCACACCCTGGTCTCAGTCTCGCTCGGTGTACATGGAAGGCCAGGCCAGAGTCGGGAGGACCCAAGGGAGCCCATGAGAGTCAGTCCATATCCCATGCTAGCCTGGATTCTCACAGCATGGCAGGGTCCTCAGAGGTCCTACAAGCCGGTCCCTTCATGTCATTAACAAGGAAACCAAGGGTCACAGAGGTGAGGGCAGAGCCCGAGGCCACACTGTCCGCATGCCAGCCCATGGCCTCTGCCCCACCCAGCGCCCTTCCCTCCCGTTCCCACTGCCTGGCAGCCCCTGTGTCCCCACTGCCCTGGTGCCCCGAGAACCAGCCCCTCACATATGACCACAATTACTGTGGGCTTGGGACTGAGCCCAGCCACTCTGCGAGCACATCCAGGCCTGGTCACTGGCCAAGTTTCCATCTCAGTAGAAAAATGAAAAAATTCAAGGGATGCATGTTAATCCCAAACACACAAGCAGGAAGGAGAGGGGTGAGGGGAGAGGGCCAGCCTGGATCTCCTGGGGCAACATCAGCCCACCAGGAGCTCCTGAGACCCACTCTGGAGGCAGAGCGCCTCTGGCCAGCAGAGCTTAGGCTGTTTTGTGGCTATAAACCTTGCTGCCTCCAGGGCTCAAGATGGAACTCAGCTGGTGGGACGTGGCTGGTGGTCCCCCAATACTCACCCTCCTCAGCTGGCTCCTTCTTTGTGCCATTTTCCACAACCTTTGTGTTTCCATCCTTTATTTCAGCATCACCATTCCCTTCCATAGATAAGGAAACTGAGGCCCGGAAATCAAGGGACAGGCCTGAGGTCAGGTGGCCACTCAGGAGTGGAGATGGGCTAGAACACAGGCCTCAGGGCAGCCAGTAGGGCAGACAGCCCCTCTCCGGACGCTTTGGAGCTACCTGGAGCAGCCTGGGCTCTGCCTAGACTCTCCTGCGTCCTCCTGCCCCCTACTCTGCCCAGCGTCTGATGAGCTGTCTGCCCACATCTGCCCCACACCTCGCTGCATGGCCTTGGTGGAGTTCCAAATTCCATCCTGGCTGCCAACTCGTGCCCCTCTAATGCTGACATCTCACATTCTCGAGGCTTCCAGGCTAATGTTTTCCCAGTGCTTCCTCCCTTGAGCCTAAGTTTCCTTCCTTTCTCCCAGACTTGAAACATTTCTGAGTAATATACCTCTTCCAGCCTGCTCAACTCCCAGGAACTCCCATTTGCAAGCTGTGCTTGGTCCTGGTCTCAAGGAGGGGAGGGTATTTGAATATTTGACCAATGACATATGTGCAGCTACCCTTTTGGGGTTTTATAACAGGTTAGATAGATATTAGGAGACCCACTGCTCTCTGCCTTGGGGGGAAAGGAGTTAACATTTTGCTGGAACTCTACAAACCTCATGTAATGTAGTAAAAACCTTACAGGGGACAGCAGCCATCAATTAAATATCAACTGTCAGGTGGGAAAGAGCTGTGGCCCCACTGAGAACAATGGACTTTTTGATTGCTAATGCCCCTGAGGGGATACAGTTCCTCAGAAAATGAGGTCTGTCTGAGATAAATGTGCTTATTTACAAGCTTCTAGACTGGCTGAGGTCGGCCCAGGGCCTGCCGCCAGGCATCTGAGCAATGGGGAGAGCTGTAGAGCGCAGCATTTTGCCCACTTGGGGATTTATAGGCTCCCTGACAGGCAGAGCAGCCTCAGTTTGGAGGCCAGCAGGGGCCAGGAGGTTGGCCAAGGCTTTCCCAGCGGCTTTACAAGCAGCTGGGCGCTTGGGGGAAATGCCTCTGAAACACAGGGGTGTTATCTTCCATCTCCTCTAGAGTCAAAGCCACAGCAGTGCACTTTCCTCACCGACCAGGGGCGGGAGCCACGAGGGTAGGGTGGGGTGGACACGCAGCGTTATTCCCAAAAGGTCATCCCTCTCTTTTTAATGCTTTCCAAAGGCCCAAATGATCACTTTGTGTTTAAGACAATCTGTTTTTTTCAAAGGAATGAAGGAAGAAAAAGATGTTCTTCCAGGTCTAATTATGAAAGCCATAGGGCTGGAAAGACATGGAGAAAACAGATGTCTCCTGGCTCTGCCTGCAGCAGGTACACGCCTAAGCCGTGGGGAGGCGTTGAATCTGCGCAACCGGCCGGGGGACTCCATCAGTGCCCCGGGCCTGACCCCAGTCCCAGTCTAGCTACAGCCCCACTGCTGGAGTGAAAGTCCACTTCTTCCCCTTAATCTTCATGGGAACTGGAAAGTGGCCAAGAGACCGGAAGAGCCAGTGTTTTGGGTCCTCCTGGAATCTTAGTAAAGCAGTTTGGGGGGCTCTCTCTCTCTCAACCTGGGGCACCCAGTCCTTAAAACCTGCACTGTCCTGTGAAAGGGCAAGTCCCAGAGCCAGGGCCGCCGGCAGGTCTTCTGTCCCTCTATGCTAGCAGGAGTGCTGACGGAGCAGCACGCCCGGGGGTTTGTCTTCCTAAGCACATCCAGTCAGTCCTCGTGCCCTGACCAAGTAAAACAGAGTGGGTGTCCCTCCAGATCCTGTTTCAAATAAGTGCTAGTTGAGGGGGGGGAGTTTGGGGATGAAGAAAGCATCACTCTCTCCCCCACCTGTCAAAACTAAAAATCTCCAATTCCCCAAGGTGAGGGAGAGGTAGGCTGTGGTGGGTGTAGGGAACAGGCAGGTGTCTTGTCTCCAAGGGCCCCTCTGGCTCCAGCCAGCTTTGCACTCTGAAGCCAGGCCCTGGAGGGACCCCAGTCCCCTGCTGCAAGCCTTTCCTTGCTCCCACGCAGTTCACAGCCCTGACTGCTCAAGATGACATTTTCTAAACACTGGAGACAGAGATAAGAAGCAGACGGGGAGGGAGAAGGCCTGGGAACTGGAGCTGGGCCCAAGGAGGAATGTGGGCTCCTTGCTGAGAGCAGGCAGAGGCGTCCAGACCCCGCGGGAGACGGACACACATGCAGGGACCTCTCACCCTTGCTTTGACATGGTGGCTAGAGCCTGACCCCTTGATCCAGGTAGTTGTTCACAGGTCAGAACACATGCCTTCCTGAGCAGTCCCAGTGCAGGCACGACCCCCATGCCCCTGAGAACTCCTGCACACCTGGGCTTCACGAAGCGCTGTTCACTGCTGTGCCCCAGTGCCCAGACGTGGTCTGGCACATGGCTTTGCAGTGCTCAGTAAATATCTGTAAAGAGAATGACTTGCTGTATTACTCCTCCTGGAGTGAGCTGGTATTTTAGCCAGGACCAGTTCTCCAGGGATGGAATTTCAGAGGCAGAAAGAACAATCAGGTGTCCCTCAAAGCAAACACAGAGGGGCTTGGTTAGGTACAAGATGGCTTGCATGGGGGAATTTGGATGAGCTGAGCTCTTAAACCTGTCTGGGTTGTTATTAGGAAAAGTCATCCTATGATAACAACAGTAATAATAATGGTGCTACCGTTCATTATGCAGAAGGCGAGAGGCTCTTCTGACAAGGGCTTCAAAGAGTGGTTTCAAGGACACTTCTGGGCTTTCTTGGATCTCAGAAGAATAACCAGATCAGCCTGCTTCCCTGCATCCCAGAGCCCCCTGAAAAGTGGGGACTGTTTGGGGGTCCTAGGTCAGACCCCCAAACCTCTACCCCACTGAACTCCCACCTCCAAAGGCAATCAAATAGCTCACACCAGGAGCTCGAGCTTTGAGGGAGACCTTCACACCTCACACACTCCCTGGATGATCTTTGGTTCCCCTCTCAGCCTGCGCAAGCAGTGAAATACAGCATCCAGCTGCCACCCAGCTCAGCCGTGCTGCTATCTTGGGGCAGAAACCTTGAAAGGAATCCCAGCGCCGGCCAAAGAAAACATGAGTCAGGTCTGGCTAAGCCAGGCGGTTTCTCTCTCCCCACTTCCATCCCCACACCCCCAACTCCAGAGCCAATGAGCTGTTTGGGTAACCCCAAGACCCCACTCCCACATGGCCTACAGCCAGCAAAGACATGCCAGCAGGATTCTAGAACCTTGGCCTGGCTGCAGGTCGCTGCCTTTGAAAATGAGGGAGGTGTGGGGCTCTAGCCCGAGCCCACCTCAAGCGGGACAGGAGCATTCACCGCAGGTGTCCAGCCTTCCGCCTGCCCTGGCCTTCTCTGGACAGGGATCCCTTTTGGGGGTGCTGTGATTGTCCTCAGAGGAAGTGTCCACCCTGCTGGGAGCAGCACAGGATTTCTATCTAACATGTGGAGGAAGACATTGCCTGACTCCTGTGCCATCCCACCCGGGGCCTTCCATTCTCCTGCAGATTTAACCCGGGGCTGAAATGTGGGTATTTCCTTATGCTTGGGGAAGCTGCAGCTGCTGCTGGACTTTGTGGAAAAGCCTTTCCCACCTCTGTGACTTCTGGTTCAAAAGCTTCTCCACTCTCTCTCCTCCAGAGGATCTCACACACAGGGACCTCAGGGTCTCTTGTTTCTGTTCACTCTAGAAAAGCATTGTCCAACAGAAATACACTGGGAGCCACAAATGAGTCACCTATGCAATTCAATGTTTTCTAATTGCCACATTTTGTAAAAATGTAAAAAGAAAACTGAGATTAGTTTTAGTAATATATTTTATTTAATCCAATATATTTAGATGAACCCAAATGAATACTATCATTTCAATCTTTAATTCATATAAAAATTATTAATGAGATATTTTACATTCCTTGTTTCATACCAAGTGTATTAGTTTCCTGGGGCTGCTATAACAAATTGCCACAAACTGGGTGGCTTAAAACAACAGAAATTTATTGTCTCACAGTTATGGAGGCCATAAGTCAGAAATCACGTGTCAGCAGGGCCATATTCCCTCTGAAGGCTGTAGATAAAAATCCCTTCATGCCTCTTCCTAGCTTCTGGTGGTTGCTGGCAGTCCTTGGCAATCCTTGGCTTGTGGCTATGCCACTCTAGTCTCTGCCTGTGTCATCACATGGGTTTCTTCCTCTGTGTGTGTCTCTGTATCTTCACATGGCTATTTTATATGGATACCAGTCATTGGATTTATATTTACTGGCCCACCCTAGGCCAGTAAAATCTTGTCTTAGCTAATTACATCTGCAAAGATACTATTTCCAAATAAAGTCACATTCTGAGGTTCCAGGTGGACATGAGTTTTAAGGGGACATTATTCAACCCAGTACAGTGTTGGATTCAGTGACAACTCACCCAACTGGCTTTTGGCTTCCAAGATCCTGTTGTATTGTCTGTTCTTTTGTTGTCTTTGTCCCTTTATTTTCATTTTGGTGGGCCTTGGGGTGGGACCAAAGGTAAAAAGAAACAGGAGAGATTGCTGTTAATAATATAGCTTATTTAACCCAATGTATCCAAAACATTATCATTTCAACATATAATCAGTATAGAAAATTATTAATTAGATATTTTACATTTTTTTTCATGCTGTCTTCAAAATTCCACATGTATGTGACCTTTACAGCACGTTCCAGTTCAGATTAGCCATATTTGAGGGACTCAATAGCGACCTCTTTGGACGGGGAAGCTCAGGAATTTAGAGAAAAAGAAGCGAGGTCTCTGGCGACGCTGGGGACACCCTGGGGAGGCTGGTGGGTCCCAAGGGGTGGTATTTACCTGATGGCTTCGCCCCCTTCAGGGTCTCTCCTGCTTATTTCTCATCTGTGAGGGATGGTTGTCTCTTGGTGGTGAAGGGAGGGATTCACGAGCGACAAGCTTATAGGACTATCACACCAGAAGGTGGATTTGTTCTTGCACAAGAGAAATGAAGAACACCTGCTGCTCTTTCACCTGTGCCTGCATTCCCTTCCTTCCCTGTAGGCACAGTTCTTGGGGAGCCAGTCCTGGGCGCCTGGACTCAGAACTGGAGACTTTTCTTACTGAGTGCAAATGATGGAAAATCTCGGGCAAAAACAGTGTGAGGCATGCACCTCCCCCACAGAGACATGCCCATGGCTGGGGGTGGGGGACAGCCAGGCTCTCTGTCCCTGGGCAGTATGAGACAGCCATAGCCATGTGCCTGGGGACTGGCTCTTTTCTACACCTCCCTCGCAGACCTGGCCCCTTCAGACCGACATCTTTTCCCTTTAGATACGTGGGTCTTGCTGGCCTGGGGCCCATTTAGGACGACTTTGCCTCTGTCTGCTCTGATGTCTATGTATCAATTTTATGGTCAAACTCTCAAAGAGCAAGCTCATTCCTCAGGGGACCAGGCTTCCTCATTTTGCTCCCTTGAAATGCCTGCGATTCTTTGTTCTCCTGGCCCCTGCATGTAGTCGGGGCACAGCCCTGCTCCGGACGTGCACGCTGGACAGTGGGGCATCCCCTCCATGTGGCCTTCCTGTCCCCAGGCCCCAGGGCAGCCGTCCTGAGCCAGTGCAGCAGGATGACAGAGCCATCACATTTGCAGTCCAGAGCAAAAAAGTCACCGGACAGAAAATGAAGTAGAGAGAAGAGGACAAGTACAGGGGATGAGGAATGTCTGATGTCAATTCAGGGCGCTCCCAGTCCCAGAAAGCACAAATGACATGAATCAGTCTCTCTCCCTCTCTCTCTTTCTCTCTATCTTGAGAGCCTTTCAATTTTTTCCTACAATGCACGGACCTCACAAAAAATGACTCAGCCTTACATAAGAGACGGGAATTTGAGGGGGACCAGCAATGTGATGAGTCATTGCCTTGAAATTTCCAGTGGGTTACACATGTTTTCTTACATGATTTTAAAAAATTTATCTTAATGGCCATCAAAAAAATGGTTTGAGAGGGAGATTAGGGCGAGGATCCTGCGTCAGGGAAGGAAAGAATAGTCATGATGAACAGGAGGCTAGCGACAGGGCCCTCTAGGTCAGGCCTCGCGATATTCTGGTGAGAATCCAGAAATCTCCTCTCAGGATCTCAAGGCGTTTCAAGAAACTTAGTAATACAACCACCTCGTATAGCAAGAATCAGCCGCTGGGGTCTCCAGGAAGTACCTTGATTTGGAAGAGCTGTGACCAACCTCAATGTCACCTCTGACCAAAAGCTGCAGAAGGCTGTAGGGCAGTGGTTCCCAGCTCTGTTCCCATGCTAGAGTCTCCTGGGAGCTTTATAAAATCCCAATGGCCAGGCTGCACCCACGACTAATAAATCAGAACCTCTAGAGATGGGATCCAGGCATCAGTATTTTTGTTCTTGTTGTTCCCCAGGTGACTTCTGCGTACAGCCAATGATGGGAACCTGCTGGGCTGAAGGGGCCGGGACTGTTTTATACCAGGAGGATACTTCCAGGTGTTGATGTCACCCTGATTGTCTGAGGGTTATTAACTATTCCCTTAAATATCTGATACAACCGGTTGTCATTCTCCAGGAAGCTCAAGATTTTTTTCTCCTTTTCTGTTGTGTTGCAAAAAGCCCACAGGAAAGCAATTCCCTGCAGGGAAGACCTGCAGCTGACAAGTGGGCAGCTTGGGGCAGGTGGGCCAGGCTTTGGGCGCCAGCAGATCTGTCAGAGGAGGGGCCCTTGGACTCGCCTACAGGCAGGCCAGAGTCCCTCGACACCAATACACCTATCCCACCCCAGTCCCGGCCTGGAGGGCCAAGGCCTCCACCCGGGCTTGCGCCAGTGCCCCTCTGTCAAGGCAGTCCACCCTAAGCCCCTATGGCTCCCTTGGTCACAGAATAAAGTCATCAGTTTCATGCTGGCACTTGAGGCTATGCCCAACCTTCCTCCAATATGCCTCTCCCTCTCCCACCAGGCTGCCACCTCCCCTCCCGTTCCTATTGCCAGACTTTAGTTCACACCTAGATGTCCTCTGGCTCATGAGATGTTCAAGGTCTTCAGGCATTGCCCCTGGACTGCAAATGCCCCGGGCAGGAAAAGCCTCTTGTCAGCCTGTAGCTCCACTGACCTTGCTGGTGGAGGTGCAGAGAACAGGTCCTAGGCCCCGAGGGGAGGTGGGGGAGGGGCTGGAAAGTACCCTGGACACAATTCATCCCAGCGGCCTCAGCCTCAGCCCCAGATTCCTGGAGCCTGGGCCTGTGCCACTGCTTGGCACTGGGTACCACCGGTACCTTCAGCCCCTTCCCATGGGTGCATTCTGTCCTCCTCACCTCTGTGTCAGCCTCCCCTCCCAGAGCTACAGAGAGGGGCTTGATAACTCTGGCTCCGTGTCTGTCCACACTGTCGCATACTGACTTTATGTCTGAAGGCATGGCATTTCATTTCTCTGTGCCTCCATTTCTCCATCTATAAAATGGAATAATAAAAGGACTAACCACATCGATCTGTTGTGAGGATTAAACGAGATAAAGCAGGTAAAGAGTTTAATCCTCTCAAAGAAGATTAAGGAGCTTAAGCTCTCCCAGTAAGTGTTGCCATGATCGTGGTGTGTGATGATGTATTTGGCAGCTCGCCTGCCTCCACGTTGGACGACAAAGGCCGTGAGCGCAGGGACTTTGCCCACCAGTGTGTTGGGTGCCTGGCCTGTGCCTGGCACCTAGGAGGGACTCAGTGGATATGAGTTGAATAAATGAGTGAGGCATAAGCTAGTATTATTGTTAATTTATTGTTCTCATTATCGCTGCTATTGTCATTCTCATGGGGTTGTTTTAATGATGCCACTGGGCCTGTGGGTATTGTGCCCTTTCCCTGTCCCTTTCCAAGAGACACATGGTCTTGACCTCTGCATGGTCCTGGTTGGCAGTAAGCATCTCCTCCCATCCTCGGATTTCTTTGCAACCCTCCTCTCTAGAGCCACCACTGTCCTGTGGCTCTCACTCAAAGCCATGAACCAGAGACAGCTGCACGTCCCTGTGCCTCCCTGCACCCAAGTGGGCAGCTTCACAGGGAATCCCGTACACATGCAGTCAGCCCTGTGGGTGAGGAGTCCCACTGGGTACTCAAAAGCCTGTCCCCGAGCACCCACTGCCAGGCAGCTTTCCATCCGAGGGCTGAGTAACCGCTGCAGTGGGGCCAGCTCTGTGCCCCTCTCTGCTCAGTCTCCCCTGGAAATGCACCAGGTGGGGGCCCAGACCACCCACACAACCCCCTTCTTGACCTTTCTCTTCCTCCCTCACACCTCACCTGCTCCCCTCCCATTTCTCTCCCTCACCGGGGCAGGTCCCATTTAGGCAGCAGAATATTCCTCCCTCGCTGCTGCTCTAGGCAGGGTTTGCTGAGAATTTCTCGGCTCTGGGCCTGCCTCCAGCAGCCAGGGGGCTTGAGGCTCTCACCAGTCTCTCTCCCCAGGCCCTGACCTTGGGCAGAGGCTGGGACTAGGGGTGGGGTTGGGAGGAGGAGGGTAGGGAAGGGGGAGGTAGAAGTTGATGGCTGCCTGTGACCCGGCAGTGTCCTGTTTGGCACCTGGGAAAACCACCATCTCAGGCAACACAGGCACTAAAATGGCAGGGAGCAGGGACCACCCACTTCACACACTTTTGTTCTATAGAGAATTGGAAAGGTGGGTCTGAGCCCAAGTGCTGCACACCAGGCTGTCTCTGCACTGCCCAGGCATGACAATGCCAGGGGACCCATTATGTAGGAAACTAAGAATGTAGCCCCCTGTCCCCCAGTTCAGGAGCCAGTCTTCAAAAAAGGCAGTAAGGAACAGTTTGGGAGACGACTACAGTTTTTCCCTGTTGATTTTTTTCTCAAGGGATTCATAGTATGTCCCAAATATTCCTAACCTGATCTTTATGTCTATAGTTATGAATAAGCAACCTGTCACTCAAGACCTTACCTAAACCTTCCTTGACCTGATCAGTATTTCCTCCTGTGCTGTTCGAGGACTGCCATTGGTTAGCCTGATCAAAGGATGAGGGTGGCCTCATTAATCTAACACTCTAGGTAACTTTCCTATTTGTACCAGCAATTTTCAAAGGATTATAAAGCAAGGATCATCTCTGATAATTCTATCTATCCTTTTTATTCAGAAGAGCCTTGTAAGCTCTTAGGGCAGTGCCTCCTAAAGTCTATTCCATGAATCTCAAGTTTGTGAGATGTTAATTAGTGTTTAAAATGAATATGTTTCTTTATTGCAAGATTCTGAGACTTAACTAAATGCATTAGTAGTGAGTAGAGTGTTTTCCAAACTTCCTGGATCACTGAACACTTTTTTTCTGGAAGATGCCATGTGACTGGCATTCCAGGGCCCAGACTTTGGGAAAGTCTGCCTTTGTCAGGCTCAACATTACAAAAGTTCTCATTATCTTATTACATGGGTTGTAGGATGTTAGATAGAAAGGCCTGGAAAGCAAGTAATGGCTATTGGAATGTGCAGTGACAAAGCTCTTCTCGTCATCATTCCTTCAGCATGGACTCCACGTTCGGGAGGCCCACTAACTGTTCCCTTCCAGATGAGCTCCAAGGTCTTAGGGGAGATTTTCTGGGCTGGTCTCCATGGGTCCCTCTGAATGATGTTCCTGAGAAACCTAGGCCCTGGGCAAGCACCACCCACATCCATCTGCTCAAAATAACTCAGGGGAAGTGGAAGCTTTCTGTGTGGAAGGCAACTGAAAACACGTATACAGATGCTTCAGCATTCCTGATGTTAATGGAGCTCTGAAATGATTCCAAAGGCTTACATAGTTTGCTGCATGAGAGACAAGTTATGCTGTGACAAGAACTTGAAGTGTGCTCCCCCCTCCCCTCGAGAATGTGACATCACACCTTATCAGACCCCATGTGCAAGCTATTGACCTCAACCACTGGACTTCAAACTATATATAGGGTTTGGCAGACACTTTGAGAGCTTAGACTGTGGCTACACTCTGTCCGCTGCCTGTTGGACAGGGCCACACCCTTTTAGCCTTGAAACGTGGAAGCATTCAAGGGACCTTACGTGTCCTCATGAATCTCCACCGTGTTGGATGCCATCTCTTCCGAGAGCTGCTTGTATAAAGTGGCACATCTCACACTTGAATTAGCCTTTACTTTCCACAGAGGCCTGTTTCCATCGTCATTGAGCAACTAGACTTTAATAATTTTGGAACTCGATCACTATGTGACTAACATGCCCTGTGACATTTGTTCATGTTATTCTCCCCCACTTTAAGCCCTGCAAACCTAAGAAAAAATTGTCTTTGTATGGCAATAAACCGTGTGATTTGTGAAATCGCACTTTGATCATCTCCTCGTTTTAGCCATATACAATGCCTGAGATCTGGGAAACTAAGAAGGAAGGAATTGGGTCTAAAAATTTGTTTAATGAAGTAAAAATGCCATAAATATCTAAAAACAAAGGCATGGCCAGATAAATAAAAGCATGCTACCTACCTCTTCGGAATAGCATGAGACTGCACCATACATGGAAAGATTGTCATGATATAACATGCAGACGGGAATGATCAGTTTTACAGGAGGGTGGCAGAGTCTCCCAGAGAGTCTCTGTTTGGCCCAGTACTGGGAGGCCTCTTTGGTGTGAAATGTGAAGCCCCCAGGGCATGGCCTGGCCAGGCTAAAAGGAAACACAAGATGTAGGAGGGGGCCTATGGAATTAAAAGAAATAGCAGGAACTTGAGAGCTGGTGCTGGCAGCTGGAGGAGAGAGGAGCTGCCAAGTAGGGCATCCAGGCACTTAATTGCTATCTGTGTGAAGGAGTGGCCATCCAGGACTCCTCACGGCAGAGAGTCTTAGTGCTGTGGAACATTCTGTTGTAGTCATTTGCCCTATTGCCACAGGAGGTCATCTCCCTCTCTACCTTTGTGCCTTTAACAAGTGACCAGGGCAGAGTCTCCCAGCACAGCAGAGGCCACAGAAACCCTCAGAGCTGCAAGAAGGCTGCTGGGTCTACTACCACACTTGGGGATCACGCAGCACCCAGAAAGAAATCGCACGCTCAAAATGGGTGGTATGCAGACTGCAGGGAAACCAGAAGGGGTCGTGCAGTCCCCAGGGGCTGGCACAGCTCAGCACCATTAACTCCACCAGGCCTGAGGCAGGTGGGGAGAGAGAGGGCAGTGGACTGCCTGACAAAGCTGTGGCCTTCTGTTGAGGGACTCAGTGACCCTACAAGGAGAGAGTAGGGGGATGGATAATGTTATGGGCTGAATTGGGTCCCCCAAATCCATATGTGGAAGCCCTAACCCTCAATACTTTAGGAGGTGACTGTATTGAGAGATAGAGCCTTTACAGAGGTGATTAGGTTAATCCAATCTAACTGCTGTCCTTATAAGAAGAGGTAATCTGGCCACACAAAGAGATACCAGGGTTATGTTCACAAAGACCATGTGAGGACCAGGGAGAAGGTAACCATCTGCAAGGCAAAGAGAGAGGCCTCAGAAGAAACCAACCTGCTGACACCTCGATCTCGGACTCCCAGCTCCAGAACTGGGGGAATACATTTCTGTGATTTAAGGCCCCCAGCCTTTGATACTCTGTTATGGCAGCCCTAGCAAATTAATACACTGAATACCCCAACCTCACCTTCCTTCCTCCCTCCTCCTTACAGTCTCTGGCTGGTGCCTCCTTTGAGCATGCAGGTGAGTGGGTATGGTCAACACAGGTCAGCCTCCAGGTACAGAGCAAGGTGAAGAAGGTGGAGAGTGGGCCTAGGGGCAGACAGAGGGTGTCTGCACACCTGGGAGGGGTGTGGAGCCAATTTAATGTATCACAGGACAGGTGGCCCAGGCTGCTGACACCAGGTTTACAAACAGGACACAGAATGGTATGGAGATAGCAGGCCACCACTTGGACCAAAATTGGGAGAAAATGGAAAAAATGACAATGGTTGGTAGGATTGTGGCTGATTTCTTCCCCAAGCTTTTCTTTACCAATATGGTTATGTTGTTTTTAGACTAAAAAGAGACAATCCAGAGGCTGGCTTTTCAGAAGAAATAGCTTAATCTAGCTTGGGGAACAGCTGTTGAGTCAGGGAGGCTGCAGAGGCAGAAGAGTGGTGGGTGAGGGCAGGCGGCTCCCTTGAAATAGTTTAAGCTCCGTCAGAAGACAGGTGTCCAGGTCTCCTGTGCACCTCGGCCCCTGGGTTCTCTCGTCATCAAGGGTAGACCAAGAGCATGACCCTCTGCTATCATGGGTGATTCCTCCAGCCCTGGGCTCTGTCTCAATGTGGGGGCAGGCACCCAGGCACAGTTCAAAGAGGAGCAAAAGCTTAGGAAGCTGCCCTAAGTATCCCTCACCCCTCACTTCTTCCCAGAGTCTTGGGGAGCCACCATTTGTGACTGTGCCCAGTGTTCCCGCCTTAGGTCCACGGGCACTGTGGGTTTCCTCCCTACTGGATGAGACAGGTCAGGCCACGAGCTGCCTGCCCCAGCCCTTCTCACCCTCCATGGCTAAAGCCCTAGAGCCGGTGCCCTAGCACTGTCACCTGCTCCTCCTGCCAGGCCCAGGCCCTCCATGCCTTGGTTTTCCAGCCGAGGAGGTGCTGCTTGTCCCCATCTTTTCCCATGGGGACCTCAGGCAGGACCAGATGGGGAGTTCTGGAAACACACTTGTGCCCCTTGCACAGGGCTACTGTGGGACACATGCTCAGCTGCTCCCCAAACCTCCTTAACCTCAGGAAATAGAACCATGAGACCAGGACCACCTACCTCACAAAGCTCATGTGAGGGCAGAACGAGAGTCAGGATGGGGGTCATGCAGGTACGTGTGACAAATGGGGAGGGGCAGTAAACCTCAAAGCAATAAGCCTACCAAGGCCATCTGCAACCCCAGATCAGGATGATAGCTCACAACTATCCAGCACCTCCCATGTGCCAGATCTGAATGCGCTCCCTGTACCACCTCTTTAACACTCTTGGCCACTCTACGGGAGATGCTGTGAATCTCCCCATTGTATACAGGAGGAAACCGAGACACAGAGGGGTGACATAATAGCCCATGGTCACACAGATAGTAATGGTGCAGCCAGGATCTGAGCCCACGCAAATCCAGAGGCTGCCCTCTGAGGTGCTGGTCTCAGCTGGAAATAGCAGGGAAGGAACTTACTACCTGCAGGAAATCAAGATCTATTACCATGAGTAAAAACAAGCCCTTGTGAGGACAACAGGACTGGTCATATGAAGTCCAAAAGAGCTCCCTGCCTTCTACTGTCCTCCTCTGTCTGCAGGCTGATGAGGTTGTCCCTGGAGAGAGCAGATTTCCTAACCTCACTGGGGCCCAGCTGGGCTCAAAGCTCCTGAAGCCCTTCCCTCCCCAGAGCATTGATAAACAGATCCAGACTGGGCCTTACAGAACTCTGCAGGAGGAGCTGATTATGGGTAACAGCAGGGACAGTCCATTTCTGATCTCTCTACTCCTCCCTGGGGGTTGTTTGACTGGAACTCTTTGACCTCCAAGATCTTAACAGAAGCCTGCTTGTTTAGGACCCATTAGTCAAGTATGGGACACAAGCTGGGAGCCCTCCCTGACCACTGCTTCACCCCCCCAACCCCAGCATCTCAGAAATAGACAGGGGACAAGCATGTCAAGAGCCCCAGCTGTCTGGCTTGGAGGTGGGGAGAGAGGGAGAAGGTGTGGGCCTTTAATCTTCCTCTCCTTGACACCAGGAAGTATACCACATCCATCAGTCCCTCATTAACCAGCTCCTCCCCAGGCAAACAGCTGAGCTGGGAGAGTCCCAGATGGGGCAGTGTCTCCATTATTCATCATTAGAAAGCCAGGAATTGGGGGAGTTTTCAGTCTTCATCTCATATACACTCAGGGAGCACAAGACAGTCCAAGGCAAAACTAGACAGTGGATATTTAATAATTCACCAATATTGTCCAACACAAGCTTGCATGTAAAATATCTCATAATTCCAATTAATAACACATACTGATGCAAGGCACCCATAAAACAAGCAGTGAGAGACATTTATTGGACAGGAACTTCCTAAGATCATTTTGCATCTGCCTGAAAGAAGAACAAACCTGCCACAATGAGCCCATCCAGCGAAATGGGCTGAGCGTTGGAAGGGCAAAGTGGTTGTTACTTAAATCCACCCATCTTACCATCCAAGGGATGTGTTTGCACCCTGGGGGCAGGGGATGGCTTGCTATGTGAAAAGCTAAAAGGCAACAACACTTCAGGGACGCTGTCAGCTGTGGGATTCCCTAACACAGGAGATACTTTTCCTACCCATTTTTCAGTGAAGCAGCGATGCTTTTAATTGCCATTATCAGAAAACCCAACTCAAAGTGGCTTAAGCTGTAAGAAAGTTATTATTAAATATCTCATATAACAAGAAATTGTAAGGGAGGCTGGCTCCAGCAAAGGTTAATTTAGCAGCTGGATGACATCACCAAGGACCCAGGTCCTTTCTACCTCTTTCCTCTGCCATCCTCAGTGCTGTTGTCAGCGTCAGGCTGGTAGCTGGATGCCTACATTGGTCCACACGCAATCTCCCCAGGGTTAAAGAGACCATCTCCTCCTGTGAGAACGAGATGAGAAATCTTCCCGTGGAGCACCCCACAGACTCCCTCTTATAGCTCACTGGCCAGAATTGGGTCGCATGCCCATGCCTAAGCCAACCACAGGTAAGAGGAATGATGGGTGGCCCCAGCGGGGCTGAAGCCCGGGGCCGCTGGGAGAAGGTGGATGCCTGAACAAAATCAGTCTCTGTTAGTGAGGAAGAAAGTAAACTCCCACTGAGGAGCCCAACCCCAGGCGTTAGCATATCGCAGGCACTCAATACATACAGTTATTTTTTTAAGTGGCTTGCCAAAGGGCACAGAGCTATAAGGGGCAGAGCCAGAACTCAAATCCAGAAAGAGAACAAGGATGCTAAAGATGAACTGGGCTACTTCAGAGTTGCTCCCCAGTACAGCCCCCAGGAAGGGGGGGCCTTTTCCTCTGGGGAACTGGCTATTTTGTCATCCTGACAGTGAGGGGCACAGCATTAGCTTTCTGAGGCAGGGGACCCCTCCTCCACCATGACCCCGTAAGTCCCCCCTCTGCCAACATGCAGGCAGCCCAGCTATCACATCACAGCTGCATTTTTCTGCCTCTTCTGTACAAAATAACTCCAAAAAAACTGACAGTTTTCCCTCTGTCCACATTTGATTTATGGCTGCAATTACAAGCTTTCCTTCACAACGCCTGCATGCCAGCAGATGTCTTTTGCAAGTCAGCGGCGCTGCCATCCCAGCTGCTCACTCAACCCCCACCCAGCATGTGTGCTACTGAGGACCCTTCCTCCACATTCTGAGATATGCCAGGCCCTGCCCCTGCCCCTCCCACACTGCCTGGGCTGTATCAGTTTGGGGTGAGAGGTTAATGGTCTCTTTCAACAGAGACCCTGAAAGACAGGAGAGACTTCTCTCTCCACCCAGAACCCACCTGGTATGGCTCAGAGAGCAAGATCTGCAGTCAGGGGGCAGTGTCCCACTCAGGGCTTCCTCCCAGATGAGATCTTTACTATACATTTCAGCGGGGATCCTATCCTTAAGAACAGACAAAGCTCCAGGCCATGTTGGGTTAGAACCCCAGCTTCACTTCTGCCCCTTTTTGCTACCCCTTCCTAAATTGACCACACTGGCCCGGGGTTCAAATCTTGACTCTGCTTCTTGAACAGGTTACCTCTCTGTCTCCCAAGTTCCTTTTATAAAATGGTAATAATGATAGTGTCTGAGTTCAGGCTGCTATAACAGAATACCATAGACTGGGTGGCTTATACAACAATTTTTTTCTCACAGTTCTGGAGGCTGAAAATTTGAGATCAAGGTGCCATCATGGTCAGGTTCTGGTGAAGATCCTCTTCCAGGATGTAGACTCCCAACTTCTTGGACCCTCGCCTGGTGGGAAAAGAGCTAGCTAGATCTCTGGCCCCTTCTAATAAGGGCACTAATCCCATTCATGAGCCCCCCACCCCCATGACCTAATCATCTCCCAAAGGCCCCACCTCTTGATGCCATCACATTGGGGGTTAGGGTTTCAATATGAATTTTGGAGAAACACAAACATTCAGTCTATAACAGATAGTACCTACCCCATAGAGATATTCTGAGTATTAAATAAGATTAGACTGAAGTCCTTAGCTTGGTGTCTAGCATATAGTACATGCTCTCTCTGTTAGTTTTTTATTAGTACTACTTGAGTTTCTTTTCTAATCTGGAGTAACTGTTCATTAC
Organism: Daubentonia madagascariensis; assembly: GCA_023783475.1. Taxonomy (NCBI): domain Eukaryota; kingdom Metazoa; phylum Chordata; class Mammalia; order Primates; family Daubentoniidae; genus Daubentonia; species Daubentonia madagascariensis. The sequence continues at coordinate 40,018,319 of JAKFHU010001035.1, forward strand.
CACTCACTGAGCATTCTTGCCTGCCAGGCACTATACAGGCTGTCTCCCTGTGGTATCTCAGTGGTCCTCACAACACCTGGAAGATAACACCGCCATCTTGCAGATGAGCAAACTCAGGCTCAAGGAGCTAGGAACTTGTCCAAGGTCTCACCACCAGGAAGCAGGAAAATAGAAATTGCAACCCAGATCTGAGTCCAGAGCTCACACTTTTTCACTACACCAACTGCCTTGCAAATTCATTTTACCTGAGTAATTGTTTTTGAGGAATTAGGGATATTCTGAGATACAGAAAGGGGCATCACCAACTAGGACACAATGTCACGATTCCAGAAGTCACCAGACATGCTGGGCCTCCTCTAAGAAAAGAAGGCGGGGACTGCAGAGCCCTCACAATCTCCCACATTTGTGACTTTTGAAGTCTGCTACCTGATTCTCCATCGTGACCTAGGAAACCTGGCAAGAGAGAACGGACTACAATACAAGGTCACCACAAGGAAGCAAGCTGCAAAACAAAACAGAACAAAAAAGCCAGGCATGTCAGGGCAGGGAGGTGCTGGTGTGGCCCTTGAGAGGAAAAGAGATCTCTCTGTCCCGTCTCACTGCCCTCCTGGCCCAACTCCAGGATGTCCACCTGGCCACTGCACTAGTGGGTGGGTTCACTGTGCCTGTTAAAAAACCCCAGTGCCCTTCAGCACGGTCCCTCTGAGGCCACGCCAGAGCAGTGCCAAGCCCAGGGCCGGCTCCCCAGCCCTTGTCCACCTTGCTGAGTCCAGAGAAAAGGCCCAGGGGGGTGCTTCTCTGTGGATGTCCCTCTTCCCACTTGTTTCCAAGTAGCCCTAGACATCCCTTTCTTGCACTTCTTCCCCTACCCCAAGCCTGCTTCCATTCATACAAGTCTGTTTCCGGGCAGACCACCTGGGCCATGGAGGCCACACATCGGGGCACCTGCTGCTTCCTGGTGCTGGCCTTTGTTCACCTGAGACTTGGGTGTGGCCTTAGGAGAAAGAGACTCTTTGGTCCAAGGCTCTGGGCCCTGGCTAGGTGAGGAGAAAGGTGGCCCAATGTTGTTTCCTAGGTTGCGGTCAAAGCCCCAGCCAGCAACAAGGTAACCTATTCCTTTGCTTTACTTTTTGAGGGGAGGGGTTGAGGGGCTTGGAAAGATCGGAGTACTTCTGGGTCCTCTGATTGAATATCCATCTTAAGGCCATCTCTATCTCACCATGACATATAGAATGGACAGTGGCAGCTACACGGAAAAGGGACAAGAAAAAGAGAGAAAGAAACAGGAGGGCAGGCTGTGCCCTTGAGCCTTTGGAGATAAAAAGGTTGTGCCTTGGGCCTTGGGAGTTTGCAGCTGAAAAGCCCACGCACTTCCCTGACATGTGGCCACTGAGCTTGAAAGCATTTAATTTAATAAGCCCAAGAAAGACAAGACACTGGGGGTTGGAGGACAGGTTGTGGGGACGAGGAGCGCAGAGCAGGAGGAGAGCTGTGTCTTAAGCCCCATAGAGCTCCCAAAGTGCCTGGACTCAGATCAGGTCCTTTCGTGTCCTGTGACACAAGCCCTAGGGACCCCGAGACAGCAGGGGAAACGCTAGAAGCTTCTCCTGACAAATGGCCCGTGTGTCCCACAGAAGACCTGAGCCTGGTTTCAGACCTCAGGTCTTCAGGGTGAGGATGTGATAGCCATGGCCAAAGTCCAGCTGGCCAGCGGGAATGTGGGGCGTGTCCTCGGGAGAGAGGTTGTGGCTGGGGCTGCAAATTTGGAAGCACAGCCGGGACATACAGCAGTGGGTGACTGTGGGGGTGGGGCAGGGGTGCACGGGGTTCTGACTGGAGAGACGAGGGGAGGGCTGGCCGGGAACACGGTGTTCTCAGGAAACAGCAGTTCCTGTTGTAAACCCTGGCTCCTTGCCTGTGACAAACTTCCTGATTCAGAACTGTCCAGTGGCTCTCAGTGCTGGCACCTTCCCCATGCAGAGCAGGCGATATGGGGAATTCGCCTCAATGAAGAGCTACTGTGTGCTGTTCCATGCTGCCCGACACCCACCCTGACTCCCTCAGAGGCGGGTGCTGCTGTCCCCACTGTGCAGATGCACACATGAGATGAGGACAGAGGCTGAGACCCACCTCACAACTCCTGGGAGTCAGGACTACCCTGCGGAGGGATCAGCTTGCTTTGTGGGTGGCACAGTCCCCAAACTGGGATTGCAGGGACCGACATTCTCATCCTGATTGAGTCACCACCTACCTGGGTGTGCTAGGGCAAGGCCTGTCACTTCTTTGGGTCTCAGTTTCCTTGCCCGTAAACAAGAATGCCAGATCTCAGAGCCCCCTTTCAATGTCACGGTTCTAGAATTCCACTTTTGGGACCAATTGATACCAGACGTCTATCCCTGATGCCAGGACTGTGATTCACCCCTTACCTGCCCTGGGATGAATTGTTGGGTCCTGTTGTAGTGCTCAGCCCCAGGAGGTGCCATGCCCTGTCCCTAGGCTGCCTGTCGCTCCCCATCCTGCCCCACTTCAGCAGTGCCACCACTTTCTTCCGTTCCTCACCTCTGCCCTGTGGCTTCTGTTTCCTCCCCAGAAGCTGGCCCCACAGGAGTCTACCCATGGCCAGGGCATCAGCCCTGGGTGACCGCTTCTAGAGGAATGGAGAAACCCAGTCTTTAAGCCATCCTTGGACCTTGACATCAAGCCAACCAATCCGTAGGCTTTCATTTTTGAATTCTCTATTATTAATATTGTGTCTGTTGTTCAGCACTTTCTCATCAAAGGGCTCATTTATTCCTTGCAACAACCTGGCAGTTAGATAGGGCCAAGCCTAAGGCTCTCTTGTGAGTGGCCCCAGTTGGGAGGAGTGTGAAGATCCCTTCGCCCACCTTGAGTCCTGTTGCCAATGTTGATTAATTGCTATGAGGACAGGAAACAGGAAGGGGAGAAATTTCATCTTCCCTTCCAGACCAGGGATTCCCTGAAGTCCTTGTCTAATGATATCTCAAAGGTAAGGACCACATTTCCTCCACACTGGGATGCCCCCAAGCAAAGCCCTGTCTCTTCTTCTCTCTAGATCCCCCTTGGAACTTTTTCCAGAAACTTATACAAAGAGACCCTCAGTTGGTGCTTTTTCTGGGTGACTGACCAGCAGAGCAACCTGGGACTCATTTCCCCCCTCTTACGAAAACTCTTTTATTTGGTGCTGGGGATGGCCTGACAGTGGGGCCCTGGGGCCCAACTTCTGGAGGGGAGTCAGTGAGGGACAGACTGCACAGCCACAAGTCTGGCCAACCGCCGCCTCTCTGAACTGGTGACTCCCCTGTGCCCAGAGATGAGTATGGGTGTGGTGGGGCCCTGGGCCTGTGGCCGAGGACAAGGTTTGAGGGGTCTCTGCCACATCTCTGCTTCTGATATGGCTGACGTTTAAAGGCAACCACCAGAATCTTCATCTCCCCTGGACCCCAGCCCAGTCTCCTCCCCACCATGAGTCCTGGAGCTTGGAAGAGCCCAGAGTCAGGAGAAGATATGAGAACAGAGACACTATGGCCACCAGACCTGGTCTCCTTCCAAATCTCCTGTCTCAGGCTGCTCCCTCTGATTCATCCTCCTCTGTCCAGACTAGTAGGTCTGAAACTGAGCTGTCCTTCAAGGCTAACCTCAGACCTCACATCCTCCAGGAAGACTTCCCTGAATCTAGCCATAGCACTGTCTCCCTTCTCAGAATTCCTGAGGCCAGTAGAGTCTGTTCCAGAAACCTGCTGCATACCACGTCCTCTGGTTGAGTGTGCAAGTTGTTAGGACTGGTCACAAATGCTCTTGGCCTCTCTTTTTCTGGATACTTGGCAGGGGTTACTTCCCGCCCACTTGAAGTCAGGTGGGGTGGTGTGACTTGCCACGTGAGTGGGAATGATGAATGCTGCTTCCAGGTAGACACTTTTAAAGTCAACATACTCTTTTCCATGACAACTGTCCAGCTTCCAAATAATGGCTGCCTGGCTCCCTGACTAACTAGGACAGGCTGAGCCCCTGCAGATCTGTGATGGACAATTGTGGGCAAAAAATAAATCTTTGTTGTTTTAAACCACTAAGATTTTTTAGAGCTGTTTGTTACCATAGCATAACATAGCCTACCCTAATCGATGCATTGTGTGAGCAAGCAGGATGTCCCTTCACCAGCTGAGATACAGAAGAAGTTTATATTTTCTTATAATTTTCATTTGAATTATAAAAAAATTTGATCCTTATCTGCTGAGATGGGTAGGAAATAGTCTTTCTCCTGGAGTCCCCACTCCTAAGCACTACCTAATGACCTTGTCTTAGTCCATTTAGTGTTGCTATAACAGAATACCTGAGGCTGGGTAACTTATAAGGAAAAGAGGTTTATTTAGCTCATGGTTTTGCAGGCTGGGAGGTTTGAAAAGCTTGGCCCCAGCACCTACTGGGCTTCTGGTGAAGGCTTTTGTGCTGCATCATAACATGGCAGAAGATCCAAGGGGAAGTAGACACCAGCAAAGAGGCAAAACCCAAGGGGCGTCTGGCTTTATAGCAACCCACTCTCATGGGAACTAATCCAGTCTCACCAGAGCAGGAACTCACTCACTACCTGGAGAACAGCACCAAGCCATTCATGAGGGATCTGCCCCCAGGATCCACATATCTCCCACTAGGTTCCACCTCCCAATACTGCCACACTGGGGATCAAATTTCAACATGAGCTTTGGTAGGGACAAACCACATCTGAACCATAACAGACTTCCAGGTTGCTTAAGTTGGTCATTCGACTCCGTCTTCCATTCCTCCTTCTCCTCATCCCCAATGTATTCGTCTTCCTGTTCCTACTTCTGTTGAATAAATGGATGCTCTCCCACCTGCACAACTGGTGACCCTGGACAGGCCCACCTGCTGGTGCCCATGCTCACCAAAGCCACTGGCAGGGCAGTGGGCCTTCAAGGTCCATAGGGGATGCCCTCCAGAGTCACCCTGGACCATGGGCTTTGTTCCAGGGTGGACCTCAACCCTGGTACTATATATAGTTCTCTCCATATATAGACACCAGCCTGAAGCACAATCCTGCTACCTGGACAACTGGGCAAGCCCACTGCTTTCATCTCCTTGTATACTTCCAACGACTTTTATCTCAGAGATATCACAGCCCTCCCAGGCCTCTGGGGCTCAGTCTAAGCACTACCTGGTATATCCTGATTTGTTCCAGTAACTTGAAACCTCGAAGAGAAGGGCTCAAGAGATCTTCACTCTCCCAGAAAGGCCACAGGCTCAGTAATCGAGCTCAGCCCCTACCACTCCAAGCAGCCATCAAGCTCCTTGTCTCTGTGGCCAGGGGAGAGGGTGACAGAGCACCCTGTTCCCACAGGGCTGGAGCCCAGGCCTAGGTAATCAGAGTACCCAGCCACACCCTCTCCTGGAATCATGGGTGCCTACTGACCTCACCCTTGGGTATCGGGCTGCCCAGAACTGAGGCTGCCCTGCTTGCTCTAAAATGCATCAACGTCTTCTCTAAACTGAAACCTCGCCCCCAAATGGCAGTCTTGCCCACCATCACCCCAGGATAAGAATTTGAAGCCCCCCATCCCTAGGCACACTCACCTGTGCATCTTGGCTCCCTGGCTGAACTGCCACCTCTTGCCTCCCTCCAACACCCTAGAACGTCACAGGGCCTGCAGCGAATGCTTGGTAAACACCTGTGGCAGGGGAAGGCATTCCAGTCTCTGGAGCAATGTTCTCAGACGCAGCGAAAGAGAATCAAGCTGCCAGCAAGGACCAGAGTGGCTTCTACCTGCAGTCTCCAGCCCTGAGCCCAGGGCCAGGTGAGGAGGAAGGTAAGAGAGACCTGGAGGGGATAAACGTGATGTCCATGGGATTGGCAATGTCACTGTGCCAAAGGTGGTACAAAGTTGTCCCAACAGTCCAAGACATTGTATGACCTTTTAGCTGGAAATTTCTGCCCCCCTACCCCCACCCCAGGATATTCTTCTTCCTTAACACTCCAGTCTCACTTTGCACCATCCACAGATTCTTGAAAAGATGCCAGGAAATTGGTTTGGGGGAAATTGTCCCTGTTCTAAATCTGCCCAGTGCAGAGTGTTGTGTTGAAGTGCATCTTTGGTAAATCCTTTCATAAAACAACACCCCCCCTACCCCTTTGCACAGGTCTGGTGAGTTCCTCTAGACCCTGCCCTCCCTCCTAAATCAAGGAGCTGCTCTCCCTCCAGGCTCAGCTGGGCTGGAGGTGGAGGCCAGGCTGGGGAGACCCTCCATCACAGAGGGCATGAAGGAACAATAATGCCACATCTGCTGGCAGGTCCTCAGGACCCACAGCCTGTGAGTCACAGGCAATGAGTCACCCCTGCATGTTTGTGCTGATGACCCTTAGCGGAAGCAGGCAGGCTGCAAGAGGAGTTGACTTTCTCATCTCGCTCTGGGTGTGCAAAATGGTGCGTGCAGGTGTATGTGTGTGTGTATGCATGTGTGTGTGTTTGCACATGTGTGTATGCCTGTGTATATGCAAGCCTGTGTGCTTGGCCCCCACACCCGAGTGCACATGCGGCAGCATGTACCTGGGAGATTACTACTTCCTAACACATTTGGGGTAAAAATTACTTTTCCTTCAACCACAGGCTTTTGTCTCAAAGATAGCAGGGCCATGGCTGTCTGGGCATTAGCCTCAGGTGGGCAACATCCCTTGGTGGTGGCAGTGGGGACTTAGGGCCTGTCTACTTAGCACCCCACGCCTTGCCTTTCTCTGGGCAACACCCTGCACCCACTACTGCACTTGGTTACAGCCATGGAGACTTCTGCACCTTGTCCACCCAGGGTGCCCTGCCCTCACACCCGCACACAGTTTGCAAGGCCAGGAGTGGGCATTAGGCGTGAAAAGCCAGAGTTGGGACTGCAACGGCAGCCTCGCTGCAGCTGTCCTCCTGGCCAGAAGCCGTGTAAAGTGGCGGCTGGGGATGGCCGTTTTCCCCACCCTGAGGCCTGGAAGCAGAGAGGCGCTGCTGCGAGAGAGAACCAACGCCCAGACACCCAGAGGAGCTGCAAGAGAGCCTCTCCCTCCACCCACGCTGCTCGCCCTGCTTCCACACCCCCACCTGTCCTCGTCCTCCAACACCAGCTCGGGGTGACCTCCTCAGAGAGGCCCTTCTCCACTGTCACTCAGGGCACCTTCCCCGCCAGGTCATCTCTCTCTCTTCTTACCAGTCACCTCGACATTGTTTTGTTTCCCCTGGACTGAACTCCTTAAGAACAAGGACTGTGGCTCTCCGACCTGCATACGCTGGCACAGCACATTGCACACCTGCTCCCGAATACTCTGGCACCAATGAGTCCAAACAGCATGTCCTACGTCCATGTTGACCTTGCCCCTTCCTGTTCCCCGTACAGTCAGGGGAAAGAGGCTGGGTTAACCTGGATCTCTCCTGCCTCTGTGGAAGCCTCTGTTCCCCTTGGCTGATGGGGGGAGAATAGTTGGTCTCTTTCGCACGCCTCCCCAATCCTATCCTGGGGAAACTGAGGCAGGAAGGCATGTGTTTTCTGCCCCAGTGACATAGTGGCCAGGGGAGCATTCTGAGGAACTCCAACGCTGCAAGTGGAGGAGCTTGTTTCTGAATTGGTTGTGATGTGTTTGGCTACCAGTGACTAAAGCCCCCTGCAGCTGGCTTAAGGGAACTTAGTTTAATGAATTAAGGGTGTCTTTTAAACCAGGGAAGAGGGCCTTGGAAACTTTCCAAAACATTTTCTATATAAATGTGGGTACACGTAGGTTTTTACAAATATGGAATCACGCCGCACATCCTCTCTTTTGTAACCTGTTATTTGCATTCAACAATACATTACAAACATTTTTCCATGTTAATACACCTAGATTTATATCACTGATACATACTGGTTACCGGTATATTTACATTCATTACTGGTTGTGTTTCCATGGTAAGGTTGTGTCAGCGTTAGATGCATGTGCCCAGTTGTTGGATGTTTACCTGTGATTTTTATATTGAAACAACACTGTGAATGAATACTGTTGTACATGCATCTTAAATGACAATCTCCATTGGGTAAGTTATTAATAGTAGCATAGCTGGACTAAAGGGTAGGAATTTTTTTAAAAGCTTTTGATATATAACATTGTCCAAAAGACAAAATTACACCAAACTTAGTTAAGATCTTCATTGGCTTTTATTTGCAATTCTAGAATCAGGCAACACCCCATTCTATACAACAGAATGAGTGTTCCAAAGAGCAGAGCAGAGGAAGTCAGCTTTATGGACAGAAAAGGGCTGAGGAAAGCAGACACAGAAAACAAAAAGCGAGTTGGTAGTTTTAAAGTTACTGTCCTTATAGGGTTAAAACAGAGGGAGTGTCCTTATATGCCAGTTAAAACTGGCACGTGTGGGGATTTGGCTATTATCTCTCTCCTGATTTCTCGGAAGGTCAGGTAACAACTTAGTTTTGGCTGGGTGACTTGGAACTTCAGCACAAGCGACTCCATTTTGGTTTCATCTGTTGGGCCTAGTGTAGGAGCTCTGTCCAAACCAATGGCCTCCTATAAATTTTATTTTATAATTCCTAACTGCTCTCCAAGAATAGAGTGTACCAATGAAACTCCTCCCTCTCCAGTAGCCTAGGAAACTGGACTTTCCCCAACACTGGGTTCTATGATCCTGCAAATGGTTATCAGAGTCAATTCATCAGTTAGAAGAAATAAATATTGCCCTCTGCTGCTTAAAATAGAAATTCACAGGTGAAAATCCAAACTCCCTGGGGAGGGACTGACACCTACTGAGCAACTCTACCACGTGCTAGACATCAGACATATCTGCTCTCACTTAATCCTATGAGGTAGACATTATTGTTCCCATTTTACAGATGAGCAGGTGAATGTTCAGAGAAGCGGCGTAATTTGTTCAAGGTCGCACAGCTAGGAAGTGGCCAGAGTCAGGCTCTGACCTCAGGTCTGAGGACAAGGAGCATGCCCTCGTTCCATGTGGCTTCTGTCTCTGCATTTGACTGAGGACAATCTGGCCCTAACTCTTCCAGCCTCATCCCCTCCTTGACCCGGCCAAGTTCCATGCTTTGGCCATGCTGGTCCCCTTCCACAGGTGTGCACCCTGTGTCAGCACAGGCACTGCCAGATGGTGAAATCAGAGAGGATGTTTTTACTGCTTATCAGTATTTTTTACCATAGCAATATTTTACCTATTTAATAAAGAAATGGAAGGGCTTTTTAAACTGTAAAAAATTCATTGCCAAGATTCTCTTGGAGAAAAAAAGAAACTCCTGGAGAGTTTCCTGATGTCCCCTACACACACATGTGTGCGCGCACACATGCACGCACATATACACACGTGCACGTGCACACATGCACGCACACACATGTGCACATACACACGTGTATACATGCACACACGTATGCGCATGCACACACATACATACAGGCACACGCACAAATACACATGCACACACAGACACACATACAGACCCACATGCACACATACATACACACACATACACATGCACATGCACACACACAGGCTGTGGGCAGGAGGAAGCAGAGCACCTCAGAAACATCCTGTGACCTTCCAAGGCCACAAGGGGAGGCTTGGGCCAAGCTTGCCCCGTTCAGTTCTCCCACAACAGGCCACTGGCCCTGGAGTATGTCCCAGAGCTGCAGCTGGTCTCTGTCCCCCAGGGACCTGACCTCTCCCGACTCAGGCCAGCTGCCCCCAGCACAGACCCTCCACCAGTCAGGCCCTGGGGAAACAGCTGGAACCAAATGACTCCAGTGGCTGCAGCTAAATGACCGGGCCTTCCAAAATAAGCAAAGGGAAAGGAAGGAGCCAGGTCTGCCAGCATCAACGAGGGAGTCAGCTGAGGGCAGTGAGGCAGGGGCAGAGCCTGGGAACATGTTGCTCGGGGGAGCCAGGGCAGTGGCAGGGCCAGTCTAGGAAAAGTCCCTCAGCCATAGAGTAGACACTGGGGAGTAGAGTAGAGGGCAGGGTACTCCCCCACTACACCTGCCACCATGCACGTATACCAGAACACACACTCTTTCTGGAGCTTCTGCAACATATTTGAGGCTTTCAGGAAATGTGGTATTATTGGGTGGACAGATGGATGAATAGATAGATGGGTAGGTGGATAGATGGTTGGATGGGTGAACGAATGAATGGATGGATGGATGGATGGATGACGAAACAAAGCAATAAATGCATGCATTTGTGGGCAATGAGTAAAGAGGCATGGGTTTTTTTAGGTCAATAACACCAAGGTGAATCAAGAGTCATATATTCATACTTATTGAGTCTTTAATCTCATTTTTGTGAATTTGTTCCAAGAAAATAACTCAGAGGAAGGAAGTTGTTGTGCCCCCAAAGGCTGCAGCAGCTCTGCTTCTCCTACAGTGAGATCTCAGTGGCCTAAATGAGCCCTGGCCTGAATTGCTGAGGAAATTAGGGTAAAATGTTAAATTGTGCATTCAGATGATGACCAGAGTGACAATGTAGAAAAAGGGAACCACATTTCTGAAATACTACTAAGTAAGAAAAGAGTTTAAAATGTGTAAGTGTGTAGAGCTATGTTAAAAATCAGGAGGAAAGGTATTTGGTGGAAAGGACACTATAGGACTGGCTATTAGGAGGTCTGTATTGAAGCCCACTTGTGTCTCATACAAGCCACTTCAGTGTCATCCTCGCTCTCCACATCCCTGTGAAAGGGGGGCAATAAGCAAACCTCCGTCTCCTGGCTGGGAGGACAGGGTTAGCTCTTATGTGTGAGGGTACTTTGTAAACTGTAAAGCTCAAATCACATGCTAGTCAAAATCGTGTATGCCTTTTCGTTGAGATTAGAAGGAAAGCCAAATAAATAAAGGGTGGGTGTGTAGAACCGGTGTTTGGGAAAATGCAAGTTAAAACAAAAATAATACAATATTTCACCCATATCAGATTGGCCAAACAACATGAAACAAAAAGCATACATAGAATGTCCTCTATGCATGATTAAAGTAAGCCTGAAACCTGGCTTGGGCTGCCTGACCCTTGCTGCCCACCTTGACCAGGCAGAACTGGGTTGTGGACATTGACTGTGGGACTGTGGGGTGGAGCATCCAGAGGCAGAGGGCCCTGCTGTGTCCTGCTCCCTGAAGAAGGAACAGTGAATTCAGACTCACTGAGCATTGAGCACTTTCTTTGTGCTGGCACTTTCATGGACATTAGAATGATAGCAGACACTTACATAGGCTTGCTCTAGGCCAGGAACTTTGCAAGTGCTTCTTATGTATAAATTCAATTAATCCTCATAACAGCCCATTAAGATAGATAGTATCCTCCACGCTTTCCAGATGGGAGCCCTAAGGCCCAGAGGGTGAGCTAGCTCTGCCCAAGACCACTCAGCTGGTAACTGGTAGAGCCAGGCTTAGGAGCCCTTCCCGCCCGTGCCTGGTCCGCCTCTCACCCCTGCCGTGCCCGGCTCACACTCTTCCCCTGACACGCCTGCTTCAGTGTCCTACGAACACAAGGAGCAGCCCTGAAATCACAACGCAGGTGTCTCTGGCTCCACTCCAGAGCTCTATCCAGAGGACGAGACCCCCTTGTTTGTCAATAGTTGCCATTTTTTCTGGGTGAGTAGGTGTCTTTGCTGCACTGGAGCCACGGACCCGGCCTGGACCAACCCCCTGTGCTCATGCCCCACCCTCTCTCCCTGGGCACCCTGCGCCCCATCCTCTCTCCCCGGCACCTGGCTGCCCCATTTCCATTCCTGGGGTCCTGAGCTCTGTACCCTGACCCTGGGGAGGGAAGCTTCCAGCACCAGTTCTCTCCCTGCAAGGCTCTGCTCCCAGGAGGCCCTCAGGGGGAGCTCTGCTCCTGAGTGCAGAGGGCCTGCGACCCAGGACCATCCTCTGGGCACGGAGCCTGGAAAAACAGTTGGAAAAGATGAACTAGCTCTGTGACCTGGCCAAACCACTTACCTTCTCTGATCCGTGTTTCCTCATCTCTCAGTAAGCAGAAAGAGAAATATTTTATTCCCAGGTCAACCACCACGCAGGGCTGCCGATGAGGTGGGACGGCAGCCTGGAAGTTATAAGGGCCATTTAGCCAGCCACTCTGGGGGCCCCCTCTCAGGTGGGAGAGGAGCCCGTGGCCTGGCCTGTGTGTGCTGGTGGAGCAGACAGGGTACCTGGACAAGTCAAGGGAATGGGCTGAAATCCCCCTCATCACCGGCCCTAACGCACAGCTGTTTGGAATTCAGTCCCCAAGTATTTACTCTGTTCCTGCTGCAGATAAAATTGTGTTTGTGTGCGTGTTGGGGCCCCTGTGGGGAAAGGGGAAGGCAACGGAAACAGCAAGCAGCTGTCAGATGGCTCAAAGCGGCAGCGATCGCCCAGGACGCACCAGACTTTTCCCATTTATTACCTCACTTAATCCTCGTCATGACCCCAAGAAGTAAACATAATCACCCCTTTCACAGAGGAGGATGCTGCAGCCCCTTCCAAACTCTCCCACCAAGGGGTGGGTCTGGGAGATGCTCGCCAGGGACCCGGGGCGACTGAGTCACCTGGCCTGGACGACCACTTCACATCCTCCCTCTTACTCACAGACCGAGAACATGACTGATATCCCAGGGGCCGTCACCACTAAGCACTTGAGGAAATGGATAATGACTGTGACACAGAAGCTAAAAGCCTCAATTACCCTTCGTGACAGCAGCATGGCACATTTTTATGAAGAGAGAAACTTTTGCCTCATAAATTGCTCTTGTGAGAAATCGGCACACGCTGGCGGGTGATCATGGTTATATCTTCCACAGCCAGAAGCAGCCTCCCCTAGACAGGAAAGCTGGCGGGGGTCACCCCAGCTCTCACCTGCCCAGGAAGCCCCAGGAAAGTGTGGGGACGGGGATTAGGCCAGGGAAGGCAGCGTGGACGCAGAGTTCCGGTAGACCCCCGACTCCCCACCTCGCTGGTAGCAGCTCTGGGATGGAAGGGTGGCAGAGGGGCTTGAAAAGGTCCTGTTGCCCGGGTCCACCCCCAGAGATTCTTTTGCAGTTGGTCTGGGGTGGAGCCTGGGCCCTGGAGCTTTAAAAGCTGCCCAGGTGACTCTAGCATACAGCCAAGATTGATCACTAAATAGACCTTACCCTGCCTGGCCAATCAATCAAACAGCAAGCTTTTAGCAAGTGCAAGCCAGCGAGGGGATCAGAAATAGGGGACCAGTCTCTGCCCAGGAGAAGCTGCCCTCCAGCCCCCATGGGCAACAGAGGCCCTGGGAGGAGGCCAGGTGCAGGATGTGGCACCTCGGGGAGCAGCAGCTGACCTGATCCAAGCCCAGAGACCTGGGGGACACGCAGGAGCCACCATGGGATATCACTTGTTTTCTGCCCCCAGCCCTCAGCTTTGGAAGTTGAGGCAACACCTGCTGGCCCAGCAAGCCAGCTCCTGATCTCGCCCTTTTCACGCATGTTTGTTTCTCACTTGCCTGTCCCCTTGCTGTGCCCCATTTGCTAGCTCTATTTTTCTTTATAGAAGCTAGATCCGGTTGGGGGCTCCCACCATTGCAATGCTGTCCTCACGGTGCACACATCCACTCGGTCCTGCTGTCTTGCTCCTCTGCTGTTCGCCAAACATCCCAAGGGCAGCGGACCCACCGGCCCGACGATCCCCTTTCCTTCCATTTGAAAATATGTGTAGACCACCTCAGGCATGTGACGAGCGCCAGGACAGTGCTAGGCACATGGGTGCTGGTCAGTGTGCTGCTCGTGTGAACTAGTGACAGAAGTAAAGGAGGCTCAGCCTGTGCCCTTGAGAACGCAACTCTGATCACTTAACGAGGCACACCCACTCACTTTGTGAGCTCACTTAGGAGGCTGCAGGCAGAGGCTTGCAAGAGGCTCCAGCAACTCACTCTGTCGATGGAATCGCAGGCAGGTTCCACAGCTTTCCAGTTGTTCTTGGGTATTAGTAAACAGTCCTGTTTTCTATAATAAAAAGTCTAGTTTAATTGCATATCAAAGCCCCAAACTCACACCCAACTTAAATGTCTCCCCTCGCCCTTTCAGCCAAATCAGGCCTGAGTTAGCTCATAAACTGCATGTCCTCTGGGTCATAGGGGGACCTGGTGTTCAGCACTGACTCTCTTGGGAAGGTTCTGCTTGTTCTTTAGAGACTCCCCCTGGCTGGAGATGCCAGCCCACAGCTCCCTGGACTTGACAGCTCCTCCCGGAAACTGTTAAACAGGGTAGGTCTTATTTAACATTTGGTTACTTACACAATATTCAAACTTCTGTGGGTTTTTATTTCTGATGTTTGTTTTTTAATAAAAGCATTTAAGGATATGAATTTTCATCAGAGTACATCTTATTTTTTTAAATTAACATTTATATTTCTTACTCTCCTCACCCTTCAACAGAAATACATGCTCATTGTGCAGTGATTTATAAAACCCAGGAAAGCTTTCACTCATTTGTTCAACAAATATTTATGGAGTGCCTTCTGTGTACCTGAAATGGTTCTTGGCAGTATGGATGCCTCAAGAAATACATTAGACACAGACCCTGTACTCAGAGAGCAGAGAGCTTACAGTTCTCAGTGTCCAAGAGAAACTAATAATTATGATGACATGTAATGCAGAAAGAGAAAAAAACACAAGTCACCACTAATCTCAAAGCCTGGATTACCATGGTTCACATTTGAGTGCATGACTTCCCAGTAGCAGCACTATATATAGTATTATATTGTGAACATTTTCCTACATCAACAAATATTTTTGAACTAAATGATTTTAGTATTTCAAAATGTAGATGAATCATAAATATCTTCATCATGGAATCTTTAAGGCTGAAAGCATCCTTAACAGGCTCCTATGAATGTGTGAAGTGGCTGTACAAATTGGGAAATGGGGGGAATTAAAAACTATAGCGGCATACCCCTTTTTGGGAAGGAGACAGAATAGCTGCTTCTACCTTTTAGCAAAGCCCTGGGTTGACAGAATCAACTCTGGAAACTAACTTTTGCTCTCTTTAAGGGAAGACATTGTATTCCTTGGAGCTACAGGGCTAGACCCTTTAACACCTTCTTAATGCGAAGGCTGGATTGGCTCAAATCCCCTTATCTCAACTGCAGCCAAACTGCTGGTGAATTTCAACTTTATTTAAACTTTGGAAAGGTCTGGTGCATGTTTTTAGTTGGGAAAGGTTTTTTTCCTTCCTTTTAATCAGCTCATAAGTCAATAAGGAGCTTGGGCAATAAAGTTCCGACTTTAAGAAACCAAAGACTAAATCACCATCCGCATTCACACCCAGGGTGGACAGACTCAGCTCTGAAGAATTTAGTGTTTGTCTTGGAGAAAACTGAGAGCCCAAGTGCAGGCCACGGAATGAGAAAGAAATGCTGCTTCAGCCTGGTGCTGCATCTCCCTGCAAACGAGGGGACGATGATAGCAGAGCAGGGACACACCACAGGCAAGGAGTACAGTCAGGGAAAACCACACAGGTTGGTTAGTTTGAAGGATTTCGGACTCTCTTACATTGCCCTCAGTGTGTTTGTGTATGTGAATTCACTAACCCATATGCTGATGGCAACCTCCAAGACCACTTGATCATCATTCTTGAGTGATTCCCTTGTGGGTATTTAAGTTTTTCAACTAAACTTTAAGCTTTGGTTAGGAACTTTGTCAGATTTGGGGATTTGGTTTGTTTTACCACCACCAACCCACCACCCAGGGCTCTGCACACAGGCTTTGCTATCATGAGAGTACAGTTGGCCCTTGGTGTCTATGGGTTCCACATCCGTGGATTCAACAAATTGCTATAAAAACTATTCAGGGAAAAAAAATGGATCATGTGTCTTTACTAAACACGTATAGACTTTTTTTCTTGTCATTATTCTAAACAATACAGTATAGTAACTATTTACATGGCATTTACATTGTATTAGGTATTATAAGTAATCTAGAGATGATGTAAAGTATACAGGAAGATGTGTACAGGCTATATGCAAATACTACATCATGTTATATAAGGGACTTGAACATCTGTGGATTTTGGTATCCTGATCTCCTCAGGGCATCCTGGAATAAATCCCCCATGAATATTGAGGGATGACAGTACATCAAAAGTTTTGGATCCTGCCTCACTTAAAAGCCACATGACTCTGAGCAAGTTTCTTAACTTCTATGAGTCTTGGTTTCCTCATCTGAAAAACGGTGATCACAGTGCCTGCAATGGAAGGTTATGCTACACGAAATACAGCTTGTTAAACGGTGAAGGTTACATAAAGTTAGTTACTATTATCCTTGCTTCTAAATGCTAATCATCCACATTGAGATTTGAATTGCATCATGAAACACGTTCATTTCATTTCATTCTGTCCCTGGCAAGTTCTCAAGGAGATAACATTATAGGAAACTTCTGGAGCAAAAGAATAAACTGCAAACTGATAGAGCCTAGCACCGGACTAGATGCTTTCTCATACTTGAAGACTCATTTATTCCACAACTCTATGAGATGGAAAATATAATTATCCCCTTTCAGATGGAAAGACAGAGGCTCAGAGTGATTTTCAGTGCTATCCTCAAGGTCATCCAACTAAGGAGAAGTCACAGTTCTGTGCTGGTAAACTGACTCTGAAGAAAGAAAGAAAGGGGGAAAAAAGCCTTGACTTGTAGGGTTTGCTAGTTGCTGTGGTGTAAATACTCCCACGTGGCTGATTTCATGCCAGACAGCATAAGCCAGCTTCTGCACACTATGGAAGCAGCAGCATCTGGATACAAATTCAGGTTTCCTGATTTCAGGTAAAGATCATTTCCTGAGCCCAGGACTGTGATGCTTCTCCCCAAGCCAAGAATCCCCTCACACCAGGAAGCAACCAAAGCTGGTTGGATCACCCAGGGGCTCTACCCTCAGACCTACCTAACCAGATTCTCTGGGGCAGAGGCTAGGGACCTGCATTCCAGACAAGGACCTGTACCTGTACTGGAATTTGGGCACCACCCAGCCCTCAGCCACCAAGAAGACAATCAGTACGATCAAAGGCCTTTCCCAGACTTGTCTCCCAGACACAGTGGAGGGGCAGACATACCCCAGGAGAGAGAAGACAGCATGCTGTGCTGGTCACCTGTGTTGGAATTCTGGTTCTGGGTGTCTATGTGTGGGCTAGATCATGGTGGTAAGATGATGATGCTGTCTCTATGCCTATAGTCTTTCTGCTTATACTGTTTTTAACCAAATCTAAGATTCTACTGGTTGTAAGCCACCCCATTATTTTATTTACCACCAAGAAATAAAAAGTGTTGCCAAATTCAAAGACATTAAAATATGAAAAAGTATATTTGAGAATCAATGAAATATGGTATAGGTAGGTGTATATATTACACATTCCTATATTTCCCGGTTTCACAATAGTATAATAAAGATTCTATTCTTTGAGGCCTGAGGTTAGGTCTCACTCATCTCAGAGATACAGCAGATTTGGGCATGAACGAATACATGCCTAGAAGCATATCAAGATATACAATTTATTATTTAGTTCCATAAATACCCCAGGCTCTGCACCAAGCACTTTACATTTAATCTCCACAACAATCCTATGAAGCAGGTGCCAGATTACGCCCACTTTACCGAGGAGGTGACTGAGACTCTGAAAGGCCACATAACTAGTAAGAGCCCTGCCTGGAACTCGAACCCCAAGTCCAAGGCTCCTGGCTCTTTCACAATATTGTCTCCTCAGAGATGTTAAAAAAAATGTTCACCAAATAGAATTGTACAGCATTACTACCCCAGTCTGTTCCTCAGGGCTTGGCAATAAATAAACCTGTTTGATTTCTCTTTGGTGTTTGTGTTGCAAAAGGATAAATAACATTTTAAAAAGCAAAGTGACCATCTTTTCTCCCCTCTGTTGGGGTTTCAGCTTTCTCAGACTTTGTGAAGAGGGATGGTGGCAGGTGGGTTTGCTCAGCTTTGGTGACTTCGGGAGGGCTTGCTGAAATTCAGCCTTAAGGATTAATGTTCCCATGGAAGCCCCAGGGTGAAAAGCAGTCAGCTCCCTCCCCATTTCTCCCTCGGGGTTTGGCTTTACCCGGCTGTCCAATTCCAGGGTGTGTCCCATTAAGTCCTGTGCCTCTCCTCTGCCCATCCCACACTCACTGCAACCCCTGGTTGGCCTTGCTCCCCTGGAAGCCATCCTAACGCAAGTGTGGTGAGACTCCCTCTCCCCTCTGCCCAGCTGCAACCAGGGTGGAATATTTCAAGAGGCATCTGCATTGGTGAAAGCAAGTGCAGCAGCGCAGAAGTTGACAAGGCACAGATTCCTCCCGCAGGGGCCAGGCACAGACTGCTTTGGGCAGCTCAGAGTTTGCTGGCTCCACAGAACCATCCTCACCTCTCCCCTTTCTACCATCACTTCCATGGTTTGGGGAAAGGTTAATCATTCCTTTCCCTAAAGCAGTTCAGTCTGAGCATTTTTATTCAAGTTCTTGTTCATGTTTGAGTTTTGTGTTTTTAGTGTGCGGATGTGTGTTTGTGTGGGTTTTCTTCTGGTGGCCATTTGATACAGGGAGACGTGAAGAGGAGCCACTCCTGGACCCTGGATTTTCCAGAAGTGCAATAGAAGTAACACTTAAAAAAATAACCCCTGGATGGGATGCTGAGAGCTGGAAAAGGCCATTCTGTGGGACACTGCTGCCATCTAGTGGTTCATATGCAAATGAAAAATATTGTATTGAGAGACCCGACTAAGGGGTTTAGTAGTCATCAAGGTCGGTAATAAAAATCTCAGAATCTTAAAATGTTGGCATTCAAAGAGTCATCACAGGCGGGTTGTCAACAAATTCCAAATGAGTACTCCGTCTGGGCCCAGCCCCCGCCAGACTCTAGAATGGGGGTGGGGGGCCAGGAAGCAAGAGCAGACAGGCTGTGGTCCACAGTGCACAGGAACCCACCCATCGGTAGTAGCCGAGTGGATGGAAGACGTGATAGAGACTGGAATCTGACTTGAGTACACATCTACTTGGCTTGCATTTTTATAAACACTTATTCTGTCAGTGGTTGTAATGAACGTATTGTGTTACTGACCATGTGCCCTTCTAGGGCTGAAGTTCTAACCCTTTCTAGATACTGTTCAGTGACCCACAAACTTGAGTGGGAAAAAAATTATGTATTTTCATGAACCTCAAACTGAAAGTCAGCATTTTCTTCAATTATGAATTAGGCAAAGAGCCATGATAAAACTTGTGACTTCATCACTTGCAGAAATTATAAATATTTTCAGATCACATTACAGTTGTTACAGGTATCTTAACTCATTTAGTCACTGCTACTTTGAAATTACAGTTATTGTTAGACCTGCTGGTAGATCTTACTATGCTGATTAAGAAGCACATATACTACTAAATCACTTGCTTTTTAAAATATTTTGATGCAATACAATTGATTCTTTGAAATTCTTTGTTTTTTTTTTATTTTATGCATTTCAAAACATTAGTCTGTAAAGGGGTCCATGGCACATAAAAGTTCAAGGATCATTGCTCTGGAGGCTCAGAGAAGGGACAGGTGACCATGGACTAGACTGGTCAGAGAGGGCCTCCCAAGGAGAAGGGACAGAGGTCTTCTTCACACTTTATCAAAGGGATCCCCCAGAGCAATTCCAATACAGGCCTTGTCTAGGAAAGCAGGGCCAGGTCTTTACCATAGTATAAAAATGGAAAGGTTTTTATGACTTCTCCTATTCCAACCCAGCAAGTGGTCCGTTTGAAAGAATCTGAAAAGATACTTCATACTAAAAGATAAATGACTGGAAACATTGTCATTTCAGGAGGATTTTTCATTCAACAAGACTCAAAGTGTGTGTGAACACAAAAGACCAAAATTCTGTGGGTGGGATTGAGTTGGTGTAGCAAACTGGCTGATACTTGGGGCAAGGTCAGCCTGTCCCTGAATCGCATTGTTCTCCCCCACCCCCAGCATGCCCGAATGCACTGGTAAGGTTCTCTTGGTTAAACAATATAGAAATCAAGTTGGCCAGAGTTAGAAAAAGGTGTCTCAGGGAAGGCCACTGGAATCCAAAGAAAAGAGGAACCCCCCTTCTCAGAACAGCAGAAACAGAGGCAGCTCAGGCTTCTTGGCAATATGTGCGTAGGGACCTTCTCTCTAGATCAGCGCTTCTCAAATTTAAATAAGCACCCAAGTCACCAGGAATCCGTTAAAAAGTAGATTCTGACTCAGCTGATCTGGGTGGGGCCTGATGCTCAGCGCTCATAACCCCCCCCCATGATGCTGCTGGTCTGTGGCCCCCACATTGAGTAGCAAGGGCACAGACCTCTGCCACTCATGTGCCTCCCCCCAGGCCTCCCCTCCCCCTTCCTGCTGCTGTGTCCTCAGTCCCAAATATCAAATCCCTGGGAAGAGCATGTGCTGGCCTAGCTCCGAGGCTGTGGGTGGTAAGGTGGGTCTTCCAGCATGGGCATGTCCACTTTCTTGGAAAGGATGAATTGTGAGAAGATCTGAGAGGGTGGCATACGTGTGCCCAAGCTGTAGCCCAGAGGCCCCCCTGAGGCAGGGAAGGTTGTCAACAGTGGCCTTAGGCTTCCCCTGCTGGCTTCTGTGTGGTCACCATCAGCCTCTGCTCCCTGCTCTGCTCCAGCTGCGCCATCTTCCTTCTACCCAGTGACTGCCCCAGCAACCCAAGGCTGGGTCATTGATGAGGTCCTGGGCTCCTATTAACCCATAGGCTGCAAGAATGGGCACTTCCAAAACCCTTCCAAAAAAGCCTAGGGACACCTGGCTTATCACCCACCACATCCTAGTCCCTTCAGATATGGTCACCCTGTTCCTATCTCACACCCACAGAGCCCAGAGAATTTAGCTATGGACACCAGAGACTGCCCCATGGATGAACCTTTACTGTTTCCTGCACTCAGATTCCCTGGCATCCAGGAAGCTTGGGCTCTCCCCCCAAAGATCTCCTTGATTTGAAGGCCTGTTGGATCTCTGCTCTCAAGTTCACCAGCCATGGCCACACACACCCGCCTTGAGCTGTACCCACAGCTGGGGGCGAGGGACACTCAGCCTGCTTCAGTCCTGTGGGATTCCAGCCACCTGATATGGCCCCACACCATCACCCTTCTCCAGGGTGCAAGGACCTCCTCAAACTCTCCCCCCATTCCCCACGCAGTAGGGCTCTTCACTCTTGGGGGGTGTGACTCGCATGTCCTTCCCCAGCCACCCAGTGGGAAATTGGACATTCATGAGCAGAAAATGCCCAGTGACAATGTTTCCCTTCATTTCTGGCAGAGCAAGGCAAAATCTCTGCCAGCCTGTGAAACAGGCTGTAGCTGAGAGCACTACCAGTACGGTCCCTGGGGCTCTAACACCAAACAATAGGCCTCGTCTAACACTGTCCCAGAGGTCCTAAATTTCAAATTGCCTTTGTGGTGTTGAAAAGACTATGTCGCTTTCAACACTTCTTAAAAAAATTAAACTTTTTATTTTGAGGTAATTGTAGATTCTCACGCAGTTGTAAGAAATAATAGAGAGAGATCCTGTTCACCCCTTGCCCCAGTGTCCTCCAATGGTAACATCTTCCAAAACGGTAGTACAATAACCCAACCAGGATACTGACATGGACACGGTCAAGATACAGAACATTCCCATCAGCACAAGGATCCCTCATGTTGCCCTTTTAAAGCCATACTCACTTCTCTCCTGTCCCACCCCTCCCTAATTCTCGGCAACCACAAATCTGTTCTCCATTTCTATTTGATATAATCTTGTCATTTGGAGAATCCTATGTAAATAGAACCATACAGTATATAACCTTTGGGACTGGCTTTTTTCACTCAGCATAATACTCTGGAGATTCATCCAGGCTGTTGCCTGTATCAATAGCTTGTTCCTTTTTATTGCTGAGTAGTGTCCCATGGTATAGATGTACCACAGTTTCTTTAATCATTTGCCTATTGAAGGACATGTGGGTGGTTTTCAGCTTTTGGCTATTACAAATAAAACTGCTGTAAACATTCATGTGCAGGTTTTTGTGTGAACATAAATGCTGCAAAAATGCAATTGTTGAGTCATACCGTAGTTACATGTTTAGTTTGTTAAGAAACTGCCAATTGTTTCCCAGGGTAGAGCTACCATTTTACATTCATCATTTCACCACTTCAAGTGAAAGTGTAGAAAACTTACTTTTCTTTACGTTCTTTTACCCTTCTCCATTTACAATATAATTGTCTTAAATACCCTCTACATACATTTGGAACCACATCAGACCATGTTAAAATTTTTGCTTCAATCAGTAAACATAATTTAGAAAACTCAAGAGAAGGAAAGTCTACTGTATTCTTCTATATTTTTGCTTACCATGTTCTTTCTTCCTGATGTTCTAAGGTTTCTTCTTTTATTATTTCCTTTCCGTTTAAAGGATTTCCTTCAGCCATTCCTTTAGGGTGGGTCTGCTAGGAACAAATTCTCTTAGTTTTCCTTTGATTGAAAATATCTTGATTTCCCCTTCATTCCTAAAGAATATTTTCACTGGACAAAGGATTCTGGATTGACAGTTCTTTCCTTTTAGCACTTAAAAAATGCTGCGCCACTTCCTATTGGCCTCCATAGTTTCTGATGAGAAATATGGGGTCATCCAAATTGTTTTTCCCTTATAGGTAAGGTGTTGTTTCTCTCCCACTGCTTTTGAGACTTTTTCCTTTGTCTTTGGTTCTCAGAAGTTTGACCATGATGTGTCTTGGAGTAGATCTCTTTGGGATCACTCTCTTTGAGGTTTTCTCCGCTTTTTTTTTTTTTTGAGACAGAATCTCACTCTGTTGCCTAGGATAGAGTGCAGTGGTGTGATCATAGGTCACTGCAACCTCACACTCCTGGGCTCAAGTGATTACTGACAGGTGGAGGGAGAAGTCCTGGCTTCCCACTTGGCCTCCAGTGATACTCAAGTTGGGGACTCCTCAATACTGCTGGACAGGAGTGAGTGTTTGGGCTCCCCATGTGGTCTCTACCAACACTGGAGGGGTGGCCTTGTTATCACTGGGCAGTGGTGAAAGTCTTGACTCTCCACTAAGTCTCCTCCGATACCATCCAGCAGGAAGGGGAGGGGAGCCTGGTTACTGCCAGTTAGGGGTACAAGTCCAGGTCTGGGCTCCCTGTGTGTTCTCCGCTGACCCTGTGGACAGGAGGGGAGCTTGTTATCACCAGGGGGTAAACCCAGCTCCCTACCTGGCCTCCTCTGACACTACCCCAGCAGGAAGGAGGAGGGGTGCCTCATTGTAGCCTGGCAAGCGTGGAAGTCTAGGCTCCCCACCAGGCTGGCACGGGTGCAGGTGGGGCTTTTTTAGCTCATGGCTAGATATATGAGGTAAAAAGAAAACCCAGGTAACTCACCACCATGTTGTTGCTTAGGTCTCAAGGTCCCTAGCCAGTCTGCCTTATTTTCTCTACTTTTCAGAATCTTTTTATGTTTGTTTTATATATAATGCCCAGGGTTTTTGCTGTACTTATTGACAGAAATAGGGAGACATGCATCTATTCCATCTTCCCAGAAGCAGAAGTCCTATTTGTTTAACATCAAAAAAGTTTAAACATAATGTTCATAGTTTCTGCTATTAATTCCCTGGTTGAAATGATAGATATTTGGTTGGGTTCTTAATGTAATGGATTCCCTCTTGAGGTTGAAATGTGATTTAGCTCTTGTTTTTATTGAGGATGTTGTGCAAAAATACTTCCATGTCCTCTGATGGTAGTATTCTTAGGGGAAGCCTGACATATACAAAAAGGCTTTTTTCTTTTTCCTTCTTTAGAAGGTATTTAAATTCAGAACCTAGACTAAAGAATTTACATGACACACAATAAATATCCAATTAATGAATCAGCAAATGGACAAACATACAACTGAATAAAATGGTAGATATATATAGTGCTAGTGTATATAGTGGTGTTTTGACCAAAAATGTAAAAGCACTAATGTCTGGTTGTTCTATATTTAGGGAGACTTGTTGGGATATGCTATGAGAGTAGCTAAAGGAAACAGGGTCTTTATATACAATGTGAATGAAGTATTAATTAGCATAACTCTTTGGGACAGCAATTTAGCAATATTTACTAAGGCTTAAAATTGCTCAAGCCTCAGTAATTCAATTTCCTCAAGAAATAATAGTAAAAATAGAAAAGGCTTTATGCATGAACATGACTTTGGTTTAAAAAACCATAAAATTGTATAAATATCATGATTACAACTATGTAAAAAGCAAAAAAGAAACAGAAAAAAAAACATCAAAAGGAGGTGCAACATAATTCAGGGGCTATTGTGTATTCTGTATTTTCAAATTATCTTTAACGAAAATGTCTTATTTTCATAATAAAATACCAGCATTTTATTCCTATAGCTCCAGAAGTGAGAGAATGAATTACAGTTGTGTAGTCGAGCACAGAGTGGGAAAGTGAAGATGTCACATTTATATGTTTTAAAGAGCATTATTGTACAACTCAATTACATTTGATTTGACATCCAGACTCCCCTCCCTTGAATTCCACCTGCTAAAGGTTCATCCTCACACGACACCCTGTGGACCTTTCCAGCTCCATCCCTGGCCGCAATTCAGTGCCCTGGTGCCCCTCTGGGTCCTGACCACTGACCAGGGCGCGGCTGACTTTCCCCTTTGCCTGCCCTCTTGTTTCTCTAGTCTGTCTGGTGTGTTCTTGACATAGTTCCATCCTCTCCTCCTGGCTGTGGGACTTGGGTGGGTGGCAGTTGGAGGCAGATATTCCTTCTTGCTCAGGAAGCACCTTGCTGAGGGGCTCTGTCAGTGTCCCGGAGAATTCAGAGTTCCTAGAGAATGCCAGGACTGGCCAGAAGCAACCCCAGTGTAGATGTTTTGGGTTGAGATGTCAAAAGGCGTAGATTGGTTCAAATGGCCCTTGCATCGCCTTGCATAGCTGAAGAATTTTTTTTTTCCTGAAATGGTTTTAGTCTGGAATGTGTCTGAAAGTATTGTTTGCTCTTGGGAGGTAAGTGTGAGTGATTCCAGGCAGTCAGGGGCCAAAATCAGGTGATAATGTGCTGACAGAATAAAGGACACAGCTTCCTCTCATGCTGGTGGTGGGGGCTGGGCGAGAACAGGCAGGGTGCCCACAGCCCCCTGGACTGCTCTGCGGAAGGCCTGTGCCTTCAAATGAGTATAATAATGGTCTCAGCAGAGCCATGGAGCAGACCACTGCATAGTGGGGAGCAGGGAGATTTCTCTGGAAGAAGTGAATAGTCCATTGCTGATCACCCTACAGCAGGCCACACAGCAGCTCCCACCCTCCTCCTCTGGTAATGGTACTAATTTCCTGCCCTGAAATGCTTCCTCCCACTGTCAGTCATTTTATTACTAGCAGAGCTCCAGCCCCTCACTGGGCATGCAGCATTTAACTGAAACCTGAGCCAGCAGGCCCCGTGTGGCACGGCCCTGGCCTTGGTAATTGGTTCAGGATGGACTCTGAATAATAATGCTGGCTGACTCTGATAAAGTGCTTCCTCTGTCCAGGCTCTGTTGTTAGGGTTTTACATATGTTAACTTAATTAATTCTTTTAGCAGCCAGAGAAGGTGATACTATCACTATTATCCCTATTGTCAGATGAGAAAACTGAGGAACAAAGGCATTAAGTAGCATGCCCAAGTGACATAGCTATTAAGTGGCAAAGCCAGGATTCACTTTAAAGTAGTCTGATGCCAGAGTTCACTCTCTTAGTGCTATGCCATAGAGCCTTCTAGGACATAGGGCACAGAGACAGGCTTTCTTCTTCAATGGACTAGAAGCTGAGAAGATGCTCTGGAGCTGCTGCCGCCATCTGCCCCTACATGGAACCTGAGAACGGAGCTAAGGCAGCAGGGGCAGATCTGGAGATGGGAGGAGAGCAGGTGCCGGTGGCAGGGTAAGCTCCAGAATTGGGTCAGGTCTGAAGCCAGCTCAGTAACGTGGCCAACAAATTCTCACCTTCCCCATTTCCCCAACCCGTTTACTTGTTTCTTACTCCAGTCTGAGTGAGTTTGGGTTACTTCCCCCCATCACATTTTCTGGTTTCTCTTCCTAATAATGCCGATTAATTGGACATTGGATGTCCTCAGTAGAGCCTCTTTTCTGACCCTTTCTCTGCTATCACTCATCTATTTATTTGTCTTTTTGTTCTGTTTTCTGGGAGATTTCTCTGACCTTATGTTTTAACCCTTTCAATCAAAAACATGGGGAGGGGTGAGTATAACATTTTTTATTTCTAAATTGTCTTTTCCAATTGTTCCTTTTTTATTGGCATCTTAATTTTGTTTCATGGATGTGATCAAGTCTCACTTCTCTGAGGACACTGACTATAATTTTTTAAAGGTGTCTGCTCATCCCTGCATTGTCTCAGTCTCCTCAATGTTACTTTTCTCAGTTTGTTTTGGTTTCTGTCTCTTTCACATTAAAAGTTTCCTCCAACTGTCTTATGATCCTAAGGAATCCATTCATATTTAAGCGTAGACCTGAACAAGTTGATTAGACACTATCAGGGTGTGGACGGGCTCAGTTTGGTGGATTCTCTGCTGGGGGAGCAGTCGGCCAGCCAGGTTTTTCATAGGAACCCCTAAATGTCCGGGCTTGAAGTTCCTTTCCTTGGGGGCAGTTCAGTTTCTCCAGAAAAAGAACTTTCTAACCTCATTCCCAGGGCACATGAGCCTGTCTGCTGGCCTTCTGGAGCTCTGTGATCACATACAGTTCGCCACAGTTCTGTTTTTAGCACGGTGCCTCATCCCTACTCTTCCCTGCTTGGCATTCCCAAGCCAAGAGCTCCTCTGGCATGATTTCTTCAACCTCCAGATTCTGCCGAGGCAGAGGACGGCCCACGGAAGTCACCTGTCAGGAGGCCAGATGAGATGGAAACTCCTTTGGTCTGGCTCCCAGTTCACTGTTTCAATGCTTTTGTGTTTTTCACTATGGCACTCGATCAGACCCTTAGTTTCTCCCTTGAGGGAGAATTCCTTCATTCATTCATCCATGCCTTCACTCAGCAGTCATATGGAGGAATATACACAGCAGAGAAGATCCTTTGTCCCCTGCCCCTGAGAAGTCATTGGTTCCTTTACAGCTCCCCAGCCCCCACTCTTCAATGAGGAAGGGGCCTGGGCTCAGGCAGGCTGGGGAACAGATGGGGCACTGTACCAGCTGCTTTATCTATTTTCTCATTTTGTTAATCCTCTAAACCACTCTTTAGGTAATTTTTGTTATAGTTATTTTTTAGACAAGAACCTAAAGTCTAAAAACTTCACAGCTAAGCAGTAGCAGGCCTAGGATTTCAACTCAGGTCTGCCTGAGTCCAAAGCTTGTGCTCTTTCTTCATATAAGGCTGCCTCTCCTGGATGTATTTATCTCCACTTTAGAGACAAGGAAACTGAGGTGCAGAGATGTTCCTTATCCATTCTGAAAAATTCTTGAGGCAGGCTGTGAGAGAAGGCCAAGGCCTCACATAGGGGAGACAAAGAGCGTGTGCAGGGAACTGCAAATCACGCTGTGTCCCTAATGTCCCAGGCCCCTCTCTCATCAAGGAAATTTTCTATAAGGCAGACAAGCAGGATCACAAAGGCCAGCATGGAATAATTACAAAGAGCAGCCAGCCACGGAGGAGGAGGGTGTTCCAGCCTTGTCTATTTAATGGGGTGATTCTACCTTCTCAAGATCTACTACTCCTCCCTCCCTATTCACTACATCCATCCAGAGGGGCAGCTCTGGAAGAAGAGCCAGAGTAAGGTCCAAGGGTCTTGGGGGGAAGAAAAGACAACATTAACTTCCTTTTCAACAAAGTGTGTCATTCCCAAAATGCCAGGGAAGCCTATGTTTTTTGCTTGGGCCTGGGATGTTTTCAATAATGCTATCTAATTACTCAAAGTCACCAGACTCAAGGAGAAAACACTATGTATTCCCCTAAACTAGAGAATGTTGTCATAATCTGAATTTGGCTGGAGAATAAAGATCCAAAAGTGATTTCATTCAGAAGAAAAAAGCCTAATTTACCCCTGCAAAAGGAGCAGGGAACAGCTGAGGACAGTCACAGGACCTGATATAAGCAGACACATGCAAACATATGTATTAAACAAACAACCCTTCATGGAGCAGAAGCAGCCTATATGGACAAAACCAACTGCCCTTTATTTTATTTCATCCGTTTTATTGGTCATATACCCAGAATTCATCATATAAATCTTTCAAAATAATGAAATATTACAAGAATAGTTTACAAGTCAGCTCTGATTGCACAAATACTTGACACAGGAAACCATTTTTACAAATACATATGTTTTCTTATAAGAATATTTTAATAAAGAAAATAAGTCTCTATACATCTTACATCAAATTTTATGCAGTTTCTTTTTCCCATTCAACCACCATCTCAGGTTTGCCATTATAGCATGTCCGTCACATCCAATAAACCAAATTATACTCTGCTGCTGCTTCTCATTTTCAAATACTATTGAGATTCATACTGTTAAAGAGTTTTTAGCCTTCCTTTTCTAAAAATCTTTCCTGATTTGAAAAGAATCCACGTATTCAAGCTAGAAGAGATAATTTAAACAACATTCCTTCTAAATAGAACTTGTACCAGGTTAATCACTGTGTTTGGTGAATGATCTTGTCACTGCCCACTTAGGCTAGACCAGCTAGTAGTTTTGCCCCTGCTGTATCAAGTCCCCACATTCCTAACAGTTCCTACATTGCAAAAACAAAACCCTGCAAACAAGAGTGAAATACAAATATTAAGAAAGCTAAAACATTTACTATTGATTAGAGAACATGTTTAAATTCAAGGTCTCTCCCAGATTGAAGAAGACAGAAAAGAAATAAAGTGTAAGGATGTGGCAGTAGTTGTATAAAACACTGAAAAATCTGAAAAAGGTTAATCACTTAGGCCAGTGGTGTATCATTTCCAAAATGCCAGAGGATACAGGATCTTAGACTCTGTGGCCAACTGAACTCAATATTTGACGTTCTTCCTATGCTGTGGCTTTGAAATAGCCTAATAAATATCCACTTGCCCAGAGCAAGTAATCAGTCAGACCAGGGGAAATTTACAGAATACTGACCACGTTCACCTGAAGAGACAGGACCCCCCACAGGAAACATCTGGCATTCACTCCACTCCTTCACTGTTGCTGAAAAGTGCTGAAAACTCTGTCGACTTGGCAAAGCTTGTTTTCTTACTTCTCAGGTAGCATGAATTAAAATTAAGAAACTAGCGGTATTTTACTACAGTCAAGTTCCTGAGTACTGAGCTCCAATTATATAATATTCTTAAAAAGATATTTTAAGCAGGCCCCGTCCAGTAAGAGATTTAATAGTACTTGGGAGCACAAGATGTCCCATTTCTCTTCTATTTCTTTTGACTTCTTTCTCACCCCAGTGTAACAAATTGCTACAGGTTTCTACCAAATGCTGCAGCAGTAGTTGGAAATGAGCTATTTTGCATTACCAAAAGTGTTCAATCACATTGTCATGGGTCACATTTGCTGTAACTAAGAGATGGCCAAATAATGTTTACTGAAGTGATTTTGCAAATTCAGCATAGTCAATGTATCCGTCATTGTTCTTGTCATCATCTCTCAAAACACCGTCTATTATGTTAATCAGTTCATCCTCGCTCATTAGTGGTGCCTGTTCACTCCCCTCCTACAAAATATAAAGCAGACAATGATGAGTTGCAGATTTTACTGGAAGAAGTGCTGAGCTAATATCCAAAATGTCCATGCTCATGCATGTCCAAAAACTCTTTCAATGAGCACATGGCTATTTCTAGGAATTCACAAATCTATGTATCAGATATAGAGTCAATTTATAATAATCCAATTTAGAAATTACATTTGCCAGTTAAAAGAAGGCCCTTCAAAGTAGGCTCTTGCTTATTTGTTTTACAAATTCCTGTTCATTCTTTTCTAATTGCAAAAGCAACACATGTTCATTGCAGAAAGCTGGGTCTGGCATACAGAGAATTATGAGTTTCATAGATTCCTTGACGTACAAACCCATCCTAGAGAAAAGCCCAAGCCCTCCCAAGGGTCAGCTCTGTGCACAATTTACCAGATAAAGTGAAAACAGTGACAAATTGGACAACATCCTGGCATCAAAACAAGAGGAAGAAAGCACAGCCAACCAGTAGAACCTGTTGTGATCTTTGAGGAGAAAGTATTTCCCTTGCTCCAGAAGTAGATGCAGCAGGACTCACCATGCCAGAGGCTAACGTAAGGCCATTTACATCTGTGGCTGGCTCTTCCTCTGCCACATTTCCCATACCAACCAGCCTCATCTGCCAGGACTGTTGAATCTTAATTCCTCTCTCTAATGCTATTCCCTCCTCACATTTATCAGTCTGCCTCCCACAGCAAAGGATCTTCCCAAAACAATGCCATTTGCCTGTGCAAAACTGTTAGCACTCCCTGCTGCCTTCAAGCCAATCCCAACCTGCACTCCTGGCAGCCAATGTGATCACACCCACCTCACCAACTTTGCCTCACCTCCTCTTGACAAAGGGCAGTGTGGCAGAGTGGGGTGACATGAAATCTGGAGGCACAAGATCTTGATTCAGTTTCCTCTCCTAGAAAATGGGAGTAATAATGCCTGTCCCTGCCTACTGAGGCTGTTGCAAAGATCCAACGAGATCTCTAACCTACTTCAAAGTGCTTCAGAAACTATGGAGCACTGTACAGTATCACACAAACCCTTAACAACTGCCACATCCCTCGGTCCCAATTCACCGTTCTCCTCAAAGGAAATAACACCTCCCCCGCTCTGCAGTTTGACTGTGTTCTGTCTTTTTAGACCCTGATTCTCAAATCCTGGTATGTAGCAGAAATGCTTGCAGCACTTGTAAAGATACCAATGCCCAGCCCTGGGGCTTCTGCCTCAGCAGGTCACCCTTTGTGGGAAGGACCATTGACTAGGAAGAGGCAGAACAGAGCAGAGAAAGGAGAAGCAGCACTCTTGATACCCAAGGACAGCACAGGTCATCAAGAGTGGGGACAAAAGGGAGGCCATTGTGAGATATGGGCCCCCAAAGCCACTGCTGGACCTACCTCCTTATGGACGTGAGTGATGGCTGTGGAGAGTTCTAAGCCATCAAGCAAATTATTGCCGTCATAATCATGCATTTTGAAATAGTGGAGCTGCAGTTCTTGTGGGGACATCTCTGCCTCTGGTTTGTTGATGACACCTTCTAGATGCTCCATGATATGCCTACAAACCAAGTCAGACTCAGACCACTTGGCAGAGACACTGGGATCATACCGAAACCTTAAAGACTCTGAAAAGTTCAAGATCTTAAACTTCATCCAGCTCAGTAAAACAAACAGCAACAGTAGCAGACCACTCTCAAGGACAACATATATGGATAAGGCCATGAAAGGAGTGGGGGGAAAGTCAAACAGTTCATCTGTTATGCTGGCAAGACTATAGCGTTTTTCTCTCTTTATTATTAGAATTTTGTTATAACATTTTGGGACCATCAATTAAAAAATATATTTTAAAAAATAATTCAAGGATAACAAAGTATGATGTGTGAGGCCAACTGTCCCAGGACAAAAGCTGCAACAAATGATTCAATATTTGAATGTGTCAATTTAAAAACAGGTCTTGTTAGAGTCAAGAAACCTTAGTTATTTTCTGCATTTTGCCATTACTACTGTGTGTCTGTGCATCTACCTGTGTTGGGGGGGTGTCTATTATACATATGTATATGTGAGTGTCTGTCTGTCTGTGCTGAAACAGAGAGAGACTGGATTCAGACAAGTTATTTGTCCCATCTGGGCCTCAAGATTCTCCACCAGTGATAGGATGATGAAAAAAGAGCACCTGACTTATAGGTGGCTATAAGAAATAAACACCATCCTTGAACAATGCCAAGGAGCCATATAAACAGGAGGAAGGGAAGAGGACTGAGCGTGCCCTTGTGGCTGACTGCAGCTACAGGTGGGGGAGAGGCCCAGGACCACAGCCCAGGCTGAATACGTACTCTTGGTCGTGCACTGTGTTCTTATCCAGGCCCATGCTGCTAGGATGGGAGGAGCTGGCCCCAGGCCCCTCAGTCCTGGCACCTGGGGCACAGAAGGCCCAGAGCAGGCCACACAGGAAGGGGGTTCTCAGCAGCCGCAGGGATTTCATGGTCACCAATATCTGTAAGACGGAAAACATAGAAGATGAAGACAGAGCACCAGAGCGAAGGTTTCTTTCAAGACTTGTCACAGTACGCTCCTGGGAAGCCTGAGGAAGCAGGGAGGTTAGGGAAGAGAGCACGTCAAACTAGCCCAAGGCCAGCTCTGCTACTAGCCTGTGGGATGACCCTGGGCATGCCAGGTCCCCATCACTCAAATGACGTCTCCTGAAGCACCTTCAGAGTGCCCAGCAACTCTGTGAGAGCTTAAAGGGATTCAAGATTATTCCTGCCGACCAGAAACTTACAGTCCACTGAGAGAAACATGCTCTACCAAGAGCACAGAGAAGGCAGAAAGTGAGGTGCACAAAAGAAAGAAAAAGCCTTTGGGAGTCCAGGGGAAGAAGGCTGACAGACCCGGTGGGACACTTTGGCTGGGCCTGGACAGATGTGCAGGGACTGAAGGACAACGGGAATGGCGGGAGCAGAGTGGCAGGTGCCCTCAAGTAGGAAAGGAACTACACGTAGTTTAGTAAGGCTGGAGTCTAGAGAAGCAGACAGAATGGGGGGTGGGCTGCAAAGGTCGAACAGGCTGCCATGGACATGGCTTTGCACGCTAGGCCAGGGGCTTGACATTTCCCGAGGATAAATGGGGAGTCACTAACAATTTGTGAATGAGAGATGGGATCAGAGCTTGGCTTCAGAATGACTCATTTGGCCACACAGTGGGCAAGGTATGAAGTGACGAAGGCAGGACCAGAGGCAGGAACATGGTAGCAATAACAGGGTCAGATAGAGGTCTGTGACAGTGGACATGGAGAAAAGGACATTCACTCCTCTTCCTCCACCTCCCAGCACTGTGACAGCAGCCAGTAACTTAACCACAGTGAAAGAGCACTAGAAAGGAAAGTTACAGAAAAATTAGGATTACATCAAGTACTCCTGAGGTTTGGCTACACTTCGAACTGTGGTCAACACAGCAACACAGTCAGCTACAGAGCAAGCTCCCTGAGGGCAAGGAGTACTGCCTTCAGTATTATCCCCATCTGTATTCCCCACTTAGCGTCAAGCAGGCCTTCAATAACTGTTGGTTCAACTGAAAGTCCTGGTCCTTCCTAGGGCTTATAGACTGACCTCAAAAAAGAAGGTGAAAGACAGCCAGGAGACCTACATTAATACAAAAGCAAAGAACTGACTTAACATTCACTTCCCAAAGGAAGAACAGATTCTGCCAGATAACAAGGGCCAGTGATTTCTAACGGCCCTTGTACCCCACAGCCCCAAACCTATAGCAGTAAAGATAAAGCATAAGGTACTGGTTGTACCCTCACACACACCACACATGGAGCTCAGCTCAGAAGCTGCTGCTGTCTCTACTCTCTGTGCCTGGGGCTGGGGCTGGGAAGCAGATGTGTTATAGCCCTCCTCATCCATCCTAAAAGGCTCTTAGGTGGGACCCTGAGAGTATGCCACACTACAACATTTAGAAAAATTTCCCAAACCCATTTTGCCTATCACTAGTATTGGTTCCTACGGCCCCCTCCTTAAAGGGGACATTAGTCACTGAGAGTGCAACTTCCGGGTTGCTAAAAAGCAACATCTAGTCTTACTGCTAAACGGTAACATCAAAACGCAATCTGTCATACTTAACAATAGAAAAAGATGTTCAATATGAATAGGCTGCAAAAGTCTGTAAAGAATAATTCACTTTTGTAAAATAAAAAAATTGTGTATATTTCACATACAAAACAATGACTAAAAACTGTTAACAAAGATTACCTTGAGTCATGAAATTAGGACTGTGATTTTCTTTTTTACTTTTCAATTGCTTCTAAAATTTCTACTATAAACATATTTTTCTTTACAAATATGTATTTAATGTAATCTATCCCATAATTTTGTTCCAATATTATATAGATGGGATTTTAAAAAAGGTATTTCCAGTTAGTTCTTATCTCCAGAAAATAATTCAGGAACAGCTAGAAACTACACTTCCAATTTTACCAAATAAAAGTGTCAGACCCTGACAAGGCCATTGCCACTGTACCTGGTACTAGCAAACAAGCTCTCAAGTTGTTTGCAGTAACTGCCTATGCCAGAACAGAATTTGTTCTGACCACATATCTTAGAGTTCTGGGACATAGGGACCAGAGAAGGGAATCCAGTTCCTCCTAAGCCTTTTAGACTCATTTACATGAAATGTTTCTCTCCAGCAAGACTAGTGCAATTCCAAGTCTGGCTTAGGTATTCTCCCCGTAAGCTACCAACTGCTGCCCTTCATAAGGCTCCTGTCCATCACTGATGACAGCTATGAAAGAATTCTTGAAAACTGCCTGATTACTAGTTAATGCCCCTTGCTGGACTGGGCCATGAGAGGGCAGGGACTGATTTCCAGCATTGGGCACAGTGTGTGGCACAGAAGCTGGTAGTTCAGATGTTCTAACAAGTTTTGCTGTTGATGTAACTCAGAATAAAACTTTTCTCTTGGAGATGTCTGTTAGAGAGGTAGACAGTTGAACTGAGTGATCACTGAGCCCATGGAACCATTTCCTCTAACTATGTGGTTGGATGCTTAGTACATCATTTTGGTGTGTGTGTGTGGCAGCAGGGGGTGGGGGGTTCTATTCAGATAACACCAAAAAGCAACCAAGTGACTAATCATACAGTAACTGTGGGTCCAAATTATCTCTTCTTCAAAGGAGGCAGGACAAAGGCAAAGAACCATTAATTCTGAACTCATCCCACTTTGGTTTGCTGTTAAGAGGTTTCTAACCATTGGAACACAACAAAACCAAACCTATAACGCAAAGAAAAAAATCCCTTCAGGTGCTGCATTGAAAACAGGGAATCTGACTGCCATCTAACAAACTAAACTGCTCACAGTCAAACGGAAACATAAGCAATTCCCTTCTGCCCAAAGAACAAGTTGCATCATCCACACTCCAACTACTTAGCTCAAGGCCATGGGCAAACAGCCTGAAGATAAACCCCAGGAGTTCCAGAGCTCAATGGCCTTGTTCAGGATATTATAAATGCCATGCTGGAGAAAAATCCAAGGGAGGAGAGATTTCCACAAAGGGACTTCAGAACACAACCCAAGCCTAGAGACACCCCTCACAAGGAGCAGGGTCAGTCCTGGGAGGGAAGTGTTGGACCTCCCACAGTGCCCTGGCTCTAACAGGGTCTGCTCCTGCTCTGGAAGCCTTTTCCTGTCCCACAGCCTTTGCGCCATCTGTCTATCCTCTCCCTTCCTTTCAGGACAGGTTCAAATGTCACCTCGGGATTCCTCCAGCCAACACCAATTGCTTCCTTCTCTGACCTCAGTCTGTAGCCTCTCACACTCACTTGACCCCAATATACAGTCGCATATTGTTCTT
The DNA here is from genome assembly GCA_023783475.1 of Daubentonia madagascariensis. Lineage (NCBI taxonomy): Eukaryota > Metazoa > Chordata > Mammalia > Primates > Daubentoniidae > Daubentonia > Daubentonia madagascariensis. Next base: position 40,053,854 of record JAKFHU010001035.1, read on the forward strand.
CTTTTCCGTTTTTGTCTTTTCTTCCCTTTCTGAGGGCCAGGACCCTGTCTTCTCTCTCATTTACCCTACCGAGCCTGCTGAGCTGCCTTGGCTCACGTCAGAATTAGGGCAGTGGGTCTTGGCACCTAGGAGTATTATTTCCTATCACAGTGCATGTAGCCTAAACTGGAACTTCCCTCCCTCCAGTGGTTTGGCCCACCCTTTCCTCTCAGTGTGTCATTAGCCCTATCAGCACATAAGAGTTTAGAGCCAGCCTTCCTGCCAGAAGCTGGTAGCAACTTTTCTCTCAGGCCCAGGACCCTTAGTTAAAAATGCAAACTTGGCCAGGCATGGTGGCTCACACCTGTAATCCTAGCACTTTCGGAGGCTGAGGCAGGAGGATCACTTGAAGCCAGTTAGAGACCAGCCTGAGCAACATAGTGAGACCCTGTCTCTACAAAAACTAAAAAAATTAGCAGGGCATGGTGACATGCACCTGTAGTCCCAGCTACTCAGGAGAGAGGCAGGAGGACTGCTTGAGCCCAGGAGTTTGAGGTTGCAGTGAGCTATAATGATGCCTCTGCACTCTAGCCCAGGCAACAGAACGAGCGAGAGCCTGTCTCCAAAAAAAAAAAAAAAAAATCAAACTCCAAGCAGCCACACTCACCAACATTCAGACATCCTGTACCCAGAGCCAATATCAAAGAAAAACTCTGACTGGTACTTTCCCATTTATCCCTGCCATGGTCCTGGACTGAAGGCAAGTTTCTAAGCTAAAGAAACCTCTACATGGGGTAAGAGTTGAGAATTGTTCTGAAAAAGCAGGCATTTAATAACCTGATCTATTTGTTCATTTGGAAAGCCCAAAGAGCAGCTATGCTTCATTTATACATTTAACTAACATACTAACATCCTGGTAACATACTAACAGGTTAAGGTACTGAGGATAGTACTGTGATCCAGACAGACTCCTCTCACACAGAATATGGCCTGGTGGAAAAGAGAGAACAGTAAATAGACACCCATGGTATACCGCAGAAGCCCCAACTCATATCTGAAGTGATACATGAAGGATAAGGATTATTTCAACCAAAGGACAGTGCCTCAGACAGGACATATTATAAAGAACATGTAAGCCCAGAGGGGACCTGTTCCAATCTAGGAACTAAAAAAGATTCCATATGGTTCAAGACATAGTCCAGTGCAGAGAGATGAGTCTAAAGTTACAGGAGAACAGGTCGTGAAGGGCTTTAAAAGCCCTGTTCAAGAGCTTGGAAGAGCAACGAGAATCCACTGAAGGCCAGAAAGGGGATGAGGGGAGGGTTCTGGTGACATGATCAGACTTCTGTTTTAAGCCCATGGATCTAGCTTCCCTGTACAAAACAGACTACAGAGGATCGAGAAGGGATGCAAGAGATCAGTCAGGAAGCTACTGGGATAGCCCAGAGGAGAAATAGTGGCCTGAACTAGGCAGGGCAGAAGGATGGCAGTGGAGAAGTGAACGTATCCAAGACAGCTTTGCGGTGGATCCGATATGGGAGGGAGAAGGTGAGGATGATGTCCAGGTTTCTGGCTTGGACACCTGGGTTGATGGCGGTACCATGGCCGGTGAGGGGATACAAGAGGAAATCAGCCTCCCCCGCCTTCCCACTCCCCTGCCCCATCACAGCCTAGCCGACTCCTCCCGGGGCGGACAGGACTGTGGTCTCCCCCAGAGGAAGATGGGGAAACCAGCGGCAGACGGACAGTAACGCCTCTGGCCCGAGCGCTTTTGGACCCGGCCGGGGGCAGTATCCACCCGGCACAGCTGGTCCCACCGGCAGGTCCTGGGGCCCCCAGGGGCCAGAGAAGAGGGAGGAGATCGGCCCGGCCGGACCTGTCTGGCGCCACAGCCCGCGGCGGGGACACGGAATTCCGCCCCAGGAGACAGGCCGTGCTCCTAGCCGGCTAAGCGTCCGGAGCCGGCCGGGGGGCCGAGCCCCCCACCCAGACCGCTCCTGCCTCTCATACTGAGCCCGAGCACCCAAGAGGGACACCGGGATCCCGCCCTGCTGCGACGACTGAGTGCCACGCACGGACCTCCGCCGCCAGGGTCCGGGCTCCGCCGCTCGCCGCTCCACTCCTCTCACGGTCCCCGCCGCAGATGCGAAGCCCTCCAGCGTGAGCCTCGTCAGCCCCCGTCCCCAGAACGCTCCTCCTCGGCCCGGCCCCGCCTACCCGGCCAGCCCTGCGCACGCGCGCTCCCTGCAGCCCGCCCATTGGCGCCGAGGGGCCCCGCCCCTGCCGGGCGGCCGGCTCGCTTAAGTCCACGTGTAATGGGCCCGCGCCCAGCACGGGCCGGGCAGACGCGGTTCTCTGCCTGCCTTCCCGAGGGCGACACTCGGCTCCAGCCCGGGCCGGTGGGCCATTGGAAGCCTTAGGGGCCCGGCAGGTGGCCAGGCAACTCCGGAAGCCCCCAGAAACCTAGTTCCACGTGGGACGTAGGATGGCGGATCCGGATGGGGCGGACTCCAAAGCTGGCTTCCACCTCCGCCTTCCCCTCGCCTTTACAGGTTCTTTGGTTCAGGTCCTGTGGTTCCTCCAACTGCAGGTCGGGAAGAAAGATAATAGGCATCCTAATTTCTCTCCTAATGAAAAGGCTAGAAGATGCTGGAGCCGGCCTTGGATCCTGCGTTTTCAAGATTGTCTACTTCCAGCTTCCGCTTGCTCCGTTCCACAAGCTGTGTCAGCTCAGTCCCATTCACTTCCACATACGAGTGCCACCGAGACTTTAAGGGCGACCCAGTTCAAATACTACCTTACCTGTACAGTGCGCGAAATCAGCTGCTTTTATCATTCAAGGAAAGAGAAGACAAAGCACTTAAAAACAGGCCCATGAACAAATAAAGGAAACGAATAGATAATTCCTGCATAATCCTGCCCTTACACCTTTGCTGCTATACAAGATTGTCATTCAGTAAGTATCTATTGACCAGATGAATAAATGAATGTAGGACTGTCATTTTTAAAATCCCTTCTCCCATTTGTGTCCATAAGGTACATAATCGTTTTTCATGTGAGTCTGGATCCAGAAAAGGAGAGACAGAAAGAAAATGGTTAAGTAGGTAGATGATCTGAGAACCCTTCTTGCAGTCTGCTTTAATAAACCAGTGCCTTGAAAGTTGCCCAACACCACTGCCATTGACTGCCTTGTCCCTTCGTCCCTTCTCCCACCTTCATCTGAGATTGAAATCTGTCAACCCTATCCCAGAGAAAAATCCCAGAATTCCCAAGTTCTGAAGAGACCCTGTTAATTCAAGATCTCTTCTCCTTTCCTTACTCTGAAGTTTGGGTTAGTTTGATCTAGTTCATTCACCCACCCTGCACCTGCTGTTCATCCCTCTGTCCATCCATTTATCCATCCCTTCCTTTGTTCATTTATTCATTAATTCAGTAACATTTCTTGAGTAACTCCTAGGTACTAGGCACTGTGCTAGGAGCTACTAGAGATACGGGTAAGACATGGTCACTTCAAGAAGCTCAGTGCCTGGTAGATGGATAAAGTGTCCTCGTTCTGTTTAATCAATGCGTCCACTTTTTCTATGGATATTATCGTCTGTCATCTCTCTCTTGAGTAAACAATTGCTCCCTCCCTACCAGATCATATAAGCTTGCTTTCTGGTTTCTACCCCACTATGCTACTGAAACTGCAATCTCCATGCAAGTTCAGTGGTCTCTTTGTTCAGTGTTTTTATTTTACCTGCCCTAGCAACACTGTTTTATCACAGTCAACCACTTCCACTTTGAAACACTTTCTTCACTTGTTTTTGACACCTCCTATCTCACTGGTTGTTCTTTCTTGGGCTCTTTAACTGGTTTGTCATCATCTGCTCAACCTATAACTGTCGAATTGCCCAGGGATCTGTCCTGAGTTACCTTCTCTACCCACTCTCCCTGGGTGACTTCATCTAGTCCTGTGCTTTAGATATCATTTATAAGCAGATGACTCCAAAATTTATCTCTCCAGTGATGACCTTTCTCAGTAATCCCTAACTCCTCTAAATACCTGCTTACTTGACATCTCCACGTGAATGTCTAACTGGCATCTCAAACTTAACATGGCCCCCTGAAATCTTGATTTTCACCCCCAAACCTGCACCTCTCTCAGTCTTGTCCATCTTAGTAAACGTCACTGCTATTCATTCAGTTGTTCAAGCTAAAATTCTAGGAGCTATTCTTGATTTCTCTTAATCCTTTATTTTTATATCTAATCCTTCAGCAAATCCTGTTGATGCTACCAAAACATATCCTGAGTCCTTCACCTCTTTCCACCTCTACTACTACTGTTCCAGTCTGCTACTTGAGAGACAGCCTCCTAACTGACCTGCCTGCTTCCATTCTTGCCCTGCTCTAGTTCATGAGTGGGAAGCCACCTTCGTTTAAGCCATTTATAGGTGGGTGTTCTGTAACTTGTATCTGAACCCATTCCTAACAGGCAAATAATTTGGACCAGAAGAAGGATGCTAAAAACAGATACTAAAATGTGGAATTGGCTAACTGGAGGTTAAGGTAGCCAGTGGGGAAGACTCTGTTCTAACTGGAAAGTTGGTGACTCTTGTTAAGCAGTAGTGAAACTGTCAAACTGCTGTCACTTGTTGGACCTTGGCTACAGATCACATGCCAACCAAAGCTGTATTTTAGGAGAAATCTCAGGAACCACATAGAACATCAGTGAGTGTTGGCTTTTTTAGTAGCTTTCAGCAAACTCTTTCAAGAGAGTGGCATATCTAGATTTAAAATAACTGATTTGAAAGCAGAGATTAAAAAAGTAAGGACTTGGTAAGAGAGGATCTCCTTACCTGAAGCCTACAATTTCAATTGGCCAAGAGTTCCATAACTTGAAGCCTTGCTGGGTTGAAATACCCCATTTACTGTGTGTATCCAAGCTGAAACCAGCACAAGTGGAGATAGAAGAGGCAGCTTTATTAGGAGGAAAGACGGAGGCCCTAGATGGCCGGGTGGCCTCTAGGTGGCATCTCTTTCTTCAGCTGTTGTTTTAAATTGTCTCAAAACAATGTTTTGCCTGTGTAGAGGAGTCCAGGGTGGATGAGAACAGGGGTGAGAATAAGACTTCAATTTATACCTTTAATATTGCTTTGATTTTTTAAACTGTGTAAGTATGTTACTTATTTGGAAAACATAAGTTGAAAAATATTTAATAAAAATTTAAAGGCCTCTAGATAAATTATTTGATTGTGATTACTATATACACAACAGGGAGTGGGATGCAAAAGGTGTGCATTCTGTACAACCAGAGGAAAGAACAAGGGCAGGGCTTCCAGATTCTCCAACCAAGAACTTAATACACTGCCATGGAAGAAACTGCTATTTCTATCCAGCAGGATTGGATGTGGTTTGCTGACCAGGATATACTATGTTTTCCATTCTCTTTTTCTCTGAATGGAAGCTTTTTTGTTTCTTCACATTGTACATTGAATATGCTTTTTTTTTTACATTTTATTGATATATAGTATACACAAAGAAAAGTACACATGCAGAAAAGTATACAGCTCAATAAATTTTCAGAAATTGAATACATCTGTATAACTAGCACCCAGATCAAGAAACGGAACAACACCCACACCCTAGGAGTCCCTGTTTTGCTGCCTTACAAACATTACCCTCTCTCCTAAAGGTACCTGCTATCCTGACTTTTAACACCACAGAGCAATTGTAGATGTTTTTGTATTTTATATAAATAGAATCACAGTGTACATACTCTTGTCTATGGCTTCTTTTGCTCAACATTATTTTGAGATTCATCCATGTTGGGCATAATTTTAGATCATTTGTTTTCACTTTGGTGTGCTAGTCCATTGTGTCAATATATATTATATTCATATTGTTCATTTTACCAGTGATGGACACTTAGGTGGTTTCCAGTTTTAGGCTATGCTGTGGTTTGAATATTTGTCCCCTCCAAAAGTTATGTCGAAATTTAATTTCCAATGTGTCTGTATTGAGAGGTGGGGCCTTTACGAGGTAATTGGATCATGAAGGTTCTGCCCTCATGAGTGGATTCATCCATTCATAGATTAACAGGATTAATGGGTCATCACAGGAATGGGACTGGTGGCTTTATAAGAAGAGGAAGAGAGACCTGAACTGATATTCTCAGCCCCCTCAGCATGTGATGCCCTGCACTGCCTCAGGACTTTGCAGAGAGTTCCCATCCGCAAGAAGGCCTCACCAGATGTGGTTTCTCAACCTTGGACTTCTCAGCTTCCGTAACTGTAAGAAATAAATTTCTTTTCTTTATAAATTACCCAGTTTCAGATATTCTGTTATAAGCAACAGAAAATGGACTAAGACAGGCTATTACAAATAATGCTGTGCTGAACATTGTAGAACATGTCTTTTGTTGCACACCCTGTTCACATATCTGTTAGGTACAACAAAAGACATGTTCTACACTGCAGATGTTCAGCTTTATCAGATACTGCCAAAAGTTTTTCCAAGTGATTGTGTTAATATAAACTCCAGCAAGAGCATATGAGAGTTCTGTTGTTCCACACCCTCCCCAATACTTGGTACTTTTCGTCTTTTTCATTTTAGAAAAGAACTTGTTTCTTAGCTTAAATCACCAGACCATGAGAAGCCACATCTGGACCTGAAAGGGGGGCCTGCACACTACACAGAGTACCTGGACTCTAAGCTATGTGTGGGAGCTGGTAAGAATTTAGCATTATCTCCTGTGTGGAAGAGTGAGTGCAGTCCATGTAAAATATGTATATATGAAAGAGGGGTGTACATAAGTTTCATGTAACTAGAGAACTGTACCAGGTGATTACACTGGGTAGCAACCCAGTTTCTAATTTTTGACCCTCTTCACTCCCTCTCCACAGTAGAGGTTAAAGACCATTTAGCACTGATTTTTCCATCTTTTTTTGGAGCTATGTGGCCGTGTGACATGGTTCCAGGCATAATACATATGGGGAACTTGGGAAATCTCTTGCTTTTCTGATAAAAGCAGACCTTTACTTTTCTGGATGGGGATGTATTGCCTCAGCAGTCATCCTCCAACCATGAAGGGAAGTCGTGGAGAACTTCAAAAAGACTGCACCAGCAGCACCTGCCTACCTCCAGGTGGCTTGTTATGTGGGGAGAGCTCCTATTTGTTTAAGCCACACTAAGAGTTACTTACAGTCCAAAGCATTCCTAAGTGATACAGAGATCAAGCAAGATGTGGACTCAAATGTGAACTGAGTTTATCCATCCGAGGTCACCGAGGGCTCAGTACAGTGTCTGCAGGGTGCTGGGCAGCAGCCAGATTGCAGGCGGTGATGACTGACTGGTAGGTTAGCACTGGGGAAGCAAGAACAGGTAAGTCTTTCAAGAATTGGCTGTGAAGGGAAAGGAAAAGAAAGGGCGGTAGCTAGAGGGAACACAGGATCCCAGAGGGTTGTCTTAAAGATGGAGGGCTTCGTGTATGTTTAAGTTCTTTTGGTAAGGAGCCAGCAAAGGTGAGATTGAAGAGGCAGCAGAGTAGACAAAATTGAAAGAACAAAGTTACCGAAGAGGAAGGAGAGAATGGATCCAAAGCCCAGATGGGGGTTAGCCTGAGAAAAACCAAGTTCCTCTTTCTGGATCACCAACTCTTCCCCCTCTTGCTAGCTGCTGTTTATGACCACACCAGGGTTGAGTGGGAAGATGGATTGGGGAGTGCTGAGGGGAAGTTCTTTATTTGGTACAATCAGAAGTTGGCTCCCCTGCTCCCGTTTGCCTGATATTTAATGCCGATTCACTCGTGGGTGCTTTTGTGCTGTTCCCCTGTTGGGGCCCTCACTGCAGTTCCCTTCACATATAGGCAGCTCCTCTCTTGCAGTGGGTTCCTGGTTCCCTCTCAATATCTGTTTTCCCCTGGTCCTCCAGCAGACACCCTTTTTGGCAGGATCCCCTTAAAAATGCTCCCAAGCTGGTGGCTCAAGGGCTCGTGACTTGGGTTGGGTTTGACAGGAGTCCAGGACAGACTCAGGCAAGCCCTGTGAGTCCCAATGTGAGACCTGAGCAAGGGAGAAGCAATTCTGAGGGAGATGTCTGGGAAAGTGGGCCTAAGAGAGCATCCTCAAGGAGTGCCTTGGTCCCAGCGTGGGTCAGGGAAAGGAGGTCACAGTTCCCAAGCCCTCCGAGGGGGTGAGGTGGGAGAATGAAGGAAACACAAGAGACCTGGTGATTGGCATGAGGAGAATGCAAAGTACGTCAGCCTGACAATGAGAGGCCATGGCAGGACTTCTGACGACAGTAGCACATGCAGAAAGCACAGGGGCTGTGCTGTCCTGGGCTTATTTGCCCTCAGATCCATGTTACTTTCCCCTCCTTGTGTTTTGCATCACAAGGGGGTGACCCCAGTGGGCTGCATTTTGTAGCCTCCCCATCAGCTGGGGCAGGGCTTCGTTTTTTCTCTCTCTCTTGTTCATATTTCTGTTAAGGGTGAACTGTGATGCTGAAGGCTTGGAGTTTGGGCTTGTGTTGGGATATTCTGAATTCAGATATACTGTAAACTGGAGTGGTGAAAATGATGGCCCCTGCATTTACTGACGTTGCTTCTTCCATCCCTAACTTTTTCAAAGAGCACATCACTCCTGATGAAAAGTCCAGCTGCTGATTTCTTCAGGTTCTAAGTGTATATACCTTCCCCCTAATGAGTCACATGCATCAGCATTCCTTAATACCCCTTTTGTCTCCCTCTCCTCTCCCATCACTTTTTTTTGTTTTTGTTTTTGTTTTGAGACAGGATCTGACTCTGTCGCCCCAGCTAGAGTACAGTGGCATCATCATAGCTCACTGCAACCTCAAACTCCTCAGCTCAAGTGATTTTCATGCCTCAGCCTCCTGAGTAGCTGGGACTACAGGTGGGCACCGCCACGCCTGGCTAATTTTTCTATTTTTGGTAGAGATGGGGTCTTGCTCTTGCTCAGGTTGGTCTTGAACTCCTGGCCTCAAGTGATCCTCAGAGTGCTGCAATTACAGGCAAGAGCCACTGCCCCCAGCCATCATGTTGTTCTTGTTTGGAATTTTTGACATTAGTTACTCTAGATAAACATTCTCTTTTTCTTTTCTTCAGTCTTAGCCTTTTTTTTTTTTTTAACAGTGATAAATTTATAAAAATGTTTGAACACTCTGACTTCCCATTTCTCTTGAAGGTTCTCCAATTTGCTTATCTTACTTGAACACTTCCTTCAAAGGTATTTCCATTGTGGATTTTGTGCGGCCCCTTTCTGAGGCTTTGGATGCCTAAGAATATTTTTATTACTTTCTCACATTGAAATGAAAATTTGGCTGTATATAAAACTTCAGGTTCAGAGTACTTTTCCTTCAGTACTTAAATAAATATATGATCATAAGAAAAACTATATGATAATCTAAAAATATAGGGGGAAGGCAACAAAATTCAATGCCTATTCATGATAAAAAAACTTTCAGCAAACTAGGAATAGAAGCCTATTCTCTCAACCTGATAAAGGACACTTATTAAAAACCCACAGCTAATATTCTTATAGTGAAAGACTGAATGCTTTTCCCCTAACATCAGGACCAAAGCAAGAATGTCCACCTTGAACTTCTATTGAGAGTATTCTAGTATATTCATTATACTAGAGCTTCAAGCCATTGCAGAAAACAGATATAAAAGGCATACAGATTGGGAAGAAAAAGTAAAACTGTCTTTATTCATAGACAATATGATCATGCACATAGAAAATGCTACAGGATCTACAAGAAAGTTACCAGAAATATTAATTTTAGCAAGGTTGCAGGATATAATATATAATAATGGTATTTCTATAGATGAGCAATGATTAAGTAGAAAATGAAAAATTTAAAATACTGTTACAATACCATCCCCAAACATGAAGTACTTAGGGGCAAATCTTTAATTATTTTAAGTAAACTTTTTTTGTAGTATGGTAACTCTATTGACTGAAGTTCTTGTACTCTAGTCCTGCTGTTGTGTCTACTCTTAAATTTTTTGAACACTGAGGATTTTCCCTACTAGCTTGTGAACCTAACTGTCAAATTAACTAGAAACTTGGTTTATTTTAACCTCATTTCAAGATGTTTTGAAAGAAACAGAAGTGAATACATTTATGTAATATAATCATATTTGTGAAGAATATATTCTGTATTTGAATATAATAAATATATTCATATTGAAGAAAAATATATATATTCTAAAATATATTGAAATATGAGTATCTTGAATAGAATATTTGTGAAGAATATCTTGAATAAAAATATTCCATGTGATAACAGTACCTTAATATTCATTAGATGTTTTTAAGAGCACTTTAAGTTCTTGGTAAATCATACATTTGGCAGATTGGTAGCTTGAACATTGAACTAACTAATTCTTCAATGAATTGGCCTTTGGGGATGTGGGCTACTTCCATTCAGCCTTCCGTAGTTTTTTAAAGTGTGGGTCTGTTCATTGCACTGTACTTGTTTTTTTAATAAAATGTTGATACAGGCCTGCTAGGAATAAATTAACTTGACTATATCAACTGACTCATTTGGTACAAAAAGGCAATTCACAAACCAGTTTCTAAGTTGATGTCTCCTTTGAGCCCCCCAAAAAAACCCTATTATTTTTTTATTGTTCTCTAAGCAATAAAATTATTTTTCATTACATACCCAAAACCTAACACAGTTTTAATAACAATAAATGAAGGGATGAATGAGTGAATGAATTAGTTAATTAATTGTAAAAGAATAGTAAGCTTTTTAAATTTTATTTTTCACAGCGGTATTTGTTGACCTATACCTGGAATTCTGATCACTATAAACATATCAAGATTGCAATGATAGAAGTATAGAAAAGAAGGGAAGAGGCAAGAGAAGCACTTAAAAATGTATTAAATTGAGTGTTGCCCCTCTTTAGGAAAAGAAAGCAGTGCAGGAATAGAATATGGAAAGTGCAAAGAGCTAACCTGTAGGACACAGACAGTGTTAAGTGGGAGTTCAGAGATGAACGGAAGTGAGCTCTACTGCCTGGGTGCTGCAGGACGGCTTCACCAAGAAGCAAGGAGCTGAGCTGGGGCGTCTGGGTGTTAGATCATGAACGTGGGGGATCCATCCAGGCCATTAGCTAAACAAACACGACAAACTAGAGCTTACAGTCTGACTAGTCACATTGTAAAAGTCTCTTCAGATAAAGGACATTTTCTGTGGAGATCATTTCTGCCTTTCCAAGATTTAATTTACAAAACCAATTGACATGTTACTTTTCAATGTCACGGCCACTGCATACACAGAGGTAGTCTCCCTTTCTGGAGTTCTTCCAGCCAATGCTGTTTACTCCAAGAATTAGTTCAGACCCTCTGCTTTGTCATTATTTCATTATTCTGTGTAAGTGGTTAGGAAAAGTGTTCTCAGGGTCAAAGGACCACTCGACATGGAGAAAGGGGACACGTTAAAATTAAAAGGGATTTCGTTTGACAGAGCATTCTTTTTCAGAAAAGGGTAATGGTTTGAATGATAAAGATGGATCCTTCTAGAAGAATATTAGGTTTGGGGAGCTGCCTCATATCCAAAGAACAATCCAGAATGTTTGTATGAACCTCTCTTTATTATGCATGGCTTATCGTCTACTGTTGGGGGGTAGGGTGGCGGAAGTGGAGGATAAAGCCTTTCCACTGTAGATGCCATCCATGGGGGTTACTACCAGAATTGCAGGGTTTTAATAAACAACCTTCTCCCATCCAAAACCAAGGAGAGAATTTATTGTAAAACATTACTGTGCACATTGTCTTATTTTTCTTGCTAGGTCCATATAAACTTGCTCCATATCTGCTCACAATGTTTTAAAAAAAAAGCTCACACACCCTTTTATCCGTAACAATCAAAATCTTTTCTCTGTTGTTTTGAGCGGCTTGGGAAGCCCAATCTAGACAGTCCATCAGAAGCATCTTCTATCTACACCTGCAAACTGAGATAGACATAGACAATATCTGCACTACCACTAGGTACCATGCACAGGACAAGTGTGGGCCCTGGGGCAGAGCTGAAAGCACTGTGGTCTTCCAGTGGGCTGGGCAGCAGAGGGCCGGGCAGCAGAGGGCCGTGCAGCCTTGGGCTCGGGAGCTCTCAGGGGCAGGCAGGGTGGTTGCAGCTCCGTGGTTGCAGGCCCTTTTGTCAGGGAGGCCTGCAGCACCTCCCTGGGGGAGGTCCTGTGTCAAGGGGAACAGCTCCTCTATGCTGTACATCTTCTCCCTGCTGACATCAGCCTGGCTTTGGCATGCCCAGGGTCCAGTTCATTATCTCATTACCCTTACAACTTCAGTCTACTGCTTACAAGCAAATTCTTTCAGAGTTTCTTAGTTGAAATCCCTGGAAAGAAGAATCAGGTTGAGCTTATTAATTTTTGTGCCAAGCCATGGGTAATCACTAATTGATCCATGAGTTGTCTGGTCTCCTTTGGGGCAGAAGCACCCACTTTGGTCGTGTGGTCACTAGGGGCTAAAGGGACAGGGTCCACTGGCATGGAATGAGGCTGCTTGGGCAGTTTGGGGCTATGAGTAAGTGGGGTAGATTCTTCTAGATGGGGGAGAGTGACAGACCAGGCCTAAAGCAGCCCTGATGGTGGCCTCTCAGAGTCCCTTGGGGAAGTATGTCCTTCAGCCTTTGCTTACCCCCCAGGGCCAACATATGCACTGGGACCCAGCAAAGGAACAGGCTTCTTGCAGTCCACCTTGGAGCCCACTTTTCTTAGCCTGGGTACTTTAAAAACTGAGCCTGGAGCAAAACTTACCAAGATTTTATTGGGAGATCAAAATGGACACTTGGGCAAAGGGAGCACATTACCTTGGTGACCAACAAGTGTCATATCCTAGTACAAAATTCACTAAACCTTATTACAAAGTAACGAAAGCCTTGATTATTATTTTTGACTTACTAGACTGGCAAAAATGTAAATGTCCAGTGTTATGAGGGTATAGGGGAAGAAGTATTCTCATGCACAATGAAAATGAGTATCAAAAGCCTTAAAAAGGTACATACCCTCCAACCCAGTGATTTCATTTACAGTGAGGAATTGGAAATTTACACAACATCCCCTGATGTCATACACAAATGTAGCCTTTTTTTTTTTTGTTCTTTTTTTTTTTTTGAGACAGAGTCTCGCTCTGTTGCCCTAGCTAGAGTGCAGTGGCATCATCATAGCTCACTGCGACCTCAAACTCCTGGGCTCAAGGAATCCTCTTGCCTCAGCCTTCCGAGTAGCTGGAACTGCAGGCCCACGCCACCACGCCTGACTAATTTTTCTATTTTTAGTAGAGATGGGGTTCGCTCTGGCTCACTCTGGTCTCAAACTCCTGACCTCAAGCAATCCTCCCACCTTGGCCTCCCAGAGTGCTAGGATTACAGGTGTGAGTCACCGCACCTAGCTTTCACAAATGCAGCCTTTTGATAACTGATCGGATTTCCTCTGGAGCACCCATCGTGTTGGGAAGTGAGAGAAAATTAAATTTCGTCCACTCCTCTAAATCACAGTTTAATTCAATAACTTAAACTGGCCATTTAGATACTCAGTCTATTCAGGTAATTGTGCAGCCTTGCAGCTTTTCTCTCTTCCTATCCCAATCCAAGATCGTTTCTAGGTATATAGGGGCTGGGAGGGCTTACATATCCTCATAGTAGTTAGGGAAAAGACTCCTTGGAGGTCATTTATGGTTCAATCCCATTTTTATTATTTAAAAAAAAGTATAAGAGTGTCACATTTTATAAGTCTGGAAAGGTATATAGTAAAGTCTTATCTCTGAGTTATCTCTGCGAAGTGGAGTTGCACTGAGCTATTACTTTGTTTTCATTAATGTACTAATTTAATTTTGTAAGAAGCATGCATTGATTTTTTTTAATCAGAAAAACCAATAATGTTTCATTCTGATGAAAAAACAAGTGCAAAAGTTAAGTTTGAAATTTTGATTGAAATGCCAAGATATGATAGTTATTGAGCATCAAAGAAAGGTATGAGGTAGACCACAAAGGTGTAGATTTTCAAAGGAAATTTTCAAAATCTGGTTACCTCTCTCTTGGCCCTCTTACCTAGGAAATCTCCCACACAGAGAGAGCAGATGAAAGAGTCAAAAAGGGGAGGTTCAGAAAGGATTTTGTGGAGAGAATTTCTTTGGAAAAATCTGAGGGGTCACCTCTACCCTCCCTCCAGACTAGTGAGAGAGCTTCAAGGGTTTGACATGTGGCCGCTGCTGCTAAGTATACACACACTGGCCTGGTGCTGGCTGGCTCCAAGAAACCTGAGCAGCCTTGGCAGAGAGAAGACAGCCTGGGCATGAACTGCTGTACCCTCTGAGTACAGGTCAGATGGGACAAGTATCCCAGGGACCAGATGAGGAGGTGGCAGAGGCACCATGTAGACTCAATTCAATAATTAAAAGGGTCCACCTGGGGTGGAGCATGACCAAGAGGGTGGCCTGTGAAGACAAGAGGATCTAGTGGTTGGAGGCTGGGAGGTGAGCACCATGAACAAATGTGGGGGAGCAGGAGCCCCTGGAGGAGAGGGAGTTGAGTCAGAGGAGTCCAGCAGGGACTCTCCCAGGACCCCACAAAAGCCCCAAGAGTCAGCTTTAAATAGCTGCCAGGGGTCCTGCAGGTCCCCAGGTGTATGACCCAGAAAGCTATCTTATCAGGAACTTTTCTATCCCCCTTCCCTGTCCTCCTTTCCTCATTTTAACACTGCAGGTCAGAAACAGCAGTAAGATGAGAAAGTGAGTAGGAAAGAGAAGTAGCTGAACACAGCCCCCTCCCAGCTGCAGACAGCTCACCTGCCATGGGTCCTAGCTTCGGGAGAGTGGGAGAGAAACCTTATCTTTGAATTAAGATTTAAATATTAATTTATTGGACTGGACCCTTTTAATTATTGAATTGAATGTGCATTTGTAACTTAAAGTGACTTCTACACTTTTACCTATGGGTGCCCAGAAAAGTGTATGCACTTGAAAGAATTTTTACCCATGGCCAGGGAAAGGACCATTCTAACCCCCATTGAAAGGGGTTAAAAGTCAATGGAAGACAAAAATAAAGTGGCTCTTGTGGATAAAACCCACAAGTCCTGTGTATTCAGCATACCAGTTATGCAGGATTCCTTTCTTAAAAACCATTCTGCCTTGGCTTCCTAGATACACTACCACAGTACCACAGTGTCACCCAGATGTCAGCTAGTATCCCCTTATTCCTTGGAGGTCTGGGTATAATGGGATCAGACCTAGTCAATTCCACAGCTTGGAAAAGTTTGGGCTTGTCCCATAATAGATGCTCATTTCCAGAGACTTACTCACTTGAAATGCCCTTAGCTTCTTATTTATGTGTCTGTTTTGCTTTCCACTCTTTCCCTCATCAGTGTGGATGCAGAAGTCAGCGTCTCTTAGCATTGCTGCCACAGAAGAATCTCCTCACACACAGAGCAGTTGTGAGTAGTGGAGACTTTACTGAATGAAGACTTACCATCTTCTCAGAGTGGGGCAGTGCTAGATGGTCAGGGAGATGTCTTTAGTTAAAGTTTGAATTAGTTCCACAACACTTACTGAGTACATGCTATTGCCCAAGAACTGTGCAAAATGCTGAACATACAGAGTAAATGATACCACTAGCCTCAAGATACTTACAGTCTAGCTGGGAAGAGACTATAAGATAATATTATAAATGCTTGTTAGAGCCCAGGTTGCCATGGAGCACGCAGGTGGGGCACTTAAGCCTGTGGTGGGATTGGAGGAAGTCAAAGAAGACATCCCTCTGTTATACAATAGAAGAGCGAATAGATGAGCCTTCTCATAGATGACAGCACAATTTCAATTTGTCTGAGTTGCCCGGAAAATCTCAAGCCCTGATTTTTATAATGTGATTTCAGATTGGTAGAGTCCCCAAGCACCTAGAAAGAGCAACTGAAAATCCTTTCAGAAGAAGATAAAATCATCCTAAACCTCAAATGGTTTCTACAGTAATTTTTCAAATTCAATGTCCTGTGCAATCAAAGACAACGTAGACATGAGGAAACAAGAACATTATGAACAAGAGCTAGAAGAAAGAACAATCAACAGACCTACACAGCTCAAGAAATTGGAATTATTAGAGGTTGTTAAATAAACAAACAAACTGTGCTTACTGTCCTCAAAGAAATAAAAGCCAAGTTTGAACATTTTGGCAGGGAGCTAAAAACTATAAAAAAGTAACATAGCAGATTAGAAAAAAGAATCAAATACAAATCTGTGAACATAAAAATTTAATAAGAGATGTTTAGAACTCAAGGGATGGGTTTAACTACAGTTTAGACACGTGAGAGGAGAGAATCAGTGAATTAGAAAATATGGCAGAGGGAACTAGAATGAAGTAAAGAGAGACAAAAAGATGGCAAATACAAAGGTGAGGGTAAGAGTTACAGAGAATAGAGTGAGAAGGTCTTATTTATATCTAGTTGGAGTCCCAGGAGGAGAGGAGAGAATGAGCAGAGACACTATTTGAAGAGGTAATAGCTAAGAATTTTCCAGAACTGATGAAAGACTTCAAGCTTCAAGAATCAAGAAGAGCAACAAATTCCACAGTTAATTAAAAGAAATCTAAACTAGGCACATTAAATTAAGTCTGTTAGAAAACTGAAGAAAAAGAATATTAAAGATAGGCAGAGGGGAAGAAAAGACTATTTTCAAAGGAGCAACAATTAGAGATAGCTGACTTCTCAACAGCAACAATGGAAGCCAGAAAGCAGTGTAAAATCTTCAGTGTAAAAGAAAACTGCTTGCCTGCAATACTACGTTCAGCTAAAATATCCTTCAGGAGTAAACATGAAAAGACATTTTTAGATAAACAAAAACCGAGTGATTTATCCACTAGTGGAAACACTGTATTAGTTTTCTATTTCTGCATAACAAATTATTGCCATCTTAGTGGCTTAAAACAACACCCATTTATTATCATCCAGTTCTGTAGAACAGGAGTCCAGGCAGGGATCAACTGAGTTTTCTGCTCAGAGTATGTCAAGTCTGAAATCAAGGTGTTAACTGGGGCTGGGGTCTCATCTGAGGCTCGAGGTCCTCTGTCAAGATTGGTTAGTGTAAAGTGGAGTCTAAGAAAAGTCTAAGGTTTGCAATCATGTAAAGTATATTCTCTGATACAATGCAATTACACTAGGAAAAAAAACTTGTAAGGCTCCACATTTATTTTGAAATTAAGAAACACTTCTAAATAACATATAGGTCAAATAAGATATCACAAAGGAAATTAAATTTTTTTGACTGAATGTTAACAAAATCTCTATATATCAATATTTATGTGATACAGCTAACACAGAAATTTCTAGCTTTGAATGCATATGTTGAAAAATAAGAAAGGTTAAAAGCTAATGATTTTATCACAGAAAGTTAGAAAAATAAGACATGGGATACTATATTATTGTTAACAAAGATTCACTGCCCATCTCTGGGCATTGGCATTAGGCAATTCTTGCTATGGTCAAAGAAGGTGTATGGAAGTGTTATGTGTCACATCTTGGCAGAAGTTTTGAGTCAACATATAGTTTACCATACCATCTCCTTTCCCTCTGCCATAATGATTGTCAATGTTTTAAACAGTGGCTTCTTTACTAGCTTGAGCCTCAGAGTGAAGACAATATTGAGAAGAACCCAGCCACCTTGGATGAAACACATAGCATGAGTGAAAAATAAACTGTGTTGTTGAAAGCCCTGAGATTTTTAGGGAGTTTGTTATTACAGCATAACCTAGCCTTTCCTGACTGTTATAGAAGTACAAAAGAAACCCAAATACAAAAAAAAAAAAAAAAAAAGAATTAAAGATAATAGCAAAATTAACAAAATGGAAAAGAACATATACTAGAAAGAATCAACAAAAACAAAACTTGGTTCTTTGGAAAAAACCAATAAAATTGATAAATCCCAGGCAAATTATCAAGAAAAATTTATAAAGAGATAATGTACAGATAACTAATACCAGTAATGAAAATTCAGCTATCACTACAAATTCTACAAACATTAGAAAGATAAGAGGATTTTATGATTAACTTCATGCCTAAAATTTGAAAAGCTAAATGAAATGGATATATTTCTAGAAAAATACAATTTACCAAAAATTGACCAAAAAAGAAATACAAATTTGAAGTCCTATAATTTTTTAAAAAATTGAATCAGTATTTTTAAACCTTCCCATAAATAGCTAAGGGAAAAATAATGCTTATCTTATACAAACTCTTTGGAGAATAGAAAAAATAATATATACCTTCCAATTCATTTATAAGGCCAGCATAATTTTGATACCAAAAGACAATGAAGACAGTTTCAGAGGAGAAAATTTAGTCATATCTCACTCAAGGACATGGATCCAAAAATTGTAAACAAAACATTGTATTACCAGATCAAATTGTCAATTGAAATTAAGGCTGTTGAGGCAGAAATAATTTGATAAAGGTTTATTGGAAGTCAAATGTAAGGATCAATCCAGGAAGACACACCAACAAAATTGGGTGTGTTCCAAAGTCTGTTACAAGTTGGAATGTTTTTATAAGAAAGTTTAGGAGAAGGGAGGTGACTCTTCAGATCAGAGTTGTCCTTTTTCATTGGAGAATATAACACAGAGATTATAATCATTGGCTAGAGATGACAACATACAGGCTGAAATGTTTTACATGCAAGACAATCAGTAAAACTTCATGATTTAGAAACAAATCAAAACTCCATGATTTAGAAACAAATTAGTGTCTTTTTGAATGACAGTAGGTTATGTATTAATCAGTACATCAACAGTTTGAGGAACTCATGATAAAATTTGAGGGATTCAAGATCAGATTCTGTATTCAGGGACAGGATGTAAGCCATGAATCATAAGACCTTCTTCACGCCGTTAATTTGGAAGCCTGCCAAATGTGACCTGTAGGTTGTCATTTCCCCCTTTTGATAAAGAATCTTCTTATGGAAGTATTGATGATTAATCTCTGTTTAGGCTAGAGTGATAGACACTTTTTATCTCTTGGCATTGGGAAGGCTTATTTTTAGGAAGTCATGTCCTTTGGTGGGGGAAAAATTTGTTATTGTAGGCAGTCCAGATCATTAGCAACATGGGTTAGGTCATGCATGAGGCTATATGTAGTTATTTTGAATGATGAATCACCTCCAAGTCACTAGGCAACCATTATTTTGGCCTTAGCTATTGATGAATAGTTTTTAAATTTTGGAGAATCTAGGTAAAGAAAAAGGTAAATGTTTTAATGTTGCTACAAAAGTATACTTTACTTAGTTGTTGTAAGATAAAAATCATTTAAAAGAAGAGAAACTTTTTTTGACTTTGGAAAACAAAATATAAGAAGAATTAGTAATGTTTTAAGTAAACAATCATAAAAATTACTTTAGTCTTTTTATTAATTTAGTCTTTTGTAATTTTTGTTCTGTTTGATGTTGGGTTAGCAATCTTTATGTATCAGTTTTTATTAGTGTTTTGGAAGTTTTTATTTAGGCTATTGATCATAAAGTTATCAGAAATATGTGTTTAAGAGCGTTTGTTAAGACTCTCTTTTGAAAAGTAATTTTGGACTAGAGTTGATTGTAAATGTTTTTAGAGAAGAATTTAAAACAATAACTGTGGATGACAAAAACTTAGACTAGGCGTGGTTAAAATCTGATGAAAGTTTTTAATTGACAAGGAAATTTAGTTATTTCTATTTATGTAGTATTTTAAGATAATCAGAATCATGACTGATGGTGTCACATCAGGACCATTAGACTCTTATACATTTTATATAATCTTTAAAATATTTATATTAATAACATAAATATAACTTTAGAAAAGATTTAACAATTAAAATTATGACTGATAATACATTAGATTTTTATGAATTTATATTTGAAATATTTATATGAATATATGTAACTGAAAGAAGATCTAGTATTATTTATTTGACATTGTCATATAATTTATCAAATAAGTCCAATTTTTTAATATCTCTCTAGGAGGAAAGTTTTTTTTTGAAGCTTCTAGGGGCTCAAATGGGAAATCTCAAAGTTAATTTTAGGCCAAAAAGACTTAATTTAGGATTTTGATCATGGGGAAACCTGTCAAAGATGCTAAAAGGTATAAAACACTTGATTAAAATAGAATTACAGGTTATTGTAAAATAATAGTCATTTATTTAACCAGAGTAATAATTAAAAGACTTTTTAAAAGTAATATAGAAAGTTAAATGGATGTTAAAACCTTAACTCTTTTAAAGCTCAGTTTTTTAAGTATTTAATAATTAAAAACCTAATAAAGGTAACACAAAATTATCTTAATAAAACTGAAAATATTTGGTTTTTTGAGCCAGTTATTTAAAAGGTAAATAAAAGCCTCTTATAGTGTGATTTTTTTCTTTAAAATGGGAAGTCTATTTAGATAACTTGGAAGTCAAACCTGATGAAGAGGGTATTTTGATTTAATCAGACCTAGGAAGAGTGTGTCTAGAGTCATGAGTAAATAATTTATTATGGAGGAACGTAAAGAAGAAAACTAGTATCTTGAGTAGGGGATGTATGGCTCTTAGTAACAGCGTGGGAAGTATCTCAGTTATATTGGACAATTTAGATATATTAAGAAAGGCCAAGAGTATGGAATCAGTTACACTGGAGGAAAATACTATTTAGACCCTTAAGATAAATATTTTAGCATCAAACCATAATAGCAGAGTTAAAACCAGAGAAAAAGTCACAGGACTTGATGAAAAGTTAAAGGAGAGGGTTATCATCTCAGTAAAAGTTGAACTTCTAAGATGTAAACCTGAAAAGTTTCAAAAAGAAACAGATTTTAGAATCAAAAATTAAGACCTCTTGTAATTTTACTAAGAGTGAATTAATATTTTGAGAAAATCTTGTTTTAATGTAGGGCCAATTTTTAGTTTTATATTAGTGTATTTTTAATATTAAAGCTTAATCTTTAGGAAGACTTTTTTAAAAATTATATTTGACTTAATCACATATAAAAATGTTTAAATAATTTTTTTATAAACCTTATTATGATTTATAGAGACCATTTATGATGTTTGGACTTTTTGTTTGTCTTATACTCTCTTTTTTTAAAATAACTAATTATTTTATTTTAGAACAAAAATTTCATATGTAAGATTTTTAATAGAAATTTATATTTTAACCTCTTTTATTAAAAATGCATCTCTATATCTGTAACTTTTTTATATATCTCACTTACTATTTTTTATCTTTTTTTATAAATAAACTTTAAGTAACCTCTGAATTAGACAAAATTTTTTAAAATAAAGAACATATTTTTATATCTTTTTATAATTTTTAATGAAAAATACATCTTATTTTTTGGCACATTTTATACATAGAATTATATATATTAATGAGAATTTTTAACTTTTAGTAACCTTTCAGTGAAAACCTGGGAAATAAGAAATCTTGAATCATTTGTCACATATCAGTATTTTATAAAAATGAGAATCATTTTATTATTTTTAGAAATATTTTTGTAGCATAATTTTTAATTGGAAATTACCCAATCATTTAATGAATATCCATTATTTAACTTAACATAACTCTGAGATTTTAAATTATGTGAAAAGTTTATTTATAAACATTTATCTGGGCCAGTTGTGGTGGCTCATGCTTGTAATCCCAGCATTTTGGGAGGCCAAGGTGGGAGGATCACTTGAGGCCAGGAGTTCAAGACCAGCCTAGGCAACATAGTGAGAACCTGTCTCTACAAAGAAATAAAAAAAACTATCCGGGTATGGTGGCACATGCCTGTAGTCTCAGCTACTCAGGAGGCTGAGGCAGGAGAATCACTTGAGGCCAGAAGTTGAGGTTGCAGTGAACTATGATGATGCCACTGCACTCTAGCCTGGGCGACGGTGCAAGACCCTGTCTCAAAAATAAAATATTATATCATTTATATTTACCTAGTTGATTTTTTAACAGTTTACCTATATTATATATGAGAACTGAGGTATTACAAAGCTAATCATCATTTAAAGGTTTTTTTTGTTAAATATTTTTACAGCTTGTGAATATTAGGTATTTATTTAAGTAAGAATTTTAAAGTTAAATATATGGGTATTTTGTCAATAACTTGGAAGATGTAGCTGCTTTTATTAAACCAGCAATATTACATTAGTTGTATTTATCAAAAATTATATAAACAAAGATCATTTTGGTTTTGGTTGGGTTTATAGTTTTATAAACTTTATGTCAAGCCCTAACACCTTAAAATATTTAGTAGGGGTAAATATAAAACTGTCTGACCAGCAAACCCAGGCAAAAATGTATGTTGACAGTTTTAAACTTTTCTTAATGTTTCTAAAGAAATTTTACCAATAATTTTAAAACCCGTTTATTTATTAAATATTTATTTAAGTCATGTGAACTTGGAAAATATTTGGGCGTATTAATTTATGAGTGTGTATTTATTTATGTCATTTTGGTACCATGTAGACATAACATATAATATATGTGTATATACATAAATACATCTAAACAAATATATACACACATAAATAAAGATTTTATAGTTTTCATTTTAGAATTTTAGTCATGGGATAGTGATATAAACTTATTGGTTTATAAAAGATGGTTGAATTTAACTTATTTATTACAAAATTGGGACCTGTTCATATGGCTGACCTTTATTTGACCTGACAGGTAATGTAATGAAGGCTGTGAAACAAAATTTTGGATAAAGTAGTTCCTATGGCAGTTTGATTTTTAAAACTTTTTTTGCCCTTTTTTTTTAGTTTTAAATGAATTTAGGGTTAAATTTTTAATGTTTATATTTTAGCTACAATAGGCTGAATCTCTAAGTAGCCTTGAATTAGTGATACCATAAACATTGAGTTTTATCTCAATACCAGTAGAAAAGTCAACAAATTTAAAGTAGGCAAAAAGAGAAAGAGAGAACTTAGAAGCCTCTACGTTTTAACTCTATAGTTGTAGGTTGACCATTTGAGTTTTGAATTTTTTAAATGTAATTTGTCTATCAGTTTAAATTGTGTACAAGAACGGGCTATAATATGTAGCCAGCTGGAGTCTTAGAAAACATGGCATGCCTTAATGTTTGAGAATCTCATTGGTTTTTTATTAATCTCTTAGTGTAGAAAAAAAATTGCTGGATCTTTACTTTTATAATTTCAGTAGTTTTGTTTTCATTCTGTAGTTTTTCTGTTTGTTTTAAATTTAAATATATTTCCCCCTTTTGAGAGAAGAAAATGTGTGGCCAGAATCTCTACCCAAGAGCTGTATGGGAGCAGAGGGAACAAGCAGAAGGTGAATTCAGATCATAGTGGTAGAAGGAGGGGAGCAGTTGGAGGTTGAGAAGCTTTTAGGTGTTACTGGAAGTAGGTCTATCATTTAATTTGTCTGGTTCTAAAACCAGCTTTTTGAAATTGTGTGCACAAAGAAATTATTTTAGGCATTTTTAAAAGATCTCTGTTGTTGGCCATTGTTGTTTATAACCATCCTGGGTTAGGTGGATCCACTTATCTAAGTAGTTGTAAGTAGATGGACCATAAATGTTATATATGAAACTTAGCTGGTGTGTCCTCAGTCTTAGAGGATACATTTTCTGTCTTGGTTGTTTTGAGTAAGACAAGTTCCATAGTGGAGCAAAAGTGCCCTCATGCGAACAGCTAAGGAAAGGTGGTCTCACCCCAAACCTCCAGGGAAACAGTTCACAGAGCTCCTATTTTACCCTGTCCTAGAATTTAACAAAAACCCTTACCTTGAATTTATAGCAGTAATTCTCATTCTGAGAGAGTCATTGTATCTCCTCGCCAAGGAATAAACCAGTTTTAATAACCAGAACTTCAGCTAAGACAGGAAATTCATTGATTTGGGGAGGAACTTATCTGCAGCATCCAGCTAAGTTTGAGAATGCAGTGGGTTCATTGCTGGTACCTACGCAAAGGTTGGAAGCCGCTCTGGGTGATCCAGAAAAGTAACTCTGAAATCCTGCCAGCTACACCATTTTGTTGACTGAAATTAAGACTATTGCGGCAGAAATAATTTTATAAAGGTGTATCGGAAATCAAATGTGAGGATCAGCCCCAGGAAGATGCACCAGCAAAGTTGGGTGTGTTCCAAAGTCTGTTACAAGTTAAAATGTTTTTATAAGAAAGTTTAAGAGAAGAGAGGGGGGCTCTTCATATCAGAGTTGTCCTTTTTCATTATAATACAAAAGTTATAATAATTGACTATGCATGACAACATATAGGCTAAAATATTTTACACACAAGACAATAAAACTTTATGATTTAAAAACAAATCAATGTCTTTTTTAATGTCAATTAAAATGTTGATTACATACTAATCAACACATCAACAGTTTTACAAAATCACAATGAGATTTGAGAGACTCACAATATAATTCTTTACTCAAAGACAAGATAGAAGCCGTAAGTCAGAAGACCTTCCCCAGGCAGTTAATTTAAAAGCCTTCCAAATATGACCTATAGGTTATCAAAATCAAGCAATATATAAAAAGGAAAATACATTATGTTAATGTGGTAGACAGAATAATGGCCCCCAAAGATGTTCATATCCTAATCCCTGAAATCTGTGAATATGTGATTTTATATGGCAAAAAGGTCTTTGCAGAGGTGATTAAATTAAGGACTTAAATTTATCCTGGATGATCCCCATAGGCCCAGTGTAATCCCCATGGGCCCTATAAGAGGGACACAGGAAGGTCAGAGTCAAAGAGGAGATGGGACCATGGAAGCAGAGGTTGGAGTGATGGGCTTTGAAGATGGAAGAAGGGGCCACCAGCCAAGGAATGCAATTGGCCTCTAGAAAAAGGAAAAGGTAAGGAAACCAATTTCCCCCTGTAGACTCAAGAAGATATGCAGCTCTGCTGACACCTTGATTTAGCCCATAAAGCCCACTTTGGACTTCTGACTTTAAGAATTGTATGGTAATAGGCTGGATGCGGTGGCTCATGTCTGTAATCTTAGCATTCTGGGAGGCCAAGGCGGGAGGATTGGATTCTTAGCAACGTAGGGAGACACTGTCTCTACATAAAATAGAAAAATTAGTACAACCTCTATGGAAAGTAATATGGAGATACCTCAAAGAATTAAAAGTAGAACTACCATTTGATCCAGCAATCCCACTACTGGGTATTTACACAAAGGAAAAAAAGACATTCTATAATAAAGACATCTGCACTCAAATATTTATAGCAGCACAATTCACAACTGCAAAGATATGGAAACAACCCAAGTGCCCATCAATACATGAGTGGATTAATAAAATGTGGTATATGTATACCATGGAGTACTACTCAGCTGTAAAAAACAATGGTGAATTAATACCTCTGGTATTATCCTGGATGGAACTTGAGCCCATTCTTTGTAGTGAAGTATCACAAGAATGGAAAAACAAGCACCACCGGTACTCACCATCAAATTGGTACTAACTGATCAATACTTATGTGCACACATGGAAATAATATTCATCAGGAGTCGGGCAGGTGGGAGGGGGGTGGAGGGGATGGGAAAGCTCACACCTAATGGGTGCGGGGCGCACTGTCTGTGGGATGTTCATGATTGTAGTTCTGACTTGGGCAGTTCATAGGCAATATAGGTACCCAAAGTGTTTGTATTCCCATAATATTCTGAAATAATTTAAAAAAAAGGAAAAAAAAAGAAAAATTAGCTGGGTGTGGTGGTGAGCTCCTGTAGTCCCAGCTACTCAGGAGGCTGAGGCAGGAGGATCGTTTGAGCCCAGGAGTGGGAGGTTGCAGTGAGCTAGGATGACACCACTGCACTCTAACTGGGGTGACAGAGTGAGACTCTGTCTCAAAAAAAAAAAATTATAAGGTAATAAATGTGTGTTGTTTTAAGCCACTAAGTGTGTGCTAATTTGTTAAGGTAGCAATAGGAAATTAGTACAACTAAATTGGTCTTATTCCAGAAATGTGAGCATGGTTGAAATTTAAAAATTAAAGTATTTCACTGTATTAATAGGTTTAAAGGAGAAAAAGCATATGGCCATCTCAATAAATGCAAAAAAAAGTATTTGTAAAATTCAACTTCAATCATAATTTAAAAAAAAAAAACCTCAACAAACTAGGAATAGAAAGAACTTCCTAAATCTGATAAAGGACATCAGAAAGCAATGTAGTAATTACTATGAAAGCCTGAAGTTACCTTTAAGAGAGACATGGTTTGTTTGGGAAGGGGTGTACTGGGAGCTTCTAGGATGCTTGTGTAAAACCTTATTTCTTGACCCTACTTGGTAGTTAACAAGAGTTTGCTGTCTAATAATTACATTTTATGCACTTTCCTTTAATTGTGTTATTTTTCACAACAAAAATATTTTTTAAAAGATAAGAAAGAAAGAAAATAAGAATTGAACAGCAGATAGAGCAAAGCTGTTTTAAGGCCTAAAACTACTATAATCTCTGAGAGGCCAGGCACTCAAGGCTGGCCTTAGGAGTGGTGGAACTTAAAATCAGACCAGCTAAGGTGAGCTGAAAAGCCTCTGATCACTTGTGGGTTGGAGTGACTTTTCTCCCTCAGGATGGCAGTAGCTGGGCAGAGAACAAGCACTGGCCAAGGCTGAGAGAAATCATGGGCTCCAGCTCTGGGGAGGGCAGCATTGCAGTAGTCTTGCAAGAGGACACAGAAGCCACCAAGGAGAATTAAGAGTCACCTGGGACCCCAAGGAACAGAAGGGACCAGAATGGTGGGAGGGAGGGCAGTGTGCAATCATGAAATGGGGGGGGGGGGGGGATCAAAGACACCCCAGAGCTCTCATCTCCCAGGCATGGGAAAATCTGAGACATTCTGAGATTCTAAAATTAGTGTAACAAATAATGACTGAGTGCTTACCGTGCTCAAGCGTAAGAATTCATGATTTTGAAACTTACCTTTGCAGGACTTTCTCCCTTACCCTAATGATTACATGCAGTTTTTCTGGCAACTGTCAAAGGGAAAAAGTGACTGTACAGCCATCTCCTGGCAGAGTTTTAATGTCAACATTCTGGGAGGGCTGATTCAGTGCTAATTAAGTAAGATGTGAGATACCATGGGCAAGAAATGAAAAGAGCCAATCATCACGGTAATAAGTACAAGTTGATTTCCAAGTGTAAGGATCCTAGGCCATACACGTGACTACTTAAGATTGGGAAGGCAGTTTGTCATAGCTCTACATCACATAGACAGGTGATCTGAGTGGATGAAATGACTGCTGGCCTTGAAGCAAAGGTTTAATTCATATTCAAATTTAGGATTTTCAGGGTAACAGCAAAGTAGGGCATCATAAAAAGCAGAACACTGGTTAGAAGTCGAGGATGTGCTGGGAACACAGGGTTTCCCAAATGGCAAGTATGAAAGAAGCCAGAGTAGGTGGGGAGAACATCTCATCAGGCTTGGTGCCCCACTTCTGGATGGCTGGGAGCGCTTGGCGACTCTAGCCTAACTACTCACAGCCACTGTGACAACAAGTATAAGAATGTTGATAGCACAATAAAGTGACTATAGTCAACAGTAAGTTATGGTATACTTTAAAATAACTAAAAGAGTCAAATCGGACTGTTCCTAACACAAAGAAATGATAAATGCTTGAGATGATGGATATCCCAATTACTCTGATTTGATTATTACACATTGTATACCTATATCAAAACATCACATGTATATCATAAATATATACAACTATTATGTACCCATAATAATTTAAAATAGAATTTTTAAAAAAGAATGGTTTGATGGAGGTGAAGGGGATGTTGTAATACTCACACATAATAAATTTTGAGTCAGTACACAGGAAGAGCAGAATCCATCTACACCCATCCAGCTTACTGCTGACATCGACATGGCTTTACTATTGCAGGAAGCTCTTGGCCCGGGGTGATAAAAATTATCATATAAATAACTTTACTGTTTTTTGCAGAAATTTTAAAAAGAAACAATTTAAATGAACTCTGCAACTTTTCAATAGATAGCCTCAAAGCACTGTTTACTCTCTGAGATGCTTTGAAACACTTGCCTCAAAACCCTCACCTTAACCTGTCCAACAATCCTAAACTGTTGTAACATGATTCTGGCCCAGTCCTAATCAAGTCCCCTCATTGGAAGAGCTGCCTTCAAATAGGCCCCAAAACTTCATAAATATTCCGACTTTGCCCCCCCATTCTAGATGCTGCTGTGACTGTCGCCCTTCCTGCGATGAGAACAAACTTGGCTTTGCCCTAGCACAGAGTCGTCTTGATGGTATTTTCAGGGAGCCAGCATTCAGTTATTGAGGCCCACTGAGATCCAGCTGAGATCTTGCCACTGCGGCCAAAGACACCTGACTCAGAAGTGGTGTGATCCTCTGAGGCTATCCTGCTTGGGGGTCTTTAAGACTGAAACCATAGAGATGTAAGTCTTGTACTGGGCCCAAACTCCAATTTCTTTTCTTAATTTTTCTTTTTATTTAGCTCCCCAAATACTGAGTCTGTTTGTCTCCTAGCAGTAAGGTAACCCCTTTTAGGAATCCTTGACCATATTTAAAAATATTTTCTGCTTGGTGGATATCTGTCTTATTACTAACAACACTACTACTTGTCTACATCCATCTTTGCCATTTTTTGTTGTGCATCTATAAGAGGGAAGTTCCTAGTAACAGGTGGGTCTCAATTAGTCTGTTCATAAGCCAGCCCAGCAAAAATTTTGCCTCTGATCAAAACTTTATGAGAACTTTCCTCAGACTTGTCTTATTTTATCTGTGAGAGTTTGGCTCAGGAGAGATCTCTCCAAACCCTCCATGTGCTGGGAACTGTAAATTCACCAGGCTCTAGTTGGAAAAGGTCTAGTGTGAGGTTGGGGGGCCCT
The DNA here is from genome assembly GCA_023783475.1 of Daubentonia madagascariensis. Taxonomy (NCBI): domain Eukaryota; kingdom Metazoa; phylum Chordata; class Mammalia; order Primates; family Daubentoniidae; genus Daubentonia; species Daubentonia madagascariensis. The sequence continues at coordinate 40,082,682 of JAKFHU010001035.1, forward strand.
GAGCCACAGGATGCACAAGCAACTCTTAATTTACAATTTGCAGACTCTGACATGCTTATCTCAGTATGAACCTCAGTTATGGCCTCCTCGGGCCAGACTTCTGCTTCTTACATGTATTTATGCTACAACCCAAATGTATGTGCTTATCTTTCTTAATAGCATCATTTCACCAAGGGTAATTTTGAATTACAGTGGCCACTACGAGGAACTTCTGATATGGACAAAATCATTGACTGGAGAAGTGCTTTAGAATGAAAAAGGGAACACAATTCCAAACATCTAATGGTCTTCATTTTTTTATTAGCATGAGAAAGCATCCAAAGAAAGCAGATTCCAAAATTACTTCCCTAGCAGATTCCTTGGCCAAAACAAAATAAAAAGGTGAACAACTTAAAACTATCTTTTTAGATCCCCATCCTCTGCCCCCAATATCACAGCTCAAACCTATTATTCCTCTTCCCCCATCCTATGCTCCCCCATCTCCCTCTGCCCTTCTCTTTCCCTCTGGCCCACGCCCCTTTCCTCCTGGCTGGCCAGGTACCCCAAAGCTCACTTAACTCTAAGGTAAACCTCTTTCAGAATAAAAAAAATCTCTGGTGGATGTTAAGCCCTGGTTTCATTTCCAGCTAAAAGCCAACGTCAAAGACTCTTCAAGGCCTAGACAAGATGGAGAGAATATTGCAGAGGAATTTAAGATTGTTTTAGGGACATATAATCTGCAGCAGTGAGACATATAACAATTAGTTTATATGCTAGTAGGAACCTCAGATGTAAACAGTCAATGAAAAAGTCAGAATGGTAAGACTCCCAAGAGTGACTTAAAAGACCTTGGATTGCATAGGAAACCGAAAGGGTTCTGGAAAGTTGTCGATGTTGGTCAAGGTCTTTTAGAGACCATCCTAGTCTTCCTGTGAAAGCAAAATATGCTCTGATTTAGTTCTTCGTCAAGAAAGGAGAAGTCTGATGGAGACTTCAGGGCTAGGCCCTTTAGTACCTAGCGGTGACATTCAGGAGTAGATCCTGAAGTGGATGTGACCTGGCTCTTTTTTCTTCCTGTGAATTGCCTTAAACCAGAAATAGGGGATTTAATATTCGAGCAAAACTAAAATGGGAAATAGCCCCAAGGCCAGATCTCCAAAACCTCACCGAACATTTTGAAAGAGCCCTAGAATTAAGAAATTTTGGATATTGATTTATCAGTACTTTTGTGTATAAACCAAGCATTAGGTTGAAGCCCTCTTGTGGTCAAAAAATTCTACTGATGCACTGCTGGAGCTAAACCCATTAAGGTTCAGACTCACCCACCTAAACCACTCTGCACACTTGCACAATAGCCTCTAAAATAAGGTGCTAAACAACTAGTAAAACTATTAGGTCATTAAGTATGAAATGTCCGATTTCCTTAAGTACTAAGTTTGACAGTTGATGTCTCTGACATTTCACTTTGACACTTCTTGTTTTATTTTTATTGTGAAGGCACATCCTCATTCTTTCAAATGCATGATTTGGCTTGTGATTATCTTTCAAGTTTTTTTTAGAGAGATTTTTGTGAAACCATGGATAAGTCAAAAATTTGTGTTATTTTCGAATATGAGTTCCATCGTGGAACCAATGCAGCGCAGTCAGCTCGAAATATCAACGAAGTGTTTGGAAAGGATGTGGCTAATGATTGCACAGTACGTCAATGGTTTGAGAAGTTCCATTCTGGTGATTTTAATCTTGAAAATAAGCCACGTGGGCACCCTGAGACCAAGGTGGATAATGATGAGCTGAAAGCTGTAGTGGAAGTGAACCCATCTCAACCTATGCATGAATTAGCAGCAAGGTTTGATGTTACTATTCCAACAATATCAGACCATTTGAAACAAATCGGCAAGGTAAGGAAGCTGGATAGATGGGTTCCGAATGAATTAAATGAGTGTCAGAAGAGAAATCACCTTGAAGCTTGCCTTTCTTTGCTGTCATACCATTTCTATACCGTATTGTTACGTGGTTACATGTGATGAAAAGTGGATTATTTTTGACAATCACAAATGTTCAGCACAATGGTTGGATAAAGATGAAGTGCCGAAACACAGTCCAAAACCGAATATTCATCAAAAAAGCTAATGGTGTCTGTTTGGAGGTCCAGCGCTGGTATTATCCACTACAGCTTCATGAAATCTGGTCAGTGCATTACAGTGGATGTGTACTGCAACCAAGTGGACGAAATGATGAGGATGCTTGTGACTAAGCAGACGAGATTGGTCAATAGAGACCGGCCAATCCTCTTGCGTTGTCAGGCCAAGACAACGCTCCACCACATGTCACGCAGACAACGCTGCACAAACTACAGAGGCTGGACTTGGACTCTCTGTCATCTGCCATATTCACCAGACCTTGCACCAACCGACTACCACTTCTTCCAGACTTTGGACCACTTCTTGCAAGGAAAAATACTCAGTTCTCAACAAGCCGTGGAAAACGCCTTTCACGATTTCATCGCCACTTGCTCTCCAGGCTTCTTCGCTGCTGGCATAAACAAGCTACCGTTAAGATGGCAAATCTGTGTTGATAGTTTAGGCACATACTTTGATTAATTGTACTGCTTCTTGCTTGAGATATAATAAACTACACTTTTGATTGGAATTGGACATTTCATATTTAATAACCTAATACTAATCAAAAGCCTTAAAGAGAAGTAGTCTTCCTGTCTTGTCTCAGTCCTTGTAACACTCCTATCCTCCCAGTAAAAAATTCCAGCGGGCAGGTGTATGGATTTGTTTAGGACCCCAGGGTCATAAATAAAACCAACTTCTGATCGGTCTGGGTACAATAATATCAATAATAATAATAATATCAAAATAATCATTCTCAGCCTCCCTAGGGTACAAAACTAAAGTACTATTTTATATTTGAGAGTTCAGGAGACTGTGTGCTTTACAATTGTAGATCTATGCTGTGCTTTCTTTGGTGTCTCTTTAGATCAAAAATAGCCAATACTCTATTGTACAGTACCTGGACTGCTGTGCCACTGAGTTTACTGAGAGCCCCTTCTACTTTTCACAGGTGCACAACCTGGACCCCAAAGGCCTTAAATTGCCCTGTGAGTCTATTCTTATCCAATATGTGGACAAGCTTTTCTGCAGTCTGCAGACGAAATGAGCTCTAAGACTGATTCATCTGCTTCCTCTTTTAGCTCGGAGAGGGCATAAGAGTTCCGTGGAGAAGTTAATTTGTCAAAGGAAAGTGCATTACCTAAGACAAGACGTATCCCATGGAGGCAAACCCCTTATTCCAGACAACCAGCTGTGCGGAACGTTTCTGGTCAATAACCAAGAGATAATTATGAGGATTCCTGGGTCTTTCTGGCCACTGCAGGCAGGCACATTTCGCAGTGTTGAGGAAAAGCTCGTTACAAATGTGACCCAAGAAGACCGTGTTCCTCCCCACACCCCCTCATGCCCACACACATATTGGTGAGCCTGTCAAAGAAACAAACAGTGATTCCCTCTTCAGTTCGTTCCCCAGTGTTCTGCAACCTGTGGGCAGAGTTGGCAAAGGACTGAGGAGAAAAGAGGGAGGAGGGAAGGTCTCCCTATTTCTGTCAAGGTCACCTCCTTCATCAACCCTGCTGTTCACTCCCTGGCCCAGGGCTGACTCCCAGGAATGCCAGGCCTGGGGCAAATCACAGTGTGTTCTCTGGCCACCCTAATCCAACCTCTGTCTCCAAGTGAAATCCGGTCCTGGTGACCATCAAGGGCAGCCAAAGAGTGACATAAAGCCAGCTTGAGGAGTTAACAGGAGTAGGCCAGGAGTTTATGGGCTGCTTGTCTGCTTGTCTCTAAATTCCAACAGTCAGAGCTGTCCCAATTTTCCTTCACCTACCTCCTGGCCTCTGGGGGTTTAGAACAGACCCTGAGTGCTCAGAGCAGCATCCATGGTCAGGAAATCCTGCCCCCCAAGCAAGGAATGGAGCTGCATTTGGAACCTGGAGAGGAGGGCGTCTGTGGGGGAGCTGGCAGTGAAGTAGGGACCGGAAGACTGTCTCTATCCTGTGGCTCCAGAAGCAAAGGGCCCCGTGGGACTAAGCACCAGAAGCCTGGGCTCTGCTTTACATAGAAACCTTCCCATACTACAGTAGTCCGGAAACACGAAGCAGAGAGTCTCCTGACACTGAAAATGTTCAAACTCACTCCCAAGGCCTCGAGTCAGGCAGTGGTGAAGACCTCCGTGTTGGGGAAGAAGTGGACAACTTCTAACACTTAGGAGTCTGTGCTTAAAAGTTTCCCCTGACCCTGCTGTCTTTTGGAGCCTTTGGTCTGGGCCACACAAGATGTCATTTTAAATACAGGTGCTTTTTTGTTTTTGGTCTTGCTGTGGTTTCTTAGGTGACGTCCTCAATGCTCTCCCCTCCCTCCACTGGACTGTAAACCGTGGTGGCAGCGGAGGCGGGCCCCCGGAACGGGCCTCCCTCTCTTCCCCCCCCCCGCCCCCTCCCCCGTAATCCTTTGAACTTCTGGGCACCTCAGAGCGCTGGGCTAAATCCTGCTGGGCACTAAATACAGCATTGATCAGTCTTTGGACATCAGGATGAAGAAATAAATAAATACCAAGTTGGAAAAACAGCTTAAAGCCTTTAAGAAATCTAGGGCAACAGGGATTCCGCAGAGGACAGGCCGGCCGGTTAGTGTAGGGAGTCAGGTTGGAAAGAGGAACTCTGCTGTTAAAAAAGAAAATCGGAACACTGTCAAAGTGGGGCGTCCAGAGGGTCAAGGGGCTCGGAACGGGCCTGTTTCCTGCCAAGCACCTCGGGGGGCGGCACGCCAGGCTCGCGCGTCCCAGCAGGGCCGGGCAGGCGCCGCCGCAGGCCAGCTCCGGGGGAGGCTCGCTCTGGGTGTTGGAGCCGACCGGCCGGCCTCTCCCCGGATTTGTGACGTGCGGGGAGCAGCAGCGGTGACGGGGCCACCACACAAAGCCGGGTCGTCGGGCGGGGGTCCCCCAGGCCAAGAGCCCCGATGGGATGGGGCGGGGGCGGGGAGCGAGGCGCCCCCGGGCGCCCGGGCTCCGCGCAGCATTAAGGTGAGCTCCGGCTCGGTGTCGGCGGCGTGGGGCGGGCGCCGTGCCGGCCGCGAGCGCCCGTCGCGCGCCTGGCTGCTGTGGCCGCGCTGGCCGCCCGCGCGCCCGGCTCGCCGAGGCCGCGCCACGCCTCCGCGGGGGTGGAGCAGCGGCCAGGGGCGGGTCCGCAGCTGGCGGCGCCCGGGCCCGGGGCGGGGGCTGTGGCAGCAGCTGCAGCAGCGGCGGCGGCAGCAGCGCCAGGAGCTGCTGCAGCAGAGGCGGAGGCTGCTCCTGGACGCGTCCGGGCCGCGCAGCCGGAGCCGCAGCCCGGAGGCGCCGGGCGGTGCGCTGGGTGCTGCTGCTGCCCGTCCGCCGCCGCCCGCGCCCCCGCTGCCACCCGGGCCCCAGCTGCCGTCCGCGCCCCCGTCGACCCCGCCCGCGTGTGCGCCCCAGCCGGGACGCCGCCCCCGGCCGGGTCTCCACTTCTCGGCCGCACCTTCCATGACAGCGCCCGCGCGAAGATGGCTGCGAAGGGCGCGCACGGCTCCCACCTGAAGGTGGAGAGCGAGCTGGAGCGCTGCCGCGCCGAGGGCCACTGGGACCGCATGCCTGAGCTGGTCCGGCAGCTGCAGACGCTGAGCATGCCCGGCGGCGGGGGCGGCCGGCGAGCCAGCCCGAACACCGCGCTCACCTCTCTGGACACCGGTGAGTGAGGGAAGGGGTTGGCTCACCCGCGGCGAGCGCGCGAAACGCACCGCCTCCTCCAGGAAGCGCGCCCTGACAGTCCTCGGTCGGCGACGGCCGCCTACGCTCCCGCAGTGCCGATCTTCTGAGCAGCCAGTGTAGTTAGTAGGAGGGTTGTTCTGCCCCAGGAGAAAAATCACGTGCAGGTTGGGTACTTGGGGGGAAGAAAGATAAACGGCTTTTGCTCTATGCCCTTTAGGATCATGTGGGTAACTCTGTCTACCGTGAAATGGTGGTATCTGCACGGATCAGATCAGTACGTTGGCTGGATTTTGCCCCCCACCTTAACCCCACCCCGGTCGGGGAGAGGTCCCTAAACTCCATCAGGTGAAGGCTGTGTCTGTCTCTCCTCACCCCCCCGCCCCCCCCTCGCCTTTTCTCCCAAGTAAAGTTGAAAGTGGAGCTCCGTCCGCAGCAGGCGGGGGTGGGGGGTTGACGAGTGCCAGGGTTGGAGTAGTGGAGAAATGGGGAAGAGGCCCGCAAGCCTCAGTTTCCTCATCTGTGTCGGACTCGGGACCCATCCAGCCCTGGCAGTCGGTGGCGTTAGCAGTAGGGCTGGTTTGGCTGGGCTGGGCTCTTGTGCTGGGGCGGGAAAGCACCCTGATGTGGCAGCAGGGAACACCCCGTCCCAGTGGCTAACCTCAGATCCTGTTCCCGGTGCCTTCAGCTCAGCCTGGAGAGCCCCCTCTGACCCCCCTCTGTGTGCATGGCCACATAGGAGCTTTTGTGGCAGGAGGCAAGGAGTGAATAAACACAGATATAAAGGGTTTTTAAAGACTGCCCAGCCTGTGGAAGGCTCTGTAGGGGAGACGGAATGATAATATAATAGTAATCAACCCCATGAATCAGGGACTCTTGTTTACCCCACTTCATAGATAAGGAAACTGAGGCACAGAGAAGTGAACTAACTTGATCATCTAGCCAGTAAGTTGTGGAACCAGGATTTGAACCCAGGTTTCTGAGTACATCCTTTTAATCATTTGCACTGTTATCTCTCAAAGATGTATAGCACAAAATCCCTACCCTGGAAGAGCTCCCAAAATGAATGCGGAAGCAGGGAAGTGATCAGAGGGCAATGGTGTGTTGGATTGGAGCTCAGAGGAAGGGGAGAAGGCTTCAGGAAGCAGCAGAACTTGTCCTGGCCCCTGAATGGTGTGTTTGCTGAAGGAGGAGGAAGGACAGGATACTAAGGGGGCTATGTGGTTTGAGGCCTTGAGGTAGTTCTGAGCATGGCAGTGAGGGGCAGTGAGCATGCTTGGGAGGGGCATGCTCGGGAGAAGCTGGTGAGCCCCCCTCTTCGAGGGTAGAGTAGATAAATCACAGGTTCCCCAACATCCCCTGTGTGGTGGGGATGGGAGTGAGAACTGACCTAGGCAGAAGGCATTGGTTCCTGGGTGAAGTTTGGGACTCCCAGTGAGGTTGGCACCGCAGAGAATCATGCTAGGACCAAGACAGGAACTGGGTCTCCTTGCATGCATACAGGGCTATATTTCCTAAGCTGTTCTGTAGAGGTCTCAAGGAGGGTGAGCAGTTAGTTAATTGGTATCCCAGGAACAAAGGGTTTAGGGAGTTAAGAAATCGGCAATCATGGATTCAAAGACGTTAAACAGACTTTTTTTTTTAAACAGCAGAACTTCTTAGAGCCTTTGCGTGCTTACCTGCATGCGATATGCAAGCCAAGGGTAGCATATAAATGCCATGTTTTTCAACCTTACCTTGACCATATTCTGTCGAACATCATTGGGAAACACTGGTACGGCATAGGTGATAAATGGCATGGTATGCTTATAAAGTGCTTTCTCTATTTTTTAAATTCTTGTAAACAACCCTGTGGGGAGGGCAGGAGTTATCGTCCCCATTTAGACATAGGGACACCAAAGAAAGGTCACATAACGTGTGTGTGGTAAAGCCTGTATGAAAGCCTGAGTCCTTGCTACCAAGTCTCCTAGTGTCAGAGTTGGGGGCCTGGAGCTGGGCTGGCTTCACTGTGGGATCTGACCAGTATAAGAAGGGAGACTGAGAGGCAGGGGGGGTCTCTCTTGCCAATTTGGGGGTTTGATTCTATGAATGATTTTTCTCCCACTGTTGAATCCAGAGACACTATCCCAGAACACATGCTCACACACAGACACATGCACACACAGAAACATGAGGAAGGAAAACAATTGATTCCCAAAGCCCATACACAGAGCATTGTTTGGATTGACTGCTATTTTGGTTCTCTCTCCGCAGGATTCCTTGATCACTCAAGGGATTGAGAGCTTGTTCTTTTTTGGGGTATTGGCGCTGACCCCCCCTACAGCCCAGAAGGGAGATTCTTAAAGTCCCACCTGGCCTGTTAGACTCTTACAAGTCAGTAGCCTGAAGCTTCAACAGTTGCTTAATTTGGGAGAGGAGAGGAAGGTACTGAGGGAGTTGAACCCCACTTTACTGAGGCCTTGAGGCCCAGCTGTGTCTGAGATTTCTTAGGGAAACTAAAAGTAGCTCCCAGAAGGTAGATTCCACTCCAGAGGGGCGGGGAGAGCATGAGCTGTGGGGACCTCTTTCTGGTCTGGTGGGACGAAGGATCTGGAGGTGCTTCAGCAGAACAGGCCCCTGCGCCCTCTTCCTGTCTGAGGAGGTTGCTCCTCACCACCCGACCAGGGGGAAGGCAGCTGCTACTGTTTGTACATTTTCTTCAAACTCACATCCGGTTTAGATTTGGTCAGGATGGAGCAGGGGAACCCCAGAGTACTGCTGGCTGTGCTGGGGTTTGTTCATGTAAAAACAAAGAGCCCATCCGAGTGGTTAAAAAACAAGAAAAGAAAACTTTATTCTGAAAAATTTCCAAAACATAAAAAACAATAGAAGAATGAGTCCCACATACCCATCAACCAGCTTCAGTGATTGTGAACTCAAGAAGTCTCGTTTGAGCTATACCCAACTCTTTTCTTCTTCACACTTCAGTTTTTCAGTATCTGTTGGTAAAATAAGAACTCTTTAAAAATATAACCACCAAACCATTGTTACACTTCAAATCTAACAGTTAAATTTTACGTTTCGATTATTAGAATCTGGATCCAAATAAGGCCATGCATTGCATTTGGTTGTTAGGTGGGGTCTCCCCACCTCCTCACACCCAACATTTTATTATGAAAATTTCAAACATACAGCAAAGATTAAAAAAAAAAATTTGCAGTGACCCTCTTTATACCCACCACCTGGATTCTATCATTAACCTTTTACTATACTCTATCACGTCTGTCCCTCCATCTTGCATCTTAATCTGTCACCCCCATTTTTTTTTAGCAGAATGATTTTTTTTTTAACTGGATATTGTTTTGGACATTTCTTCAGTTTAAGTTAGAAGGGGTGTGTTTGAGGCAGGTGGCCTCTCACTAGTTTCGGTGTTTTCCTCCTCTCGCTGTGGTTGGCAGGCCTCAGTCCTCTGCCCATCTGGAAGGTGAGCAGCTGCAGAAACCACTGTGCCCCTGTTTGCCCCAGTGGAGAAGGGCCTGGTCTGAGCCCCACTCGGCTGGCTGGACCCACATTTCCTGATTACAAATGGGCAGGTTGTGGAGAGAGGAGCACTGTCCTCCAAATGTGGGGTCTGGGCAGGAAGCAGGTGTCCTGAAGTAGGTCCCTGTGACCTGGCACTATGGCCTGGAGGGGGCAGGAGCTGAGAGGGCTGTAAGGAAAGTAGTTGCCAGAGGCCTTCCAAACATGGTGGGATTGGGAGATTGGGTGGCCACTAAGTGGAGGCTTCCTTTGGGCCTCTGCTGAGGGCAGGGGGCTGGTTTGGGCTGGGTTGGGCTGGGTTGCAGAATCAGCACTTAGGTTCCCAGAGTCAGGAAGGTCTTCCTAATGCCCCAGGGAGAGGGAATCTGTAGCACTTTACTCGAACTGGGATAGGGAATAGGTTTCCAACAGTAGGATGATAAAAAGCAACTTGTTTTGCATTTGGAAGGACAGGGAAGCCTTTACTCACCTGGATTTGTATTCAGCAACTGAAAAATCTAGAACTTTTAATTCCAAAATATCCTTCAGTTCCATAGACTGACAGTCAGTTGAGAATAGTGGGATGGAAAGAAGAGGGGAATAGAAGAGAGGGGGGCAGGGAAAAGGAGAGTTGAGCAAAGGAGGAAAAGAAAGTGAATTTCTGAAGCCTCCTGAGTGTCTGCTAAACAAACAGAAAATAGACTGAGTAGGGAGTGAACCCGGAGGGCAAAAAGCCTCCTGAGAAGCACCTGAAATGTTAATAAATGAAACAGTCTGAAACTCACAGGTGTGTGAAAGTGAGGACAGTTCTTATTCCTGCCCTTGGGTTTATTATACTATTAGCTTTTAACCTACTCTTCACAGCTCTTAGACTGCCATTTATTTTTAAATTACCGGAAGCTCAGCTCTGCATGGGATGCAGGAGAGACAGATTATTTTTTGGCGGTGACCCTGACAATATTGGACATCTTTATTATCATCTACAAATGTGGGTAACATATACCTTTTAGGGCTGTGCAGATTAATTGATACTATATAGTAAAGTGCCTGGCACTTAGTAAGCCCTCAACAAATATTAGTGCCCCTTTTGCAGTCAAAGTCACTCTTATGGTTTAGAGGTATGTGGCGAAGGATCAGTTTTGTTTAGTTTAAATTCCTAGTCTGTTGTGCTCTGAAACTTTCATAAAATACAATAAAAATGAATTACTAGAAGAATGAAAGAAAAATACAAAAGGACTACCACCCAATTTTTTTATTCTTAGATTCAACAGAGTCTAAATTACTCTGTCAAATTTCTAAATGTGTACTCTAAGTTTTCTGCAGTCATCTCCTCGGGTTTGGATCACAGCATTCAGAGACCCGCCGCCACACTTTGAGCAGCATGGGTTCAGAGGACACCCCCACTGTTTTGAAGAAAGGGGGCGCTCTAGAGAGGAAGTTGGTTTCTCTTGGCATGAAAAGCACCGAGCCAACGGGCTGCGGGGAGCTCTGGGCCGGGCAGGTGCTTGGAGGAGGCGGGCAGGATGGCCCGATGGTGCTGTGGCTCCACTGCGGACCCGGCGCCGTGCGGGCGAGCTGTGCCAGGGAGCTGTGCCAACGCGGGGAGGCGGCGGGGACCAGCCCGGGGGGCGGAGGCTGGGGAGGGGCCAATGCCCCGGAGGGGCGCGTTTCTCTCCCAAGGGGCAGGCTCCAAAGCCTACCTGTGGCAGGTCAGAGGTTAGAGGGGGCTGCACACAGCTCGGGAATGCTGCTCCAGACTGGCCCGTGCATCCACTGCTAGGCAGCCCACCCCTCCTCCTAGCTAAGATTTGGAAATGAAGAAGATTGCCTTTCATTCCTGGGTTGACTTAAATTTTATTTTTGACTAGGTAATCTATTCACGTTTCAACCTTCCAAAGGTACCAAAAAGTAAACAGTGAAAAGCCTCGCTATGGTTTCTGCCCCCCTCCCCATCAGCCAGCGAGGTTATCAGCCATGTGCCTATCCTGTCACATTTTGTGTGCGTAAATACACGGCTGCATATTACACGCACTGTTGTGCACTCTGTGCTATTATGAAATTATTTTGGAGTTCATTCCATAACAGCACATACAGAGTGCCCTCATTCCCTTTTATAGCTGCATGGTGTCCCTTTTTAAGGATGTACCATGCTTTATTTAATCAACCTCCTGTTGACGGACATGAAGGCTGTCTCCACTTTTTTGCTGGTATAAATAATGCTGCAGGAATTATCTTGTACATAGGTCATTTTACACATGTGCAAGGACATCTGTAGGAGTGGAATTGCTGGGTTAATGGGAGGTACAAAAATAATTTTGCTATATATTACCAAATTGCCCTAGAGATTTTACCAAGTTATATTCTGGCAGCAATGGATGGTAGTTTGAACCAGTTACTTTTTTGACTATTTCCTCAGAATGTTCTTTTTAAAAATCATGAGGTAGGTAGCAAAGGATCCAGTAATGCATGTCCTCTGAGCAAGAGCCTTCTGCAACTGTGTTCCTGGTATTCTGGGCTTTAGGGCCGCTTTCTACAGGTAATCTCTCTTATGGAGAGAGATTCTTCTTCAGAAGCATGCAATATTGGACAAGTGGCTTTGAGATGTGAGCAAACTGTGGTGATCCTGAGAGTGAGGAGGGCTTGGCAACCCTGGGTAGATCTGAGAACGCTGTCCTGGCAGCAGAAAGAACATTGAAAAGATGGCTTCAAGTAGACATTCCTAGAGACATTTTTGGATTGACACTTAACTCCCTGAGCCTGATGGCTTCCTTGTAGGATGGTTGGGAGGATCTGATTCACTCAACAGGTATTTATTGGGCACCTACACTAAATGGTGGGTCTGCTCCTTGCTGTGGTTGCTGGGAGGGGCAGTGAGCACAGCCACTGGAGACCCAGGGTGAAACCACACTTGACCTCAAACCCTGCACATCAAACACCTGGTTCCCATGCTCAAGTCACCTCTGCTATAGGTAGCAGGAATATGGTGGTCACAAGACTGGAGTTTCAGTGTGGTAGGAGGAGGCAGCAAATTCAACCAAGCAGTATAAATCTACCTGCCAGATGGTGAGGTATGCAAATGAGCTGCCATATGTAAGCAAACTCCAGAAAGTGCAAGTACTAAACATGTTCAAGGATTTGCCTTGGTATACAAGTAGATCTGCTTCCCATCTTAACTTGTTGCCTTGGCTGCTAGGTTATCCTTGGGTCATGTTAAAATACCTTAAAAATGGAGAAAATCAATCATGGTTACACAAAAATTAGGAGCATGTGAAAATGTGGTTATTAAGCCATCTCATCTATTTTTCCTCTTCAGTTGTTTGGGGGAGAATTACTTCTTGGTTGTAGAACTTATTACTCATAGCAGGGCATAGGTATAACTTTGTCCCTCATTTTAGATTCTGAAATTCTGGTCATTTGTCCCCATGTCCTGGGAACTCTGCCTCCCCAACCATTAAACTACAGCAGAAAATAAACCCAAAGGGGCAATTTATACTGTAACCATGGTAGAATGCCTCTATGTTTTTTTCTTTGAAGGCTGTTTAAATTTATGAAAAATGTGTCTGTATTTTCTCAGACCTGAGCCATTCCTGTGCTCAGTAGGGGTGGTTGGGTGGGTCCAGGGCTGTGTCCCATTCTCCACATCCACCTTGTTCAGGGGATCGCTGCCCCCACTACCCACTCTGATCTCTGCCTTATTTTTCAGATGACTTTGGGAAATTGCTGCTAGCAGAGGCTCTCCTGGAGCAGTGTTTGAAGGAGAACCATGCCAAAATAAAAGACTCCATCCCTTTGCTGGAGAAGAATGAGCCCAAGATGAATGAAGCCAAAAATTATCTGAGTAGTATCCTTAACCACGGGAGGCTGTTGGTAAGTTGTCAGCCCCCAAGCCTAGGACCTCCTCTCGACTCTTCTCTCTTGCCTCCCATCTGCTGTCCAGCCCTCCCTGGGTCATTCGGTCACCTGAGCAACAAGTCTCTCTAGATACATGTGGCTCTTGAGCACTTGAAATGTGGCTAGTCCAAATTTCAAGAATAAAGTGTACATGGGATTTTGAAGACTTAGTACAAACAAAAAGTGTAAAAGAGCATTAACTTTTTATATTGATTATATGTTCAATGATAATATTTTGGTTATGTTGGGTTAAAGAAAACATGTTATTAAAATTAATTTTACCTGTTTTTACCTTTTTTGATGTGACTAACAAATCTTACTAGAAATTTCTAAGTTACACGTGTGGCTAACATTTGCAGCTTAAGTTATATTTCTGTTAAACAGCGCTTAGTTGACCTACTATGTGCCTGACCCTTTGGGCTCCTTGGGAAAGAGGGGGTCAGCGAGCCTGTGACCTAGTTAGAAGCAGGCAAATGTGCAGAGTTGGCAAGGGACAGAAGAGCTCCATGTTAGGGCAAGCCAGTTTAGGTCCCTGTGCATTCATTGAGCACCTACTGTATGCAAGGCACTGAGGGGAGGTAGAGAGGGGAGTATAGTCACAACTTTCTCTAGGCCTTTGCTGCTCAAAGTGTGGTCCACTCTCCAGCAGTGTGGGCACCCCTGGGAAGCTGGTTAGAGATGTGAAATCAGAATTGGAATCTGCATTTTAACAAGATCTCCCAGTGATTCATGTGTACATTAAAGTTTGAGGCTCTTCTAGATGACAGCGTAGCCTGAGCTATAATAGGGGCATGGGTATGTCATTAGAGAGTCAAAGAGGAAGTGATTTTTCACGAGATGTTCCCAAGTAATATATTCACTTCCTTAAACATTTTATTTTGGTGTACTATGTGCAAGGCATTGTGTTATGCACTCTGAGGGCAATCAAGATGAATCTGGCAGGGACCCTGCCCTCAAGGAGGCTGCAGGTCTCCTGGGAAAATTCCTATCAGCAAGAAAATAGCCTTTATCCAGGAGTGGTGTACAAGAGGAGGCAAGTCCAGGGGCACTCCTTGGTGTGAAGTAGAGAGCAGACTCTGGATGATGGCGGTACTAGAATCAAACCCTGCTGGGGGCTGAATCTGGAAGGGAGTGGTGGACACAGAGATAGGGCTGGGTGTTTCAAGCTGAGGAAGCAGTTTGTAATCTAAGGGTTCCTCTTATAAAGAATCTCATTAAAGTCAGTCGGTTTAGCAAGAGCAAAACGGAATGGCGGGCAGGTGTTTTGGGACCAGAGAGTAGGGACTGGAACACTGGGCCATGAGGTGTAGGCTTATTCTGCAAGCCATGGGGGAGAGGGGAAAGTGTACTGAAGTTTAAGGTTACTGCTTTTAGGCTCCATGAAGGCATGTCTATAGCACTGAGAGGTGGCATTGGGTTAAAATAGCTGCTTGACCCTGAACATGTTCCTTGGCCTTGTGGGCCCGCTGTTCCTCATCTGCTGGTCAAAAGAGTTGGACCCAATTGGTGGGTTCCAAGCTTTTCCCACCAAGACCTCTTTTCATTTTTTAAATATTAAATTAATAATTAAATATTTAAAAATTGTGTTTGAAATAAATGTGATTCTGGCTCATTGTAAAAAATTCAGTCAACAAACCAGTAATTTGAATGATAAATAAAAGCACTTGTTCATCACGCTCAGCTCCACACCCACTCCCATCCTCAGAATTGAACACTGGTCACAATATGATGTGCGTCCCATACACCTTTCTTTGTGCGTTACAAACATACATCCACACGTAGAGCTTCCTTTTCACAGAGTTATGGGATATATATTTGGCAAGTTGCTCCTTTTCACTGAGCACTTTCACTTGGACCTTTCTCCATGCCAGTACCTCATTCTTTATACTGGCTGTATTGACTTGTTGTGAAAACTGTTTTTACTACCACATCACATTCATTAAATACAAAATTTACCATGCTTTATTAAACAAAGGCGCACATAGGCACCAATAACATGGAGAAAATCAGTGTTATCCAGGCCAAAGCCAAAATCTTGATGTTGATCAGGCAAAATAAAATATTAAAAGTCATTTGTAGGACTCTGTGTCTTACCCCTGAAGGTCAGGGAGTAGCCAGGATGATCTCTCTTGGCAGCAGGTGCACCCGCAGGTGGATCCCCACACATCCTGAGCAGCTCTGATGGATTAGAAGAGCTGGGAGGGGTGGGTCCTGAGGCCCCTTTGTGGGCACCTTGAAACCCTCCACTCTCAGGGATCTCTAAGATCCTGTCCAGCTCGGTTTGGTGGAGGTTGGTGAAAACAAGCCACTTGTCGTAACCTCTGTCATCCACTGAGCTCCAGGCATTGCACCATCCTGTGCAGGCCTCATAGTAACCTCCTGCAAGGGTATTTCAGAGACCCAGGAGAGGTGATCACTTAGCCAAGGACCACACTAGCAGGTGCAAGGCTTGAACCCAGGCCTTTTGTTTCCATATCCCAAGCTCTAATGCTCTCTGCTACTTGTTGTTACCACCTCCCAAAGTACTGGAGTGGAAATAAAATAATAACCAAGAAACTCAGATTAATGTTAAGGAAGATGGCTGCACTCCTGCTTTTATAGTTCCCCTTTTACACCTGTGAAGTATTTCCTCTTCTCTTCTTTCCTCATACCTGGGTATCTCCACGAGGTCATTCTTCCCTTTGTATTGACAGGGACAGTGAGGCAGAAAAAGAATAAGTGACACCTGATTCACACAGCAGAGGGCCTGTTCCCCTGACTGAGTGACTTCCTGCCCAGCATCCTCCTTCTGGGCCAGGGGTTCAGTTCCCTAACCGTTGGATTGACAGACTATTTCAAATTCAAATGCATGGGTCCCACAGAGGGTAACTGACTTTTAATGTTGCCAAGAAAGGACATTAAAAAAGCAAAAAACAACAGCAAAACTGTACCATCTTCTATTATCATTGGTCCATAAAAGAAAAAACATCTGAACACCAAAAGACAAGATGGATATGCTTTCAGGATTAAGAGCAGCTTTTTTAATAGTGTAAATTTAGCTTTGTGAAACATTCACTGCATTTTTCACTTTAATTTTTCCCCCGGGCTGGTGGAAGCTCTGTTGTAAACTGTCATTGGTCTACTGGGAACTGCTGCTCGCCACACCCCATCAAATTGTGTGAAATGTGTCCTTCTGAGCCTTGCTGCCCTTCTCTCCATGTACAGTAGAAGAGGATAATAATAATAGTTACTCATACCCTGTGTTTATCTAGCTCCTTTCTAAAGAAGAGTTCAAAGCTCTTTTCTGGACTTTGCCCTATTAATGCTGTTGGCTTCGCTATGATGGCAGGTGAGGGGTAGGTGTTATTATCTGTCCCTCACCCATGAGGAAATTGTGGCCAGAGCAGGGAGGAAATGAGCCCGTGGCTTGAGACCAGTGCAGGGAATGGCAGAGTCATTCATTGCCCAGCTTGGAGGGATTGTGGGTTGCATACCTCTGGAGATGTGTAATCTGTGGCACTGGTCCAGGAAGTGGGTGGCCTGTCTGGGGAGACTAGCAAATGCCCTTAAAAAATCCAGCTTTTGAGAGTTTATCAATCATCAGGGAGAGCAGGTCAGGTATGTAGGGGCTGAATGGGCCCACGTGGTAGAGGTGGGGTAGGAGTTCAGCAGAAGGGAGCTCCCTGGTAGTCAGGGAGGCTTCCAGGAGGAGGTGGGCCAGAGCAAGGCCCCAGAGCACGGACAGGATCTGGATAGGCCAAGGGGAAGGAGACCTGAGTAAGCAAAGGAGGAATGTGTATTTACAAAAACAAAAAAGACCAGTGGGGAAGGGAAATTTGGCTTCCCCGGAGCCTGGCTTTACCACATTCCATTTCTCCTACTTGTCTTCTGAGAGGGCAGTGGATGGCAAGGAGTCGTAGACACTCCCCTTGGGGTCACAGGTACCCAAGACTCTTGCTGCCCTGCAGGGAGATAGAAGCAGTACCTTCCTGCCAGTGACAGAGGCCAGAGGTGGGGGCCAGAGCTGCATCTCCAGGGAGCTTTGTGAACAGATCAGTGCCTGTGTGGCAGGGGCAGTGCCCAGGGCCTGGCCCAAAGGGGTTGTGGGCCAGCTGAGCACAGGAACAGAGGCAGGGGGCTGGAACAAATGACCTCAGGAGGTGGGAGATGTTGAGTGGGACTGGGCCCGTGTCCAAGGGTGGTGTGGCCCAGCCCAGGGCCAGCTTCCCTCAGGCGGCAGCACAGGGTGCTCTGGCTGGGAACAGAGCCCAGGCTAGGGTGGGGTGGCCAGGGCAGCCCAGACCTCCTCAGGCCCTAACGGAGGCCCTGAGAGTCCCTCTGTGGGGTGGAGATTGGGCTGTAAGCAGCACTTGAGAAAGGAGGGGAACGAAAACAGATTTGAATTCAGGTGCTTTTGGCCTCTTTGATTCTGCACTTTGACCTGCTTCTGCTGGGCAGAGGACGGTGACCCAGTAGGCCCTTTCCTCCCCTCTTCTGTCCCATGCGGCCAACGTAGCTGTTACTCCCCACAAAGGTCCTGCTGCTGGGGGCGGAAGTATAAGGTGCAGGGCCCTCACAGGCTCTCTCTGAGGCCTTCCACTTAATTATGCGTTTGTATAAATACGTATAGAAGAGGACCCCCCCCAAAATTATAAGTTTCAGGCTCTACAAAACTTGGTGCAGTCCCTGACTCCCCGCTTATGTTCAGAACAAGTACCCAGCCTGGGCCGCAGCCTTTGGGGCTTCGGGAGAGAGAGGACAGGACCCAGTCTGTAAGCTCTCTGGAATCTAGGTGGGGGCACAAAACACTCACTCATGAAACGATCAGGGGCTCTTATAAGAATTTCCCTGAGAACCACAATGTAGGCTATGGACTACAGGTGTGGGGAGATGAGAGCTGTCGGCACATGCTTAAGCGACAAGGAAGCCTTCCTGGAGGAGGAGGGGAGTTCTGAGCAGGGTCTTAGGCGACTCATGGCTCATGGTTCAGAGGGGGTGTTCATCCCAGGGTACCTGGTGGGGGACAGGCCAGAAGTGTTGGGGAAGGAGCCTGCTAATGTGGTCCTTGTCATTTTAGCCACAGTACATGTGTGAGGCCATGCTGATCCTGGGCAAGCTGCATTACGTGGAGGGCTCATACCGAGATGCCATCAGCATGTACGCACGAGCCGGGATTGATGACATGTCCTTGGAGAACAAGCCCCTGTATCAGATGCGGCTGCTGTCGGAAGCTTTTGTCATCAAAGGTAGCTATGGGCGCTACAGGCAACCCCCAGGGCAACAGGCAGTGGCTGTTGGCCAGTGGAGGCTGTGTCGGGGGTGGGCCTGCAGGGCTAGCGTCCCGATACTTCACCCTGGTCACACCCAGGCACTGGTGGCCAGGGAGGATGCTGGTGGCAACCAGCCAGGCTGACAGCAGCCTGGTGCCAGGCAGGGATGTCAGAAGACTCAGGTTCTCACCCTGGCTCTGTCAACAACTGGTTACCCAATGTGTGCCCTTGAGCAAGTCACCTCTTCACCTTTCTTGGTCTCAGTTTTCTTGTCTGTAAGACAGGGTTGTCATACCTGCCCTTGTCATGACCAGGAGGAAACAGCTGAGTTGTGTGACCAGGTTGAGAAAGGCTGAAGAAAATGTGCCCTCCCATTGTCAGGCTGGCCCCTGTGACTGACATTGGCCACAGACCAGGTGCTCAATGTATAGAGGGGTCTGTCACTGCTCAGGTATTTGATGGGCACCTGCTGTGAGGGAGCGGGTGCTAAGATCCAGGCATGGACAGTTCAGAACCAGTTCCTGCCCTGGAGGACTTCACAGCCTTGCCAGGGCAAGGGATGCTCTGGGGGGAACTCAGGGACCCAAGGCCAGTGATGCAGGAATTCCCCAAGGGGGACTATGGACGACTCAGCTGGAGAAATTGTGCCATTTAACTGACCTAGAATGTGTTAAGTGTGAGTAAAAGTCCTACCCCAAACTTTGTGCCTCAGGCTCCTTCTTCCCTGGACCCATAAGCCCTAGGATCACAGAGCCTGAGGGGTGGCCCTTGGTGGCAAGGAGGTCTCCGGAGCCCCTCTGCCCAGCCTATTCCAACACAAACCAACCCCCAGAGAAAAGTCTAGAAAAGCCACAAGTGGCCCTGTGGGGATTTCGTGCCTGGCATTAGTAGAGTGTGTGTCACCCTCTTTTCTATTATAGATAGAGACATTCTCTCCATCTTATATATGGGAAACTGAGGCCAAGAGAGGATACATCCTTTGCCCAAAGTTACCCAGATTCATGGTGGAGCCAGGACTAGAACCTCCATTCTCTGACATTGGCCTTGGATATGACGCCCATACACACACTCACACACACATTCCTCTGTCTCCTCTGGGTCCCAGTAGGAGTGACTGTGACATCTGTGGAGGGCACACCCTCCTTAACTCTGGCTGGTGGGGCTTCCTGAGGGTGTTTGTCCACCCCTGAATCCTTGGGTCCCTTTCCCCTTGAGCACACTCCATCCCAAGAAACCTGGCAAGATTGTCACTCTGGGCAGACCCAGCGCCAGCCTGTGGGGGGCAGTTACCCATCTGGGATGGCCCAGTCTGTGGGGGGGTCTTCTCCCTTTGCTCTCTCATCCCCCTCTCTGCGCCTCTGGCACAGGCCAGTCTTGGGGGTGACCTTCATTTGGCATTTGGGTCTTTCGGAAGCTACTTCTGCCATGGACGCCCTGAACCGAACACCCTTCCTTGGGTTTCCTTTTCAGTACTTTCTCCTGTAAACCTGGCTCAGTGTATATTGCTCCCTGTCTCCTGCTCTCTACTCTTTCCAGCATGCCTCCAGCTTCTTGGGGGAACACAGTCCTGGTGGTCAGAGGTCCTGCAGGGGAGGTAAGGAGCCGGGTGCCACCGGCATGGGCTGCTTGGGCGCGGGCTGTGCTAGCTCCCCGTCCCCCAGTGACCGCACGTGGCCTCCCCTTGCCTGCCTCCTCTCTGCTGTCCTCCCTGTCCTGTTGCAGTGACTATGCCCTCTGCTTGGCATGCTGAGGTTCGCCTGACCCTGCGCGTGCTTGAGACCATGCACGTGGCCGCCAGGGTGTGCATGATGTTGATTTTCCTGGGTTTGGGGGGATCTGGTGGGTCAAGGCCACCCAAAAAGGGGATGAGGACACTGGCCAGTGGTCCTGACTCCATGTGTGAGCATGAGCGTGGTGGCAGCAAGGCCTGCAGAGTGCACAGAATGATAGTGTTTATGGAGCCCTTTCCATGCCAGGTGTGCCCTCACTGGGTCCCCATGGTTACCCCATGGCAGTGTTCTTTCCCTTCCATACCACAGGTGAGGAGTGAAGGCTGGAAGAGGCCGGGGGACTTGTGCCAGTCTCACAGAAAGTGGCAGAGCAGGATTTGAACCCAGGCAGCCAGAATTTGTAAATACCCTGTGATGTTGCTGTTCAGAGCCCTAGGCTGAAAGGAGTCCGAAGTGACCTAGGCCAAACCCTCATGTTACAGATGAGGAAACCGAGGCTGACAAATGTGAAGCAACTTACCCGGGACACCAGTTAGCTTGTGTTTGAACTAGGATCCTCTGCTCCCAGGCAGCCTCTGGCGTTGGGCTCTATTCAACTCTGAAGGAGCCTGACTGACCTACTCTGAGCGCTCCTGGCCAGGCTGTCATGCCAGGGCTTTATTTACCATTTTGCATTGGATTCTGCTCTGTGGTTCCATTTGGTACCATCTGGTGGGGCAGGGAGTTTGGGTCTCAGGCGTACCTGGCTGGAGGGAGGAGGACAGGGCCCATGTGTTGCGGGGGAGCCTGAGCCGGCCACACCAGGAGGCTTAGTGGGGCCCGAGTGTGGGCATCTCCCACATGGAGCTGCTGCTCTTGTTAGGGAGGTCAGGGGTAGGCTCTGCGTCCCTTCACCCCCACCCTCCCAAAACATGAAAACATACTCCACTCACTCTCTTTCCTCTTCAGAGCACAGGCGCTTGGCAGTGGGACCCTCTGAGGCATCTCTCACAAGGACTTCGCCTTCTGCTGAACTGGGATGTAACATGCATCTGTGTGTTAGACCCAGAGGCGCTATCTGATTCTCAGGGAGGCTTTGGACACCAGCCTGGGAGGTTGAGGGAAGGAGGCAGCCGCAGCTTGCCCAGAGAGCAGAGACATGGCATGTATGCATATATAGGGTGGGGGGTACATGACCCTCAGCCTTCTCTAAGGCAAAAAAAGTTATTGTCCATGTCAGGTTTGTTCAGAACTAATAGAAAACCACATTTTCTCCACTAAGCTAGAAAAATAAAACAACTTCATGAGATGACCTGTCATTTCCATGTCTGGGTGGTCTGCACCCAGCCACCAGCACTCCCTGTCCCCCAGCATTTTAGTCACACCTGTGCTTAGACTGACCAGATCCTGCCAGGAGTAGATGACTGGATTTTAGAGACTCTCAGTGGCACTTGGAGGCGGGCTGGGCCCTGTCAGAGGCTCTGGCTTTGAAGGAAGAATACCTCTTCCTGGGTCCTGCCTCTAGTTCCTCCTGGCTATAGAGAAACAGTCAAGGTGACTTGTCTGTCACTCAGTAATGCCTTGTCCTATGGCCAGCTGCTCCCAGGTCACCCGTGGGCCCTGGGCAGAGCTGAGAGTCCCTCCTCTGCCTATCAGAATCCCCCATTCAGTCCTTCGTTCCCCAAGTACCAATTTCCTGAGCCTGTCTGGTGTACCTGACATTTGGTGGCATTCCCAGAAACGTGAGGTGCAGACCCTTTTCTCTGGAAGCTGAGCATCTGATGTGTATACATGTGAGGGTAAGAGGTGAGGGGGCAGGATTGTCCCATGTGCACCACCCAGGAGCTTGTTAGAAATGCAGACTCCCAGGCTCCTCCCCAAACCTACTGAAGCAGAATCTGTACTTTAGCAGTGTTCCCGGGTGTTCACTTACAGCTGGAGAGACACTGCCTTGGAACACTTGTTTCAGGAATGTTTGTTGACTGATGGGTTATCCTTCACCTCTGCTCTGTAAAATGAGGGGTCGTTGTTATGCCCATTTTATGGTTGGCTTGCCCAAGGTCATATAGCCAGCTTGTAAGTAGCATTGGTGGCTAGATGGATGTCTCCAAAGTTTGCATCCTGCCCATAACAGAGGAGCCCACTAGGGGGTGATGGGAAGCAGATTACAGTCACCTGCAACACGGGTTTACACAGAGAAGGACTTTCTCCTCTCCAAGCCTTCTTTAGCCCTGGGTCGAGTAGGACCTACAGCCCCGGTGAAGCCCTGTGCCACTTTCCCCGGGGTCTGCCTTCCCAGCGCTGGTGGTTTGTGGGTGAGTTGTTCAGAAAATTTGCTTTTATATTTCAACCTAGCATCAGTCTTCTTGGTCCAGAGTGGAAGCCTGCTCCTCTCCTACCCCATTCCCCAGGCCCTGCTATGGCCCCTTTGTGACTGTCCCCTGACCAAGCATGTCAGACCAGAGGAAGGCCCTGGGAAAGGAAATGTTCCTGGCCTATTCCAGGTGCAGGTGACAGATATATATTCTGGATGGAGCAGTCCCACTACCATCCTTATTTGTTTGAGGGAGGAACATCTTCCATTTACTCTATGTTAAAAACACTCCAGAACCCTCTGGTTTCGAGGCCCTTCTTGGAAGGCCTGTCTGCAGTGCTGCCCACTCTCATGAAGCCCTTGGCAGAACTCTGTGCATTTGAGTCTGCACGCTCGTGGCTGTCAGCCCTGTCTTCCACTGAACTCCAGGTCCCTGAGGACGGCGGTCATTTCTTTTGCACCCTCGAGCAATCTTCTCTTCCTCTTCTCCCTTCCCAGAGCACCACATGTCAGCCAAATGAGGTCTGCTTCTGGTACCTGGCATGATCCATGAAGTTCTTCTCTTCCCTTTTTTCTTGGGGCATTGTCCTTGCCTGTCACACCGTTTTTCTTTCTCTGCATGTAGATGAGTCCTCACATTCCCTTGGGACACAGTTCGGGTACCAGGAGCTTCCCTTGGCTGTTCATCCTGCAGCATTCTCTCCCTCCTCCAAGCTCACTTGGACCTTGGCCTGACACGTGCACACCATCCTCCCCAGTTGGAGGTCAGTATGTCCCTCCCACCAGCAGTCTGGCCCCTTGTAGTTGTATCCCCCAGGGTTCCTCCTGACAGCCCTCCTACAGGAGAAAGTAAAATTTGCCAGCTGTTGACTCAGCAGGTGCCTGCTGGGGATGCCAAGATGAACAGTTGGGGTCCCTTTTCTTGAGGGAGTGGCAGGCGGTGAGCAAAGCCTACTCCTGGTGTGATGTGGCTCTGGGAGAAGCAGCTGTTCGGGAGGAACACCCCAGAGGTGGCAGGGCTGCAGCTTATTACCCTGGCCTGCTGGGGCAAGCTGGTGGGCTTTCTCCTGGCCATGGTGTCTTGGCCATGTGGTTGCCCCCAGTTATGTCCCGTGGGACGCTCTGCCTTGACACTCAGCCTTCTGGCTGCCTGAGAGAGGCATTTGTGAAGAGTCCTCTCTGGGCTGCTGGCCCTGGGCAACCCTGCTATTGATGGGAGTGCAACACTTGATTGCCTTACAGGTTGAGTGGTCCGAGGCCTTGTCTGCCAGGCTTGGGGTCTGTCTGGCTCTACAGCTCCCTAAAACTCCATAGTAATAAGCCTTTGGGCAATTGGCATTGGATCATCTTAATGGATGAGAACCCGAAGCCAGAGATTATGTTGACTCAGAGTGCTTGGGTCTAGATCCAGGCCTCAAGGTTTCTGTCTCTTGGCAGCCGGCCTCAGGGCTCTTCTCAGCCCATCCTGAGCTGGGCCAGGGGGCATGTCTCTAAGCTCTCTAGCAGTATGGTGGGAGCCACAGCAGGGGGACTTGTGAGGTCTTGGTGGCAGCAGGCCTTTCCCAGGCCCCAGCCTTATCTCCCTAATGGAGTCCTGTCTCTCTGCCTCCTCCAGCACTGCCTTCAGCTGGGGCAGAGAATTTCCAGCTCCAATTATCTGACTTGACTCTTGGCTTTCTTGGATTGTTGTACACAGGCAACTTTGTCGTTCAGGGAGGCTGCCAGGAGTGAAACTTATAAGGTTTACTTTTTGTAGGTCTTATCATGGGTCCTAAGAAGTATCCAACATAGGCTAATATCCTGAAATGTTCTATCTACATGTCCTAAAGCTCCAGCCTCCATGGACCATGGTCTCACCTCAAGAAAAAACAGGCTGTATTTCAGCCAGCTGTGTTGCTGCTGTGTATCTGGAATTATAATCTCTTAGCTGGGAGATGGCAAAATCCTTACTGCCCCTACCTGGCCTCAGCCCAGCCAATTCTATATTTCAGGAATTGTCCCTTCTGACACCATGTTTCTGGGGATCAGTTTCTATATAACCAGAGTTATAGATGTAATGACAAAATGCAACCCCAACTGGGTGGAAAAGTAACAACAAAAAGGGAGAGGGACTAGATATTTAGGGGCCCATGTAACTAGAAAGTTGTTTGGGTAGAATGGCGTCAGGCATAGCTGGGTCCAGGGGCTCAAAGAGTGTGTTGAGGTCTTTCTCAGCAACCCCGGGTTACTTGGTCCTTGCAGCACAGCACAGCACTCACAGCCTCGGAAGGAGAGTGCCGGGGGAAGGTTCTCATGGACCTGGCTTGCTCTCGTGCCCACCCTGGAGCCAGTATGGTGACCAGTACGTAGGATACTGGGTTGGTTCTGGGAGTGGGATTTCCTCCACCTGAATCTTGTGGACTGAGTTAGAGAAATGGTTCCTCAAAGGAAAATCAGGATGCTGTTATGCAAGTGGATGAAAGGGATGGAGACAGAGCCTCAGAGCACAGGCAGAAATAAGTGATTCACCTCAGGTTACACCCGTGGTGTAGGGTTGGGATTTGAACTTGTCTCTGACTCCAGCTTTCAGGCTCGTCCCTAATGCCCAAGGTGTACTTGTTTGGTTGAACCATTCTGTTGTAGAGAGGGAGGTGAGTGAAATCCAGCTAGCTGTGGAGGCTTCATAGGTGAGCTGGGCAGTGAGCCTGATCTTGAGGATGAATCATCCACAGCCGAGTGGAAGAGGTGCCCTCCGGGTAAAGGAGGCCGCAGGGCAGTGGAGGTGGCTTGTTTGGAGGTGGGGTAAAATCACCCTTCCTTGGAGCTGACGGGGGGCAAGTGTGGGAGTGATTGGGGAATGAGCGTGAGGGCCAGGTGGACCCCATGAGAGGGCACTGAGAGTGGAGAGCCTGGCAGTAAGGCTCAGGGGGTCCCTCTTTGCTGGCGTTCTAGAACTTCAGCACCATGAGGTGCAGCACAGCCTGTTCCCCCTAAGATCGGGCTCACCTATTGGGCAGCACGCCTCCTGGGTCAATCTCCTGTAGGGTCTGGAGCTGAGCAGTCTGGGCCCTAGACCTAGAATGAAGGCTTTGTGGATTCAGGGTAACACGTAATTTTTGTTGGTTTAAGCCCTGGCTTTGGTTGGCATCCAGGATGCTTCAGGGCCTGCTCCTTCAACATCTCAAGCCTTAGCTGGTTCAGCCCCAGGAAGCCCTGGTGCCATTGCCCACCTCAGAGGGCTGTCCAGGGCAAACGGCTTCCTTCTCCTGTCCTCAGGCCTTCCTGAAACGGTGTTCCTTCCGTGTCTCTGGCACTGACTCAGTGTGCCAATGACGTGGAGCGTGATCACACTTCTCCAGGCTTGAGCCCTGCAGACCTTAGTCATTGATACCTAATTTGAGGCCCCTTGTGGCTCCATAGCTGGGCTGTGGGCCCCTTGAGAACCGGTCCTGCCCTGTGTTTCAGCCTACCTGGCCGCTTTCTCTTCCCCCTTGCAGCCTGCGGCCGTGGCCGCGGTTCACATGCAGTCCTGCAGGGAGACGCTAGACTGTGAAGCTGCTCTGCAAAGTCAAAAAGGAAAATACATGCAGCGGCTGTGAGAATTATGATCTGCAAATTCTCTTCTCTCCCCTCGAGGTTTTTTTATTCTTTTCTTTCCCCTCGTTCTCTTTTGGTCAGTGCAACCCCGAGCTACTCTGCTCTCACCTGGGATTTTGTGGCTTCTTAAAACTTTTAAGAAAAAGAAAGAACACCAGGCTGCTCCCAGGGCAGAATGTGGTGGCATATTTGGTTTTTGTGTTTTTAGCCCTGGTATGGCAGGAATTTGCTGTCGATTTTGGCCTCCTCCTCAAAGAGGCATAGGCTGTGTGCCTTGTGGGGAAGGGACCTTGCTCCTGTGGTACTCTGCCCCGGCCCGCAGGTGAGAGCACAGCTTCCAGGTGGCGAGGGAGGAGCAGGCTGCTGCTGCCGGGGCTTGGAAGGAGGCTGGCTGTGTTGATTGTGTGAACACCAGGCCTGCCTTGAGTGCCTTCCTGGGCTGAGAGATACAAAGCAGGACAAGGTGCATCTTCTGCGGGCTGGCATGGTGGGGCAAGATGGTGAAGAGAATCACAGGAGGGGGGGCGTGGCGCCACACAGGCAGAAGGTCTCCCCGCATCTTCTCCTGGCAGCCCTTTCCTCCATCAGTGGAGCTGTGGCGCATGGACGGGGCCGTGGGGGTGGACTGGGGAGCCTGTTCCCTGCCAGGGTGGATGGGTATAACTCAGTCATCAGGCACACACGTGGAAGGTGAGTGAAAAGCCATCAGGGGCTGCCAGAGCCTGAGATTTGGGTCACCAAGGGGGAGGGAGGGCACTGGGGAGTCTGGGCCGGCAGAACAGAGGGTGTCAAAGCCAGAGACCTGGAATGAATCTGTTTTCCCGGAGTTAGATTTCTCATTTGTAACCCTGGAGAAGGGTTAAACCCTTACCTAAGAGGTCATTGTGAGCATCACTTGGAAATGTTTCCTAAGAGCATACATTCTACTCCGGATAATATTTCATCTAATTTAATGTCATGGCCACACTATGAGCTAGGCATTGTTAGTAATCCCATTTTGTGTTTGGGGAAACTGAAACTTAGTACTCTGTAAACATTTGGAGCTATATCCTTCCAGTCTTTTTCCCTATAGGTTTATATGTGGTTTTTAAAATAAAAATAAGTTCATATAGTCATATTTCATAATCTGTGTTTTAAAAAGTTAATATTTTAGGAGTCATTTTCCAAGACACGTCTACAACACTGTAATTAGCTTCGAACGTAGCATTTCATCGTAAGGATCTATCATCATTTTGTGAACTTGTCCCTTGTCATTGTTCCTGTATGCTAAATCTCCCTTTTTTTTGCCATTATAAACAATGCTGCAGTGGATAGTGGGTATCCTTGAAGCTAAATTTTTGCATACATCAATTTTTTTAAAAGATAAATTCCTAGAAAGTAGAATTGCTGGTTCTAATATGCATTTTTTAGAGACTTGATATAGGAGCCAAATTGCCTGCTTTTTTTTTCCATTAAAAAAAGTTGTGTTAAAATATACATACGTACCATGAAATTTACCATCTTAACAATTTTTAAGTGTACGTTTTAGTACTCTTAGGACGTTATTGTGCAACCAATCTCCAGAACTCTTTAACATTCACATAATTGTGCAACCAATCTCCAGAACTGTTTTTATCTTGCAAAACCGAAACTCTATACCCATTAAACAGCAACACCTCTTTCTGTATTCTGTTTCTATAACTTTGACTACTCTAAGTACTTCCTATAAGTAGAATCATATAGTATTTGCCTATTTGTGTCTGGCTTATTTCACTTAGCATAATGTCCTCAAGGTTTATCCATACTGTAGTATGTGTCAGAATTTCCTTCCTTTTTAGAGCTGAATAATAGTGCATTGTACATATGTATGTACCACATTTTGTTTATCCATTCATCTGTGGATGGACAATTGGGTTGTTTCTACCTTTTGGCTATTGTGAATAATGCTGCTATGAACAGGGGTGTACAGGTATCTCTCTGAGACCCTGCTTTCATTTCTTTCGGGTATATACCCAGCAGTGGAATTGCTGGGTCATATGGTAATTCTATTTTTTAAGTTTTTGAGGAGATGCCATATTGTTTTCCACAGAAGCTGCACCATTTTACATTCCCACAGTTGCCTAATTCCAGTGATCTGTGAGGATTCTTCCCTTCCTGGCCTTGAGGCTCCCTGCTCCCTCCCAGAGTGCCGAATGGCATTTTTTCCTTCTTCCCCCGACAGAGTACCCAGTTCTGTGCTTAACCCTCCATGGGTACTGCGGGTGCCCTGTGCCCTTGGCAGGTAGGTAGGCAGGAGGCAGGGGTCCACCCATCTGTAAAGAGCCATTCAGTTGCAGAGGAAGCTTTCCATTCTCCACCTCTACATCCAGTGTCCAAGGCTCCAAGGCTTCAAGGGTGGGGCTTCTTGGAAGGGCGGCTACCTGGGATGTGATGAATCATCTCAGACTGAAGGAGCCAGGACCAGCCTGGTGTCAGGATCAGCCTGGCTTCAAACCCAAAGTTCAAAGTTAATGAAAAAGCAAGCTCTCCTCTTGAAAAAGGCCTTTCCTAGGGCTGGGTGTTGGCATAGAAGGGTCCCTCCGCCGGTGGGAATCATGAGGCCATGCCCAGCACTTCCTGGCAGGCCTGGCTTCCTGCCCACCCCATAGGGCTGTGTTACAGTCACTGGATCCCTTGAGGGCTGGACTTGGGAGCAGCCTATCTCCATCCTGGATCTGGTGTTGCGGTTTGGCTGCTGGTGTGGAAGTGCTCACAGGGCAGAGGGTGAAGAACCCGAGGGTCAGAGTCCCTGGGTAGGTTTCTAATCAGATGTTTGTGGACAGGAAAATGGACCTTCATATCAACCAGAGAACAAATATAAGGTAAATATGCCCCTTGTTATAGGCAGAATAGGGTGACTGGTCTGTGACTTTGCTTAGGAAAAGCCGTTGCCAGCTCCAGGAACTTTTTGGTTTTATGTATATTGGAAATTATTTTATAGAGGGCCACCTCTACTCTGATCTTTCATTTCTCAGAATCATAACTGCTTCCTTCAAAAAGGAATTATCTCCATTATTTTTAGATAAACTTGCATACAGTGAGATGTACAAATCCTAACTGTATAATGTGATGAGTTGGATTAGTGTAAATACCCATGTAACTAGCTTTATTTATACCTAATAAAGATATAGAGCATATCTGTCACCACAGAACGTTCCCTTTGGCCCTTTCCCACCGATCACCACCCCCACCCCAGGCAACCACTGGTTGTTTCCTGTTAATATAGATTAATTTGCTTTTTTTTTGAATGTTATATAAATGAAACCATACAGAATGTATTTTTTGATGTCTGGCTTCTTTTACACAATATAATTTCTGAGAAATTCATCCATGTTGTTGTGTATATGAGTTCTCTTTTTAAAAAATTTTTCTGAGTAGTATTCCATTGTATAAACATGCTACAAATTTGTTTATGAATTCTCCAAGAACCATTTTTTAAATGGAGAGGGAGAAACCCCTCCAGGCTCTACACTTAGTTTATGTGGATATGTCTATTCATCTGTGCAGGCATCCACGTACTTCCTAAATGCTAGGCCCTGGGCTCTCCCTGTGGTGCAAAGATCAATCAGAAATGGGCAGAGAGGATGTTGACAATGCAGGAAAAGGCACACACATAGGAGATGTAGCCAAAATATTTTGTGGTTCAGAGGTAGGGAGGCTTAACTGCCCCTGGGAGGGCTTCAGAGAGGAGGTGGCTTCGCTTAGAGCTTTCAAGGAGGAAGAGATTTGGAATTCTCAGAAAAGCATGATGGGGAGGCCCCTGCTGAAAGAACAAACAAATGAAGCACAGGGAAGGTGGAGGCCCCACAGACCATCATTCCTGAATTCACTGCTTTGCAGTGACCAGCCCAGCGGAGGCTTGGGACTGGCAGCTTGAACCTCCCAGCAGCTGGCGTCACCCCTCCTGGTGATGGACCTAGAAGTGGGGCAGGAGGAAACCCAGCACATCTCTCTGGGGACCACAGGGCAGCCGTGTTAAAACAGATACACTGTGTATCTTCCGGAGTTGGTGGCGTCCTGCCATCTGCAGCTGGTGTCCTGGGCCAGGCCTCTGAGCAGTTGTATGTTTGTCCACCTTCCTGCACATCTGGGGAGGAGGGGCTGGCCCAGCTCAGCAGTGAGTGGTGTGGCCTGCCTTCTTGATTCTTTCTCTGTTTTTTCTCCCCCTTTAGTCCTCTGTAGTGAGGAGCTTTCCCCTCCTTGTTGCGAGACATTTGGCAGGAGGCACGTTTTGACACTCAGTGACCCAGGTAACTGAGTCTTTGTGTCGAGCAAGGGCCTTCACGTTCTCTGCCTGCCTTCCTCCAGGCCGAGGCACCCTGACATTTAGTCACACCCCAGGACTTAGTCACACCCCAGCCTGGCAGAGGGCAAGGTCACTGAATTTGTTTGCGTTGGAATCTAGCTAAGAAAAACAATAATAATTCCTTACTTTGTACTTGCAGAGCACTTTGTACTTTGTCAGACGTGATGAGGCTTGTCATTCTTCCTTCCAGCCAGCCAGTGCTTGTCCAGTACCTACTGTGTGCCAGGTGGTAGAAAGGTAGACACGATCGGGTTGATGCCTTGAAGGAGACTACAGTTGGTTGGGGAAACATGTGAAGAAATAAGTATAAGAAAGGATGAGACAGGAATATGTGTAGACTGGAGCTCAAAGGAGGGAGTGGTTGGTCATACCAGGGAATATCAGGAAGGGCTTCGCAGAGAAGGCAGCATTCAGTGGGTCAGAAGGTGAGCGGTGATTTTGGGTGGACTTGGTGGGGAGGGTACACTCCAGGCAAGAGCAGCAACTTGAGCAAGTCAGGAAGGCAGCCCCCAACCCAGCAGTGGGGAGCTGGAGGTTGGTGTGGATGTGGTGGGTGGGGTGGGAGTTGAGGCTGTGGGGTGACAGGGTAGGCCTAGAGAGCCTGGTACAGACCCCCCTGGGGATTAGAGTGGAGTGAGACTGGAGGCAGGGAGGCCAGTTAGGAGGCTGATGTGGTCATCTACTCAGGAGGTGAAGCCTGAAGTAAGGTAGTAGGAGAAGGAGGAGGAGAGGTTGTGAATGTCAAGGACTTGGTCATCAGGTGGGTGTTGGGGCATATAGGGTAGGAAATAATTGCAGATTCCAGCCTTATACATTCCCTCAGTAAATTCATCTTGAGCACTTACTGCGTGTAAAGTACCGTGTGGGGCACAAAGACAAGATAGATACGGATTCGGCCCATTGGGAACCAATCGTCCAGAAGGACAGCACTCTCTGGTCAGGTCTGTGTTAGCTGCCAGTGACAGAAACACAATTCAAACTCACTTTGACTAAGGAGGAAGGGAGGCAGGGAGGGAAGAAAAGAAAAGAAAAGAAAAAAGAAAGAAGGTGTGTGTGGGGATGTTTATTGGCTCATACACTGGAACATCGCGGGGGTAGAGCTTCAGGCAGGCTGAATCTAGGTGCTCAAACAATGTCTTTAGGAATCTTTTCCATCATGTCTCATCTTTGTGTGTGGACTTCATTTTTTTCCATGACTTAGAGTTATTCAGTGCTTTTCCTGTCTGTAAAAAAAAAAAAACCTGCCACAAATATGGTTGTTCTTTACGGCGTTCATTTCTAGTAAGTCTAACAGTGCTTCCCCTTCTTTGTTTCTTACAGATTTTTTTTTTTTGGCCTTGGAGATATGCTTTTATTTTATTGATTTTTTAAGAAATTTTTGACTGTGGTTAAAAAACCACATAACATATTAATAAAATTTGTCATCGTAACCATTTTTAAGTGTACAGTTCAATAGTGTTATCTATGTTCATACTGGGTAGACTTCATTTTAAGGCAGGCTTTCCCTAACATTTCCAGGAAGACCTAGGGTACCAGCTTACCAACCCTGGTGGAGAGAGTAACAATCCTGAGACTGGTTCTTATTGGCCAAGATTGGGCCGTGTGCTCACCCTTGGCCAGTCACTGTGGCCCTTGTGATTGGCTGTGACTGCAGGAGGGTTGGTCAGAGGGAAAGTGAGGTGCCACTATGGAAAGATGGGAAGTGAGTATTGGGGAAGCAAAAGCAGCAGGTGTCCACTGCAGGCAGAGGAGACCTCAGCACAGATAACTTAGGTGAGGTAGAAACCATTTGGTTCCATGGGAAGGGTACATATAAAATGCTGTGTAACTCGAGCACCTGCTGTGTGAGGTGCTGTGCTGGAGATTGTGGCCACCCAAAAAGGCTCCCATTTGCCCACATCGAGCTTTAGTTAGTGGGGGAGAAAAGAGCTGCCAGACATGACCACAGTGCAGCATAGGAAGTAGTCAACACCTGGAGGGTGGATATTTTTCTTCTAGCATCTGGAAGGAGGGTTCAGGAATGACTTTCTGAGGGAGTTGGATGGGGGGTGGCATTGGTGTGATTCCCCACATGGGACCTGGGTGCCTTCTGTTGGCCATTGCTTGCTCCCAGCCACCGCTAATACCACTGTTGCTTTAGCTTCCTCCCTCCCCTCTGCAGACCTCACCTCCCACTGGCTGCTCCAGAGCATATGTCCCCTCAGACGGGCCCACCCTGGGCCCGTGGGAAGGGCCTGGAGTTGGGGGCCTGAGCAGGGCAGGTCTGAGATGCTCTCTTCCTCCTGCAGGCCTCTCCCTGGAACGCCTACCTAGCTCCATCGCTTCCCGCTTCCGCCTGACTGAGAGGGAGGAAGAAGTGATCGCCTGTTTCGAGAGGGCCTCCTGGATCGCTCAGGTGTTCCTGCAGGAGTTAGAGAAGGTGAGCTGGGAATACCAACACCGTGGTAGCAGCTGCTCTCTATCGAGCACCTATATCTCTATATCTACAGGCCCCCACTGAGCCCTAGGTCACCCTTATGCAGATTAGAAAAAGACATGTCCCCCGTCCCCTAAAGACACTACTTCATTGGCTGGAAAACCCATTATAATATACTGATTCTCTTAGAATGAGACTCTTTACTGCCAGAAAGTAGTTTTAATAAATAAATGAGTCCGTGCTGTCTGTGAGGCATCAGGAAGTCCTTGGTGAACTCAGTTTGTGTGACCAAACGTGACAGCCCTGTTTGTATTCATTAACTTGATCCCTCCTCGAGACAACCCTCTGAAGTGGGTACATGTGTATCCTGTCTAAGAGATGAGGTTTAGGGAGAGTAAATCATTTGCGCCCCACTCTCCCCTTGGAAAGGGCAGAGTCAGGCTGGTTCCTGCAGTTAGAAGTCCTTCCCTGCTCTTACTGCCTCAGAAGCTCCTTGCTGGGTCCCCTGGACAGGTCTTGGGGCCCATTCTCCAAGCCTTTGGGAGGCCAGCAACAAGCTGGCCAGCAGGGCTGTGGCAGTTCTCAGGCCCCCTCCTCTCTCAGCTCCCCCGTGGTGGGCCTGTGTTTCTGCCTGCAGGGTATCAATTCCAGGTGTTAGTAGCATTCAGGGTGAGCTTCCCCGTCCTACCCCTTCTGAGGGGCTCTTGGTTTACTACAAGGGGGTCAGGCAACTATGTTCGACGGAGATGCTACTAGCATTTGTTGAGTACCTGTTTTGGTGTCAGGCACTACTCAGTGCTTTACACTCATTCTATAATTTAACCCTCACACAAACAGAATGAAATAGGTACTGTTGTTATTCCCGTTTACAAATAAGGAGACTCAAGTTCGGAGAGGAGTTAAATAGCTTCCTGGCGTTTATACAGTTAATAAGTGGTGTTGGCAGGATTTGAACCCAGGGAGTATGGCTCTGAGTACTGGTGGGGTAAGTACTGGGAGCAGTGCTTAGGCGTTCTGTTTAATAGATGTTTAATACATGTTAGATGCGGTTTGATAGCAGAGTAGATGGGCACGGCACCCTAAAGGAGGAGGTGGTCATGAGCTGAGAGACTTAGGGCCCAGGGGATGTCTGTGCCTCACCTACTTTGGCAAATGCCAGAATGTCAACCCAGCACCTGTTTTTGTGATGCGCCTTGTTGGAGGCGTCCACCCCAGGCCAGGCCAGTTCCCCAGAGCAGGGATTCTCAACCACAGCACATTGATATTTGGGGCAGATATTTCTTTATCGTGGGGGGCTTCCCTGTGTAATGTAGGATGTTTAGCATCCCTGGCCTCTATCCGCAAGATGCCAGCAGCACCCCTGCACCCAATTTGTGACAGCGAAAATTATCTCCAGATACTTCCAGATGTCCCCTGAGGGCAAAATCACCCCCCATTGTTAGCCACTGCCCTAGAGTCCCTGTGCTTAATTAAACTCCAGGAGGAAAGGAGAAGGGGTTGAGGGGCTCAAGTACCTGTTCCCTGGCTGAGGCCACTTAGAGACTTGGCATGCTTGAGTTGACCTCCACCAAGGTCACACAGTCATTGCCAGACAGCAGTGTTTTAGGAGCTCTTCTCATCTGCATTGCATGTGATTTGGGGGAAACTTTCAAGAAGAAGATAAGGTTTCCCTCTCAGCTGGAAGCCCAGGCTTTGGTCTCTTCAAAGGAGATTAAGGTGTTGAGCTATAATAGTGTCCAGGGCCGGAATCAATGGCTGGTAGCCATGCGCAGACAAATGGGCCCCAATACCTGGTTATCCTGAGTTGAGAGAGGGCAGGCCACAGAACCCTGTGCATTCTCAGAAATGCTGTGTGTCCTTCTGAGACCCTGTCCCGGCCTCTGAAGTACTAAGAACCTCTCTTAAATCTACTGCAATTTCTGAAAGACAAGGTGGATGGGTCATTGATTTTTTTTCTCGGATCAGACAAGGGAGGTGGCATACCAAAGGTGGGCCTATCTGGATGGGGCTGGGTGACCCTATTAGAGCTGAGGCTTAAGTGACGGCTCAGTTGAAAATGTAATTGTTCCTCAGCTTTTCATGGAACCAGGGGTCTCAGCCCTTAGGATGTTCTGACATTCCGTGCTTGTATGACAGGGACAGTGCAGTGCCTGGCATGTAGTAGGTACTCAAATGTTTGTAATGAATGAACCAATAAGTAGTAGGAACAGCCTGGAATCTGTAGCTGGATAGACTTTGTGAGCTTTTTTTTTAGGCACTTTCTGAGCCTCAGTTTTCTCTTTTATAAAATGCAGACAAAACCAGCCTTCTAGGACTGTTATGAAGCTTAAATAAGATTTTGGCTTGTGGTTACCATTGCATAAGTTTCCTTGTCCCTTCTCTTTCCTTACCTGGGACAGAGAGGGAGGTATGGACAGCAGTGGGACCGGGATCCACAGCCCCTGCCCTGTGGGAGTGAAGTCTGGTAGGAGATGAGGTTTGCACACATGCAGCAGAGCAGGGAAGCAGTGCTGTGGGAGGCATGCTCAGGCAGCAAGTACTGTCCAGTTGAAGAATGACTGCTCAGCATGGAGGGTAAGAGTGTAGATTCGAGCCTGACTGCCTGGCTCTGCCATCCACAATCAGTGACTGTCAGGAAGAGAGGCTCTCTGCCTCAGTGTTCTTATCTGTGAAATGGGCATAATGACAGTTCCTACCTGATAGGGTTGCCCTAAGGACTGAGTTAATGAATTTAAAGCTCTGTGATTGTTGAATAAATAATGTTAGACACAGGACTTGTGGGCATCTAGCATTTGGATGGAGAGTGCTTTTGACATATTTTAAAGAACTGCCCGGGGGGCAGCCGGTACTGGGATGGTGATGGGCCACCTCCTCCAGCTGACTGACCCTTGCTCCCGGCCCCTCTGCCTCAGAACTTTGAGACAATGGCTCTCTCTCTGTTCCCCTTTCAGACCACAAATAACAGCACCTCAAGGCATCTGAAAGGCTCCCACCCGGTTGACTATGAGCTCACCTACTTCCTGGAAGCCGCCCTGCAGAGCGCCTACGTGAAAAACCTGAAGAAGGGGTAGGTCACTGGCAGTGGAGCAGGACCTGGACATTTCTCTCTTGTCTGGGGCTTCTGAAGTGGCCTTAAGGATGGTCTTCCCCTCCTCTGGCCTGTGTGCACGCACTCTCGGGAGAGG
Source organism: Daubentonia madagascariensis (assembly GCA_023783475.1). Classification (NCBI taxonomy): domain Eukaryota; kingdom Metazoa; phylum Chordata; class Mammalia; order Primates; family Daubentoniidae; genus Daubentonia; species Daubentonia madagascariensis. The sequence continues at coordinate 40,118,604 of JAKFHU010001035.1, forward strand.
ATCGAGTGGGGGCTGGCTCATGTCACATCTTGTCAGACGGAGGTGTGCGGAGGTGCTCTCAGTTGGAAGGGCCAAGCTCCAGGAAGCTGCTGAAGCAGTAAAGCCTGCACGTGCTTTGGGGGAAAACTGCTGAGAAGAGAAACAGGCGTAGTTATCTTGAGAGGGATGTGTGCTGTGAGCCTGGGTGCTTGGGAGGTGATGTCAAAAGAGTGGAGGACAGTGAGCCAGGCAGTGGGGTGCTAGTTTGGCTTTATTCATTGTCATCTGCAGTGTGGGTAAAGTCATTGTGTTTCTCTGAACCTCAGGTTCCCCAGAAATTAAATGGGAAGGCTGATTCCTGCTCATTCCAGCTTTCAAGGGATGGTGGTATGAGGGGAAGTATAGTGAAAATAAAGGCCTGGCACCATTTTGGGGCTGCGACTGTCCCTGCTGATGAGGTGGCATAAAAGCCTGTCTTCCTGTTCATTGTCTCGAGAGCCCCTGGGAAAATTCAGCTACCTGAGACCCAAGAGCCATGGTGCTTGGAATCCTTCATTAGGCTTTTGCTCCTGCGGGGAGCAGGGCCCCTTCCGTGAATCGCGCAGGGGGTGGCCGGTGTTGGGTGCTAGGCTGGGAGTGGTTGCTTCTTGGTGTGTGTTGGGTGGGTGGTGGTGGTGAGGGAGAGAAGCCGGGAGATCAGGAGTGTGCGCTGCAGGCGAGAGTGGCTCAGAGGCGGTTCTGAGGGCGGTCGGCCCTGTCTGCAGGTGACGCCTCTGCCAGTCTGAAGACTCCCAGGCAGGGATTGGGGTTTCCTGCCTGTCTCTGCAGCAGAGACTTTGGGCCCCCTCAGCTCCCTCCTCTGCCTCAGCACAGTCCTGTGCAGACACCATGGGCCGGGGCTGCAGGATGTCACCGGCGAAGGGGGGGATTCACGTGCTGAGGGCGGCCAGTGCCCACGGGAGGTTCGTCATACCTGACCTCGGCCACGCAGGTACTGCCTTCTCACGGGCGAGGAGACCCAGGGCCAGGAGCACGTGGCTTTCCTTTCACTGACCGCCAGGAGTTCTCTGAAGCCCATGTGTCATTTGTGGTGTGATTTATTTTGTTAAATTTCGCTTTATTCATTCCTTTAATTTAACCTGTTTTTGGATAGATGATTCTTGCACATGGTACCTGTTTAGTAGGAAAAAACAAACTTACTGTGTCCTCCTACTCTATACTTTCAACACTACACAGACTGCTTCTGTGACCAAATGTGTGAGTTTTTTCCCTACTCACAACCAATTCTCCAACACCAGCTGGGTGTCCTACTATTCAGTTCACTTCTGATGGTGATGGGAGTTAGCACGGACCCCATAGGCTTGGTCCCACGAGACTGCCCCCCACTCCAGACACCAGTCGCAAGCAGTCGGTCCTCAGGTTACCACAGCTTCTCTCCAGCTTGGCTACAAATCAGAGGTTCCCATGACCCCTTCTCAGGGTCAGTAATTTGCCAGAGCAGCTTATGGAACCCAGGAAAGCAGTTTGCTTTCTAGATTACTGGTTTATTATAAAAGGATGCAACTCAGGAACAGCCAGGTGGAAGAGATGCATGGAGCAAGGTATGGGAGGGGGTGCAGAGGGTCCATGCCCCCTCTGGGTGTGGACCTTCCATGTGTTCAGCAACCCAGAAGCTGTCCAAACGCTGTGGTTTTTATGGATGCTCCATTATGTAGCCATGATTAAATCATTGGCCATTGGTGAGCAATGCAATGTTCAGCTGCTCTCTGGCCCTTTACAGAAAAAATTTGCTGAACCCTGCTCCAAATAATCACTACTAATATTTTGAGGTATGTCTTTTATGTTTTTCTATGTATAGATTTGCAGATATATTTTTTCTTTTTTAAACAATGACAAAATAGTACCCCATAGTACATGCTGTCTGTTGCTTGCTTGCTTTGTCCGTGGGGGCTTGGCTGTGAGCCTCTTTCATCTTCCTGCTTGATCTCTCCTCTCCATGAAGTTGCTGGCCGTGGGGTTGAGGGGAAGGTGGTTGCTCACTCCTGCAGGTAGGCTCAGGATGGGTGGGCACAGGCGCACAGCAGACTATGGCAGGTCAGGCTGGAGCTGGGAGAGGCACAGAGACAGAGGAGTCGGGAGGGGCTGCAGAGGTAGGGTGAAGCTGAGGAGTCTGGGTTGTGGGTATCTGCAGGGGAGGGGCCGTGGCCAGATAAATTTGGGAAACAGTGGGTTAAAGACTTCTCAGACCCTTTAGAACAGGAAGCTGAGTGAACATGAAGGAAGGTAGTAAGTCTCCAGGAGGCACGTAAAATTTTGCAAACTCGGCCTGACATGGCACCCTTGTGTGGGGTGGGGCTCCGGGTACTCTGGGTCTGTGAGGGGAGCAGTGTGACTACAGCACATGGTGTCTGGTCCAGGCAGCCCTTCCATCCAGCAGGCATCCCCATCCAACCCGGCAGCCTGAGCTTAAGCCCTCAACTGCCTGGAAGGGAAGGAAGTGGAGTCAATTGCCCAGAATGTGGAGTATGCCAAGGCAAGGCCACTCCCAGGGGCAGAGGTGGCTGTGATGATGTAGCAGGCAGGGGGGCTTGGGCCTGGGGAAGGCCTGTGCCCTCTTCTGACTCTCTCCACTCTGCCCTTGTTGTTGGCTGGGGCGGGGGCGTGGGGAGAAGGGCACCGCGTGAGTCCCTGTCTTCCAAATGGCAGGAGTAGGGTAGAAGGGTGTTCCAACCAGGAAACAGGCTGCCTCCCTGCTCTCTCCTCAAGCCTGGCAGAGCAGGAGAGTAGGAATCACAGCTATGGAGCCAGCACACCTGGGAGTGACCCCAGCTCTCTTGTGGGAAGCCTGTGTGTCCATGGGCAGGTCCCTTGAGCTCTCTGAACCCCTGCTTTCTTATCTATAAAGTGGAGATGAGGACCATGCCCACCTCTCAGTATCGCTGTGGGGATCAGATCATACATGAACACCTATCAGGGCGCCTGATACATCACAGCTGCTTAGAAAACCAAAGCCAGCGTTATCATTTATTTTTATTATTTTTTGTGCAGGCCACCGCTGGACAGGCTCTGGCCCAAGCATGAACTTCACACCTTTCTTTTTTTTTAATTTCTCGAGTGCTAGGCCAGGGAGGTGGCAGTGTCCCTGCTTGGGACATGTGGATGTGGAGACCGGGACAGCCAAGGCGGCTGACCCCCAGAGGTGGGGCTGGCCCCAGAGCCCAGGCTCCTCAGAGCACCTGCAGCTGTGGAGGTGGGGCTGGGGGTCAGCCCAGGGGTGCTGAGTAGCACAGCTGCCTTGCTCCACTTCTACCGCCTGCTTTTTTGGTCCTTTTTCGATTGCTGAACTTTGGTTTCAGAGAGACAGTGGCCCAGAGGGCTGGTTCCTGTTTTTATTGCCCAGGCAGCTGTAGCTGGAGACTGCCGTCACCCTTGCTTTGCTGTGCCCAGGGCTGCTGCCTAGAGCCCCCTCCCCTGGGGAAGCCCCTCCCTCTGCCAGTTGTGAGCTCCCAGGGGCAGATCTGGGCCACTGGAAAGATGCCGCCCTCAGCTACCTGCCTGCAGAGATCTGGAAGGAGGGGCAGGGGTCATTACTCTAAGGCTTGTCAGCACCTTATGAAGCCCAGTGTGAACCCAAGGAAGCTCACCCTGTATATCTGGGGGGCTGCAGCCTGTTTTTGTAAATAAACTTTTATTAGAACACAGCCACGCCCATTCATTTATGTATTGTCTCACCACAGAGTTGAGTAGTTGTGACTGAGACCTTATAGCAAAACCTATGATATTTGCTATCTTTATTTGCCCTTTACAGAAAACAACTTGCTGACCCCTGCCCTACAAAGTTTAAGGAGTCCCTCTCAAGGAACCTTGTAGGCACAAAGGGCAGAGGTGCTGCTTTTTATAGCAGAGCCCTGTGGAGTAGGTTTTTTGGGGAAGGGACAGTTCTAATTTCAATATTCTGTCTCGTTCATTCATTCATTTAACAAATATTCATTCGAATAATGCATGTACTTATTAAGTGCTAGATTTGCACCAGGCACTTGTTTGGTGCTCTGCTTGCATATGTGTTATCCTTCCAACAGCCCTCTGAGGTGGGAACCACAGTCAGCATCTCTGCTTTACAGATGGGAAACGGAGGCACAGTGGACAAAAATGACCTGTCCTGGGCAGGGCCAGGATTATGTGTGGAGGGCCCGGCTGACTTTTGGAGCTGGTGCTCATAACCACTAGGCTACACTGCCCACCACAGAAATCCTGTTCCTGAGACCCTGCAGCACACCGTCGAGGTGTTCCCTGCCTAGCATCAGTTCCTCTGAGAATAGTCACTCTCGGCAGGTGTCATGTCTCAGCTTGTGGTGAGAAAATTTAGTGGGTGCCCCTGCCGTCTGTAGTAAGTCAGGGTGGAGCCTGGGGGTTGGAGGGCCACTCTGTGGCCCTGAGCAAGCCCCTCCTCAGCCCTGCTAGCTGGGCACCCTCCCCTCTAAGATGGGGCTTCTGTTTGCCCTGTGTCCTGGGGTGTGAGGGTACAAGAGAAGGGATGCAAAACATCTGGGGGACAGGACTCAGCTGTTAACTCCCTCTCCGTGGAGGGTCCCCCCGCTGCCTCCTCTGGGGGCCACCTGCTCCCCTCTACCACAGCCACGTTTTCTGCAGGTGTAATGGGGTCAAGTTGGACATCAGGGACAGCCAGGAGGGAAGGAGGGAGAGAGAACAGCATTACCACGCACCTGCGGCCTGCCAGGCCGGACCACGTGCCAGGTATACAGTGCTCTGGGAAGAAGGCCAGGTGACCCCACTTCACTAGTGAGAAGGGGACAGAGGCTTGAAGAAATTGAGTCACTTGCCCAAGCTTACCCGCTGGGATTCTAGCTCTGGGTTGGAGTGGCCTAGAAACCTGTGCCATTTCCAACGTTTTGGGTGTGGAAGAGCAGCCTGGGCAGACTGTGAGGTGTGGGGGGAAAGGTAGGGCCCCAGGATGGCTGGGAGCGCTGACTCAGGGCTCGTTTTGCCCCGCTGGGACCCTGAATCACCATTCTCGAAGGATGGCTCCTCTTCCTGCAGGTGGTCCCACCCCTCCTCAGAGCCTGTTTCCTCCCATCTGCACTCCACACGCTCAGGCTGTGCGTGAGGCTTGTGGGTCTGTGTGTATGTATGTGTGTGTGTGGTGCCAGCAGCAGGCAGAAGCATTCCCCGACCCTCCAGGAAAGCCCAAGCCATTTCATCACCTTTCTGTCCCTGCAGCTCTGCCCCCTCCCTTTGTCCTCCTAAAGCACACGCTTCAGTCCTCACAGCCAGGATGCGGCCCCGCCCTGCCCCAGCCTCACCAAGCGAAGAGGACTGGAAACTGAATCATCGTGTCTTTCCAAGTAAACAGCCCAAACATTCTAAAGTCTCCGCGTGTGAGTAGCAGTCCCTAGGACACGTGGCAGTTACTCAGCCCCTCTGTTTGCCGTGGCCACGTCCAGCCCAGAGGTGGCTCTGGGATGTGATGGAAGTATTTAGTATTTAAAACAAGGCTGTAGCCCTGTGTGCCTGGCTGGGCTGTAAATAACTCCTTTGTACCTTTCCTCATCATGGTAGCTAATAGTTGTTGGATACTTACTGAATGCCAGGCGGAATGCTAATACCTTTCTGTATAATCCTGTAAAACAGAAACTAATACCTTCCCCATTTTACTGAGAAAGGGAGAAGTTAAGCAACTTGCCCAAATTCAGGGGACCGATAGGTGGTAGAGCACGTGCGCCTGGTGCTGAGCCTGGGTCTGTGCGCCCACGGCCCAAGGCCTTGCTCAGTGCACAGCCCTGCCCCAGAAGACTGCCTGCCCACCGTGGGGCTACACCAATAAGTGTTTGTAATTACGTATTATTGTCCTTTGGTCAAAATTATATCCTCTTAGGTGAATCACCAGTTCCAATATTTTTCTTATACAGTTTTTGTTATTGTTAGGAAGTTAAAAAATAATATAAAGTCACCTTAGCCCAGGGTTTCTCAGCCTCAGCACTGTTGATATTTTGAGCAAGACAGTTCTTCATTGTGGGGGCTATCCTACACATTGTAGGTTTCAGCAGCATCTCTGGCTTCTACCCACTAGATGCCAGTAGCACCCCTCCCCCCAGGTGTGACAACCAAAAATGGCTCCAGACATTGACAAATGTCCTTGCTTGGGGGAGGTTTGAGGGGGTAAAATAGTCCCCAGTTGAGAACCACTGTCCTACCTCAAGGTGGTAGAAGCGGAAGTTCAGGGGCAGATTGAGACCCAGATACCTGATCAGGTCATCTCCTCCAGGGCAGCTCAGAAAACTCTTTCAAAGGGCTGCAGAGCCACTTCCTGCCAGTTAAAGTCAACTCCTGCCCTACTGGGCTCTTGGGGTATTTAGGAAGGTGGGGAAAACGCTTCCCGGTGCTCTGTGAGCTCACGGGCCAACGGGGGACCAGGGCTGAGGTGAGAAAGCCAGAGAAGAGGCCACACAGTTCATCTCCCATATGGCCTCTGGGTGCCCACTTTGTGCCAGGCACCCACCTGCAGTTGGGGGTTAGAGCTGAGAACAGGACGTGGTCCCCCCTTTACGGAGTTTACATCCCACATGGGGCTGACAGTGAAGTTCAGGCCGTGCTCTGTGCCAGGGAGGGAAAGAGGGCAAGGAGGTGGGGGTGCTGCCTGGAAGGGGTGGACTGCAAGGCACCTGAGGAGCAGTTCACCGGAGGGGCCAGCGCAGACTACAGCTCAGGGGGAGGACCGGTGGGGAGCCTGTTTCCCTCCCAACAGAAGCTGAGAGCCTGAGTTCATTCCCACGTGGGCCTGGGGTGGGCCCAGCCTCCAAAGGGGTTGGAGGAGCCCCTGCTGAGAATAGGGTGGGGCCAGAGGGCCACAGCAGTGCCTGCCTCTGGGCTCCCACCTTGTCCTTCTGATTGAGGATGTGACTTAACTGAGAGTGTGGTAGTGTCCACTCTGCAAAGTGAGGGGCGTTTGCTTGAGCCCTGACGGCTTCCCTCTTATTCTGAGCTTCGGGAAGCCTGGGCTTCCCTCACGCCTAAGTCTGAGGCTGCTGCCCACTCACTCATGCAGTATGTGAGGGACATTAATTTTTTCCAGGGGCCTTGCCCTATTGATGCAGCAGTTAATTCCCCCAGATGACTCCTGCGCCTTGCTCTGTGGCTGATGCCAGCATTCCTAATTAAGCTAGAACCAAAAGCACTGGCCTGAAAGGACTGTTAGGAATTGGGAGGCCCCCATGCACAGGGTCGGGGGTGGGGGGGGTGGGGGGGGAGTCAGGCCTGGGGGGCTCCACTTCCCCATGCTGCCACCAGAGGGCAGCCGTGGACTCTGGTTGGAGCCTCGCCCCAGGCAGGTGTGCAGCCGCCGGCAGCCAGGAGGGGGCACCTTTCTGACATGTTATGGGGTGGGCAGTGGCAGCTGGGCCCAGGGTCCTGGCTGTGGAGGGGCTTGGTTCTCCTTTGCATGAGGCAGCTCCTGGGGTGAGGCAGCGAGGGGCCTGGGGAGGGGAGAGGGTAATGCAATGCCAGGGAAGCTGGTTGTCCCTGTCACCGACTCTGACCTCACTAGGACGAGTGCCTGGGCCTCTCCCAAGAACAAGAACGTGAGCCGACTCTGCCACTTCACCCAGAGTGGGCAGGGAGCCATTTCTCTTTGGGTTGATTTTTTTTCCCCTTCCTTCTGCCTAAACCTGGCAGAACCCATTCTTTGCTCAGGGCTGGGAGTGAGCCTGGGCCACGTGTGTTGAGCCAGGGGGACTGTATATTTTGTGCTTGTTCTTTAAAAAGAAAATTTTTTTTTAATTACTAAAGCAACATGTGCTCACTGTACCAAAACTAAACAATAGAGAAGGGAGTGTGTGTGTTTTCTAAGGGAGTTCCCTGGCGCTTGGCAGGTGGTTCAGGCCTGTGAAAGCACTCTCCCTTTCTGTGGTGTGTGTGTGGGGTGTGTGTGCATGCTCCACCTTGCTAGTGAGGTGCTGAGTCAGAGAGGGAGTGGAGGCATCTTAGAAAACCCAGCCTGCTGCTATGACCCCCGTGAATGGTGTGTTCAACCAGCAGTAATTCTGTCTTATTCTCCGCAGGGCTGGGGAAGGACAGCAGACAGCTTGTTCTCAGGGGTTCAGGGGCTGGAATCACCCAACAGTGAAGCCCATCCTGACATCCTTGTGGTGTTCTATGTCATGCTTTGGGGTACGGGGTGACCTTTGAGACCCATCCCAGCCTCTCTTAATTCGCAGTCTTTCTATATTTTTAGCACCCACCTCCTGATGTTCCCACTCCCATCTCCCACCTCCCTAGAGAGGAAAGAGCCCTGGCCATGTTCAGTGTCATGCAAGGGAAGTGTCACACCCTTATTCTGGGGCTGGGGGTGAAGAGGAGTGTTTTAGTTTTTGAAACAGATGATGCAGGTCTATGGCAGGAGTGGACAGCTTGGTAACCATGTGAACTTCACCTGACCTTGTCCCCTGCCCCAACCCTCCAGCTGTTGGGATCTGCCAACTGTCTCTGCTCTTCTGGGTCTCTGACCGGAACTTCTCATACACAATTGGTGGTGCTGGCCTTGAAGTGGGGACTTCTGGTCAGAGTCATATGTAACCTGTATCTGTTTAGGTTCCATTCAGCAATTAATTCCATGCAGGTTCTTATTCTCCATTTCAAATCAAACCAGTTCCCCTCTCCTCAATATTTATCAAGCACCTACTGTGTGCAAAACACTTTGCTAAGCTCTGAGTAAATCAGGAGCGTGGCTGATTGAACAACCTGTGAATGAGATCCACTCACTCATTCAGGCTCTTGATTCATTCCACCGATATTTTTTGAGTGCCTGTTGTGAACGGGGCTAAGGACCAGGCACTTGGTATGTAGTAGGCACTTTATGAAGACTTAGTCAATTGAGTCCTAGGAGCTCTGGAGTTCAGAGGTCCAGGAGAGGGAAGTGTAACTGTGCTAGGTCTTTCTCAGGCATCTCAGGGTTAAAAGGGAGAAAAATCTGAGCCCCTTCGTGCCTGTCATAAGCCCACCTCTCCCATTAGGTAAGTGGTGGCCTGGAGAGGCTGGAGTCTTCCAGGCTTTAGTTTTCCCATTGGCACTTGGTGATTGATTTATTCGGCAATGATTTCTCTAGTGCCTTCTACGCACCACACACGGTGCTGGTGCTGGGATGAAAGGGCCTGCTTGCCTCACTGACCTCATCGAGAGCTGCAAGGACTGAACAAGGTGAAAGGCTTTGCAAAACGTGCACTGCTGCCTGCTGCTGCCAAGGGGACTGGAGGAGCTTGCCAGCCCCTTGCACGTCCCACCTGGGGGCCTCCCTAAGACAAGCCATGTCCTTGACCCATCCCCACACCTACACCTCTTTCTGTTCCTGCCCAATCAGGCTTTACTTGAGTTGGAATAAACGGCTTCCTGGCTTCTCCCCACGCAGCCTATTTCTGGGCCAGAGTTTGTTTGAGGCCCTGTTTGGATATTGTTAAAAGTGAGCAGCTTTGCTCAGAAAGGTCAGCATGAGAGACAAGAACAAAGAGATCTTTCAAGCTGGCCTCTCCCAGGGCAGCCCCACACAGCTCGGAAAAGCCCCAGCTCCACCTGGCACCAGCAGCTTCAGACCTGGGACAGGGTTACTCAGGCTTGAGGCCATCTGGGAAGCCGTTGAGACACCCTGTGTGGTTTGTCATTCCTCAGAGGGGTAAGCTGAGGCGGGGGGCATTCCCAACATGACAAAACAGGTCAGCATTGCTGGGATCCCATATCTCTCCCTGTGAGCCCTGGCCACTGGAACCTCTGTGTTGATTTTTCTCTTTAAGGACATTCAATAAATATTGGGATTTACCCAAAACATGCCTGAGAGTGATTATTTGCTTTGCTAAAGAATTCCCGGGAGCTTCTTTGTATGCCACAATCCCTTATAGATTTGGAATAGTAAAAAGACACAACTTGTGGACCCGAGATCTTGTTAAAATGCAGTGCTGATCCCTCTTCGGTGTGTTTTGTTGGGGGTGGCGAGGTCCCTGAGAGTCTCCATTTTTCCCAAGCCCCCAGGTGATGCCAGTCTGCTGGTCCAGGAGTGTTGACATGAAGACTAAAGGCTGAGTTTGCCTGTCAGTGGCAGAGATAGAACAGTCCCTGCAGTGGAGTGGGAAGAAGCCACAGTCACTCTTGGCTCTGGCCTCCTGGTAGCAGCCTGGGCCAGACTGCCAGGGAGGAGGCTGGCAGGTAGCCTGCAGAGTGGAAAATCACCCACAGGTCCCAGGAGCTGCCAGTCTCCTCTGGGCTGCAGGGCCCTGGGGCAGCTCTAGGGTCCAGCCTGCCTCAGTCTGTGGCTGTTTGGCCCAACTACCGGGGCAGAGCTCTTGTATAGACTGAAGTCCCAGAGTCAGCCATTTCCTCTCTCTGCTGGGAGCTGAAGATGTCTGTGTCTTTCTTCTCTCTCCTGGTGGTGGCTGGTGCTGGGCTGTCCCCTCAGCTGGCCTGGCCTGGCCTGGCCTGTGGCCTCTGTCCAGCATTGGGTTCTTTTCTGAAGTAGAGGCTTCAGTGAGACTGAAGATGCTTCTCATGGGAGCCCCCAGGCCTGTCCCTGGGCTTGGTTTATCTACCAGGAACTTCTGTTTTTTTGTCCCCCATGGGTTGGGCCTGGTAGAAGAACAGTGGACACAAAGCTGGAGGGTCCCCCCAGGCACTTCTGTGCCCTCCCCATACTCATTAGCTCCTGAATTTCCATGCAAAGTAATGTCAGTTAAAATATAAGTAATAAGATCTTTAAGACCCAAGTTAGAAGGAGAAAGGAAAAATAGTATCTAGTGAGCTTCTACCACACGCCTGGTGTTGGGCCTTTGTGTGTGTCATTTTCCTGATGGCACTATGAGGAAATGAAGAGAGACTAGGACTTAGAGAGGCTGCCTTGCTGTCTCAAGATTACAGACTTACGATCTGGCTGTACGCCTGGGGTTTTCGTGTTAGAGCCTCCCTTCTGAAACCCGGCTTCATAGACTAGGAAAACTAGAAGACACTGGGGCATCACCTAGACCAGTGGTTTTCAACCTTGAGTGTCCATCAGAGCACCCTGGAGATTTGATAAACCCAGATTGTGGGGCCTCACCCCACAGGTTCCAATTCAGCAGGTCTAGGGCAGGGTCTTGAGAATCTGCATTTCTAGCAAGTTCCTGTGCTGCCGATGCTGCTAGTTCAGCAGCACTTTGAGACTCTCTGGTCTAAACCATCGTTTCTCAGAGTGTGGCATGAGTACCTCTAGTAATACACAGGTGGTTTTAAGTGACACACACTAACTTTTAAAAAATACTCCTGTATTTAATATCTGTTGGCAAAAAAATAACCAGCACACCAAACCCATGATGTCAGGTATTTTTTGTTAAGGTGAGCTATCTACTGAAGTAAAAAGAAGATATAAATAAAAGTATTGTATAAATAACAGTACTGGTGATGTGCAGCTAGTGGTAAACATGGTAAATGTGGCGAGCAGGCAACAGAAGCCTGGGAGAAACTGAGCTAACTGGAAGTCCTCATTTCACAGACAAGGAGACTGCGGCCCACAGAGGTGAGCCCACTTCCCTGGGCCACACAGACTTGAACCAGCTCTATGGGGGCTGAGGTTTCCATCTCCTGCTCACTAGTCCCAGTTCTTCCGCGCACTGGGCCAGCTAGGGAAGGTCACTGTGACTCCAACTGTACTGCAGGGTAGAATTTGTCTCCATTCTCAGCCCTAAAAATAGGGGTCCATGTTCATAATGTTGGTAGTTTGCACATTTTTGGCTTGCTTATCTGAAGCCAGAGCTTCCCAGAAGGCAAGGGACTTGATCTGCAAACTTGTCCTTTCAAGGCTCCCAGGCTCCAAAGCCCCCAGGAGTCCATCTTGTGCATGAAAGTTGAAGGAGGGGCTCGTGTGACTTTCCTGGCTGCCAGCTTTGGCTCTTCATTCTCTGTGATCTTTCCTCTTCTAAATTTGCTGGCCTGGAAGCCCCTGCTGCCCCTTGTGTGGTGTGACCCTGGGAATCCTGAGCAAATGAGCAGGGCTGTCCTCGGGCATTGACTAAGCACATGCTGCGCAGCAGGGGCTGCTAGGGCTGAGCCTCAGGAACACATGATACGGCCCTGCCCTCAGGCCACAGTGTGCAGGGTCAGACCTGCAGATGGAAGCTGACCTTGAAGGGCCATACTTGCCTCAGAAGAGGAATTAACGGAGTATAAGATACAGGCAGGCAGGGTGGTATGGGGAGGGGCCTCGGTAGGCTTCATGGAGGAAGTGACGTTGGAACTGGGTTCTGAAGGAGGAGTGGGGACGGCTGTTTAAAGCAGTGGGGGACGCCTGTGTGAGACTTGACGTAGGGAGCTGCGGTCTGTCAGAAAGGACTTGCTGCAGTGCTGGGGCCAAGGTGGGAGAGGGTGAGAGGCAGACCCACGGCCCCAGGAGCTGCTCTGGGGGCCTGGCCTGCATTCTGTAAGACCCGGGCCTCCGTGGGGGCTCACCTGGGGAGGATCCAGATGACTTTTGCCTGTCAGTGAGACCCCAAGGGGTGGTAGGAGGAGTTTTTCACACTGTAAGCCACAACCTTTTAGTGGGTTGCAAGATCTATTTAGTGGGCTGCAGCCAGCATGTTACAACAGGTGGGTAAGGGAGGGAGTAAAATAGAAAACATCAGTGTTGATTGCACGTAGTAGAGACAGGTATTGTGTCGAGAAACTTCCTTGAGTTTTATGTGAGGAAGGTGTGTGTGTGTACTGGGTTGCGGTGTGAGATGTGTTTCTCACTGTGGCTTACACTTCGACAAGCTTGAAAATTATTTCAAGGCACAGAGTGCTGACTGGAGGGGGTGGGACTGGCTGGTGCGGGGCCGTGGTAGCAGGAACTGAGAGGTAAGGATGGATTCCAGCATTGACCAGATACGGCAGGTGAAGGTGGAGAAACTGAGGGTGACTTGGGTCAGAAAGTCGGACGCCAGCCCAAGGCTCTTGTTTGAAATACCCACATACCAGTCTCGGTGGTAAACTGGAAGCCCGTCTGCCAAGGGGCTGTGCCCTCCTCGTTGTCAGTGTCCTGGGCCTCTAGGTCCTGGTGTTACAACTCTGACTTTTCCTCCACTTATTGAATGTGTTCAGATAAAACGCCAGCAGGCAGCTCCTCCTGGAGCGCGCGGGTCGCCGAGGATGTCTTTGTGGGAGCGTGGCTGGTAACGACCCTGCTTCTGCTGTCCTCCCCCTAGGAACGTCGTGAAGGGCATGAGAGAGCTCCGGGAGGTTCTACGGACTGTGGAGACAAAAGCAACTCAGAACTTCAAAGTGGTAATGTGGGGTGCTGGCTGTGGCTGGCTTACTCAGGGGTCAGGTTCAGTGGGAGGCAGCAGAAGTCTTTGCAGGTGGCCCCTGATCAGGGATGGCAGCAGGTCGTGTGCCTGCCCCTGCACTCCCCTGCTGTGGCAGACGTTGGTTTCCAGCCTCACCATTCCTTCCCACTGAGCCTGGAAGGCACCTCAGCATCCTTCTCATCACAGCACTGCACGTAGGCCCCGGCGTTGGCCTAGAGTTCAGATCTACCACCAATTCCTCCCCAGCAAGGTGGTATGGTAATGCTTAGGGATTTATTTTTGATCCTAATAAATGACAATGACCCTGCTTGCCTGCCCCATCACAGGCCTGCCCTCTTAGGCCTTAGTTCATCCAAACTCAGAGCCACAGCTGCTGCTCACGCTAGAATTCTCAGTCAAATATCAAAAAGGCATCAGTAGAGCTGCCGGTGCCTGTGGCTTTCTGCTCTTCTCCAACTCTGCGAGGGCCTATGAATACTCAGAGCTGGTCTGGGCTCCAGGGATCAGGAGAGGGAGGAAATGCACCTCTTGTCTAGGAGAGGAGAGAAGAGAAAAGATAAAGTAGGAGCCATCCACCGCCAACAGCAGGGGCGGGGGAGCCTCAGTGCTGGGAGGACCGAGCAACGTGAGAGAGCTCCCTGGGAGTGGGGTCAGGGCCTCCAGAGGCGCAGCACATTGCAAGGCAGACAGATTTGGCTGGGTGGTGGGCAGAGGGCTTTCTAGGCCATTCCAGGGAAGGGCCAAAGACTGTGCCTGGGTCTTAGTGCCTCCCTCTCTGCCAGATGGCGGCCAAGCACCTGGCGGGGGTCCTGCTGCACTCCCTGAGTGAGGAGTGCTACTGGAGCCCCCTGTCCCACCCTCTGCCTGAGTTCATGGGCAAGGAGGAGAATTCCTTCGTCACGCAGGCCCTCCGGAAACCTCACCTCTACGAAGGAGAAAAGTAAGTTCTAGCTGCCTCACTGGGCCATGCCAGTTCTCATACCTTGCACAGAGTTTGGTTCCCTGTGGCTCCCCTCTGCCCCGAGTTCTTCTCTGGTCTCCACCCACTGACTACCAGGCAAGCTCTTTGGGCTCAGCTGGAGTCACATAGACTAGAGAAGGCAGGTCTCAGGGTACAAGTTGCGGGGAGAATGCTAGAAGGCACATCCAGTGGCACTTCATCCCCACTCTTCCCTGCTCCTCGCCCCGTCAAATCCTGCAGTGCTGGTGCTGGAAGGAGTGTTTCTTCCCCAGGAGCATCTGCAGGATTCCGGCCCAGCAGATTCATAACTCTGGGGCTTGTTAAAGAGCTGCAGGTGGTATCTGGTGCCCCTGAATTATGCAGGAGAGTGTCACCTTACAGGGCAATGCTGACTGCAGGACAGAAGGACCGGCATGGTGGGCCGGTGGCACTGCCTGGTGAGGGGTGTGTTTGAGCTGGGCTGTTTGTGTCTTTCAGCCTCTACTGCCCCAAGGACAACATCGAGGAAGCCCTCCTGCTCCTCCTCATCAGCGAGTCCATGGTAAGCTCCAGGGTGTTCCTCAGGGGCCTCTGGCCCTCTGCCCATGTGGGTAGGGATGTGGGGCTCAGGGACAGGCCGCCTATGGTGTGGCCAAGATCTGTCTCCCAGAGATGTCCCTAAAGCAGGTGCTTCTTGGGCCTGGTCCCCCATTAAGGGGGCAAATATAGCTTGTTAGGTTTGGGTTTGGCCTACACAAGGCTGTTCTAGGTTGGTGTTCTACCCCAAATGAGTAAGGACTGAATGCACAAGTCCCCAGCCACATCTTTGAGGATTAAAAAGATGATTATCAACAAGTCAGCAGTGTATGTTGAGTAGCTCTGTGCTGGGCTCTGTGACAGATACAGAGAGTAGAGGTAGGGAGTGGAAGGAGCGTGAGCTTTGGAGGCAGAAGGCCTGGATTCGGGTCCTAGCTCTGCTGCTCGTTAGCTGAGGGCCGGGGGCCAATCCCTGCAAGATGACAGTAACTCACAGAGGTAGCTGTGCCTGTAGAAGGAATGCATTTGGTCATGCAACAACTATTTCTTGAGCATCTAGTTTGTGCCAGGCCCTGTTCTAGATGCCAGAGATGCTGCAGCAAACAAAACAGAGGAAAGTCCCTGTCCTCGTGGAGCTTACATTTTAGTGAAGGAAGTGGGCAATAAATGAATTAACAACTACAGTATCCAGGGCATCCATGTGTGAAGGCTGTGGGGAAAGAAAGCAGAGGAGGGGGCAAGGTGCACTGGACACAGCACATGGAAGGGCTGTTTAGACTTTTTCACATGACCTATTGCCTATGCCCTGGGCAGGGAGATGAGGCAAACACACACACACGCATATACACACGCACATGCACACACATGGCGGCCACCATGCCAGGAAGCATTTTTCCAGCACTGAGGTCCTTTGGAGGCTCAGCACAGGACTGGTGAGTTGGGAACCATCAGATTGATAAATAGGTTCTATTTTTTAAGGTGATGCATCTGAGTGAGAACAGTGTGTGGATGTACAGGTTAAGAAACCAAGACCCAGGCCAGGCGTGGTGGCTCATACCTGTGATCCCAGCACTTTGGGAGGCTGAGGCGGGAGAATCACTTAAGGCCAGGAGTTGGAGACCAGGCTGGGCAATATAGCAAGACCCCATCTTTACCAAAAGATTTAAAAATCAGCCAGGCATGGTGCGATGGACCTGTAGTCCCAGCTACTCAGGAGGCTGAGGCAGAAGGGTCGCTTGAACCCAAGAGTTTGAGGCTGCAGTGAGCTATGATGATGCCACTGCACTTCAGCCTGGGTGACGAAGCAAGACCCTGTCTCTAAAACAACAACAAAAAAAGACAAGACCCCATGAGCTGGATCCCCCAGCAGTCAGAAATGAGTGAATGTTCCTTTGGACGTGTGGGACCATGCGATGCCAGGGCTTGTTTAGAGAGCTTTGGTTGTTGGGTTGCCTCTGGCTCCACAGAGCTCCTGGCAAGTAGACAGGAGCAGGCAGCTGGACCATCAGGCGGAGAGATTGTATCCTTCCTCAGCCAGGCCTGGTGCATGTCAGATCTGAGAGTTCCCAGGTAGGGTGTGGCGATTTGGATCTGGAGTGCCAGCCGGCCAGGGCATTGTCCTGAAATGTTTGCTTGTCAGGTGGGTAAGTGGTTGCTCAGGGGAGGGGACATGTAGCTGGTTAGCCAGATGTGGAGATGGAGGTACCAAATCCCAGATCTGATTTTCATAAAAGATCAGCATGCTTTTCACAGAAAGTGGGCTCTGATCACAGACTGAACCCCAGTTTCAAATATGGAACCCCAGATACAGACCAGCACTCCCACCCCACCCTGCATCTCACCTCAGCCATCTCGCCACGTGCACCCTCACGTGAGGCTGCACTGGACACTTGTCTCTGGAAACACAGGTCATTATTGTCACCTTTGTGTGCTGAGGGTTACAGTGTAGTTCACAGGTGGATGCTGAAGGGGTGAAAACAGGACCATTTCTTAGGCCCTTTCTCTGCCAGGTTCCAAACTGATTAGGAGCATTATGTGGAGCCATATGAAGTTGTCAATTTTCAAATGTTTATGACCTGCAAAAACCAGTTTCACAGAGTTCAATCTAACACTGTATGCTCCCATTTTACAGATGATGAAAGTAAGGTCCAGGACAGGTATGTTTCTTGGTCAAAGTCACATACTAATAATCCTTGTAGCCATGATTTGAATCACATCCATCTCCCTAAACAGCTTCCAAAGCATAGGACACACAGCCTGAGTTCCTGTGTCTCCGTCCTGATTCGTTCCCTTGCTAACTGCTCTCATTCCTGGTTTTCCCATGTGTAAAGGGACCAAGGAGATAATTTTGAGGATCGAATGCAGCAAGTCTTAGGGAGGGCTTTATGAACAGGGACGTGCTTGTCTGTGAGAATTATCATCATTTTTCTCCTCGGCAGGAATCGGGGCTGGGCTTTGTCTTCCCAAGCCATTTTCTGTGCCCCAAGCTTAATCTGGATCCCCACGACCAAAGTTCAGATGTCTTTCCATTAAGGATATACCCTCCACCCACAAAACCTTGAGCTGCCCTATATCTCAAAGTGGAAAACGTCCTCTTACTAAACGTGGCCCACACTTAGAGCCAGGTGAATTTTCCTGAATTCCAATATATGCTTGGCATTTTCCTTCCAAGCAGTTCTTTCCCTTTGGCAAGAGAGATTGTGGCTGGTCACTCTGCCCAGGAGACTTGGGGGTCCAGGTCAGCCGGCCAGGCAGTGTCTTGGGAAATTCCTTGGGGCATACAAGGCAGAGGAGCTTCTCAGACATTGTTTGCACTGAGGCTGGGAGGAGGCACCTCTTATGGGGTTGGCTGGTTTGTTTCCCCTTGCTCACACCCAGCCTGTCAGACATTTAGAAACTTGAGCAATTTGAGGGAGGGTGTTGGCGATGGACTTAGCTGTAGTGTTTCATCTGCAGAGGCCTTTCCACTCAGGTTCTGGATCTGGCCTCTGGCTTGGAACAGTTTCTCAGAGTGACCAGACCTGCCTTTGTTTTACATCCTCCTTCCCACCAGTCACATTCTTAGTCAGTGAGAGAACTGAGGTGTGGGCTCCACTGTGCCAGTCTCCCAGGCTCCTATTCTCACCCCTCAGCTGAACCCCAAGGCTCCATGTACCCTCAGCCAGGCTTCCATGTACTTGCAGGACTTCTGTTATCTTCCCTTGATGGTGGCTGGGTTTGGCTGCAGATCATGGGCTTGGGGAGAAGCCTCTAGAACAGCAGCTGGCAGCCTTGGCTGCTACTTGTGTTCTTCTAACGCTTGCAGAATTTATTACGCTGCAGCAAAAGCTCTTCCTGCAGAGCCAACCCAGGAGGCATAATCTTTATCGCTCCCCACCTCCAGGGTGTCCAGAGTAGGTGCTCCAGGAAGTGGTGTTTGTAGGCTTCCTGAGCATGGCAGCCCTATTTTGTGGTTTGGGACTCAGAGGAGTAGCCGCATGGTGTGGGACTGGTGCCTTGGGTATGGTTTTTGTTATAAGCTCACTGTGTGTGATCAGAGTGGATGACGGAGCCCTTGTCTTTCAAGAGGTAGATAGAAACCTTACTAATGCTTTCACGGGAATGCAAGGGATATGAGATGTAACTGGTTGAAGATGATTTGTGTTTTGGACCCAGTTTTGAGTCTTTGGGGCAAAAAGGACACTTGAAAACCTATCCACCATCCATTCATCCACCAATCCAACTACCCATTCATCTACCCACCCATCCATTCATCCACCAATCCAACTACCCATTCATCTACCCACCCACCCATTCATCCATCCATCCACCCATTCATCCGTCTGTCCATCTACCCACCCACCCACTATCCATCCACTCCCCCATTCATCCATTCATCCATCCACCCACAAACCATCCATCCATGTAATTGTGTTTGAGCAGCTGGACCATGCTCAGCACAGTAAATATGATGATGAACAGTTCAATCAGTGTCCCTGTCCCAAATGTACTCCCAGCTAGTGTAGTGTGTGCCCAGGAATGTGGAGGAAATCATGGTCCCCAAACCAGAAGAGATTGCCCCAATCTGCTGAACCCTTAAGATAAATTCTTATTTTTGTTTTTTTGGGGTTTTTTTTTTCGTTTTTTTTTTCCTTTATTTCAGAATATTATGGGGGTACAACACTTTATATATTGCCCATGCACTGCCCGTGTCAGAGCTACAATCGTGGTCATCCCCCAAACTGTGCTCCCCGCATCCATTCAGTGAGAGTTTTCCCATCCCCTCACCCCTCTCCCGCCTGCCCGCCCCCTGATGAATGTTATTGCCCTGTGTGATGTAAGTGTTCATCAGTTAGTACCAATTTGATAGTGAGTACCAGTGGTGCTTGTTTTTCCATTCCTGTGACACTTCACTTCGAAGAATGGGTTCTAGCTCCAACCAGGATAATACCCGATGTGTTAATTCACCATTGTTTTTTATTGCTGAGTAATACTCCATGGTATACATATACCACATTTTATTAATCCACTCGTGTATTGATGGGCACCTGGGTTGTTTCCACATCTTTGCAATTGTGAATTGTGCTGCTATTAACATTAGCGAGCAGATGTCTTTATTATAGAATATCTTTTTTTCCTTTGGGTAAATACCCAGTAGTGGGATTCCTGGGTCAAATGGTAATTCTACTTTTAGTTCTTTGAGGTATCTCCATATTACTTTCCATAGAGGTTGTACTAATTTGCAGTCCCACCAGCAGTGTATGAGTGTTCCTATCTGTCCGCCTCCCCGCCAACATTTGTGGTTTGGGGATTTTTTGATATGAGCCAGTCTCACTGGAGTTAAGTGATATCTCATTGTGGGTTTGATTTGCATTTCCCTGATGATTAGAGAAGTTGAGCAATTTTTATATGTTTACTGGCCGTTATTCTGTCTTCTTTTGAAAAGTTTCTGTTCATGTCCTTTGCCCATTTTTTAATAGGGTTGTTTGATTTTTTCTTGTTGATTTTCCTAAGTTCTGTATAGATTCTGGTTATCAGCCCTTTATCAGATGTGTAGTATGCAAATATTTTCTCCCATTCTGTAGGTTGTCTGTTCACTCTAGTGATAGTTTCCTTGGCTGTGCAGAAGCTTTTTAATTTGATCAGGTCCCATGTATGTATTTTTGTTGCTGCTGTGATTGCTTTGGGGGTCTTCTTCATAAATTCTTTGCCTAGGTCAACGTCCATAAGAGTTTTTCCAACATTTTCTTCGAGAATCCTTATGGTTTCACGTCTTAGGTTTAAAAATTCTTATTTTTGAAAGAACAATATTATCAAACCAGCCTGGTTTTCTCAAACGGTTGGGGAACTAGAAGATACAGGAATCTTTGTCATTTCTAAAATACTGGTCCAGGGCAAAAAATATGTGCTAAAGCAAACTGAACCCTTGGGTCCCTGTTTCATTTAGTGGGGGAAGAAGTTGCTGCTTGTGTAGCCTCTTGGAAATGGAAAGGAAACAGAAGCTTGGTGTTGAGTGAGGGTGGGTGGATGGGGAAGTCTCTGGGGACTGGGACCCTGCAGGTTAACAAACTAACTTTGTGCCATGCCCAGTGCTGGGCATCTGGCAATTTGAATCTTGAATTTTCCATTTATGGCTTGTGTGGCCTGGGCAAGTTTCTTACCCCCCAAGCCTGTTCTTATCTGTAAAAAGGAGCTAATAAGACCTCTCTTGCAGGAGTTTGGGCATATTAAGTAAGAAAATACACACAGAGGTGCCTGGTACATTTTGGTTGTTCAATACATGTTCATGTTGTCCTGATAAATACTTGGCTCTAACCTGGTCATTTCTGAAGACATTTGGGTTCAGATCTGGCTAGGAGAAGATAAACTAAATTGAGGATACCATTCAGTTTAAAAAAAAAGTGTTTCCTGGGCTTGATTCCATGAGGGGCTCACGGATGAGCACAGATTGTTCCAGCTTTTGGCACCTGGTTTGCTCTAACACAAGGCGTTGCCCTGCTGAAGGTTGCGATGATAAGGGTCTAATGACTGCCAGCCCAGAGCCCTTGGTTCAGTAGAGGTGGGAGAGCCTCTCTCCCTTGCTGGCAGGAAGAGCTGTGATTTCTGCTGCAGGAGCCTGATGTGGCAGGAGCGTGGAGACTAGCATGGCCCCTGCCTGGGTCGCTGGGTGACTAGGACATGTTGCAGAGCATGCTGTTTTTCCCCTCTGTGGACTGGCAGCTTGAGAGCTGGCAGTAATTACATCTGCTGGTGAGGGGGCGATCGCACTAGCACAATATGACAGCATCCTCCAGGAAGGGGCAGACGTTGGGCACGTGTTGCCAGGAGACTTCTCAGGGTGATTTTGGGGGACATCAGCAGCCAGCCCCAAGGCTCATTCCTTGGCCAGTGGAGAGGCTGTCTGTGAGAATGGAGCTGAGCTGGGCCATGGACTCATTGCCCGGGGAGCATGTTCCTTGCGGAGAAGCAGCACCCAAGGCCCGATTTGGTTCTATTTTGGGTCCCAGCCCCCATCTGTGTGCATTGGGCAGCTTACCTGGCCTCCCTGGGCCTCACTCAGTCTTAATCTATAAAATAGGACGATGGTACATGAGAAGGTCATTGTGAGAGTTATGAGATGCTATGTAGAACGTGTGCCACAAAGCTAGTTCCCTTTCCTTCTCTTAGACTGTATCCAGGATTAGAGAGGAGAAATAGGGCTGGGCAGAAGGAAAGGTCAGTGCCATCTGAGGTCCTGCCGCCAGCAGAGGGTCCGAACTGGGCTTGTATCCTGCTAGGTCAGGAAGAGCTGGCAGAGGAACCTCGAGGCAGGAGAGCATGGGCAAGCAGCAGCAGTCCTGGCCTGGCCTCAAGGTTCAGCCTCAACTCCCTGGGATCTTCCACAAGGCAGTTCACCTTCAGGGGCTCAGTGTCCTCATCTGTAATGGGGTTCAGTGGTTTTATTCCTGCCCCCTCCTTGTGGTTACCCTGGGGCCAGAGGAGATGGTGGATGCAAAAATTCAGCTCCTAAAAGGGTAATGGATGATGCACACATAGGGCTGGCTGTTTGATCAGGAGTTGCGCCTGTCTTAGGTTTCATGTGGGCCAGCCTGCCTGGGGAAATAGAGATTCCCTCGTGGGCTTTTCATGAGGCCCCATACTTGCTTCGTGGATACTTATCCAAAGACCAGAAGTGGGTCATGCTGGCAGTGCAGAGCTTTGGATGGTGGGGGTATGGGAGGAACATTGTTTCTATGGCTTCCTCTCTTCTGACCCACCAGAAGGCTTGCTGGCACTGTTCTTTAGGAGAGGCTGCCCTGGGACAGCAGCCAGAGGGACAAAGGCTAGGAGCAGGACAACTGTGTGAGCCCTGCCTGGGATTAAATGCACGGATGAAAGGAGAGCAGTGCATCCCCAGAGGTGGGGGCTGGGGCTGGGCATGGGGGTTATGGCAGTGAGCGCTAGGCAGGGAGAAACCAGGAGAAAATATTCTGCCATTATTCCAAGAACAGTAAGGAGCAGGGTGAGAAGGAGGTTTAACATTTGTGTATTACTTTAAGGGTCGCAATCATGTTCATGTCTGTTACTGTATTTGATCTGAAAGGTTTTCTGGAGAAAGCGGGATTCTAAGACCATTTAAATGGTGGAAGAGAAAGAATGTGGCTGGGAGGAGTTCCAGGGCCCTGTTAGAGCTTGGGGGGCACTGTGTGGCCTGAGGGCAGTGAGCCTAGGCAGGAGGGAGCAGGAGGCTGGGGGCATTGGGGAGGGGCGGGAAGCGCCTGCAGTGGCTGAAGCCCTGGCCTCTGAGGCTTGTTCTGCCCCCTGAGCTGAGTTGCTCCCGCCAGCCGCCACGCCTACCTTCTTTCTGCCCCACCCTGTTGCCATGGTTACATAGGCGGGCGCTGAACATTTCACTGCAGCATTGCCCCAAAGCCATTGTAACCACTGGGCTGACTTCTGCTTCTGGCTGTCCTCGGGGAACCACACTTCACTCTTGGCACTGGCACCAGTTCACACATCCCTAGGACCCCTGCTGTCTGCCTGTTGGGGGGCCGTCACCAGCCTGAGCATTTGTGCTTCTGCACGCCCTCTTCTGGTCCTATTCTTCTGACCTAATTAACGCCAAGTTCTGGAAATCCACCCCTCTCTCCCACCAGACACACATCCATACACTGTTCTTTTGAAGGTCAAAGTCCAGAGTGGATGCGGGAAGTTTCCATACCAGGCCCACAACTTTTCTCTCTCAAGTGTCACTTGCTCTGCAAAGGTGGACTGAGTCCAGCTCTGTGTGCGAGGCTGTGCTAGTGGCCAGGCGTCTGGAGGGGAGCGAGATGCTGCCCTGCCGCAAGAGCTGCTCAGCCGAGGGGTGTGTGGGGCCAGGGCTGGAGGCTGGGGGCTGGCGCACTGGCCAGTGTTGGGAGATGTGGGAGGGAGTCAGCGGCACTGCAGGAAGGGACACCTGAGTTGGGTTGTGAGGAACCAGGAGGTGTCCAGGTTGACAGAGAGAACCCAGCAGGACCAAAGACAGGCCATAGTGACAATAGGAAGCAGCAGGGAGTTCCCTGTGGCTGGAGAGAAGCTGGCCAGGTGGGCAGCTACAGAAAGGAGCTCAGACTCAATCCTTAGGGCCATGGTCATGCTGGCTACTCACCACCCATGAAGGCCACTGGTCCACATGGGTGGGCCGGTCCCCAGCCCTGGATGTGCCCAGCCAGGCTTCCCCCAACCTCTGCAGACAGGCCACCCCACAGACTGCCTGGTCCCATCCCCTTCTGTCAAGACCTCTCTCTCTCTCACCAGACTTCCAGGTCAGGTTCCACTCGGGTGTTTGCATCCTGTACTGTTGCTGCTTCCTGGTCTCCTGAGGCCAGGGTCTCTATCCCCCCATCCTCTCATGCTCCTGCCTCTGTGGGCCCCACCCTGGGTGGCCAGAGCTGGGGAGTTGCTGGGGCTGGAGGAGTGGGGAGGTACGTCACCTGGGGCAGAGCGAGGGTTGTGTTCCTGCTTGGCTCTGAGAGATGGCTCCTGCCAAGCATTTCCCAGGAATTCTTCTCTCTTCCTGTTGGTGGCTGTGTGGGTGGATTTCATGGGAAGGAGGGGATCTCTTGGCACTTTGCCTCTCCACTCCTCTCCCTCAACCTCCTGGAGCTCCTGGCCAGCTCCCGTTCCCTACGCCGGCTCCAGTGCTCAGCCTGTCTGGGATTTCCGGGTATCCCAGCATCCTCTTCTGGGCCCATCCATTCCTTGGGGGAGTGGACATCATTCACTGATTGTGACTGGAGGGGCAACCGTTGGGACCCCAGCCTCTGGTCTGCCTTGTTGACTGAGGTGTCCCCCAGGGTCGGTCACCTCCTTGGGTCTTGGAGGCATTTGGCTCCCAGAGGTCCCTAGGAGAACGCACTTCATCCCTGCACCATAGGACATGCCCAGAATCTGCAGTCCAAGACCACTGGGCTTCTGCCTCTCCAGCCCCTCACCTGCAGGAGAGGAAGGTAGTCCTGCCTGGATGGAGGCTATGAAGCCCTTCTGATGAACAGGAAGGATTGTATGGATGTGATGAGGGAAACCCGGGTTTCTAGGGCCAGCAGCTCCTTTTTATTCTGTCAGGAGGGTCATGTCCTTGGTCCTGAGGTCCTGTATGGACAGGCAGAGGAGGGCGAGTCCCGTTGCAGGGAAGGAGGTTTAGATAGAGGGAGAATGGTGCAGGAAGGAGCCCTCTTTGGCAGAGGGGGGTGGGCAGGAGGAAGGATGTTGGGAGCAGCCTGCAGGAGCATCTGGCCAGAGCCCAGCTCTGCTCCAGTTCAGGCACAGCCCTCAGAGTGTGGGGGTGCAGGGCGGGGCAGTGACTGTTGTTTCAGGCCCCAGAGCATTCCCAGCCTGGCCCCTGCCCTGGTGCTGCTCAGAGCCCCCCACGATTCTTGCCACTGGTCAGCTTCACCCTCTCCACCCTGTTCTTCTGCCCCCATCTAAATGCTGCCCCCAGGGTGTGGAGATGGGCAGGGGGTGGGCTGTCCACCACAGACCACAGGATAAAAGGGTCCCAAATCCTTGATGGGGAGTTCAGGCTTGGTGGTAAGGAGCTCCCTTCTTCAAATTGTACAGAATCACCTACACATGAAGCACGTCTCTCTCCTCCCCCCACACCCAGCAGCCACCTGGCAACTCTGTGAGCCACTGAAACCCCCAGTGCTGGATGCCAAGAGTGGAGTCCTTGAGTGTGGGGAAGCTTTCCCTGAGGAGGGGCAGAGAGAAGAGTTCTGTGATTAGCAAGAGCCGAGGATAGGGTCCAGGCTGGACACAGGGATGGTGGAAAGGGGTCCTGGGGGGTCCTTGTCAAAGGGACTTGGGGGGGCTGAAGAGGACACTGAGGGGCCAGCCACAGGGTTAAGCAGAGTCACCCTACCTGGTCCAGGCAGTTTCACATCACATCTGAAGCTCTTGCTGTAGCTGTGGAGAGTTACAAACACACTAGGGACTGTTCCACAAAGCAGCTGGCCTGTACTCCTCAAAAGTGCCAGTGTTGTGGAAGAGGAAGGCCAAGTGCCTCTCCCAGGTGAAAGGAGGCTGGGGAAACGCAGCACCTGAACACAGGATAGGACCCGGGAATGGATCCTGGAATGAGAAAGAGTAAACGCCCATGAAGGATAATGATACTTGTGTAACAGAGAGGAACAGAGCAACTGTGATACATGGTAGCAACTGACGAATGAGTTCATGGTTATGATACTGTTCTTGCAACTTTTCCATAGATTTGAAATATTCCAGAATAACAAATTGAGTACCTGGAACTTGGCCCTCAGAACTGCCCCCTCGCGCCAGCCTGGGCTAAGGGTGAGGGTTTCCTCTCTCTGGAGAGGGCCTTTGTGGGGCTGGGAAAAGGCTATTTGCAGGAATGTGGCCACCTGCCTAGCCTGGGCCAGTGAAGAAAAGGTGATAGGGACTGGCCCAGCAAGATGGGAGTCCTGTGGGGGCAGACATCTGCCTATCTCTGTCCTCACTTTTTCCCAAACAATGTCCCACCCGACAGGCAACTCGGGACGTGGTGCTGAGCCGGGTACCAGAGCAGGAGGAGGACCGGACAGTGAGCTTGCAGAACGCTGTGGCCATCTACGACCTCCTGAGCATCACACTGGGCAGGAGGGGGCAGTACGTAATGCTGTCAGAGGTATGGCCAGCTGGGCAGCCCACCTCGCTCCCCGGGAGTCAGGCAGTACATAAAGGAACTCCAATGGAGCCACCATTTGCCCCTTCTCCACTTGTCACTTCCCTGCCAGGCTGCTCTGCCACTTGCTGGCCTGTGACCTTGGCAAGTTGTGCAAGTGTCAGCTCCGTCATGTGTAAGATGGGGGCAATTAGAGAACCCACCTCACCAGGTCATTAGGAAGAGTCTGTGTAGAAAGCTGAGAACGGTGCCGTGCATGGTAATATAAATGTTAGCTGGTATTTCTGTTGGGAATCTACATTGCGAAGGTCCTTTCACAAATCTTATTTCATTTGCTTTTTGCCATCGCCTGTAAGATCATTCACATGTTATGGAGGTGGGAACTGAGGACCAGAGAGGGTGAGAGACTCGTGCAGGGTCACATAGCATGCCAGTGGCAGGGACTGGGCAACCCCTGGATCTCCAAAAGGAGCCAAGTATGGGCCTTGTGCAGCCTCCAAGGGCAGTGGCTTGGGCGGTGACTATCCTGGAAGGGTGTGGGATGGCTGGGGGGTCGGGAGGACCCTAGGGGGGAAGTGCTGACTGTCCCTCCCCACCTCCCCCCCCCACCCAGTGCCTGGAGCGAGCCATGAAGTTTGCATTTGGAGAATTTCACCTTTGGTACCAGGTGGCCCTCTCCATGGTGGCTTGTGGGAAGGTAAGGCACAGGGGGTGCCAGGGGTCACACACTCACCCTCAGGGGGCTCTGCTCTCCTTGGGTCCCTGCCAGAGGTGGACAGAAGGGCTGTTCTGGAGCTAGGTGCCTGGGGAGAGGGCAGGGGTGGTTGGTTATCCAGCAGCTGGTTTGAATCTCCAGGAGAGGGAGGGGCGTAGGGAGGCCCACACAGACACCTTGCGTGAATCCCAGTCCGTGTGCGAGCCGTGAGCATGCCCATGTGCAGGTGTGAGTGTGTGGATGCTTTTCTCTGAGTGTGTGTGCACAAATGAGGGCACCGTAGCACCTCTGCTAGTGAATTGGTGGATTCAACTGCATGAGACAGGCATGGGGTATGGGTCCAGGTGAGGGGAACATTGTTCCATTTGGGCTGTGGCTCTCTTCCTGCCCACTGAACGTTAGGAATGGGTCTTCCCGTGGATTGGGCACCTGCCTAGAGGGAGGGGTTGAAGTGTGGATGGAGTGGAATAGCAGCACCCACAAGGGAGTTTCGGGGGAGAACTGAGTGATGGATGTGGCCAGGGGCTCCTGGGTGGGGACAGGGTCCTGGGGGCACTGCCTAGAGCAAGGGATGCTAGGGCACTCCTCTGCTGTCCATCTACCTGCCCCTGTGCCAGCACCCCTGGTTTTTTCTCAGATCAGAATTGCACTTACATAAGCCTCTATTTTAAGCAGTGCCATGAAAGGAAAACCTTTCCGGAGCTGGGTGCTGAGGGTGTTGGGGCTGAGGATGCTGCGAATGCAGGAACTAAGGTGGCATGAGCTTGCAGATTGTTCCAAGAGCTGTAAATACCCAGAGCCCTTTCATGGGGCTGAGGGAATTCCTCGCCCCCCGGCCCATCTGTGCCACGTTCCATTTCTGGTCCCGCAGCCATCTCTGAGGAGGCCCCCCCCCCCCGGGCTTGCCAGTGCCTCCTCCACTCACGGAGGGTGTGCCAGCTAGCTCAGGGCCCCAGCAGCCGAGGCAGGCCAGGTCCTGGTGGGGATGGGGAGAGAGCGGGTGCAGCAGCCTGACAGACAGGAAGAGGCTGGGAAGTCCAGCTGAGGGTCAGTGGGGAGCCTTCCCCGCCCCCTCTGCTGGGCATTTGTTGCTCCAAACCTCCCCCTCCCCCATCACACAGGCCACCTCCCAGAGCATCTTGAAGTCACAACATGATCAGCTTGGCTCTGTGCTCAGCAGGGTCTTGTCAAGGCTCAGGGAGAATTCAGAACACAGACAGGGTGAGGCCCCAGCCCTCCAGGGGCTAGGGAATGAGAGGAAGTCTCCTAAGGAACTATAGCAGAGGAGACAACATGAGCAAAGGTGGAGAGGCTAGGAGGATGAGCTGTTCTGGGGATGGGGATGGGAAGGTCTTGAAGGCACCAGCCAGCCTAGGGTAGGGATGGGGCGGGGAGGAGGTGGGGATGGAACGTAACAGAAACCAGCAGACAGCTCACAGTGGCATGGGCAGCGTCTTCCTGCCTCCACAAAACAGAGAAAGCCTGTCTTATCTTGTGATAGTGCTGATTTGCCGGGAGAGGCCAGAGCTGGGACAGTGGTTTGTACCCCTTTGAGGAGTTATGAACCCCTTTGAGGAGCTGAGGAAAGCTGAGGCCCCCCCCTCAGAAAAATGCATTGCACATGGAAGTCAGCATTAATTTCTTCTTCCCAGGCTCAGGGGAAGGTGTCGTGGTAGCCTGAAAGGAAGGGGTCTTCCACCTCTAAGCAACTGGTCTCAGAGGTGCAGACACAGCCCAGTACCAGCCCAGCATCCAGGGAGCTGGTTTCCCAGCCTGGCTCTTCCACAGACCAGCAAGGTGGGCCCAGGAATGGGCTAATAGGCAGGGAGTCAGGGTGACTGCAGAGTTCGTCATGCATGAGGCTCCATGGGCTAGAGACACTGGGTTACACCCACTGTGCATTTGGTGCAGCAGGAGATTGTTCTGGAAGGCATTCTCCACCTCCCTTGGGAACCCTGCGCACCAAATTGGTCTGCCTGGTTGTCCCAGGAGTGGCCAGACTTGCCTTTGCCAAAAGCCTAAGGAGGAAATCAAGGTTCTGTATCTGTGATTGTGCCCAAAAAGCCTTCCAGAAGGTGAGGCTGGGCAGTATAAATAAATCTAGTGCTTCAACCTGCAGGAATAACGGATGAGTTCTGTGGCGTGATTTAGGTCGTTCCTTCTCTTGGTCTCCATGCGGCAATTGCATTGGCTGCGTTGCTTGGTAACCAGCATGACAAAAAAAAAAAGAACCGGCTC
Source organism: Daubentonia madagascariensis (assembly GCA_023783475.1). NCBI lineage: Eukaryota > Metazoa > Chordata > Mammalia > Primates > Daubentoniidae > Daubentonia > Daubentonia madagascariensis. The sequence continues at coordinate 40,147,442 of JAKFHU010001035.1, forward strand.
CTCTGACTGCTGAGTCCTCAGATGGCTCCTTAAATAGCAGCGTGTTTTTGGTCTGCATGGGGGTGGGGTAGAAAGGGAGGAGGGGTGCATAGAGGGTCAGGGTTACAGAAACTTGTATGGCAAGGATCCAGAGGTCAGCAGCCCCGAGAAGGAGGCCAGGGAGAAGCCTGAGGCTTGCTGGGTGTGGATGGAGGGGCTTGGAGTGGCATCCCCAGGGGAGGGTCTCGGGAGGAGGTAGATGGCCTGACAGTGCCTTCAAGCCCCTCATGCAGCCTCCCTGGCTCCGGCCCACACTGGGCACCCCATGCGGTCTCCTGTGCTTGGCCTCTTACCCTCTAGTTTCCTGAGAGAGCCATGGGGGATGGTGGCCTTTATCTTCTCACCCAGCCTTTCTGTGGGCGCTTTGAGGCAAGGGCCATGGCCTCATGCCCCTTCCTCTGTGACTCCACAATCTCTAGCCCGGTACTGGGCCCGGAGCAGACCCTTGGCGAGGGCACCTGCGATTGGCCCAGTAAGTCTGAGCCAGAGCCCAGGGAAATCTATCACGTCTGGGTTGAGAAAAGCTCTTCCTTAGATGGCAGGGAAAGGAGGGGCCCAATGGAGAGAAGCGGGGAGGTGGCAGCCAGGGTGGACACAGACCAGTGGATCCTAGTGTGCCTCTGCCTGTCACTCACCCCCTGCTGTGGACAGGCGAGCCTTCTGGAGCCTCCATTTCCTTAGTGGTACCTCTGGAGTTGCTGGGAGGGTGAGAGCTAATTAATGCTGGGGAGGTGGCCCACAGTAGGGCCCAGTACATGGGGATTGTCATAGTTACACACACGTACCTGCCTAGGGGTCACACGGGTACAGGAGTACGCACACTGGAAGGGTTACTGCTGAGTTTCCTGGACTCACTCAGAAGGTTCCAGCCCTGTGTGTGTGTGTAGCAGGGAAACAGGCCTCCTCTGGCCAAGGTAGTCATCATAGGGGCAGTATAGGGTAGTGGTTAGAGCCAGGGTGTGTTCAAACCCCAGCTCAGCCACTTAGCAGGCTGTGTGGCTCTGAACAAGCTGCCTAACTCCGCATTTCAGTTTCCTTGGCTGTAAAGTAGGGTCATAGCACCTACCTCACAGGAGTGTTCTGAAAGAAAATTAGATGACAACATTTATAAAGCACTTAGAACAGGAGTCAGCAAACTTTTTCCATAAAGGGTCAGATGGTAGACATTTTTGACTTTGCAGGCCAGTCTGTCACAACTATTCCACTCTGCCATTGTGTCATGAAAACAGCCATAGACAATATATAAATGAATGAGTATGACTGTGTTCCAGTAAAATTTTATATACAAAAATAGGCAGCAGGTCATATTTGGCCTGTGGGCTGTTTTGCTGACCCCCGGCTTAGAACAATGCCTGGCCCTGGGTGCTGCCCTCCTCTCCCCCTCTCTTCCCTCCTCTCTCCACACTTAGCCACCCTCGGCAGGTCCAGTCTGAGTCTCTGGAGCCTTGGGGGAGGTTCTCTCTGATTCCTGTCTAGAGGTTCTCTCTGGCTCTGCTAGCTTGGAACATCTCCCTTCCTCCCTGCTAGCCTTTATACGTCCCCACAACCCCTGCCATTGGCCCTGCCTCTGAGTCCCCATTTAGAGAGCCCCTTTCTGCCTCTAAAATTTCTGTGGTTCTTTGAATTCCTTTTGGAAAACTTTCATCTTTTGTCATGTTAGCTGTTGTCACGTCACCTAAGGTCAAGGGGAAACAACCTGCATCCTCCAGATGAGGAAACTGAGGCCCTGGGAGGGACTTACCTGCCAACATGGCCTGGGCTCCTCCCGCTGGGCCCTTTTCCTGACTCTCGGGAGAAAAGGAGCACAGTGCAAGGGCTGGTTATTTGGGGAACTCCCCCCACTGTAGGCATGAGGGCCTCAGTCTGTCGAGACCCAGAGCTGTAAATAACAGTGTCTCCTGCTTTTTCTTCTGCAGTCAGCCTATGCCGTGTCACTGCTGCGGGAGTGCGTGAAGCTGCGGCCCTCAGACCCCACCGTGCCCCTGATGGCCGCCAAGGTCTGCATTGGGTCCCTGCACTGGGTGAGTGAGCTGCGGGGGCCTCCTGTGGGAGGGTGGCAGAGGAGGCACAGGAGGGTCAGGGGGGCTTCAAGGCAGATGGGTCTAGGGCAGGGAGAAATGCTCTGCGAAACTGCTAGCCTCGGACTCTGGCGGCAGGACCCTGGCTCAGGATAGTGTCTGGTTTGCAGTTCTGCTTTGAATGTGGTCTCCAGAGAGTCAGATGTAGGGGAAGTAGAGGGGCCCACAGCAGCGTAGTGGGCAAGCATGGAATTACCTGGGCCAGCCCTGTCATTTCAGGGGCTCAGGTGCCCTGACATCCAGTCTGTAAGGGGTGTGATTCTGAGGGGGCAGGGCAAAATGAGAAGGTGGCTTCTTCTATCAGCTTCTCTCCTTCCCCTTGGCTGCAGCCCCCCAGGCCCTGCCCTGTGCCCTGCTGCCTGCTTACTGCTCCTGCTGGGGCTGCTCCTGCTATTAGGAGGCTGTAACTCAAGGTATGCCTCTCCCCCACTGGCAGCCATGACTGCAGGCTCCCCAAGACCCCCAAGAGATCAGCAGCTAGGAGCAGTGAAGGAGCACAGGGCCAGGACTCCCAAGCCCTAGGCCTTGCCTTGGTCCTCCCTCAGGTCTGTTTGGCAGCTGCTCCAGGACCGTGGGGGCTCTTGGGCCCACGGCACTGGGCCCCAGGGGTGGTGCCTCTACACGGATATCTCCTCTGACTGGGGACTCACTTCTAGACAGTCTGGCTTTCCTAAGTCCTAGTCAGACTTCTGATGTCAGAGGTGTTCCTGTTTGTACCCTCTCAAGTGACATAGAACACATGTATCATCCCTCCCACATGTGGGCCATCAGCCCCCACCCCACATCCCCTGGTTCCCTCATCTGCCCTCTGGGCCCAGGGTCTCCCAAAGTGGATGTTGCACCTGGAGACAGCCCATTCTGTCCTCCTGTTGGCCTGACAACCCCAGCTCACCCCTCTCTGTCGTGCCAGGCTCTGGGTGTATACAGCAGGTGCTTCATAATTAGCTGCCTTTGTAATTCTTCCTGCTACTCTCCCCTCCTTGGGCATGCAGCAGACAAATCACATGCCCTGGGATAAGCTCCCCGTAAATTCCATGTTCTAACCCTTCTTCCTGAGGACTGGAGACTGGCCCCATGCCTTTGCTGGGTCCCCGTCTGGCCGACCCAGTGGGCCTTGCCTTCTCTCTGCTGCGGGGACTGACTCCCTAGCACAAGGAGAGCAAGTGAAAACAGCACCTTTCCCTTTGTCTAGCTGGTCCTCAGACCTCCTCCCCGCTGTGGACAGTCAGGAGGAGGGGAAAGCATTTTTTCTGGCCCTGGGGTGGAGGCATTATGGTGCCCTTCAGGTTGGGGAGAATTGCAGCAGACCTATCTTGTAATGTGCTCTAGGCTTTTGGAAGGGGCAGCGTGATGGGGTGGTTAAGACCTTCACTGCCCACCCCCCGGGTGGTCTTGAGTAAGGCACATAACCTCGCCATGCCTCAGTTTCCTCATATGTAAAATCGGAACAATAAATCTCTTCCTCTGCTGTGATATAAAAGACAAAGTATGGAGAGGGCTGGAGGGTCAGGGAAGCTTCATGGAGGAGGAGGCCTTGGACTGGGCTCAGAGGGCAGGGGAGCATGCAATGTTCCCCCAGCCCGGTATCGAGGAACCCCCTTGCTCCCCAAGTCTTTGGGGAAGATCATTAGCATCATGCTCCCTAGAGGTAGGGGGCCCTCGTGAGCAAGCACTCGAGTGTGAGTGGCACATGGCTGCTGAGCACATGGATGGTGGTGGGAGCCGGGGCATGAAGAGGGGTGGGCTCCCTGACCGCAGCTCAGACCACTGCTTGTTCCCAGGGCTTCGGAGGGGGCCCTCAAACTCATCACTGGGATGAAGCCCAAAATACCCATCTCTCTGGGGGTGGGCGGGGGAGGGCATCTGTGCCTCAAGGCTGCCAGCTCTGAGGTAGCTATGGGTCCACCCAGCCAACGGCCGCCCTTGCCAGGAAGCCCTAAATTTAGGTCTTCCCACCATGGAGGAGCTGTTTCCCTCTGCAGCATAATTACAGTAATTATGTGCATTCAGATTACATGGTAATAAAATTAGGATCAAATCAGTCCAAATTGAAATCAGATGAGTTAGGAGCAAAGTAATCAATGACAACGTAAATAGAAAAGCCCAAAAGGAAACTTAAACATGCAGACTTATCACCAGAGTCGGGGAGAAGGGTGAGCTGTTTAACTTCAGCTGAGCAGCGTATTTGGGTTTCGGGACCGGTTTGAGCCAGGGTTTAAATCAGGCACAGGTTAGACTGAGATCCTGCTGCCAGGCTGGGGTGTGCTCCTGGGCAGCCTTCCCTGATCTGGAAGGCTCACCCTTGCGCCTCCTAAAGCCCCATTTATACCTGCCTTGGACATGGATCATGGCACGTCTGTGCTTCTTGAGGGCAGGAATTGTCTCTGTCTCTTCCTTGAAATCCCAGCGGGAGTTCAGTGCCTGGTGCTTGTTGGATGGAGCCTACTGGCTGATGGGCATATGCACATGGGCTCTGCCTCATGTGATACACGTCTTCCCTGCTAGATGGGGAACTCCCTCATTTACCATGTCTTGCATTCTGATCCCCCTCCCCCACAAAGAAGCCTGCACATAGTGAGTATCACTAGTAACTGAGAAAGTGGCACACACCCCAACTGGCCAGGAAGAGACAGGGTGGGAGATCTGCCTTTGGTTCAGGGATTGTCCTGGTGCTCTGCAGCTACTTCTCACTCCCTGGGTTGGTGCTGGGCAGAGAGCAGGCCGTGGGGTAGCCAAGGGCAGCCTGTTCTCCAGGGAAGCTGGGAGAGGGGCAGCCCAGTATCTCTGTTCCAAGGCCCACAGCAGGAAGAATGGGTCTGACTGGTGGGCCAGGGGTTTTAGTGCATGAGACAGGGCACGGATCCTGACACCCCTCTGTCCAGGCATCTGACACCCCTCTGTCACCTGCCTTTGCAGCTATTCTAGCTCAGGTCAGCCCCCAGCAGGCCCAGCCATCGCCCAGCCAAGCCCCATGAGCAGGGGACAGAAATCTGGGGGTGGACAATTTGGCCTGGGTTGCAGGAAGGGAGGCTGAAACTGGGACATTTGAAAAACGAGTTGTGCTGGGTGAAACCAGACTGGGTGGTCACGTGCCCAGAGGCAGAGCACCTGCTGTCCCTTCATCCTGTCCTCATGCCCAGAGCCACTGTGGGATGCCCCAGGCCAGGTCTGGGTCTGACAGCAAGGTTGCCCCTGGATGGGGGCCAGGCAGAGGGAGTTGCATGGTCACATGCTGGCTGACTATTTGAGGTTTAGGGCAGGGTGGGAGTAGCTGAGCAAAGATTGGCTTTGGAGTAGGAGGGTACTGGTCCTGGGGCTTAGCCTGAGGCTCCCCTGGGTGGGGGAAGGTTTCCCAGGCTCTGACCCAGTGAGGTCAGCACCAAAACAGAGAGGCCTATGTGGCAGCCTCCAGCCTTGGCATGGCCAGCTTCCTGCCAGGGTCCCCATTTTTGCATTAGGAGGAAAGGGAGATGTAAATATTTTTTAGTGTCCCTCTGAACATAACTATTTAAGGTTCATTTCATTTAAAAAGTTGAAACCTTTATAGGAGGCAAAGATTATAGAGTGTGTATGTGTCATGTGTCACACACAGACAGGATAGGAGGTTATGAAATGGAAAAGTGGGGTGTGCTCATCTTTTGAAAGGTCTGTGATACCATCTCTCACCCCTTTCTGGGGGTGGGGGGGTAGCAGGGGGTAGTGGGAAGAGCACAGGCTTTGGAGGTAGATCCCTGCCCACCCACTTACTAGCTGTGTGACTTTGCAGGAGTAACTTACCCTCTCTGTGCCTGAGTTTCCTCATCTGTATAATAGAAACGATCACATCCACCATGACATGTGCCTGTGAACGTCGGAGATGAGGTGTGGAGTGTCCGCGTTTAGCATGTGTAGGTACCTGATAAATGGTGGCTGTCACTATTACAGCCCTTTCAAAATAGCAGGCCCACAGAAAAGACGTGCCTTTATGTTTTTACCTTCATTTTTCAAATTCAGGGGTGGGCAGAGCCAGGAAGATGGATTACGTGTTTACGAGGTAGGGGAGAAAGAATGCCAGCCCTCATGCCACCAGCTTGTAGAAATTAGAAAAAGTGCCTGCTCCTCCCAGGAAGAAACAAGTGGATTTTCAGTCGCACAACTAACAGTAGGTGCCGGGCTCTGTGGGAAGGAACTAAGGAGAAATTGAAGGTGCTCTTTAAACCCAAACTCTGCAGGACCAGAAATGAACTTTCTCCAGTTCCCAGGAAGAGAGTGGTGATTCTGAGGGGAAACCCTCTTTGGCTCATTACAAGGCGAGAGAGGCAACCTTTGAGACGGGAGCCAGCCCTGGCACTAGCAGCAAAGTGTGCAAGCAAGGAGCCAGTCTGTATGGCGACCAAATTAGGGAAACTGGAGAGATATAGGAGCTTGTGAAGTCACAGGAAATTTTTCCTTACTTATGTAATGCAAAAACAAAGGATCAAAGCATTATACCCTTCAATGCATCCTATTTTCAAAAGGTCAGAGAGAAGAAAAATGAAAAGCTATAGAGGGTACCTGTGGATCAGGCAGATTTAGAATCAGGAGACCTGGGTTGGAAACACAGTTCTTAGGTGGGTGACCTTGGATAGGTCACTTCAGCTCCCTGTGCCTCAGAATCTTTGGCTGTGAAGCACCTTTGCCGTCAGGTAGCTGTGTCACTGTGAAAATGCCTCGGGCGCTCGATCACTATAGGTTTGCAAAGGAGGAAGCAGAGGAGCGTCTTCACCTGGGATTTTGTGGCACGGTTACAAGGCTGCCCTAGGTGAAGAAGGGATTAAAGAGCAAGGTATCATTGGGAGGAGAAAGGTTGGAAAGAACTCTGAAAACCCTTCACCCTCCAAGTATTTTGATGAGCAAGGAGGGCCCAGTGCTGTAACCTGAGCTTGTTGCAGAAGCAGCAGCCCAGACTACAGAGCCACCAGCTGTTAACTTTGAGGCCATGAGGAGGAAGTGTCTGGATACTGGAGAGGGCACATGAGGTGCTAGGCGGGAGGAAAGTGGCTAGGGCAGTTGCAGAAGGGCCAGCGCCGAGCCGCTCAGCAGCCACCTGATTAGTACAGTGTTTCCACATTGCAGGTGGAGGCCCATTAGCAGGTTGTGAAATAGAATTCTTTTTTAAAAAAAAAATTGAAATAGACTATCAGAGAATAGGATAGAAAATATTCCAGTGTATTACCCATGGTAGGAGTGAGTCTTGTGACAATGGGTAGGTCTAGTGGTTATGTGTGTGTGTCCTGGACCCTGGATAGGGGTTGGAAAGCTTGAACAATCTGGCATAGTGGAGATACCAGCCTGTCCTTGTGTACAGTCACTCCTTTCCTGTCACTAAGGGTCAGGCTGAGAGACAGAAGGCAGGCAGTAGTGTCCCCTCTCGGGTTCCAGAGGGTCTTTGGTGCCACCTCCTAATTTGTCAGTGAGATCATGCATCTACAGGGGACAGGGACTCTACCCAGATGACACTTGCCACATTAGGCTGAGACTTTAAAAAAAACCTGGAAGATTAAACTAATTATATATAAACTAATAATATATATAAATATATATAAACTAATTATATATATACATATACACACATAGAGAGAGATATATTGTGTATATTAGTTGTGATTTTTATATATGAACATATATATAATAGTTTCCATTTTTTTCAAGTACTGCTCTGAGCATTCACCATGTCTCACCTCACTCAGTCCTCCCAGCAACCTGATAAGGGAGACACTCTTGTTATCCCCATTTTACAGAAGAGGAGAGGAGGCACAGCAAAACAAAGTGACTTGCCCAAGGTTAGTGAGTGACCAAACCAGGATTGGGGCCCAGGTAGTCTGGCCCCAGAGCTGTGTTCTTAGCTGCCTGGCTGCCCGGCCTCTCTGCATGAAGAGCTTGTTCATGGGTGTGGGGCCGATCCTGGAGTTGGGTGGGATTGTAGTACTTCAGAACAGAGGTAGCAAAGTCAAATTCTCGAGGGCTTTAGGATTTCCACTCTTGTCTTAGATGAAAGGGAATGGCGCATTATAAAGGCTTTTGTTATTTTTTAAATTTTTTTGCTGTGATAGTATTCTTCCTTTTTGCTAGCTACTTAGAACACCCATGTTTATTAATACTGTATGTTATTGTGTTCCGTATCGTTACTTAATAGAATTGATAATACTTTTTTTCCTTCATGATCACTGCAATGACTCCACATTCAAAAAGCCTGCTTTGTGGTATGGTAATAGGAATCAAAATGGTGTTAGCTATGTAGGGAAATGGTACATTGACCCCTGTGATTTTGACTTGGGACAAGTGGTGACACCATGCTTAGAGACCATTTTAAACTATGTGGACAGCAAGCACTGGCCACAGAAGGCTATTGATCTGGAGGTCAGAGTGGATCACAAGTCTGACAAACTAAGGATGTATATTTTTACTTTTTAAAGCTAACAGATGATGAGCTCTATTAATCCAAAATATGATGTATATGAACTGGAGGGTAACTTTTTCTTCTTGCCAATAGTTGCTGAGCCTTGTTCCTGGCACCCTCTGCATAGGTTGCAGGAGGTAGAAGTTGGCATTTGCTGAGTAGAAGGACATGGTCATGGGAAAAGTATTTATGCATGGAGAGCAGTGGGTGTCTGGATTCTTTTTTTAACTTGTGCTTGGTGATTTATAAGAAAGCTCTCTCCCATTTGAATGAAACATAATGCCTGAGATAGCGTGTGAGATGCGCCAGATCAGCAATGGTATATTAGGAAGGAAAGAAAGAAAGAAGGTGCTTTCGCCTCCCTTGTTACCTCCTGTCCCACCTCTGCCCTGAGGCCTCCTTGGATAGCCCCAGTCATTTGACTGCCTCTCTTGGAGCTCAGTGGCCATGCCTTAATTAAGAGCTCTTTGTCCTATATGGTCTGTGCCTGCAGCACAGAGCCTGGGGAGGGAGCAGGGAGGAATGAGGGGGTCCAACCCCCAGCTGGCACATGAAGACCTTCAGGACACAGAAACTGAGTGACTTGCTCCCATGGCTGTCGGGTGCTGAGCCAGGATTGGAGCCTGTGTCTGGGGCTTGTCTTCCAGCATTATCCTCTATACATGGCCCTGACTGCAGGCCCCGGCAGCCCCCCGGAGCCCTGCTGGGCCAGGTGGTCCAGGAGATAAATCTTAGCATCTATGGCCAGCTGAGACTGAGCAGCAGGCAGCTGCGGGGTTTCCCCAGCCACAGCCTCCCCGAGCCCTAGGTCCTTGGGCCTGATGGTGCCAAAGGCAGAACCCAGCTCCCCAGACTCCTCCTCCTTCCGGTGACAGGCCCCCCAACCTGCCTGTGCCTGGAGTCAGGGAAGGTGGGCAAGCAGCCCCTCCCGCCATCTCTCTCTGGGCCATCATGTAATCCACTCGGCTTCTCTGGTTATATTTTCCCATCTCTGCATGATGGGTTCTCTTCTCCTTCAGTCCCTGTGTTTGCACGTAGTTCACCACGGCTGCGCCCAAATGGTGGACTCAGCCCAACTCGCCTCCCCACAGCTCATGGCCTCTGTCTCAGGATCTCAGTTCCTAACTCCATGGAGACCCCTCTCCCCGCCCCCCACCCCAGCTGTGGCCAGGCCCCAAGATGCCCAGAGCTGCCCCTCTCCTGCCCGGGGCAGCGGGGGTGTTGGGGGGTAGAGCACTGGCTTTGGTGCCACAAGCCAACTTGGGTTTGAATCTCGTTCCCCAGTTGACTGACTGTGTGAGCCTCTGACAGGGGAGACGCCTGTGGTTAGGGGGCTTTGATATCAGGGTGGTACCAGAGGGTTTGGGTATGATGCATTCCGCCCCCTGCTAGAGTTGATCTTTGTGATGTAGGAAACATCCCTGCCCTCACTAGAAACTGGTGTTCTCAGTGACATGAACTTGGGCATGCTGCCATGCCAGGCACGTGGGCAGATGACATTTCCTGGGTGGGGTGGGAGGGAGAGGGCTTTTCGTGAAGGCACGTGTGCTGTGAATGGGCACGGCTGAGGCCCCCGACTGTCCGCTGCACCCCAACCGGCCTGACTGCGGTGGGTGCCCCAGAGTATTCATGAGGACTGCCTTGTGTGTGCCTCTCTGTGTCCCGTGTTATGTGTGATGACGTGTACACACATGACCCGCACCAGTTGGTCCTTTTCCAACTGGAACAGTCTCCCCTGCTCCCAGGACAAAAACAGCCCCAGGCCTTTTTCCCCTGAAGTTTGAGCTCCTTGTCTCAGAGAGGCAGCGAGCTCCCGGACAGAGCCAGAGTGGCAGCCTGCCAGCTCCGTGCGGCTGGTGATGTCCAGCAAGGCACATGTTCCTGAGGCCCAGCCCCAGAGCCCTGCCTGCCTACAGCCCTGGCTCCCTTCTCTGCTGAGCAGGGCAGGTACAGACACAGCCCTCTACAGAGGCCATGTGAGGGAAGGAGCTGGCACACACAGGCCTAGTCTTGGATTTTTGTGCTCAGCAGAACAAGCTTTGGGGAGCTGGGCTCTCTGAGGCGAGGGAAGCTTCTCCCTGTGCCCTTGAGCATAAGGCCCCTCAGTGGGGGAACAGGTCCAGGGAGTCACTTGCTGGTAAACAGTTCTGATCCTTTCACTCAGTGGTTGTGTGGCCTCGGACAAACCACCTGGCCTCTTGGGTCGTGCCATCCACATGCCAGGAATTGCAGTTTTTATCTGCACTTGCCGAGCAGTGTCCTGGGCTGGTGATTGTGAGTTGCCTGCCATGCTGAGGGCAGCAGAGCCCCTCCCCGCCCCGTGACCTCTGCCTCTCCTCTTTGCAGCTGGAGGAGGCGGAGCACTTTTCCATGATGGTGATTGGCCTCGGGGAGGAAGCGGGGGAGTTCCTCCCCAAGGGCTACCTGGCGCTGGGTCTCACCTACAGCCTGCAGGCCACCGATGGTGAGTGTCAGGCCCTGGGAGGCCTCTGCGTGGGCGTGGCCCAGGCTCCCTAACTGCCTCCCACCAATGCCCCAGCCGCACCATCCACTCCTCTGGGATAGACACCCACACGTGCGCGCGCACACACGTACACACGCGCACGTGCCCTCACTCCTGTTTCCACTCTCAGACACGCCCTCCTCGCTCCTCTTCCTGGACCCAGTTCTTCCCACCCCTCCAGGCCAGCCTCCATTCCAGCAAAGCCCGTGCCAATCCCCTCTGTGGAACTCCTGGTGCTTCTGTCTGTAATGTGCCATCAGCCCTCGGCCCCATGGTGTCTTCATTCTGGTTCTCATAGTCCCGCCTTGACCCTCAGCGCCTGGGGAATGAGGTGCCTTTCAGCAACCCCTGATGGCTTGGTCTCTGTCCTGTCTCCTACAGCCACCCTGAAGTCTAAGCAAGATGAACTGCACCGGAAGGCACTGCAGACGCTGGAAAGGTGAGAAGACGCCCGTTCGTGACAAAGGCCCCTCCTGCCTTTGGTGGCATGAGGTGGCATATCCACATGCTTTACCTCACTGGACCCTCTGATGTGGAAGAGCAAAGGTTTCTATCTCTGTTTTACAGATGTGGAAACTGCACACAGCAAGCAGGGATAGGCTTTTAAGGTCGGGCAGGACAGTTGAGCCCTGTCCTCAGCTCTGGGCCTCTGGCCTTCCACAGTGGTGGAGCCCCTGCTCTCAGTGAGGAGCTGGGGCTACAGCAGCCACCAGGCTCAGCTCCTACCTTCCTGGGCCCAGGACTCTAAGATGGGCTTAGTAACCCCTTGCTGTTGTGACAATTACACAAGATAAAGCAGGAAAACGCCTGGTGCAGTGTCCTCCATGAGGCAGGGGCTCAGGAAAGGTGTTTGCCTCCTTCCAGCCCCTCCCCAGCCACCCCTAGCCCTTACAGAGGTTTCCTGGCAGCCCAGGGTCAGGGAGGAAGGGAGAGGCAGAGAAGGCCCCCTGCCCACAGGCTGCCCACCCCCTAGGTCCATCCCAGGCTTCTCCCTCTGAGCAGTGATGTGGCAGTGCTGTGGGTAGGGCCCAGCCCTGACTTCTTGTGCCAGCTTCATTGGAGTGTGTGGCACTGCAGCCCTTCTGGGGCAGGAGATTCCCATCCTGGCTGGCCCCTGGGCTCCGGGGTGTGGAGGCTTTCCCTCCCACCCGCACCAGCACCTCATTCTCAGGCCCTCCACCCTCAGCGAGGTGTTAACCTCTGTCCTACACCATCCCCCACTCCTACTCCTACCCTCCTTCAGGGTCTGCCACCTCTGGGCTGTCCTCCCAGATGGCCCCTAGCTCAGCTGGTGCCAGCCCTCCCAGAGCCACTGTCCCTGCCTCGGGCTGCCCATAGGCCTCCTGCCTGAGCCTTCCTCTCCCAGCTGGGTGCCCCTCCAAGGCGAGGCCTGGCAGAATCCCCCAGTGTACTGCCCTAGAGTGCCCAGCACAGGACTGGCGTGCTGGAGGCCCAGGTCACATGCTGGTTGCTCAGCCCTCAGTAACTAACTTATCACTGCCTCTCCCCATACAGAGCCCAGCAGCTGGCACCCGGTGACCCCCAGGTCATCCTCTACGTCTCCCTACAGCTGGCCCTCGTACGACAGGTGGGTTGTCGTAGTTCCTAACCCCCAGGTCCCTGAGACTGCTGAGCTTCTCCTGCCAACTCTGCTTACCAGCTGTGTGACCCTCTGCAAGTGACTCAACCTCTCTGAGTCTGTTTACTTATCTGTCACGTGAGGATCCTAGTGAGGATGAAGTTGGATGAATGGGCAAAGCCCCTGGCCCCTGGCAGGCACGCAAGAAGACACTGCTTTCTGCCCTCTCTCCCCCCAGAGCATGTCATTCTCCTGAGAAGCCAGTGAGTGACCACAGCAAGCATTTGTCTGTGTCCTCGCCTCCCCAGGGGAACAGAGTGATTGGCACATGGAGCTGTTGCTGGATGGGCTTCCTGTGTGACCCCCAAATTTTTTCTGATCCTGTGGACACCACCCTCAGTCCTCAGCCTCCGGGCCAAAGAGGGGCCTCCCATCCACTGACCACCTTCACCCACTGGGGCCACCACCCCCACGACTCTGCAGGCAGATCCACCTTTTCCCCAAGCAGAGCAGCTGAGAGAAGGCAGGTTTGTCCAGGGACTTCCCCAGCCCAATACCCTCAGAGTCTTCTCTGCTTTCACACGGCCCCTCGGCCTGCAGGCTGGTGCTCTGGTCACGCGTGCAGCCTCTGCTGCCGCCGACCCCACTGACCATTCACTCGGTACCTGCAGACAAGCCTTGGCCCCCGCGGCGTGGCTGTCCTCACCTACACCACGCGGCAGGGCTGAGCTCCAGGCTGGTGGAGAGAAGCCCACAGAAGCCCACACGCTCACAGTTGGGTGGAGGGCAGCCCTGTGTACCAGGGGTGCTGTTGTGCCCCCCACTAGCTTGGGGAAGCCCTACCTTCTGAGGAGGTGGGCCACAGTGGTCGCATTTTATACCTGAGGAAACCCAGGCCTCTGGTCCACAGCCCATGCAGCCCGGGGAAAAAAACGCTCCCTGACCCATCTGGACACGGGGCCCTTGAGTTTAGCCCTGTTCACCGGCCAGGAGGTTGGTTTCACTGGTCAGGGTCGACGTGCGGCCTCTCTTCCCTCCTTCAGTTGACTCAGCGTGCTGCCCTCTCCTGCCTCCGGGGCAGCTGGCTCCTCACTTTGCTGCTTACCTCGCCTTCTCCTCTTGCCCCGCTCTGGCCTGGCCCCATGTCCCATTGTGTGGGTACACTCAGTGCCAGGACCTCGCCCTCTCACCCTGTGCCTAGACCCTTGTCTGTCCTGACCCGACTTGTCACTCTGCTTCCGAGTCATTCTGTCTCCCTCTCCAGGTCCTCTGCTTCAGCCATTCTCTCCCCGACATTCCTGCTGTCATTCCTGCTGTCGCTCCTGCTGTCACTGGCTGCTTCTCTCCCTTCCTTTTGCCACCCCTCCTGTACCTCCAGGCTGCGCCCCCATGCAGCTCCCACCCTCACTGTGCCCACACCCGGACTCCAGTGCTGACTGGGCACTGGGCCCCTCGATGCCTCTCTTTCCAGAAGCATCACTGCCCCTACGAATACCAACCGAGAGATACCTGAGACTGCTTTATTTTTAGCCCTCTGTAAAAGAACCAGTGCCCTTCTTGCCAGTCAAGTTAATGATAAACCTTTGGTGATGCATTTTTTAACCTGTTTAATTATTCACCCATCCCTGATGAATAGCTTCTATCCTCCCGGAGAGATGGCTGGGCTAGGCCAGTGGAGCCTGGTGCCCGGTTTCCTTGGAGGTTGAGGTCTTGGTGGCCTCCAGGGGTTGAGGATCCCCTGAATGGACTCTAAGCTAGAGTCCTCACCTGCCTAGGTCTCTGAGGCCCCCCACCCACCCATCCTGCCCAGAGCACGTCTGGCTGCCCCACGTGGTGACAGCTGTGGGTTTAGAAACCTAGCCCAGGGTAATGATGGGGTCTGCTCTGGCAGAATCACCAGGGCAGGGGCAGCCTCAGGGAGGCAGAGGTAAGCCGACCCAGTGGCCACACTGACCTTAGCTTCCTCCTTAAACTTTCCTCCACCTAGCCACAAAGTAAGGTCCCTGTGGGAGAACTCTGGGCCTGGCACTAGTGCCCACAGCCTGCACAGAGGCCAGGCTGGAGACAGCGCAGGGCAAGGCAGACTGGGGCCCAAGGCCACACAAGGAGCATGGGAGGCTGGTGTCTGAGGTTTGGTAAGGAGCAAGACTTGAAAAAAGGCTCGTGAGGTTCCTGAGAGGATGGAGCCCTGATATGGCTGGAGTCACAGGCACTAACACAACTTCCAGGCCTGACAGCATGAGGAAGCATGTGTCTCGACTAGAAGGAAGAATAAATAGTACCTGTTCCTTGGCTGCCTGGGTTTGGGGGGCTCGAAGAGGGAAATTCACACTTTCAAAAGTGTTTGTTATGCCAGTACTCTGCAGGACAATTGCCATACAGTGTCTCATCCTTGTAGTCACCAAAATATGTTTGGCCGTTATCCTAATTTTATAGCAGAAGAACTGCAGCTCAGAGAGCTGGGTCCCCTTTGCCCTGAGGTACCAGCAAGGAAGTGGCAGAGCTGCCCCAACCTGACCCCAGAGCCCCAGCTCTTGCCACCGTAAGCCTAGGAGTGGGAAGGGCTATTTATCTGTCAGTCATGTCAGGTGGTTTTTCCCCATCACCACGTGGACAGGTTCTGAAAAGAAGGCCTAGAGGCGAGGAGAGAGGCATCGAGCATCTCTCACATCCAGGGAAATCTTGGGACCCTTCCTGGGGGACATGGTAAGAAAGGTCTCTTCAGGAAAAGGGAGCTCCTTGAACCATCCACATTCTCCCCCGAGTCCAGCTATGGCCAGGGACCCATCCTGCAGAGTGACAGGCAGCTGGGCAGGTATGTGGTTTTAGGCTAAAGCAGTCTCCCTGTAGGATGTGCTGGGGAGTTGAGTGACCCAGTAACTACTTACAGATGGGCCTCAGCCACAGCTGCAAGTCACCCATGCCCTCAGCATCAAGAGCAGTAGGGTGTTGGGAGCCCCACCTGGTGGGGTTGGTGAGCGCTGTAGAAGGAGCTCCCCTGCTCTACCTGCCCCTCCTGAGCTTACCTGCTGGGCTCGAAGAGCAGGTGGGGCCTGCCCTCTTTCACACAGGGCTCTGAGAAGGGAGGCAGCAAACCCAAGCCAGTGAAAGTTGAGACCCATGGTGGCCCCTGGTCTCTCCCCACTGCCGTGAACTCTGCCCACTGGGAAGGAAAACTTTCCTCTGGCCTCATCCTACCTGTACAGAACCAGGCTTAATAATTATTTGTTGAATTGAAAACAAAACACAAGACTAGAATCTGGACAGGCCCCCACTGTGCCCACATTAGAGGCCAGTCCCCCTTTTGGTTTTTCCCTTCCCTCCAGGCATGACTTTCCTGATCCATCAGCAGAGCTCCAGGAAAGCGTTTCCACCTCTCCTGGTGGCTACCACTCCTCAGGTTTAGGAAGTACTTCCTAGCATCCGCCCCAGTCTGTTGTGCTGCATCGGATACCCCTCTCTTCCTGAGTGGGACAGCAGACCCCTCCTCACCAGGCTATCTGGGGATGTGTTTTTACACAGCAGCACCCCCTGCCCCAGTGGCCGGGGCTCCCTTGAGTTGAGTCTTCATACCCTCATCGGCCAGCACCTGGCTCCTGGGTCCCAGGGCAGCATGTGCCTGGGGAGGGCGCTGAGCTGGCACATTCCTTCGGCAGATCTCCAGTGCCATGGAGCAGCTGCAGGAGGTCCTGAAGGTGTGTAGGGATGATGCCCAGGCCCTCCACCTGCTGGCACTGCTCTTCTCTGCCCAGAAGCACCACCAGCATGCCCTGGATATCGTCAACATGGCCATCACTGAGCACCCTGAGAACTTCAAGTGAGTGCCCTAGGGACTCTGGTGGTGGAGGAGAGGGGCTGGCCACTGCTGCAGCACACTCCCTGGGTGGAGAGAAAAGGGGATGAGGACTTGTAGTGTTGGCAGACAGCTATGGTGTTCTGCACCTGGAGGTGCTGGGTGGGGAGAGGGGTGCCTGGCCTGAGGGTGGTGGTGCATGGACTGCAGGAGGGGCTGTGCTTGAATGCACATGTGCCGGCTGCTTCCACCTCCCTGGGCTCTGCATGAGCTCCAGGAGGATATCAACTTGGTAACTTAATCATATCCCTGACACAGCCAGCCAAGGGTGAGATTCTAACATGGACCAGGCTGACCGAGGCCAAGGGAGCCATCCCCCTGCCTCCAAGCTGGCAACTGCCTCCTCTTTGCTGGCAGTTGGGGGTGGGGGTTATTTCCCTCCAGGGTGGTCCTGCTCCTCATAGCCCAACATCCTCCGTTTACTGCATCAGCCGGATGCCCCTCTTCTCAGAGCAGGATTTAAGTTGTACTTGGCCCAGGTAGTGGTGGGTAGGGCAGGACCTATACACAGAGGACCTGCTGCCACACTTCCAGCACACTAGGTACAAGGCCGTGCTGGGCCAGCCGAGGCAGGAGGGTGTGTTGCTCAGTGGGAGGGAACTAGTGGGAAGTCATCTTTTGATTTCTGCCCTCCTCCCCTCAGGGGCAGGTGACACTGGATGTAGCAGGTTTTGTGTCTCAGAATCCTGTGATCCCAAGTGAGGGGCCCCTAAGCACCCAACTCCCATCTCTTTCTACCTTGGGGTCCAAAGGAAAACCCCATTTAGAACCAGCCCAAGGCTGTCCCACTGAAGACAGCAAGGAAGAAACTGGGGTCCTGGTTACCCTGAGAGGTGACTCATGCTGGCAGTATATGTAAACAGGTTCACAAAGAATTAGGGAAAATTGGTGGGTGCCTCGGTGGTGATGGGTGACAGAGGGGAGCTGCAATTGTCCCTGCCCAGGGAGGTTCCCTTCACAGAGGGGACCTGGGCATCCACCTCTGTCCATCCCTAGCCCATCAGAGACAGGGTTGACCACAGGGGCCTGGCTCGGGTTTACCTGTGCCCTTAGCCTTCTTCAGAGGATGCTGCAGGCAATTTAGCTTGTGGCCTTTGCCAGGGTGCTAAGGACTGCTGTGGATGGTGGCTTCTTCCTCACCAAGCCTAAAGAAAGGTGCTTTAGGAGTGGCAGACTTTCCTAAATATAAACTCCATAACACGCCTCACTGAAGAAGGGAGCCCCAGGGACTCACGCCGAGGGTGGGAGTTCATCCTGCTGGGCAGCCTGGTCCTCAGCTCAGGGCCTCTGAGCCTCCCCTGCTTACCTGAGTCCAGACTGATCCTCCTCCCATTCTCCCACCACCCTGGCCCAGGCAGGTCCCCACTGCTCACAGCCAGGTGTGGGCAGAGTGTGCAGCCAACTCACCATAGCCCATCCTTTGTGTTCGAAGGACTGCCCTGATCCTGACCTTTGACCCAGCATTCAAGAGACTCTTAAAATGGGAATGATTTCACTTTGAAAGGCAGGTAGCTTAGGGAATCCTAAAACACAGAGCAAACTGTGTGTGCGTGGATAAGGGACCACATACCTTGTCTCACTGGTCCCATATACAGTACAGCAATAGGGGTGATAACACTTTATTTGACGTTTAATTGCTAATGAAAATGCACAAAAGACCAAGGTTCTCCACTCCCAGTGCCAGGACCTCGTTTCCCCACTCCACCCTCATGCCTGTCTGGAGGGTCTGGCCCACTGCTGCTGGTGTGCATGCCTCTGTGTGTGTGTGTGTGTGTGTGTGTGTGTGTGTATTCCTTGGTCAGTTACAGTTCCATGGAAACAAATGGTCCAGCAGAAAGGCTCCGAATCCGAGGGTGGGGAAGGGGCGGAGCTCCTCGGCCACCCTGGGTCTCCGTGCATGTCACAGAAGGAACAAGAGGCTCAGCTTGGCATCAGACATGGTTTTGTCTGCAAGTCCTTTTTCCACACGAAGTCTCACGTGGAAACTGAGAAGGCGAAGCAGGTGAGAGCAGAGCTGTTCCGAATAGCAAAGGAAGGAGATTCCCACCTGCCCCCTTGGCGCCTCCTTGGACCCCGGGTCCAGCTGAGGGGCCTTTCCCTCCCAGCACCTGGCATTTTACTGATCAGTGTCTCTTCCTCACCTTTGAGCTGAATGCTTTCTACCAGGCTGACGCGCCTCCCCTGGCCTGGTGTGGAAAGGCTGACTCCCTCTTTTGGAAATCTGCAGCCCAAGCTATGTGAAGTATTGTAGGGAGTGTAGTTTGTCCAATGCTTGAGGCCAGCCCTTGGGTTCCTCCTCAGCTTCCCTGACTCACCCCAGGGGTGCCCCCATCTTCCCAGGCTCTTGGGCTGGGCTAGGAAGCTGTCCCCCTCTGTGTGGGCCATGTGTGTCCCAGCTGCTGCCCACTCCCACATGCACACCCCACCCTCCCCTTCCTCCCACCCTTACTCAGGTGCTGACTCCTTCACCAGGAAATGCTCCACTCACTGACAGTGTCTTTGCCGGGGGTGGGGGGGTTTGCCTTGAAGTTCGTGACTTCCCCAGGAGGCACATGAGTGGACATTTGGGCCTCCAAGACCCCCAGACCTGAACTGTGACGTTTGGTATGTGCATGCACATATCCACGGAGAAAGCTTTCAGTACATTCTCAGAGGAGGCCTGATCCCCAAAAAGGTCAAGGAGGCCTGGTGCAGATTGTGCTGTTTGTCAGTGTGCAGGATAATGTGCCCCTGTCTTGGGTGCCTCCCTGAGGCTAGCAAGGAACTACCTGGAAAGCAGTGTCCCCACTTCTGTGGCCAGGAGCCTTAAACGGGCAGCCTCTGCCGTGGGAACAACTCACCCGTGCAGACATGGCAGAGCAACTGCAGGGGCTTCCAGAGCTCTGGAGAATGTGGGGCCAGCAGCAGGGAGACCGCTCCAAGGTCAGAAGAAAAGCATTTGAGTCCCGTCCCTGTGGGATTCTGAGGGTTCGTCTGTTTCCTGTCACTATAGAGTGCTATGCTACAGAGCATTTGGGGACCCAAGCATCCCATCCCCAGTAGTGCCTCACTTTCCCTAGTCTTCTTGTCCAGGGGCAGGGGGTGGGAAGCAGGTGGGGAAGCAGCAGCAGGTTCTTTATCTTGAGCCACCATGAGCCCCTCACCTCCAGGACCATGACGAGCTCTATTTTGATCTGAGCTGGCCCTAAAAGGCTAAAAAACTAACTAGAAAGAAATATGGGGGCTTCTGGCCTCCAGAACTGTGACAGAATAAATCACTATTGTTTAAAGCAAAAAATACATATACATATGGCTTGAGTGGGTGCTGGGGAATCCATCCACCACCCAGCTCTGGTGAGTGACCATAAGGTATGACCATGTCTCTTTGTAAATAAGTCAATTCTGTTCCCCACAGATGAAACCCTGGAGTACAGAAACCCAGGGATTAGCAGGAAATGTCATTGAGTGCATTACGGGTCAGGGATCACTGAAAAATGTCATTGCTCTTCGATTGACACTGTGTCCTCCTTCCCCAGCTGCTCCCTGCTCTGGGGACAAGCTGTGTGTGGCTCCAGCTGTTGCCAAGGCAGTTAATTAAAAAACCGGTTCAGTAAATATCACTGCAGCAAAACCACAAAAATCAAACCCCCTTTGCCCTGACCTCATTGTCCCCAGCAAGGTCTGTATCCAGAGAACACTTAAAGGCAACCACCAAGGGCTGTCCTGGTAACTGAGGCCTGTTAGAGGCATCTCCTTTCTGCAGAGGCCATCAGTGCCTGGGATCCCAGAGCCTGCCTCAGTGAAAGAAGAAGCTGGCAGGCCAGTGTTGGGGGGTGGGCTTTGCCCATGTCACTGCTTTGGGAGGCCTGCCACAGGGGAGGAAGCCGGTGGGTGGATGGACCCCTGTCCACATGAGCTGGTTCCTGCCCTCGAGTTATGTCTGTCACTAACCCATGCCACCTGCAGCAGCTTGCCCTTCCTCTCCTTGTCTCTATTTCCTCATCTGCCAAAAGAATGAACATCTGCCCTGTGTCTGCCTGCTTGTGAGGTCTGTTGCGAGACTCGGATGAGAGAAGGTCACGCAGCCAATGGACAGCAGTGTTTAAGGTGGCAGCATGGAGGGGCAGAGGAGGCTGCCCGCAAATAGCAGCAGACTGTAACCTGGGCCCCGAGGGCAGCAGTGTGTGGGGTAGGCCAGGAGCTGGAAGGAGGTGAGGGCAGCCAGGCTGGGCCCTGAGCAGAGGCAGGGAAGGAAGCTCTGGGAAAAGGTTTTTAAGCTCTTTAACTGCACAAGAGGTCACAGCTCCCATACAGGCAGCCTCTAGACTCCCGGAGAAAAACCCATCTTTTGTGAAGTCAAACTTTTGAAAAGCCTTCTGAATTCAGGGATTAGAAAGCAAAGCAAAGAGGATCTTGATTTCTGTGCTGAGGGATGACCTTTAGTTAATGGAGCTCAGGTTTAAAAAGACAAAAACGTGATGAGGCAGAGAGTGATGGCCCTGCAGGGACAGCATGAACCTCACACAGTAGGAACCAGACACCCCAAGCAGCTTCCTGAAATCTTGTGGGCTTCTGACTAAGCCCTGGACACATGTGCGGGCCGAGCTGTCCCTGACCAGGTGGCCAGGAGGCCCAAGCCTGCAGGGGGCCTTAGAGGGTGGCAAGCTCCCTGTTTGGGCCCAAGTTCCAGGCCAAGCCTTGGAATGTGAGAGGTCCCGTACAAGCTTGGAGATGCCTTTGCTATCCTTTCTTCTCATTTTGGGTATGGGAGGCAGCTGGGAGGCCCAACCAGGGAGGGGCAGGGTACGGGGTCAAGGGGAACAGGCCACTGATAAGCGTCCTTCCTGAAGCCAGGGGCTCTGTGGGGCGATGGTTTTAGGTAACAGATTCCTTGGGCTTTAGTCAGTCCGCGTGTAGTGAAGGTCACCATGGTAACCAAACAAAGTTCCTAGGCTAATGATGGTAGCTTTCCAATAACCAGCTTGTCACTCACTGTTCCCACCCAGGCCTGGCAGCCGGCCAGGCTGGTTTTGAAAGCCCAGGCCATACATAGGTCGGTGGAGGAGCAAATGATTTCCCCTTCCCATCTCCACAGTGGGCAAGGTCGCTGCCTCCCACCCCCCTGAACCCCCATCAGTCAAGGTGGGCCCTTGCGAGTTTCTGCTGGCCCAGCACTGGCCCTGGGGTACTTCGGAAGTCCTGGGGGACGGTGTGTTGGGGCCCGGAAGCACTCTGCAGCACAGGAACAATATGGCCCTCTCAACAAGCCAGAGCTTGCATGCGTAAACAAGTGGAACTGCCCCAGCCATCTGCCCAGGAAACCTAGACTGTTTTGGAAAATGTTTGAGCTGATAACTAGGCGTTAGCTGGGGTCAGACCATGGCTGAATCCAGTGGAGGCTAAAGTTGGACCTTAAGGATACCTCTGTGATCTACCAGGCCCTCCTCACCTTCTTTTCAGGTTGCATGTGATACATTTCTAGGGGTGTATTCCACCAAGCAAAGGGGGTCTGTTAACATTTCTGACTTAAACCCAGTCTGTTTATTTGATTTTTCTTATTAGGGACTTGCAGGACATCAAAGGATGCTTAAAATACCAACACTCCAGTGAGGGGGTTGGAATCAAAGGTATTAACACAAACATAGTTTATCACTTTGCTGGGTTCCTTAAACATGTTTGGCTACCATAGCCCCTGAGGAGGACACCAGCCATCAGTTAAACTTTCAGGCCATGTGGCTGAGGGAAGTGTTAAGCCAGTTGTAATCACTGGCAGCATTGGCTCCTTCCCCAAAGGTTAGTTCCTCCTCAGCTAAGCTGGGTTGACATTCAGCATTTCCCTTCATTGGTCATCCCATGAGAGCCTCTGTGATCTCACTCTGTGTGACACGTACAGGTTGTAAGATGTGGTCCTCAGTCTCCGGTTAGTGGTCTGCTTACCTTCAAACCTAGGGTGTAGATGACATAGGCTGTTTTGTCTGTCTGGAGAAGAGAGGAAGGAGGAAGGGAACACAGATATTTGCAGGTTTTTCCAAAAGGAATTCTTCATTCATCTTCCAAGGTGGTTCTAGCCCTTTGCTTCCTGAAACTTGTTGATCTCCCTGCTTACAACATGGGCTGGGGGCAGACACTGTGGCCCAGTACATGGTTCTCTGAGGCAGGTGTGGCCCAGCCCCAGATAAAGCCTTCCTGCCTCTGGGAGATGGCCCATGCCAAGAAGCAGGGCTGACCTCCCCTTTGCAGTGGGCAGTCTTCAGAGTCTGCTCACTGGGCAGAGAGACCAAGGCGTTTGCTCCTGTGTGTCTCATACCGGCTTACCTTTGTTCCACCTAAGGGCTTTCTTTTGGGAAGTTCTTCCACCCCTAAATGGTTATGAGAAAGGCTCTGTGTGGTCATGAAGATCATGAATTTGTGTCTGGAGAGTCGTCTCGAGGTAACTGAAGGTGGCTGCCATGAGAGAAGCCAAGGCCTGGAGGCCAGTCGGGTCAGCCATCAGTCAGCACAGAACAGATAAGAACGCCAGTCACAGGATGGGCCCGTGGGTGTTCACCAGGTGGGGCAGGGCCTTTGAGGGAAAGAGGAGCTAACTTCAGGAAGCAGAAACATTCAGGCTGTTGATTTTTTCAGAGTTTCAAAGTCAGATCACATTAAATGAATTCTTTAAGAGGCATAGGGTCATTGTGAGCCTTGAAAGATTAGGGGACATGGTCAATGTAATCCTCCAAACCCAAGGAAAAGTAACTGATTTAAGGTTTAAGAAGAACTGCTAAAAAGGGTCCCCTCCGTGTTGGGGATTAGTCTCTGGCAAGGTAATAAAGCTGGCACTGACGGTGGTCCTCCACCTTTCAGAGAGGTCTCTCCTGTTAGAGTTCCTTTAAAAATGTGTGTGAATTTAAACATTTAATTGCTCTGATGGCATCTTTCCCAGAGTCTAGGACACCTGTGTTGCTCAGCATGGCCCTGGCACCCTGGCAGGGTCTGGGTGACAACACCTGAATGGGGCAGGGGTTGAGGGACAGACTGGCTCCTGCTCAGAGGTGCTGTTCCTTACACTCTCCCTGCTCCCCTCCTGCCCTGTGGGTGGGGCCTCCTGCCCACTCCAGGCCTGTGGGGTGCCCTCCTCTCCTCTTTGGCATCCAAATCCTGCCTGTCCTTGGGTCCACTTTGTCTGTGAAGCCCCTACAGTTTAAAGCGGAACCACTCGGCTGAGTACATACCTGATTCTGTTCTTTTGTGTTTCCTGATTGCCTCTGATGCATTGTTTGAGTTTGGAAGCCCCTTTGGGGCAGAGACCATGGCCTCTCCTCTGCCGACATCCCCCCCACCCCCGGGCACCCAGCACACCCCAGGAGACCCTCAAACCGGTAGACCATGGGAGCTGTTTTGGGTCTTGGAGAAAGGGAACACATGGGGATTTGGTGTCTCACAGCCACAGGGTGCTGTCACACCCTCACCCCACTTTTTGTTGTCTTGGTTTGATTTGTTTTTTGGTCTTTACAACACTCCTGTTTTTAAAGTGAAGAAACTAATGGGAAAGTTAGATGATGTCTCATGATCAAGTAGCTGATGAGTGGCCGAGCAGGGGTAGAACCCACGTGGCTGATTGGCAGGAAGACCCTGGGGTGCTGGAACCCCAAGAGCATCAGTAATAGTAACAGCAGCAGTGCACCCGGGCCCACTCTGTGCCAGGCACTGCTGTGAGCGCTTTATAGCGCTAACTGCAATCCTTTCTACAACCCTAGGAGGGATAGGAACTGTCATTGTTCCTATTTTACAGATGAGCAAATGGAGGCACAGAGGGGCCAAGTAGGCAACTGCGCGTAATAGGGGCTAGGGAAGCAAGAATGAGCATGAGGGCAAACATGGATTGAACTCTCATGTGCATTATTTTAACACAACCGTCCTCAGGGCAAATAGATACTGTCATTCCCATTTTGCAGATAAGAAACTGAGGCTCTGTCACATGGCCAGAAGAAGGGACACTTGGGTCATCAGACTTGGACCCTACTTTTCTGCACCGAGTCTGACTTGGTGCGGCCAGGATGGGGCCCACGTCCTGTCGATCCTGTTCTGTGCGCAGGCACTGGCCTCCTGGCTGAGGAGCTAGACTTTCCAGAGGTGTGGCTGCCTGACTCAGAGAATAGCCTGCTTTTTCACTCAATTATGTGTTTTCTATAAAAATAGAACTCTTCATTAAAACAGCAGGGCTCAGCCATCAGCTGGAATTACTAATTACTGTCCTTTAAAGAGATAATGCCCCTTCCCGTGCATTTACCACACCTGCTGCCACCCTTCCACCGACTCCATGCGGGGCTCCCATGATAGCCAGGAGGAGCTGCCCAGCCCAGTGCACACTCATGTGGGACCAGTAGGACCAGGAGGATGGAGAGTCCCACAGGACACTCTGCAGCTTCACTTCCATGGAGTTGCTGTGATCCTGAGGATACCCACAGCTTCTAGGCCTTGGTGAGTCTTTGTGACTCAACTTTCCTCTTCTGTTCTTCAGCAAAGATTTGTTGAGTGATACGAGGGCAGGCACTGGGAATACAAAGCTAAGAAAGACCTGGTCTCTGCCCAGACGAAGGCAGGATCCTGTAGGGAAGGCGGGTCAGAACGATAAAGCTGTCTGAGAATGACAGCGAAGTTTTCTTGCAGAGTTACTGTGTACCAGGCACAGGCTCTATTTCCCTTAGTGCTCCCGGGCAATACCATTACTATCCTGTTCTGCAGACAAATTGGCACTATCAGAGAGGTTAAGGCACTTCTAGTAAGCAGCGGAGCCTGGAAGTATGCCTGCGTCATCTGATGCTGCGGGCCGTGTTTCAACATACATCCTCCCATTTGACAGGGAGTGAGCCAGGGCCAGAGGTGACTCCCTCAGGTACATGGTGGTGACTGTTTTCAAGTGTTTACTGCAGGTGCTGGGAAACTGTAGGGAGCTGCTTTTAGGAACATGTGTGGACCCATTGTGCTTGCTGCCCACACAGCCTGTGTCTTTCCCTGTAGCTAGCTCTGTCTGCTGACATCCCCACCACAAGAGCAGGGTGCTGGGGTGCACAGCCAGGGAGGGGACAGTGTGTGTGGGGAGGGGGATTGGAGTCCCCAGGTAAGGGGATGGACAAGATGACCTCTGAGCCCAGGACAGTGCTTGCTTAGCCAGAGACATCACAAAAATATCCCCTATTTACAAAATAATTCTTTTTTTAAAAAATGTTTTGGAAAGATCATGCTCAGCCAGGCCTGAGGAGGCTCACCCTAAGATCTTTCCTCTTTATAGCAGTGGGAAGAAACTGTTTGTCTTTGCCTCATATGGGAACAGCTCCAAGTCTTAATCCTTTTGACAAATAATTAGCAGTCTAATCCTGCCCTAGGAGTGCAGAAAGGGAAGAAGAGGAGGCAGATGCAGCATTCTCTTGGGAACTTCCATCACTACCCCCCAGCTGGAGTGGTTGGGAGGACTGGCAAAGCGGGTGGCCTGTGGCACAGCCATTTATAATGGGGAGCAGAGACGCCAACTTCACTGGTCTCTGTCTTCCTCCACAGGAGCAGGGCTGGCCTAGACAGACCGGCAGACCCTCTGGGGCTAAGATGTCTCCTGATTCAGCAGGGTCAGCTGAGTGCTTGTCTGTGCCCCTAGGTGCTGGATCGTGCATGAATTTGGGGGGCGGGGCAGGGGGCGGTGGCATGTCCTCACTTTTGACCAGAGCACAGTGATAGATGAAGTTAGCATGGTGGCTGAGGGGGCACCAAGCCTGGCATGGGGGTGGCCAGCGTGGTGGCATTCTCAGGAGGGCTTCTGTCTACACTGGGGCTCCCTGCTAAGACCAGGGCACATATGCCACATGGCTTGGATGAGGCTCCGGAGAGTGCCGGGAATGAGGCATCTCAGGACCAGGACTCTCCTTCCCCAGCCCCAGCAGTGGGATGGAGCACTGGCATGTTTACACTGACCCTTGCTCCTCCCTCCCCAGAGAGGACACTGACTGTCACATCTTCCTTCAGGTGCTAACAGCGTGGCAAGGGCATTCAGCCTTTAAAGACCTGTGTTTATTTTGCGTGGGCTTCCACAGCTTAAAAAGACAGGGAAATGCTTGCAAGAGGGGTCACAGCCAACGATGCTTTGCCTAGGACCCTTGGCTCTGTGCGCCCCCTCCCATCCCCTTCCTGTCACAAGCCCGTCTTAGGTCCTAGAGGCAATGGGCCTAACTGAACAGGCCAGAAAGCTCAAGGCTCAAGGTAGTCTTAACCTCTGTGCACGGGACTGGCCGCAGACTGTTTCTAGAGTGTCTGACTTTAAAAATGCTTGATATGAGTTTATCTTTATTATTAAACTCTTAAGCCTAGGTGGCAAAAAAGATTATATATATAGCAGGGGAGGGGAAAATGGCTTCCCTCCACCCTTCCAGGTCCTTTGGCTGGGCTATGAATTAAGTTGACGTAAGACAGAGTACCAGGAAAAAAACCCTATTTAATTATGTGCATATACATGGAGTCCCACAAAATCTGAGATTTGAAGAAGGACCAGATGGTTGAAGCTTAACAGCATCCTGAGCTACAGAAAGGAAGAGGGGCTGGGGGCTTCCGGGGGGTGGTGGAGACAGGTTACGGAGGATGAGGGGCATGAATAAAGATCGTCTTGTTATGTGGATAATAGTCTCTCTGGGGATGGAAGTGTCAGGAACGGCCCTCTTCCTTTTAGATGCTTTTACTAATGTAGATGTCCCTTATGAATGTAAGCTCCTTTTACAAAAGGGCAGCTTTTCAGAGCTACTTCTGTATCTGCAGTTTCTCAGAATAACCAGCCCAAAATATGCCAAAGTATATTTTGGGGTGGCATATTCTGGTCTCCTACAGTCATATTATGGGGTGGTGTGTCCTGAGCCCCAACAATATGTATATAAAATGTAATTAAGTGCTAACTGGACACAGTCCCAGACATTCAGAGGACAGGGTGGTGACATAGGGATTTCTTGGAGGAGGACTAGAACCATGGGATTGAAATAGTAGTTTTTTTAAAGCCTCAGAATCCTTTATTCAAGTGGCACTTTAGACTCATTCGGTATGTGAGACAGGTAAGCAAGGGGCTGGGCTGCTTGACAGGGGTGGGGGACCCAGGCTTGACCACTCTGGCCCCAGTCGCCACTATCAGCAGCCTTCCCACGGCCCCACGCAGGAAGCACAGCATTCTGGTGAGGCTGTGGCCACAGCTCTGACTCCCCTGGTTGTGGGGGCCCAAAGGCATCACCCGTTAGCCATGATGGCATGCCAGGCTCTGTCAGGCTTTCTGAGAACTGGGCCAAGAGTGTGTGGGTGGCAGGATGGAGAGGGGGCCTGAGCTGAGTTGCTCCCTCTGTGGGAGTGGAGTTGTTTGCAGATCCCTGCTGGAGCGGGGAGAGAGTTCAGCAGTGAATTAGAGGCAAGCCAGCAGGGGTACAGGTAACCACATCCTGACTTAGTGCACTGTCCTGGAGGAGGGTGCACAGCCCCCATGGGACACGCAGAGAAAGTCAGAGGGTGGCATCTGGTTAGGAACAGCGAGTGTCAGCAGAGGGCACGACTCGAAGCAAAGCATGGATGAGTCCAGGAGCCTGTCCTGAGGTTCAGGGAGCTGCTAATACCCACATGATCAGTGCACGTGTGCCCCAGGTCGTGGGGAGAGTGGCAGGAATGCAAGGCGGAGCCAGAACAGGAAGGCTGTGAAGGCCACGCAGAAGCACTTGGATGGCAGATGTAGACATCCAGGGCAGGGCTCTTGGTGGAGGAAGATCCCTCTGGCGGTGCTCAACTGCCAGACAGACCAAGGGACTCTCAGGAGCTAATCTGGAGTCTCCCAGGATCTGGGAGTGAAGGAGCAGACCGAGAGTGACTGTTGGAGCACTTGCCCCAGCCCAGAAAGGATGTGGTTGGATTGAGAAATTCTACTCTGGGCCACTCACACTAATGGAATGTCAGCGGCCACAGAGATACAGCCTGGGTTGGTAGAAGTTACTACGATGCCAGCTCAGCTTTTGGCCACTTCTGCTCCAACCACATGCTGTGGTCGGGTCTGCCATGGACTCACCCTGGCCTTCAGGGATGCAGGGAGCAGCACTGAGAAGGGGGCTCTGGCAGAGAGAAGTGTGCTGCAGAGGAGGAGTCTGCAGAGACCCGGGGAATGCTGTAGGGCTGGCCTGCCCAGGGAGCCGTCCCTGGGAACCCGCCCAGCCCAGGGGACTCTGCTTCTCTGGCTGCCTAGGGTAGGGGCTTTCCCACCTCACCAGACACCTACTGCTCCAACCTGCTGCTCCCTCCACACCCCATGCTTCTCCTCTCTCCCCCATTCCCACCCTGCCTTCCACCAGCCCTAGCAAGACCCCTTCTCTGTTCTGTCTTTGCACTGAGTCTTACCCAAAAGTACAGCCCTTGATTCTCTGGGCAATTTGTCATTTATAGCACACTAATTGTTGCCTTGAAGACAGACATTGTGTGTTGTTCTTCATATTCCCAAAAGCAAAGGCTCCTAATCCTCATGGAGTGTTGGACCCTTTGCGAATCCGGGAAAGGAGAGTACAGATGGTGGGCCCAGTTCCCCCAGTGGATGCCCCCCGGGTCAGCCCTGCTCAGGGGTGTGCCCTGTGCAGCCGTGCACTAGGCCCGTGCAGTCCACGCGGGGGGGCCCTGGCCTCTGCCCTCGGGATCTTACGGGCCATCTGGGTGGTCATTAGTTGATGTTCTGAGAAGGGTGCAGGCCAACCTGAGATGTGGGATTTAAAGTCAGGCTGGGCAGGGGGGTGAAGTGGAGAGGAGGCGCCATGTCAGGGGGGCAACCTGTGTGCAGAAGCAGGAAAGGCATTCTTGACAGTGAGGAAGAAAAGTAATACTTGTCCAGAAACTCCCTCTTCTGCAAAGAGGAGTGGGGCAAATTCCACTCTCTTCATTCTCTTCTCTACCAGCAAGCCACAGCCTAAGAGAAACAAGGTGTGAAAAGAAAGGAGGAGAGTATGGACATCAAAATCCTTTATAAGGCTGGAGGCCCAGGTCTCGGGGCAGAGGAGAGGGAGGCTAGGACCCCAACGGAGCAGGTCAGAGGGGCAGCCCCCAGGTGCAGGCCGGCCTTGCTGAGCGGGGCTGCTCCCTCCTGCAGCCAGAGAGGTCCGGGTGGGGCCCCCAGAGGGGAAGGCCTGTGTGCCCACCTCAGGTGGGCCAGCAGAACCTCCAGCAGCGATCAAGTGCAGGGCCTGGCGGTCACGTGGTTACGCAGCAGCAATGCCGTGGATCAGGCGGCCTCACTCCTCCCCACTCAGTGAGAACTGGGAGCCACAGCGTTGACAGGCCTTGGTAGCTCAGCCACACTCTGCAGGCGGCACAGGCAGCCGGTGTGTGCCAGTAGTGCTGGTGGTACCAGGGAGGAAATAGTGCCTGCCTTCCGTACTGGTTGCTAAATACCCGCTGCCTGGACCTCTCCTCCAGGACCCCCAGACCTCCCAGTGGCTGAAGAGCCAATGCCTGGCACAGCAGGGCCTCCAGGGCTCCAGCTCAGTCCTTGGTGAGCAAGTGTTCTCATTGGTCTGTATGAAATCCTTTGGCTGTCCCTGCTGTGTCCAGGGCAGAGAGAGGGAGCCGCACACTGGCTCCAGGTGGGACCAGCCCCTTCTTCCCAGCCATTGTAAGGGCCACTGGTCTTACCTCAGAGGACTTCAGCTTTTCAGGTTGAAAGAAATTCTGAAGTTGCTCTCTCTCATTGCACAGTAACTGTTCCTAAATGGCGATTTGAATAGAATTTCATGTTGCTTTCATCCTATCGATTATATAAGGAGAGCTGGCTATTTTGGGAAATTCAAGGAAGAATCCTTTGATAAAGTATAACACCATCTTCCTTATGTATCCAGGGTCAGGAAACAAAGTTTGCAATTCCATTTAGGAGAAGTTAACGGGGCACCTACTGTGTGCTGCCAAGGTAGAAAGCAGAACTCTGGCCCAGGTGACCTTTTCACCAGTCCTTTGCTTAACCTCATTCGCTGATTCAAAGTGGCTTTCTGGGCGGGTCTCTTATCCAAGGCCCGTCCTGGGCCCTGTGGGGCATCTAAGTATAAAGTCTGGCCACACATTCAAGAGGACATAGGATGCTGCTTAGCTGAGGATGTGGGTAGGAAGAGCAAACCAAGAAAGAACAGTAATCGCCCTTGACAGGGCTTCAGAGGTGGGCAAGATAGTGTTTGGTCAGTGGACATGTGGACTGAGCACTGACAAGTGCAGGAGAGTGCTTCGTGTTTTGGCAGCCAAGATGGGGAGAAACTGAGGCACAGAGAGAAAGCAAGTGGTCCCGAGGTCGGCAAAGGCTGCCACACGCATGGCACTCTGCCTCCTGTGTGCTGGTGAGGGGGGCGGATGGGGGTGCCCTGCTGGGGCAGAATCCCCAGGTGAGATGGCGCCCTCACCAGGGCGTGCTGACAGCCGCTCCCTCCCCGCAGCCTGATGTTCACCAAGGTGAAGCTGGAGCAGGTACTGAAAGGCCCAGAGGAAGCCCTCGTGACCTGCAGACAAATGCTGCGGCTGTGGCAGACCCTGTACAGCTTCTCCCAGCTGGGGTGAGTGGCTGTCCTTGTCCCTTGGGTTGCCAGAGGGTGGCTGCCAGGGCAACAGACCACAGCTGAGTGGCCACTGTGCCTGGCAAGATGGGGATGGTGAGACTGTGGAACTTACTGCTCACTGGGCTTTTCACATCCGTGGGCCAACTGTAACCTTGTGACAGTCTTCTGTGAAATGCACAAGACCCTATTTAGGAAATTGAAGTTCAGAGTGAGGGAAGGAAGAGAAATCATTGTTGAGCACCTGTGCCAGGTGCTGGGCTTGTCGCTTTATCGTATATATTATCAGATTTTATTCCCAGCCCAGTGAGGAAACTGAGGATCAGAGACCTCATGTAATTTGCTAGAGTCACCTGCCTGGTGAGCGCTAGTGCTGGACTTGGACCTGGGTCTCCTGAGTCCCAGCCCATGGAGGGTGTCACTTCTTTCCTGAGTCCATGTGGAGACTAGAAGAGGAGAAGGTGGCGGGGTCCTGAAGGGCCACTGCACTTCTCCCCAGTCACCACAATCTCCGTGCATCCTGTCTCCTGCTGTAGTCCCTGGCCTGGCATCTGGGTTTTTCCTGGGCCAGAACAGGGCACTCTTGTCTGAGCTGAATCTGCAGAAAGTCTTTGCTCAAACCCAGTGGGACACCTGGGCTCAGCCTGTGCAGCCCAAAGGGAAAGCAGGCCTCATGCAGGGTGGGTGCACTGCCTCTTTCTGGTCCTCTGGTCCTCACACTCTCCCCTTCTCTGGGATTGCTAGCTGTGTCATCTCCCTAAGGTCTCAGGGGACCCTACTCTGATGGGTGTTTGCATTTTCACAGGGACTTTGGGAGCCCAGAAGGCTTTCAAATTTCCCAGAAGAATGTCTTCAATGGTGAAATTTACATGGGGTAAAACACCCTGGGCAGGTTCAGCCATCACTTTGCAGGCCCATGAGCCTGGGAGGTTCCCGGGAAGAGTAGGACTAGTGGGTGGAAGCTGCCAGAAGGAGGCTCTGGGTTAAGGGACTTTTCAGAAAGGGAATGGGAAGCCACCTGGCAGCTCAGTGGCCTGAGGGCAAGGGCCAGACCCTGATGTGAGGAGACTGCATTCAGATGCCCCTCACTCTCCCGCTCCCTGTCTGAGGCTGCTGGAGCAGGTGCACAGCTGGTCCCTTTCTGTAGAGGAGCTGCCCCCGGCTGGCTGTTCCTTATCTGCATCCTTATCTGGATAGCTGGTTGTCTGCTCATCCACGTGGTTAGTGGTCAGTCATGGTGGGGCCCCTCTGAGCTGCAGCTTCATCTCCAGCATTGAAGGCCCACTCATGCCTTCCTGGGAGCAGCAGAACTGCAGGGCTGCAAGAGCTCATCACAACAGGAAGCTTCTGGGCACCTCTCCTGGGCTCCCACATCCAGGGAAGGGCAGGACTACCTGGACCAGAAGCCTGGACCCCGTACCTCCTGGCTTTCCCAGGAGATAGGGAGGATTCTTTCCTGAACCTGGGGCCACAGATCAGAAACCAGAGCTTGTAAAATCTATTTTGAGGCAACCAAGGATCAAGACCAGAATTGACAGCTTGAAAATCTGGCCTACCCTATGCCCCGCCTCAGTGGCCCTACCTCCCACTGAACTCCCTGGCACACCCCCTTCCTCCATTCTGCCTGGGCAAGTCCCACACTGCTGGTCTAAAGTTGTAATCACCCCTCAGGCCCTGTCCAGATGCCCCTCCTTCATGGAGCCACTGGCCACCCAGCTCTAAACTGCCTCAGCTCAACCCTCTCCTTGTGGGTCTCTGCTAATTGCTCAACTTGGGCTGTCTCTTCTGCCCATCTGGCTGTGAGGTTCTGCATGTAGGCACCATGCAGTGTGTTGGCCTAGAGCTAGGCAGCAAATAGTCCCCCAGATGGGCTATTTCCAGGCCCTAGGAGAGGTCCCTTCACAGATGGGAGAGAAAGTAGGATGGGAGGCTGTATCTGTGGGTCTGCCCTGAGCCAGCCTGGTGCCAGCACCTGCCCATGTGTCTCATTTGCTCCTCACAACAACCTGTGAAATGCACATTATCATGCCCATTTTCAGGATGAGAAAACTAAGACTTAGGTCAAGTAGCTTTGCCGAGGATCACAAAGCTAAGAAGGTAGCCCATGAGTTTAACCGGGTGTCTCTGGCTCTTTTGCAGGCTCAGGTGCTACCCAGGGATGGGAGGAAGGTGGCAGAGGAAGGGAACCAGCCTAAGCTACTGTGTTTTCATGGATGGTTTCCTCTATTGCCCACTGAGAGGGCTGTGCAGCCATAGGCCCAAGCTGGGGCCAGTGTGAGTCTGAGTTAGGATGGCAAGGACGCCCCAGACCCTGGCACTCTTTGTGGGACCATCATCTTGGCACCCCTCTGAAGGAACGAAACCCAGAAGAAGCCTTCTGGCCCAGGTTGGGCCTGCCTTCTCCTCTCCGGCACCTTCTGCCTCTATCCTGCTCTAAGCTTCCCCAGCCAGCAGGGTCATGGGTCGGGGGTTTCCTCAGCAGTGAGAATGGGCTGGCGGGGGGCTGCATGTGCCCCAGGATGGCCACAGTAGGCTGTGCTGCCTTTCTGAGCTGGTGACTCCTTCCTGGCTCCTCCCACCTCCCACTCTGAGAGAAGAGGAAACTTTCTCCCTGTTCGCCCCCTGCCAGCAGTATGGGAGCTGGGGAATTGGGGGCAGGGGTTGTTTAATCTGCCACCCCAGGGGCCTGCACTGGCTCCTCTGGGGATACCCTGGCTGCCCAAGGAAGGGGAGCCTGAGGCAGGGAGTAGCATCTGGGCCCTTCTCCCAGAAGGGGTGGGCTGGGGCACTTCTGGTGCCCTGGGAAGACCAGGCTTTCCTTGAAGGCCAGTCCCCGGGCCACTCTCTGCCTGGAACTCTGCTAGATGTCATGAGGTTGAACAAAAGGTAGAAAAGACCTTGCCCTGGCCTGGAGAGCTTCTGGCCTTATCCACTTCAGAGGAGAGTGTAGACTGTGGGAGTTTCCAGTCATCAGCCTGTGTGGCCCGGACCCGTGCTGACCTGTTCTGCCTCTCTAGTGGTCTTCGTCCTTCCCAGGGACTTTGGCTCTGTTCTCGGGCCTGAACTCTCAGCGCCCCAAACCCTGCCTAGAGTGAGGCTGCCTTGTCCTCCCTGCCAGCCCTCTGCCTCACCGGGCCCTGCCCTCCCTTGCCTTCCAGAGGCCTGGAAAAGGACGGCAGCCTCGGTGAGGGCCTCACAATGAAGAAGCAGAGTGGCATGCACCTGACCTTGCCCGATGCCCACGACGCAGACTCTGGTAAGCACATGCCCGGGGGCAGCTGTCTGTGTGGGCCTACCTTGCGCTCTCCCAGCCTGAAAGTGCTAACAGGGAGTGGCGTCTGCCCAGCCTGGCCAAACCTACCACTGCTCCTTGGTGCTAAGGAGCTACACTGAGGCGTCTTTCAGGGCTGACCTTGGCTCTGAGTAGGGCTGGTTGCTGGCCCTGGGGTGGGCAATGGGCAGCTGGGGTGGGTTTCCCACCCCTTCTGGGATGAAGGGGGGAGCCAGGGTTGGGAAGATGGCTGCAGAGCACAGAAACTGTTTCCCCTTAGGCTAAAGCCTGAGGCCACAGTCCACCTAATGTCCTCAGCAGATCAAGTCAAATAGAAAGGAATGGGCTGAGCTGTTTACACTTCTAAGCTCAAAGCTAACTCTTTCCTGGAAAAACTCATCCTGAAACCTATGGCTTGTGAAATTCAAATGAGTTCAGGAACTGCAGACTTAACATTTTTTGACAGAGGACCCGATTAAAGCAGAACACCTTCCTCAAAAACACGAGAAGATTTAGTCATTGGAATGAAAGGGAGTTGTAGTTAGTGGAATTGCTCTTTTTTTTTCTTCTCACTTCTGTGGATGTGAGCCAAGTTGCACCTTCGTTGTCAAGGGATAGAGTTGATTCCAGAAGCCAAACCTAGCACCTGACTTTAGAGGCGCATCTACATGCTTGGCTGCATGTAGAGCTGCTGTCTCCGAGGAAGGAACGGTTAAGGGGGGAGTGGGAGCCAGGATCTCCCTTGCAATTAGGGAAGAATTACGAACACAGTTATTAGGACTCTATGTTCACTTGTCTCATAAACTGAAATCATCTGTGGTTTGCCCCGAGGTTTCCTGAGTTTATTGGAGCCTTTATTGCCTCTGTGAGACAGAGAGAGAAAATGCTCGCATTTCACCTGCATGGGAATTATAAATGTCAACAGCTTATGTATCCTGAACAGGGGCCCATGTCACCAAGAATTGCCATGGGGATAGGTTTTCCAGAGGGCACAGGTCTGACTTGAAATGCTACCCAAGGGTCCTTCACAGCACAACCCCAAATGGGACCTTTATATGTAGGGAACAATAATACACACTTGTGAAAACAGAAAGTAAAAATAGCAAAAGGAAGAAAAGAAAAGTCATCCATAATTTCATCACCCAGGCCTAAATAAACGGCCTTTCAGACTTTTTTCCATGTCTGTATTTCTTTTTTATAAAAATGTGATTCTATTCTGTAGTAACTTGCTTTTTTTCATCTAACTATATGTGAAAGATGTCCCAATATCCGTATTTAGACATTGTTATTATATTTTAAAGACTGCAGAGTCTTAGATGACTATACCTTCACTTATTTCTAATCAGTCCCTATTGTTGGACACTCAGGTAACTCCTGTTGTTTTCAGTATTACAGGCAGTAGCAGAATGAGCATCTCTGCTAACATTTGTGATTGTTTTCCTAGGGATATATTCCTAGTGGAATCTCTGCCCACTTGTCCCTGAGAGAGCCCCTGTCCCTAGCTGTGGGTGAGAGTACACAGTGGGCCCTCCCTGATGGGTCTGTGAGCTGTTTTATGGCTGCCAGGCCATGCCACCCTGCCCTGCCTCAGGTGCCTTGTCTCTCCCTGTGGAACTGGGCAGTTAGTGCTCCTGGGACTTGCAGCATGTGGCATTCTGGCTACGTCTCAGCCCATCCCCTCTTGCTTCCCAGGCTCCCGGCGAGCATCGTCCATCGCAGCCTCCCGGCTGGAGGAGGCCATGTCGGAGCTGACCATGCCCTGTTCGGTCCTGAAGCAGGGCCCCATGCAGCTGTGGACCACGCTGGAACAGATCTGGCTCCAGGCTGGTGAGTGCCCCTGGCCCCAGCTGGGGAACCTGGTCCCGGTGATACCCACCTGCCTGCCTGCAGCTTACTCCGGCTCTCAGAGCCCTATCCTAGAAAAGGGAACGTGCGGAGATGAGGGCTCCTGGCCAGGCTCACACGGGTTACAGAGTATTCGTGGAAAGGGCTGGGGATAGGGAACCTGGCGCTCTAGTTCCAGCTGTTTCTTCTTCGCCTCGGGCAAGTCACTTAATCTGTCTGGCTATGGGTTTCCTCCTCTGCTCTGGGGGGTGGTGTCTGCCTCCCACCTGGGAGAGCTGCTCTGGCAGCAAATACAAATATGAGGGAATTTGAGGTCATGAGAGGCCACAGAGATGGTCTTCTTAGTCTCACAAACAGGATTCAAACGAGGACTTAAACCCTCATGGAGAGCTCACAGAGTAGCTAAAGAAGAGCTAAGGTGTTGAGGCCCCAAGAAAGAAAGGTCTGGGGGTAGAATTCATTGAAGGCAGAGGAAAGGCAGGTAACATTGAGGTTGCCATTCAGGTGACAGTCTCTCTTGATACTAATTGGTACCATTGCCACTGTGGAGTTGGAAGGTTAGTGTCCGGGAGGCAGGCTTCAGAAAACTGGCTTCAGAGTCACATAGACCTGGGTTCTAATGCCAGCTCACAGGTGGGCAGTCCTGATCTACAACAAGCTAACTTGTGAGGCAGGCAGAGTGGCACATAGTAGGTGCTCAGCAAATGGTGCTTGGCTTCTGTCTCGTCCATCGTAGTCGAGGTGGGGGTGGAGGTGGTCTGGGCCCGCAGATGGTGAGTGTCCTAATGCTCAGCTTAGCAATGCCAAGGAGTGACTTGCTGGAAAGAGTGTTTGAAAGTTTAACCAGAGGGTGGTGTGAGAGGTGGAGTGGAATGGGTGAGAGAGAACCAAGGCCAAAGATGACAAGTGAGTGCCTGAAAGAAATAAAATGGCAGCAGCAGCAGAACAGAGAGGAGGAGGATAGACTGAGTGGATCCTAAAAGTGCACCAAGCCACCATGCCCCCTTGGCCTGAGCCGCCCCAGGGGAGCTGTGGGCCCAGGAGCGCCTCTTTGCCTGTTTTCTGATTACTCTCCTGTCTGCTCGCTCCTGGCATGGGGTGCTGCTGCAGTCCCCTGGGGGAGATGGAGAGGAAACCGAAAGTAGATGAGCCCTTACTGGGACACATGGATTTGGCAAGTTGGAGTTAGAATGTGCTTGTTAGCTGAGAGTCCAGGGTTCCCACTGCATGTTTCTCACATATGGACACATTAGTATGCAGTATACCTCCACTCTCCCCACCCTAGGTTCTGAGTCTGGAAAAGGAAATTGGACCAGGATTCACAGAAAAGCTAGACATGGGAGCATGTTAATAACACAAATACTGCCCCAGTGAGCATCTCAGGGTCCTGAGGATGCTAGGGAAGCATGGGGGCTGTGCTTGCTCCAGAATCAGCTTGTTGGGTCTTAAGTAGGGAGAGGAATGTTGAAAAATCCAGAGGGATAATAAACAAGGCCTCCCCTTAGGCAAAGATTTCCCCATCTTCTTCTAAGACATGGAGCCATAATGACTTCCAACTTCCAGGGGGCAGAAGGGAGCCCCAGCCCCATGGGTGCCTGGGGTAGAAAGCTGTACCCACGCTGGGAGCTTCACCAACTTCAAGGGATATGTCAGTAACACAGTGATCAAATTCCAGAGCTGCGGGTTACCTGAGCTGGGGCTCCCAAGGCCTCCTTTTGTTTTAATGATTTGCTTTGTTTATTACCATCAGCAAATGAAAACGTTTTTGCACGTCACAACCCTGCTTGCATTTCTCAGGTAATATATTGCTTTAAGCTAGGGATGTTGGCATGTTCTGGTAACTCCAAGTAAGGCTGAAGGCCTTCCTAAAGCCTGTAATTAGACGTGGGAATGTGACTATAAACACACCCTTCAATAATTTGCACATTAGCCCTTCTTCTCTGGACATTATCCTAGATATTCACTCCACAGAGGAGAACTCTGTGAATAACATGTGAATGCTTTCAGTGTGCCACCAGGTGAGGGTTGGGCAGTGCAGTATTAGGAGATAGGTTTGGGTGCATGTAACAGATCCAAAATAGCAGTGGCTTTCACAAGGTAGATGCTTATTTCTTTCCCATATAACAATTCAGAGAAGACAGCCTTGAATGAGATGACAACTCTGCTTTCCCCAGGGTGTCACTCCCGACGATGTGGTTCAAGATGACTCTCTGCCACATTCCTATTCCAAGGCCTAAGATAAACGAGGAAGAGAGGAAGAAAGGCACAACCTCTCCCTATAAGGACATATCCTTATAGGAATTTGCACACTTCACTTCCCCTCATGATCCACTGGGCAGAACTTAGTTATTTGACTACCCCCAACTGCACAGGACTCTGGCAAATGTCAATTCTGGGTGTTCATATGCCCCACTAAAAATCAGGAAATCTATCATGATAGAAGAAATAGACTGGTGCACAGCCACCATGGCCAGGAAAGAAACCTGAGAAGGTATCCTAGCTCTTTCATTCTGAGCATGAGAGAATTCCGGGCAGTTTGCACCCGTGAGCTCTCTCCCCTCCCCTGGCTGCCATCATGGCCAGCAAGCATCTTCTGAGCACCTGTCGAATGAGGGCTGCCAGGACCAAATCACACGGCAATGACTTCTCCCTACCCACCCCCACCTGACACAGACTAAGAATATTGTCATCAGCATCCCCACCCCATTCACCCCTGCCTAATGACTCCACCAGCTGCAGCAAATTTACAGGAAGGGAAAAAGATGCCTTTATCATTTTGGAATGAGCTAATCCCTCTGGTTTGGTTCCAGATAAATTGCATCCCAATCTGTTTGGCAGTAAGTTCCATCATGAATCTACTCTTTGGTTGGGAAATGTCGTATCCTTCCTCTCCCAACTCTTGCCCTCCTCCCCTCCCCTCTCCAAGCCTCCTTCTCATTCCAGGCTGATGTGAGAAGCTCACAGGCTTGAGAGTGAGGTGCAGGGTGCCTCCTGGGCAGCGGGTCTGTGTGAGAGTGGGAGAGGCACCGAGCTGCATACATGCTCCAGGACCAGAGTGTCAAGAGGTGCTTTCCAGAAAAGCAAGAACCCCCCACTAGAGCGCACAGCTCTGGGAGCTGGCAGGGTGCCAGAGACAGGAGATGGATGTAGGGAGAGGACATGGACGGCTGTGGGCTTTCTCTGGGGTTTGGAGGA
Organism: Daubentonia madagascariensis; assembly: GCA_023783475.1. Lineage (NCBI taxonomy): Eukaryota > Metazoa > Chordata > Mammalia > Primates > Daubentoniidae > Daubentonia > Daubentonia madagascariensis. Next base: position 40,186,766 of record JAKFHU010001035.1, read on the forward strand.
CACTGGCTTGAATCTCAGCTCCCAAATGCCAGACTCCCACAGTCTGGGCACAGGTGCCCTGGCCTGCAGGTGGAAGCCACCCCAGCTGTCGGCCGGGCAGATGAGGAAGCTGGAGTGGGGCAGCCAGACCTGTGGCCAGAGTGTTTGTTTATTACAAAAGCATGGGTGAGGGAGAAGCCAGCGCTCGCCCCTGGTCCTGCACACTCCTCTGCTCTTTTGTAGCCCTCTTTCCTCTCTGTCCTTTGCCCTGTCTTCCTCTGCTCTCCCCTCTTTTCCCAGGTCCCCACCCTGCTCGTGCCCTCCTGCCTTCACTCAGTGCTTCTCTCCACATCTTCCTCTTCACTTGCTCTGGCTTTTTCTTCCCTCTTCCCAGCTTCCTGAGTCAGCGAGGAGGCCACTCCGAGGACAGGCCCACGCAGCCCCAACTCCCTGTGCTCTCTGGTTTCTGGGCTGGAGGGTCTCAGACCTTTGGGTTTCCGTTGTTGGTCTCCTAGTCTTTCTCCATTTTAGCCCCTTGGTCTTCACTCTCCTTCCCCCCTCATCCTGTCCCCACCTTCCCTCTTTATTCAGGGTGTCCATACGTTCTGAGGGTCTGCTACATGGGGAGGCATGCTTACTTCTTTATTTCCTGTGGGTCACCAAAACTGCCCACTGAGGGTCAAGGCTAGCCAAGGTGGATTCCTTTTAGGGCCTAACCTGTTTCTCCCCTGCCCTGGGGCTCTGAGTCTAGATGGCTCCCTCCTCTTTCTGAGGTCTGGGGGAGGGTCCCTCTAGGAAGCACACCTCATCTAGGGAGACCCTGCAAGGGGCCACCCTGCTCCTCAGCATAGGACCAGCCTGAGGTCAAGGCCTTCCCTGCAAAGGGCTGAGAGTGGGCCCATCCCCCAACCTGGGGGGCAGGGGAGCCTCGGCTTTGGCAGGAATGGCAGGAAGACTAGAACCAGCTCTGCGTGCAGGGTTAGACCAGGATGTCTCAGAAAAAAATAATAAAAGGGCCTCTTGCAAAGCTCCAGGGAACAGATGTTTTCCATTTGTAGCCTGCTGAGAGAAAGCACAGAGGGGAGAGGGGTGGAGAGAAAGGGAAGGAAGAGGAAGAAAACTGGAGGCACCAGGCAAGAGAAGAGGTCAGGAGGAGGAAGAGGAGAGCAGAGGCAAGTCAGAGGGAGGAAGAGAGAATAAGGAACTGAGGGGGCAGAGAGGGGCCCTCTGACACGCGGGTGCGGCAAGGCCGTTTGCTGGGGTGGCGACCTCAACAATGAAAATTCAAGGAAAATCTGGGTACAGTGAGTGCTCACCCAGCCCTGGCCAGGGGAGGCCAGGATGGGTGTGGGCACCACCAGGTCCTAGCAGCCAGGGCTGGGCCAGAGAGCATCAGGACGCAGTGCCACGGGTGCCTGCTGCACCCGCGCTGACTGTCCAGTGAGCACCATGTTTGGTAAAGTAGTGAGCAGGAGCCCAGGGCATATGCCTAGGGATACTGAGGCTAGGAAGAGGGGGTGCACTGTAGCCCCCAGACCTGTGGGCCTGTCTGCAGGTTAGAGGCCCTACCCTGGGGGCTGGACCTACCGGGGGCTGTCTGCAAGGCAGCCAGGAGCCCTCAGGAGGCCTCAGTCCTCTGGCTTTCTTCTGTGTTATCTGGCTTCCTGCCTAACTGGTATGAAGCCCATCAGAGCAGAGCAGCCGTACCTATTTTTCAGGGCCTATTCTCTGGTGTGTGGCCAGCCCAGCAAGGCTCAGGCCCTCTGGAAGCCCCAGGGTCTAAGGCAGAAGGGATTGGGAGCAGGTGGAGCCCCTTCTAATTGAAATCTGTTGATGTGAATGAACGATGTGGAGTCCCCAAGGGGGGCGACCAGGGACAGCCCTTGGAGACAGGGTGGCAAGTTGTAAACAGCATAATGAGCCGTGCCAGGGCCAAGTGGGCCAGGCCAGGGATGGGACTGCTGGGAGAAGGTCTAGGGGAGTGGAGAGCCTGACCTCCCGGGCCCTCAGCTGAGGCAAGCTTGGCGATGGAGGAAGCAGCCACCCCCCAACGCCCACACCCACACACTTCCTTCTGCTTCTCCTCTCCTCTCATGCCCCTGGGGGATTCTGCTGCAGTGCAGCTGGGCCCTCCAGGTCAGCACAGCGTCCCTTGTCCTCACCACCATCCAAATGCCTCTGCAGCCTTCAGGCCCCAGCGCTAATGCTGCCTCCCCCAGGAAGACTTCCCTGACCATACCAGAAGCACTGACCTGATCCCTCCTGAGTGCCCATGTAACACCCACGATTCGCACTTGTCACTCCACTTCTCTGGGTCTCAAGTGGTTTAGTGGCTCAGCTGCCCCCGCCCTACCCCTGCCTTTTCTCCCTCTTGTGGGAGGACCAGGCACACAGTCATTACTCTGTAGTTACACACCGGACACCCAGTTATGGAGGCAGCCTGTGCAGAGCCCCTGGCAGCAGCTCAGCAGCAGAGCAGCGAAGGAGAGCTGAGGCCAAGACGGCCAGTTCTCTGGCCACTGTGCCGCCCTCCTTGCAAGGCGCTGGGTTCAAAGCCTCCGTTTCCTGGCTTCCCCTTCCTGCGCTGTCTGCCTTGGGAGTCTCCCTTTCAGCCTGTCTCCAGGGACGACAGCCTGCATTCCTCTCCCTCACCGTATTCTGCGAGCCTCGCTTCTCTTCGCTTATTTAATTCTCTGATTCTCCCAAGTTCTCATTTCCAGTAGAGAAAAAGAGCACCCTTGCTCAAAAAGCTCTCTGTGGCATTTTAGGATGTGGCAAGCCACTTGGATTGCACAATGAGCCTTAGGCAGTGTTCGTGCTAAGTACCCCAGTGCTGTGTGTTACAGTCAAGGCCTTAGGCCTCCTTCCTGCTGCTTATCAGGACAGAAAGAGAGGGTGCCTGGGCCTGGTTTTTTTCCGCCACTCTCTGGGAGCTTCCCTTGGGATATCTGTTAGCTACCCCACCTTGACATAATCTGGACCGGGGTAACCTCAGCTCTCAGCCTTTACTAAAAACATTCTTAGCAAAACCACAAGTCAGACTCTGCTGGCCCTTCTGTGCTCCCCATCTGTGTCTCAATGCTTCTGTGAATTCAGCATGGGCACCAGCCGCGGGAGGGGGCAGCTGAGCCTGGAGGCTGCTTTGAAAGGAAGACTGAGTGCCCGGTGAGGGCCATCCAGCAGCGTTTCCAAAAGTGCCTGCGCGCGGGGGTGGGGGCGTGGGGGGGGGGTGCCTGTGCCTTGTGGGGCTGGCCTGGGCTGGAGAAACTGCGCCCTTTCCCACTGCTCTGGTTCTGGGCAGATCCCTTCCTGCCTGCTGTGTCTACTTCGGAGGGAGGACGCAGAGCTGCTGGAGAGCGCAGCCCTGGCTCTGCCCTTTCTCCCTGAGGGAAGAGGGCGAGGGCCCCACCTCCTTGGCCTGGTGTTTTAAAATGGGATAGTGCATGCCTCCCTCCAAGACTCATGGTGAGGAGTTTGGCCCATCAGCCCCCATCAATGCAGGTGGTGGTTTTTGTAGCTGTTGAGAGCATCACCTGATCTGCACTCCGCTCTGCCCAGGGCAGGCGCTCCCTGAGTTTCTTCTCCCTGGTCCTCCCACCCCATCCTGGGCAGGGTCACTTGCTTCTCCCCGGGCTCTGAGCACACTCCCACCTTCTATCAGCACCTCCTGGGAGACCAAGAGGAGAGCCACCTCACCTGCTTCTGTCCCCTTATTCCCAGACACAAGTGAACAACATTGAAAGTGAAGGGACATTGAAAAAGGGGTCAGAGTCACCCAAGAAAGCTCCTAGCTCCAGGGGACACCATGTCCCCACTGCCAGGCTCTGAAGTCAGACAACCGGATGCAAACCCTGGCTTCCTCACTTCCTCACAGGCCACTCCTGTGGCCTTAGGCAAGTGCTGAGGCCTCTCTGTGCCCAGGCTACTGCTCTCTAAAGTGAGGTAATGAAAGTACTTGTTCTGCAAGGTTTTTGTGAGCACCCACTGAGCCTCCACTTGGTGTGAAGCATTGAGCAGGGTGCCTGCCAGAGTAAGTGCTCAGAAACCATCACCTGGTGTTCCCACCGCATCCCACAGCCAGTTTGTCCAGTGCTGCGACTTGGTGGGATACTGTCCACCGCCTAATACTGGTTCCCCAGCTCTAAGGATGCGGGGAGAGGGCCGCTGCCTCTGACTCCCCACCACTCACACCTCCCACCGCCCTTCTGGTTTTGCAGCTGAGCTGTTCATGGAGCAGCAGCACCTCAAGGAAGCAGGTTTCTGCATCCAGGAGGCGGCGGGCCTCTTCCCCACCTCTCACTCGGTGCTCTATATGCGGGGCCGGCTGGCCGAGGTGAAGGGCAGCTTGGAGGAGGCCAAGCAGCTGTACAAGGAGGCGCTCACGGTGAACCCAGATGGCGTGCGCATCATGCACAGCCTGGTGAGTCAGACTCTCCCCTCCCCACCACCTCCCTCCCAAGGCCTCAGGGCCCTGGGCCCCCCTTGTCCCTCCTGGCCCCCCAGCTCCACTGCCTGCCACTTCCCTGCTCCTGATGTGCCCTAGTATCTGGGGGCAGAGGGAGAGACAGCTCTTCAGAAAGACAGCCTTTTCTTTCTTGTAGATGCAGGCCATTCCCCTTCAATCAGGGTCTGGGTTGATGAAAAAAATCTACAAGGGTTGGTTGATATTCTTTGTGACTTCCTTTTTGCTGTAAGTTTCTGTAAAGTGATCTAATCCCAAAGGACTTTCACTGTTACTCATTGGATCCTTGCCCTGGAGGCTAATCCAGACTCCAGGTAGCTATCAAAGATCTTCTTCCTGGGGGTCCAGACCCTCCCTGATCACTGGGCTGACTCCTCCCTTTCAGAGGAGCTCCACACCTCCTTGGTGGGATTCAGGGGGTGCTCTAGGTGGGCAGTCATGTCAGGCCTAAGTCAGGCTCACATTGAGAATGGTCCCTGGGGTGGCAAGAGGGTCCAGCAACCCCTGGTCTTAGGGACATGGGCTCAGGACTTGGGTGCCCAGGGTGCAGTGCCCTCCTTGGGGGAGGGTCAGAGGCTGGGAAGCAGGAGACTGGTGCTCTTGTCTGGGCCTTGCCTCTCTCTACCTGGGTGACCATGGGCAAGTCGGCCACCTTCTCTGAACCTTGGTTTTACTTATGTGTCCAGTGGGGACTCTGTGGTCCAAAAAACGTCTGTTGAGTACCTGCTGTGACAGGTGGTATGGGAGACCCTATAGATTACCATTTTTTCCCTGCCTTCCTTTGCTGCTTCCAGAGAGCAGGTATCAGGATAAATGTCATGATCTGCAATTGTGCAAGCTGCATATGCGCAAGTGATTTTTGAAGGATAATCTAGGAGCCCACAGTTAGCAACCGTCTTCTCCTGTCAGGGTCTGGGTTCTACCTCGATGTGCGCCTGTGAAAGTGCTTTGAGGAGAATGGCCGTTATGGTGTCCCTGGCGTCTGCCACATGGAGAACACGGAAGGATCGGGAGAATGACTTCTGATGGCTGAAGGCTTGTCATTGCCAGGAGGGATCTGATTTGTCCATCAGTAGAAGCCACAGGGAGTGAGACCTCAGCGCAGTGTTGAGCAGGATGTCCTAGCTCTTAGAGTAGCCCGGGCACATTCTCAGTAATCACCTGGTGAGAATATTGCCAAGAGAATGGAAACGTCACATGGGGAGGAGCCAGGCCAGGCCATCTTTGTAAGGTTCTTTCTTTCTAACCCTAGAGCCCTTGAAAATGGAATAGAACAGAAACTCCCAGCTCGGCTATTATTCCCGCTGCCTGATTTCTATAGGTTTCTAACAGGCCTGTGTGAATGTTCGGCCTCAGCTGAAGAAAGCCCATGCCGTGACCACACACCCTGGCCCACGTCCCCTCCCGAATGGCTCTGTGTTGCCTTACAGTCTGCTCCGCAAATGTTTGCTTTTTGCAGGGCGTATCGTCCTTCCTCCTGCAATTTAGACATTAGCTTCTCTGATAAATGCCTCGCCAGAGGTCACATCCAGAAACTTGATTAGAGCGGTGGGAGGGAGGATGTGGGCTCTGTCATTAGGCCTGCAGCCAGGTGGAGATGTCTGCCTTCCGCTGCATTCACAGATGTGAGCCTGTAGTCTAAGCCCCTAAAACCCAACAAAATCCAATAACAAGTACAATTTTGAAGTAACAGTGTACCATTTTTCATTTATGCTCATTATTGTTTGTAGCTATTTTCCTGAAATTGAAGCAGTTTCCAAGGGTGGGTTTCCATGGTAACTGAATAGCTGTCCAGAGTGGCTCCCTGCAGATGTTTCTGAAATGGTCCCTTTTCTCTTCCTGGGGTGCCTTGCTGATGTGATGAAATTGGAGCAACGCGGAGCCAGGCCTGCCCTCTTTTAAAGTTACAAGCAACCAGAGGGGCAGTTGGCTCCTGCGTGGGCAACCCAGCCCCTTTCCACACGCTCTGTTCCTGCCAGCATCCCACACATATGCATAAAGAATAGGAAATTTTAAGCCTGGGGAAGATTTACTAAGCAATCTTTTTCTGAAGAAAACAGTGAACACTTTGGCATGTTGATCTCGAGTGTTCCCAGATCTAAGTGTCTTCCCTGTACTGGCCTGAGACTCCGGATATCTAGGACCTCATCCTGGCCCTGACTCATTGGGTGATTAGGAAAAGACACACTTAACATCCGTGCTCCTGATGCCCCTTTGTAAATGAATAATGAACAGCACTTCTTCCCACCAAGCACAAATGCAACCTTGGAATCTTTTTCAATGTGATACGACATGATGGTGTCCGAGGTTGGTCTAAGTCAGTTTGACATCTGCGTAAGGGATTCATTATAAAAATAGTAGAGAGTGAGAGAGACACATCGGGTGTCTCAGCCTCTGTGAACTCTAGAGGTTGGCACAGCCTTGGGGAAGGAACTGGTATCCCCACTGTGGAGTCATTGCCAAGGCAGGCTCCCAGAGAGGACACCCTGGCCTTATCATGCCATTGTAGCTTTATGAGGACATTGGCCTCTGATAGGTACAAGGGGAAGGAGAGCTGCTCCTCCCCTGAGCGCACAGCTGCCCACCAGCCTGGGCAGGAAGAGCTCTGGTTGCCCAGTGAGCCCTCTGAGGTCGTGGGTGAGTCCCACTCCCTGAGGTCTGGAAAGAGGAGGGAGGAGATATTCTTAGTGTGCTGTGTGGGTGCCAGCTTTGGCCCTATAGTCCTTAGAGAGGACCCGACCTGTCTCTGCTCTGCTACCTCCCAGAGGCTGAAGAAAGCCCACTAGGAGTTGAAAGCTTTGCTTTTGGGAGCCGAGGGGCTGGCATTTTGGGTCCAGGAGCAGTTCTCTACTCTCCCTGTCCTGTGCTCCCTGCCCTAGATATGATGGGAGATGTTTCCGTGGTACTAGCTCCACCCTGGGCTAAACTTAAGCTTTTCCATTCAGCCTAGGCAGGAAGGAGATGCCACTTTGGCAGTTCTCTGCCAGGGAAGAGCCTCCACTATGCACAAAGCAGTGTCCACAGGACTTTGTCCGTCAAGCACTGGTCCTGCAGGCTGCCACCTACACTGGGCTCAAGGATAACCAGGGACCTTCAGGAGACTGGCAAGTGTGGAGAGAAAAAGGTGTGCTCTCTGCAGATGGAAATCAGATCACAGGAGCAGGTCTGACAGTCTGCAGTGCAGTCTTAGCCTTTCCTCCGGGAAGCTGGAAGCCCCACTCAGCTGGGGTATAATGTGAGAAGTCCAGCAGGGTCCCACCCAGGATTGGCAGGAGTGGGCTGGTTGGCCCTGCTCTTCAGAGAAGGCTTGAGGGGCTTGGCCAGGAAGGGATCCAGGCAGCCTGCACTGATCTCTTGGAGCCTGTCTCTGCCCTGCCCCCTCCCAGGATCCCCTCTGCACCGAGTACCCCCAATCCAGGGAACCCATACAGTGACTGATGGTCGGTCAGGCCACTGAGAGCCTTCCCAGGAGGGGCTTCCTTTGAGGTCACCTGACCTTCATGATGGGAGGGTCACTGGTTTTTCACGAGGCTGAGATTAGAGCACCCCATGGAATGGTTGGCTTGACTTGGTTTCCCAGTGTAGGGGAGAAAAAATAATGTTCCCTCTACCCTTCTGAGTTCTTAGCTGGGACCCCTGTCACAAAAGACAGATTAACAAGGGAAAAACAAACAGAAGTTTATTAGCATGTATACCTCATATATACATGGGAGACACTCAGGGAAAATGAGAAAATCTTAAAGAGGTGGCTTAGAACTCTGGCTTGTACAGCATCTTCAACAAAAAGCAATATGATTTTAGAGAAGCAAGGGGACAAAGAAAAAGGACCTTGAGTCTCTGGGGGCGGCAAATTGTGGGATGGCAAATAAATGGGAAAGTAATGGTAGACAAAGGCTAGTTAGCAAAGCTTGATATGTAGATTCTTCTGATGCAATCTCCAGGCTGATAAGGGTCTAAAATTGTGTTCCGTGATCAACCTTTGTCCTTCTTGGTAGAAAGGGGAGGACGGACACCCTTGTAAATGTATGTCCTGCTTTTAGGCAAATGGGGGAGGCAGACAGCTTTTCTTGTTTCTGCTACTTCTCAGTTGCTTTCAGCTCAAAATAATCCTTATGCCAAAGTGGCATATTTTGAGATGGCATATTCTGCTACTCTTTGGCAGCCACTGAAGAAAGTTCTAGCCCTGTCACAGACCCACCCGCTCTCCCTGCCCTCACCTTAGCTAAGGGGAGAGTAGATGCCTTGGTGCAGCCTGTCTGCACGGCAAGAGACAACTTGAAACCCTCAGGCATGAGTGTTCAGGGGAGGTGTCTGTGGTGGCACTCTGCCCTCCTCTCCCAGGGACACTCTGGAGGGGAGGTGTTTCCTGGCCCCTCCCCTGCCCCTTGCCTTCTCAGGCTTTCTTCTCTCCAGAACCTCTCCCTGCTCCTCAGACACCCCACGGCATGGGAAGACTGCTTCACATGAGCTTTGGCTCTGATATAATTCCCAGGATGCAATTTCTGAAGCAGTGCTGGCATGTGACCCAGCCTCTTCTCTCTCCAAATACCCCTGGCAAGATGGGAAGACAACTGCTGTTATCCACAGCCCTCTTGGTGAGCGTGTGCCAGTGAATTGTTCCCCTTCATCGGTTCCCTGCTGCTCCCAGTGTGGGGCAGGCAGCTTGGTTCTTTAAGCAGGTTTGGCTGTGAGCCCAGAGCCCCTCACCCCACCCACCCATGGCACATATGAAGTCTTCCGAAGCTCCCAACTACCAGCCCTGCTGCCTCCCTAAGGAGGGACCTCGGTCACCAAGGACTGGGGCTGTGCCCCTTCCACCCTGAGGTTCTGGGTTGGGCCTTTTTAGGTGCTCCAGGAATCTAACAAGAAGGCTCTGGTCTCTAAAGGCAAAGAGGTGAACTCTGGCTAAATAGAGCTTCATCCATCGCCACCCTCACTCCCCAGTTGGCCCCCTCCTCAGTCCTAGAGAGCAGGACCAGACATCATGGGTGACAAACCTCGGACAACCAGCCCTCAAGTTATGGGGGGCACTTGGGGATTCTTCCCTCACTGGGTGTCTTAGTCCATTTTGTGTTGCCATAGCAGAATACCTGACACTGGATAATTTATAATGAACAGAGATTTATTTGGCTCACAGCTCTGGAGGCTGGGAAGTCCAAGATCAAGGGGCCACATTTGGCGAGGGCCTTCTTCCCATGTCATCCCGTGATGGAAGGTAGACGGGCAAGAGAGCACATGAGAGAGAAAGGGAGAAGGGGTTCCTTTTACCAGGAACCCACTCCCGAGATAACAGCATTAATCCACTCATGAGGGCTCTGCCCTCTTAAGGGCCCTCTTAAAAGTCCCACATCTCAACTCTCCTGATTGGGGATTAAGTTTCTATCCCATAAATTTTGGAGGACACACTTAAACTATAGTCAGTTTTTTCTTCTATGCAATTAGGATAATAATTTAGGCCCTCGTGAGTTCAAGGGGTAGTTTTAGGGCTCAGGTGAGCTGAGAGCTTTGAAAAGATGAGTCAACATTGGGCATTTTTGTCACTATTCGCATAGGAGACTTGGTGGCATGTGGCCTGAGCCTGGGCCCCACCTTTGGCCAGGCTGATTTCTGTTGGACCACGTTTACTGTGGGATGAGGGTCTTTGCCCCAAATATCCTTGTGCTGCCGGGGTGGCCCATGACACAACAGTGTGCTGAGAAGACAGGGAGGAGGTGCTGGGCAGGGACAGGGACCTCAGAGCTGCCTTTGGGGTTGCTTCTAGGGTTGGTTGGCTGAGATGGTTTTAAGACTGCAGTATCTGAGCTGCCTCTGGACGAGGTACCTGCAGGTTGGAGCATGGTCTTCAAGTCCACCTGACCTGGACTTGAGTCCCACTTTGCCTTTGCTTGCTGTTTAACCTTGGCCAAGTTCCTTAACCTCTCAGGACCTCAGTGTTCTCATCTGTAAAATGGGGATTTCTATGCCAAGCACCTAGGGCAATTGTTAGAATTAGGTTAAGTAGTTCTGTAAGTGAATGGTCAAGTAGTTGGGGTTATTTTTTACCTTTTTCACTTTTAAATGTAGCTGCCAGGCCATTTTCAAGTGCTTTTGGTTTGCAGAAGGAAATGGAAGCCCTGAGCCAAGCCCTGGAGACTTAGTGCAGCAAAGCCGCTCGGTCCTCACTGAGTCCACCATGGGAATCCAGCCAAGGCTCAGATGTGCAGCACACACCCCCAACTGCCTATGGGTGAGACAAGAATGTACACAGTGCAAGGCCCTGGCTGACCTTAGCTAAAGGGGAGTGCAGCCTGCTTCGTAGTGGGGAATCTGAGTTGAGGAACGAGGGAGATACATTAGTTAACCCAAGGCCACTGGAGCAGAGGTGCTGTGGGGGGTGGGCTCTGGAGAGGCCCTGCATGGGCCATGCTCTGGCCTGTAGTCACACCAGGCTGGCTCAGCGTCTGTTTCCTGGCATTAGGGAGGAAAGGAGTCCTGAGCAGCTGAGGAATGAAACTCAGTGCCCAGCCTTCTGGAGGTTTCCTGATGCTAACTGGGCCGCAGTGCACAGAACAGCGGGCCCTCTGGTTTCTGGGGCCCAGAGGCCTCTTCTTCTCGTGCCCCGTGTCCCAGGGTCCAGGATGCTCCACCTGCTCTAGGCTTCTCCCTCCTTGTTCATTTCCTGAGCTGTGGCAGGTAGCTTAGAGGGGTCCAGGCTGCCTGAGGGAACAAAAAGACCCGGAAGTCTTGTCCTGGCCCACCAGCTCTGGTAGATTTGGAATACTGCCTCTGTTTGGCAGGATAGGTCAATAGGAATGTCTTGGCCATTTGATCTCCTAGTGAGTTCTCTCTTCTTCACACCCTGCCAGTCTTGCCTGAGGTCATGCTCCGTGATGGGAAAGCTGGGGAGAAGGGAGGGGAGGGTTCTGTAGGACCCCGCACCTGCTCGCTTGTGTCCGGAGTCCCCTCCCACCCCGCCTTATCCCTGGGCTGTTACCAACACGCACCCTGAGCCACGGCCCAGGACGTTTGGAAGAACTTAGGCTGGTGTGTGGGCTCCTGTAGTCCATGACCAACTCTGATGAGGAAGCCTAGAGGACACTTTTTGGAAGCCTCTCATAGATTCAGTTCAGAATGATAGCTGAGCACTCTTGGCTTAATTTAGCTCCAGAGTCAATTTTGTCAAGAAAGGAGTCAGAAATTCACCGTATCTGGAGGGTGTGACATGGTGCGGCCCTGCCCCTTTGTCCAGAGCTCCTACCCCAAACAGGCTATCACCCCCTTAGGCTGTGCCTCCTGCCCAGAGAGGGGAGCCTCTGTGACTGGGGCTCATTTCTAGAACCCAGAATCCAGAGGCCAAGCCACAGCCTCCTGACCTAGCCCCGAGGGCTGGGCCAGGCAGTACTCCAGGGTGGGCAAAGCCCCTCCCAACCCAGAACCTGATGCCAGCTCAGAAAGAGGAGAAAAGGCCCAGCCTCCTGCCTGGAGGAGGGGCCGATCCACTACCTGCTGGATCCTCAGACTCTGGAGTCCCCCAGGATGTGACCCACCCTCTGGTCAAGCCAGTCCTCGAGTCTCTTAACTTGGCCCCCGGCCGCTGCCCCTCTGAAGACAGACAGCCCCAGCCCAGCCAAAGAGGCCCATTGGTGCTCTTCAACATCTCTCTTCTAGAAGACCCAGGAAGAGAAGGGATAGGTGTGGGTTTGGCAACACGAGCGTGGCCACCCACTACCCCAGGACACCCCCTCTGAGGCTGGGCTCAGAGTAGGTCTGGGCCTTTCTCAGCAGGGGCCTCTTCCTTTGAGGCCCTGGGGGACTCTGTGCCAGCCAGGCATAGGGTTAGCATGCCTTTCCCCAACAGGGAAATGGGACCTGGCTGTGGCCTTGGAGCTGCCCCAGCTCCAGGAGGGACGTGGTGATGTGAGGGTCGGTTCTCAGCCTGGAGAGTCACCTCGGTTGGGTCCTGGTCTGGTTGGACAGGTTGAGGCTGACACACCTGATGGAATAGGGGAAGCCAAGAGCCTGGGGCTGGGCTGGAATGTGGGCCTCCCTGGAAGGCTGTGTCCCTGCTCCAGGGTGGCTGGAGGGAGTTCTCCCTGTATAGGTATCAGGCTCCTCCATTCAGCCCCCTATCCCCAGACAGGGGCTCCAGGGACCAGAAGGCTCTAGCAGCCTCCAGCTGATTCCCGGCTTCCCAGCTGGAAAGGCTGTTACAGAATCCCAGGAATGTGCCTTGAGCTCAGAAAGAAAATTCCCAAAATAACTTCTATAAATACTTGAGGGCAAGGGTGGGGAGGGAGCTCTCAGCCTGGTCCACAGCTGGTCCAGCACTGGGGCTGCTTCCCAGGGCAGGCCTCCCTCAAAAGAAGAAAAAGGCACACACACCCCAGGCCTTCCTGCTGCCCCTCCCCTCTGGGTAGCAGGAAGAATTAAAGGAGCATGGTAGTGTGCGGTGGCAGTTCTGAAAGGGAAGGCAAGACCCTCTTTCCCCCACCCACATGCTAGGCTGTAGCCCCTGGCTCCACACTGCACCTCCTCAGAGAACTTGACTCCTAACAGGTGGTTCCCCCACAGAGTCTCCATGCAGACAGTGAGACCAGACCCCAGCAGGGCCCTGGGATGCCCACCTTTTGTCACCCTAAAAGGCAGGGTGCCCACCTTTGTCACCGTAAAAGGTAGGGCTTGCTAAGCTTTGTGTGGGCAGTATCCCTGGCCAGGGGTCTAGGTCCGTAAGTGCCTCTGGTGTCACTGGCTCTGCGTCCCACCCGAGCTCTGTTGGACTGTTGTTCTGTGGGGAATAGCAAAGCAGGCAGGAGGCAGGGCCCTGTCCCTCACAGCCTGGGGACGGGCAGGGCAGGGATCACACACAAGAGCCCTACAGTGGCCCAGCGTGACCTCGAGGTGGTTGTGTGGGCAGGAGAGACTGTCGTCCTCAGGGAAGGCTTCCTGGGACAGCAGGGTCCTGGACAGATGAGCTCTGGCCAGATGCCCCTACCCTTAGATCCAGGAAGGGAGGGAAGGAGGAGTGGATGGAGGTGGCAATTTCTGGGGACTTGCCCTTTAGCACTACCCTTCCCTGAAACCATGCTGGTGGCTATAACCGGCCCAGGCACCCCCTTGGAGGTGCAGTGCCCTGTAGCTGTGAATAACTGGCACGTCTCATTTTCATCCCTGTGGGTGGGCAGCATAGCTGTGGCATCTTGAGGGGAGGGTCAGGCACCGAGAGCCTCCCAGCAGGTCCGGTCTCCTCTCTCACAAGGTGAGGGATGGGAAGATTCAACCAGGACACGTGGGTGGAAGTGGAGTGTTGGCTCTGTTCCCACATCTCCCTGGAGACTGTTCTCTGGGAGGGTGGGGGAGCCAGGAGGGTGTTGGCAGACCTTTGGCATGGTGCTGGGCTGGGGGCAGGGTAGGTGAGACCTCCCGTCTTCCTAGGGCCAGGCCCCGCCCAGTTGTTAGGCAGCAAACAGCGCTGAGTTGCTACCAAACATGAACTCGCTGGTGTCAGGGGCAGGTGACAGCAGATCTTGTTACAGGCCCTGGGCCTCGGGGCCCCAGCCTGACCCGAGCTCGGTGTCTCCTTTCAGGCTCTAAGGTCAGCACCCCAGGGTGGGGGGGCGTGAGCCAACCTCAGCCTACAGTCTTCCCCCACAGAGAGCTGTGCACTTTCCCAGTCTTCAAGAAATGGGTGGTGCCACCCCGTCCCTACCCTTAAGGGCCCTGCCCATCTTGGAGACACTGCCATTGGCTGGCTGCCCACCACGTGCCCCCTCTGCTGCACTTTTTCAAATTCCTCGTTGCCGAATCCTCACGATAGCCAGGTCTACAGACGAGGAAACCACAGCTCAGGGAAAGTTGGCCACTTGTCCATTGTCACAGCACTTGTCAGTGACAGGGCTGGGATTCCAACCTGCCAGGGCTTCAGGCCGCCGAGGCCTGGGCTTTTTCCTCTGCACAGACACACAGAGGAACCTACTGCCAACCTTCCAAACTGAGAATAAACCACTCCTCACCCCCTGCATGCGCACACACAGTTCAGCCTGCAGACACATCTGGCCCCTTCCCAAACACCCACACTCTTCTTGAGATCAGGGGTTTTCAAACTCGTTTTTAGAAGTGGAGCCCTTTTTTCCAAAAAACATCTCACGTGGAAGCTCAATATAGAAAACTTAGTGTGTCGAAGCCACTCCGGCCCTGCCCCTCTCTGGCCTTTCCCATCTGTCCTCTGTTGCTCCCTCATGGGCAGCACTCACAGGGCTCAAACCTTCCATTTTTGGTGTTTAATTTTGGTGTCTGGCGGCCCGTCGGCTGGCCTGCCTTCCCTCCTCCCTGAGGGCCCTGTTCCATTGTGAGCTGCTCAGGGTCCAGCCCTCGGACCGCGTGGGCAGAACAGCTTGGCCCAGAGCCCTGCTGGCCAGCAGGACGTTGCCTTTGGTCCTGGGCAGCCCTGAGTCAGCACCGCTCCCATCTGGCCAGAATGGGGCCCTGCCTGAGGCCCCACCCTGCCCACGGCTCCCCTGTCCTCCCCATCCTTGGCTGGCCTCCTCTGTGGGGTTCCTTGGGCATGGCTTTGCCCATGACTGACGGTGGTGCTGTGAGGACAGCCCCCTCATCCTTGTCCTCCCCTGGCCCCTGGCCACAGGCTCTCCAGCTGGGGCCTCTAGAGAGGGAGAGGTTTTTCCTAGGGCTCCCTGAGCACCTTCTCTCACTCTCGCCTGATTGGTTGTGTTCCAAGCTCTCGGAGGACTTTATGAAATCAGGCATGTGCATCTTCCCCAGTGCGTCTCCATAGCAACAGAGGGCCTAACTCTGGGGAGCTCGGTGAGGAGAAAAATGTTCCAGCTAAAAATGTACATGGCCATCAGTGGGCGGGCACCGGAGAGGGGGCTTCAGGCACATAGAAGGCAGCTCCCCACCCCCTCCCTGGCCCCCGTCTGTCCATGAAGTCAGCGGTGGGGCTCTACCTCCTACCTCCTATCTTTGAACAAGAGAGGGAGTCCCCCCACCTCCCATGCTGCCATCCTGTACTGCCTTCAAGGGCTGGAACAGAGATCAGTGGGACGGTACAAAGCAACCTTTCTGGGACCCAAAGCTGAAGGGGCCCCATCGCCCCCACTCTGCTCACTACCCTGTCCCCCCTGCCCCATCCCGGTGTGGGTGGAAGAGGATATAGAGGGGACAGGGGGCCAGTTTCACTTCCCAGCCCCTTTTTGGTGACAATTCCTGTCACTTCCTCTATCTCTCTGGCAACAGAGTTGTTTGAGTCAAACAGCAGGGCCAGGCTTCCTGGCCCACTCCTAACCCGGACCCCAGAGCCTTTCATCTCTGAGCTAATCCAGCCCATTCACCCAGCACTGCCCCCCACCCCCGTCCCCAGCCATCTGACTCTTCTCCTGTGACCCTCACCTGCCAGGCTGCGCTGGGTGCTCAGGTCCCAGGACCCAGATCTCCCCGGGAAGTTCAGCTGCTTGATACAGGAAAAGAAGCTGCCCCTCCCACCCCCAAGCTTGGGCTGTTCCCCTCTGGTGGCAGTGAGGAAGCCCTGTGATGTGCACTCAGTCTCATGGTGGCCCTGGGGTGACAGGCAGCTCTGTGGGGCAGGCTGCAAGGACTGAGAAGAATAATCCCATTTATTGAGAGCTCCCTCATGCCAGGCACTGTTCTCTGCACTTTACATATCCTGACTCCTTTCAACTTCACAGCAGCCCTCAAGGTAGATACTGTAATTTTACCATTTACAGATGAGGAAACTGAGGGCCAGAGAGTTTTGACCTGCCCAGGATCCCTGATGGGGAGACTCAGAACCAGTTCTAGTACCTTGAAAGTCCATCCCTCGGGGCCAGGAGAAACAGGGCTCCTGTGGTGTGTGGCCTGGGTGGCTGGGCTGAAGCAGGGACAGGTAGGATGTGCCCAAGACAGACACGGCGGCCTCTGGCTGGTGGCCCAATCACCAGGATGCCCGTGCCCTGGGATGCCCTCAGTAACCCTGCCCTGTGTTTGGTCTGTAGGGTCTGATGCTGAGTCGGCTGGGCCACAAGAACCTGGCCCAGAAGGTGCTTCGGGACGCCGTGGAGAGGCAGAGCACCTGCCATGAGGCGTGGCAGGGCCTGGGTGAGGTGCTGCAGGCCCAGGGCCAGAACGAGGCCGCCGTCGACTGCTTCCTCACCGCACTGGAGCTGGAAGCCAGCAGCCCCGTGCTGCCCTTCTCCATCATCCCCAGAGAACTCTGACTGGCACCATGGCAGCAGCAGGGAGGTGGCTGCCCCGTGTGGGCTGGAAGGAGCAGGCAGGCAGCTGGGATCAGGGGGACAGTGGCATTCAGGTGTGGGGCCTCAGGTAAATACATCTCTAGTCAACACTTCTGCAGGCTGTGGCCCTAGTTCTCCTCCTGGCGGGGCCAAGAGGGTCTTCCCAGATTGCTTCCTGGGTGCCTTGGGAGACAGTCTGGCTTGAACCCTAAGTGACTGGCAGAGTTGTGGTGACCAGACTTGCTCCCCAAGAGCTCGGGCAGGGGGAGCCTGACAGTTGTACTTCACCTCCACCCGTGCCTCTGCCTTGGGATCTGGGAGCCCAGCCCCATGCTCCGGGTCTTACTCCTCAGTCTCTGGACAGCACAGGTTTCTGGATCACTCTCAGGTCTTCCCCAGGGCAGTCACAGCTTGAAGAAACTGCTGGCAGGTGGGAAAAAGATGGGATCTCTGGGTTCCTCTCCGAGACGTTGGGTCAGTGGATGATGCCAGCGTTGCCCCTCTTTGCCCGCTGAGGCCAGCTGGGCCCTACCGTTCTCTTCCCCTATACTCCCAAGTGCCTTCGGGGCCTCTGGTATCTGAGCACTGGCCCTAACTCACTCTTCCATTTCCACCACCCCAGTCTCCCTGGGAACGTGCCCCAGGCCAAGCAGCCTCCTAGGCCCCTGGCCAGGGGCCCCTAGGATGGGCCTCAGGATACAAAACATGGTTACTGGACCCAGCCCTTTATGATACCCTGAGTCAACACATGGTTCCTTCAAGCCTTACCCTACAATGCAGGTCCCTCTAGGGCTAGCAGCGTGGAGGTGGGCAGTTTCTAGGAAGGTCCCCGATACATCTCATCACCCACAGCCCATTTTTCACCTTGGGCTTTCTTGGGTGACCCAAGCCCCACCCTGGCCATTTGGGTCCCCCTGCCTGGGTCCACATGGGGGCTGTGGTTGGAGACCTGAGGGGGAGATGGAGCCCAGCCCCTCCTTTCTGTGGCTGAGCAGGCCTCTGTGTCCATGACAGGCCCTGCCTGCAGGAGTCTGGGGGTAGCTGGGCAGACGTCCTCTCTGCCGGCTCCCCCAGCGCTGCTGTGTGATGCTCTCAGAACTCTTCCCTGAGAGTTGGCCCCCCAGAGCCTACCAGGGAAATCCTTTTGTATCTACACTCTGGGTTTTAGTTTTGATGCTCCATCAGGTACACTTGGACAGGTTCGGTGAGGGCTACCATGGTTTGTCATAGCCCCATCTCCTTGGAGGGAGCAGCTGTTGGGTGCCCCCCTCCGCGCCACACTGGCTCGGCGCTGCATGTCCCAAAGTGCTTCCCAAGGGAGCCGGTGCCTTCTGCCTTCCTGCGCCAGGCCAGGGGGCGCTGTGGGGGACGCTGAATCCTTTGCCTCTTCTTGGTTGAAGGATCCCTCTATACATGTATGTGTGTATATAAATATATATATTATATATGATAGAGATCTATTTTTTTCTGGAATTCTGTTAGAAAAATAAAGAAAAAGCAAATGCTATTGATTTATCTTGGGGTGCCCAAAGATGTTGGAAGTCAATTCTTGGTAACAGGAAATGCACCAAATGCATTTCGACTTTTAAGCATTCTCTCATTGGAAGCCACAGAGGGCCTGGCCAAGTTGCTGACAGTGACTTTGCAGATTGAATAAAGAGAACCTTGAAGGGGAATCAGGTTTGTCTGAAGCAGCACATTCATTCACTGGGCACACAGCCCGGAACAGGCCTTGAGCCGGCCCTGGAGAGGAGGGGGTATTGCAGGAGAGAGGCCAGAGAAGTCTTTGGGGCCAAGGCCTGGGATTGGGAGGGAGTATGGAGGAGGAAGGAAGGGAGGTTTCTCTGGGAAGATTTGGATTTGAGCTGGTAAGAGTGTTGCCTGATGGGGTTGGGGCTGAAGCCTGGAGGCAGGCAGGAGGAGGCAGAGGGGTCTAGGCGGGGTTGATTCTGGCCTCCAGCCTGTCCTTCAGGTGGTCCTGAGCCCCCTGCTACCTCTGGGACACCGCCAGGAAAGGCCAGGGCTGGACTCATCATCTGAACGGGAGAGACTGACCCTCGGGCCTTGCGCCAGCAGCAGCACCAGGGGAGGGGTGCGGGGGAGGATTCAGGCCGCCTGATCCCCGCCTCTGCCGAGTCCGCACCAGCACACTCTTAACAGATCAGTCATACCACACACCAATATACTGTGGATGTTACTGTTATAACATGCATCAAATCAATTTTAAAGAATGATGCAAATTTATACAACTCTTTTCTTCGTGTACCCCGAGGGATCACCTGCTGCAGGCCACAGCCACCCCACTTTGAAGATAGCTGCCCTGAGGCTTCCCCTCAAACTCAGGGCTGGTCTGCATCTGTCCAGACTCACCTCCTACTCTGTGCCTCCCGGCGGCCTGGCTGCCTCCATGCCCCCCCTCCGCCCTGCTCAGGGCTAGGCATTGCTGTCCTCGTGAGGAACGGCTTTGCTTGGAGCCTTTGGGTGCCCAGCTTCTCTTTTGCTGTGACCTTTATTTAAGGTAACACATAAATGAACTTTAGTGATTGAACACAATATCAGATTACTTGTCGCCCACAAACCCTCAATGGACAGCGAGGAAGCCAGCTCCCTCATCAGAACCTGTTGTGCCAGAATGAGGGCTAGAGTCTTGGGACAGACTTGGGGCTGCCTAGTGCCCCATAGACCACCAACCCATTCACCACTTTCCAGGACACAGCTCCATTTGTGCACTTCAGTATTAATAGTGTTTATCTGCAGGCACAAATATGAATGGAATTTCAGCCCCCACCACCCAGACTCCCTTCTGGTACCAAAGTGCTCATTGTTGGATTCGCAGCCCCACCCAGCACTCAGATGTCCTCACTGTGCAAATATTTCTCGGCCTTAGGAAGCCTCCAGCTAAACAAACCTGCCCATGTGCCCACCCATGCCTCCAGGTCTTGATGACAACCCACGGTCAGGAAGCCTCACAACTAAGTGACCTGTGACCAACCCACGTGGTACTGATCCAGAGGATCCTGGGAGGCTGGGGGGTCCTGACTGGAAAGTATCCTGCTGTCCCCTGACAGAAACTTCTTAGAATTTTCATCAGGCTCTTTCAGTTGCAAAGAACAGAGACTCACTGAAGATAAGAGACAAGAGGGAGCTCCCTGAACTGCAGTGCACAGGCCCAGGGCCAAAGCAGCCACACAACCATGATGGAGCCAGCGCGGGCTTGAGGGTGCAGCTCTACCGCTGACTGGATGTGTGGCCTTGAGCAAGTTGCTTAACCTCTCTGTGCCCGTTTCCTCATCTGTAAAATAAGAATAATTGTGGAATAGTGCCTGCTTTGTGGATTATGTCAATGAAGTGAGAAAAACACGTCAAGAGCCTAGAACAGTGCCTAGCCCACGGTAAATGCTCAGTACATGTGAGCAGTTGTTTCTGCCCACTCCCTCCTCCTCTCCCTGCTGACTGGCTTTGCTCACCCGGAGGTGTTGCTCCCCCAGGGCTATGTTCAACACTACCCCAACCCTCCAGCTAACCGACCTCCTACAGTGCTGAGGCCACTCCTCTCTGAGCAGCTGAGTCTTGAACAAGAGGATCCAATTGGTCCCACTCATTTTGGGGTCACTCAGCAGCCTGTAGACTGACTTCCCTTGGGTAGGTGACTTCCCCTGACCCAGTCAGCTGTGACCAGAAGGCATGGGCCTCAGGACACAAAGTATGGACGCTAAGGCAGCTGGAGTTCTGAAGGGGCAATGCCCTGGCCCCTTCCAGTGCCTGTGTCAGCCTGTCACCCCTCACACCTTGCCCTTCTGGGCCCCCTGGAGGGGGCAGACAACAGAACACACCCACCCTGAACAGCCCTCCTTTCCCCTTCACTGTCATCATCACCTCATGGTACATCCAGGGGGGGCTCCTGTCCTAGCTCTCATCTCGGAATGAAGATGACAATGACAATACTAACAGCTCCACACTATACTGCTTATAAGGTGTTTCACTTATCTGTGAACTCTTCCTCCTTTGGTAGTCAGCAAGCTTGGGAGGTAGGTTTTGTTCCTGAGAAAAGTGAAGAGATCACTGTGCCTCCGCGCAGTTACTTGGTGTACGGTGGGCTTGAGAACGCAGGACCAGTGCTCTGCCCACTGCCGCCGTCTGAAGACACTGCATGGTACGGGCTCACCATCATCACCACAGCAGAAGGACCCCGCTGGGATCCGTGGAAATTTGCATCACCAGGGATCCTCTATGGGAGCACCCTGGGGGAGGACACAGGGGTCCAGGGGCCTCTTGAGTGCCCAGAAGCCACCCCCTGCCCCCAGCTTCACCACACAGGCTGGAGTAGAGAGGAACGGACAGCACTCAGTGCTGCTTACCACCCCAGCCCCTCTGCAGCCGGCAGAAGCTTCTTAAGCAGAGGTCACACAGAGGCTGGGCGTCCCCCAAATAGGAAGGGTGTTCAGAAAATGTCTGAAAGCATGAACAGGTCCCCCATGGGAGTTATGCGTTGGGCCGTGGGACTCCACTGTCCTGACCACCAGCTGACGGGACTGTGGCTGGGTTCCAGAACCAAAGCGTGTCTTCCGTGGGCTGGCGCACAGGTCCACGCAGGGGCAGCCCGCAGGTGGGGAGGGCGTCATTGTTCTCCGATTCTCCCTCACTCGCTCGGTCTCTCACTCTCTTAACCGTCTCTTTGGAATTTGGCAAGAAGTTAAATCATTGTGGGCTTCTTTAAAAACACTTATTTTTTTTTAACCATGTGAGGATAGGTTGCATAAATCATGCCCCTTTACCCCTTAATACCTCTGTGTGTTTTTGCCAAGAACAAAGGTCATCCCCTTCCCTAACCACAGCACAGGTAACAAATGAGGACATTTAACACGGCTACCACACTCTTACCTACTCTACCACCCATGTTCCAGGTTGGGCACTGGTGTTCCTTAGAGCATCACCCTCCTCCAGCCCAGACCACACACTCCACTGCTTGTCTGCTCAGTGTTGTTTACCCTCAACAGCTCCTCTCTTTCCTTGCCTTTCATGATGTCGGCACTGCCAAGGCCGCAGAGGGCCCGGCCTCTGCAATGTGGGCGTGAGACAGACAGAGAGGGGAGCTGTCGGGGGTGGGAGTAGAGGCTGGAAAGAGCAGAAGCCTGGGGGCAGAGAAGAGGACGGACAAGAGTTGGTTGGTAGGAGCTGCAAGATAAACGCAAAAATGAAGAGCAGGTGAATCATTGCAAAGGCAGAGCTCTGGGATCAAAGGAAATGGCTGCCCACTTTCAAGGCACAAAAAGGAGATGGAAGCCCTGGAGCTCCATTCTGTCCTGAATGAGCCTTCCGACCCCCGCAGCCTGACTTTGAGGTCAGGATTCCCATCTGCTGTTTCCTCGTATCCGTACAGTGACCCCCATGAAGACGTGAGAGCCCCTGGCTGTGTGTTTCTGGCAGCCCTGTCCATCCCTAGAGAGGCTCACTCCAATTCCCTGCACCATCCTCTTGTGCGCCTGGAGACCAGCCTGGGAGAGGGACTCTAGAGCCTCACTCGTGCTTTCATCCGCGGCACACACACCAGCTCAGGAAGCACATGTGCCAAGATGGGAAAGGGAGCAGGCATGGGGAGACTCTTGCCGAAGAAGAGCAGCTCTGGCCCTTCTCCACATGGAGGCCGGGAGCACAGACAGCCTCCTCCAGGGTCCCCACGCCTGGGTAGTCTCCCGTCACTCTGACTATGACCTCTTGACTTGCTTCAGCTTGGACGCAGAAGGAAGAGGCCATTACAAGCTCCCTTGCTCCTGTCTGTGCCAAGCCTGGAGCCATCTCAGGAGCCCAGGACTCGATCCCCTACCCCGAGCAAGGCCCACGGATCGGTGGCTTTGGTGACTGACGCACCACTCCACTCCCAAGAGCACCCCACCAAGGGTGCAGGGGCTTTGCACAGCCTGGCCATGTACACACTGGGCTGAACCCACAGGGGCTCCCTCGGGCTGTGCCAGGCTGGGGCAGGGCACTCTCCTCCATGCAGAGAGCTGCGTTCTGAGCTGGGTGCTGTGCCCTCCTAGGTCTTGCCCTCCTTTTCTTCCTCTTCTCCTTCTTCCTCCTCAAGTCTATCAGGTCTCCTGGGGCCCCACAGAGCCATGCCCTCCTGTATCCACTCACATCCAGCAAGACCTCTTTCCAGAATTCCTACTGGGGCTCCTTGCCCTTCATCCTTCAAGACCCTTCAAGTCCTTCCCATGTCTTTTATTATAGAAGCCCTCCCCCACCCACCTTCCACCACCCACCTTATGGGCCTTCACACTTTGTCAGAACACCCAGGCCAGTACAGGTCCTGTGGGTCCTGCTTCCTGGGTCAGACCCCCACATCCAACACACCTGCACTCAGCCACACCTGTATGTGCTCCCTCAAGTGGAACCCCAGCTGGGCTCCAAGGAGGCCCTCCTGCTGCCAGGAAGCTTGGGGTGCAAATGTAGAGTAAGGCCACCTTGTCCCCCCCCACAGGCTGACCTTGTCTCTCTAGCCAGATGGACTTGCCAGAGCCACATACCATCCCGTTTTATACCCTGGTGGTGTCTGGGAGGGGGACTCTGCACATAGGCCACAGCCCTCCTGAGTCTATTATGGCTGCTCAAGGGCCTGCGATTGGTCCCAAACCCATTATATTTTCTTAACAAAGTTACACAGTTATTTAATCCTACTCTATAAATTAAATTATTATAGAAATATGAATCTTCACTATTAGGATCTTCATCAAAACACTGGAACACACGGACCATTGAACACAACTTTCAGAACCTTCATATCCATGTCCATCTAAGGTATTTCAGATAGAGCACTTTTAAAATCCTTGAATAATGTGGCCACTGGAGATTTTATCTGGAGCTATAAGTACTATTTGTAAAACATTAGGTGAGTTCCTCCCACCCCCCAACCCCATTCTCCATAATGCAACTTTTAACTAGATTGCTTTTAAAGTGACCTGTAGAGGGCTTGTTTATAACATCTAACATGTGCAACCGTTTGATTCCTGGAGCTCAAACCTCCAGGAATGATTTCTAAAGCAGCTCCAAATTTCTTTACCTCCTTTAAAAAAAAAATTTACTTCATCAGATAATTTCTGTCAGCATCCACTGCCAGCAGTGACTGAGGTTATTCAGGCTAATAGATCTTCCCTAAACAGTACTTTGTGGTTCAGAATAATCCAAGGAGCCTCCCCATAATTCAAGGTGACTTTATACAAGGCTTCTTTCTGTTTCCTAGTTGATAACCGTGAGGGGAAGCCCTCACTTTTTCTCGGACCACATATAATATTCATTGAGCACCTAGTATATGCTAATGTTGTGCTAGACCCTGGGAAATTCACCTCTATGATCATGGAACCCACAATCCAATACTGGCCTTAGCAAGGATCTGAGCTGGAGCACTTATAGGAGGCACTGACCCTCCTGGGAGGACAGGGAAGGCTACTTGGAGGTAGCACATCAAGGGCCAGAGGCGAGGGTAGTCTTCAGGCAAAAGGGCACCTCATTCCCTATCCCAACTAAAGGTAGGCTGCATAATGTCCCCTGAAGGTACCCATGCCCTAATCCCCAGCACCTGTGACTATGTTGTCTTACATGGTAAAAGGGACTTTGCAAATGTGATTAAATTAAGGATCTTGAGATGAAGAGGCTACCCTGGATTATCTGGGTGGGCCCAAAATAATTACAAGAGTCCTTGTACAAGGAAGGCAGGAGGATCAGAGTCAACAGTAGGAGATGTGAGGATGGAAACAGTGTTTGAAGTGATTGGAGGAAGGGGCCATGAGCAAAGGAGTGCAAGTGGTCTCTAGAAGCCAAAAAAGAGAAGGAAACAGATTCTCCTCTCAGAGCTTTCTAGAAGGAGGCTGCTTCCAGAAGGAACCAGCTCTGCCAAAACCTCGACTTTAGGCCAGTGAGACTGATTTTGAACTTCTGACCTCCAGAACTGTAAGATAATAAAGTAGTGTTGTTGTAAGCAGCAAAGTGTGTGGTCAACTGTTACAGCTGCCTCAGGAGACTACCGCAGATGGTTTGGTCAACAAGCTACCCCTGGCATAGGGTGGGCGCCAGGGCTCAGGGAGACCTTTGTAAACCTGGGCTCTGGCCTATTCTGCAGTCCAGCTCCCACGCCCGGCCCAGGAGGGGCCGAGGAGTAGAAGCCTGAACAGGCGTGCCCCTGACTGGCATGTTTCTGAGTGTCCTCTCTGGTGCTGTTGAATTGGGGAAGCTCCAGCAACTTCCCTTCTCCTTGCCGGCCTCCATCCATGCAGGACCTTTGCGCGCTGAGACTCGAGAGGGACGAGGGGCAATGGCAGCCTTTCCCAAGCCCTGTGTCCCACTGGTACCCACACAGCTCCGAGCACACTGTGGGGTGAGTTGGATGGAATGCTTGTCAGTGCCAGCCTCCTGCCCCCACCTTGCCTGCTCTGCTGACCAGAGACACAGGGTCACGGCCCAATTCCGCCTGCCCGCAGTTCTCAGGAACTGAGTGCACTCCTACCCAAAGCAGCCTCAGCACCCTGCCCACCCTCGCCATGCTGGTCAGGGCCCACTGAACCCCCATCACTCTCCAGAAGGATGGTGCCTTTTTCTGGGCTTGAAGATGGGCAAAGGTGTTGTTAACAAGGCAATGAAGAACATCCGCTGGGAGGCCCTATGCCAGTGTTCACCCCATGAGCCCCTTCTCCTCTCGCCACTCTGTACCCCACCCCACCCCCCCGGTCTCCCATCTCCCTTGTCCTCTCTTACCAGCCCCACCAGCCTCGCACAGCTCCAGCCTTGGCTCCTCCTGCCATCCAGAGTTGCCTTTTCTCTGGGGAGGCTACAGATAAGCCCAGCTGGTTTCTGGGTCTCAATCACTGGCCCCCCAAAGCCCACCCATCCCTGCTAAGGAGAGGGTAGATGGATGGGCCTGGTAGGATGGGCAGCCTTGCAGCCCAGAGGCCCTGAATCCAGAGCCCCCCAAGCCTTCCCTTTGGGCCTGGCAGGGTCTGCATGCCTGCAGCCCTGCCCTTGGCCAAAACTAAAGGGTCTGTGGGTACCCCAGCCAAGAGTCAGACTAGCAAGGAGTGCCCTGCTTGTCCTTCTACCCAGAACAACCGCCACCTGGGAATGCTCCAGGCACTAGTTTCCCCAGAGAAACTTCCACCCCTCTTTAGCCAGATGCTAAAATGGATCAGTATCATCTTCATACCTGAAGAGTAACTTCCTAGGCCAGGGACCCTGTCTTCTTAAATCTTTAGGGTTGGGGGAACCACCTGCATTCAGGCTCAGAGTTATTGGTTACTGGTGCCTTCACACCATCTCAATGGTGGTTCTCAACTGTGCCCACTCACTGGAATCAGTGGGGTGGGGACTGGGGAGGTGGGTTGGTCTGTCTGGTAGCTGCCAGGCACCAAGATTTTTAAATGCTCCCCAGGGGATTCTAACATGCAGCTTAGGTTAAGAATCACTGATTCAAGCCAAAACAATCTTGAAAAAGAACAGAGCTGGAGGACTCACATTTCCTGATTTTAAAACTTACTACAAAGCTACGGTAATCAAAGCGGTATAGTACAGACATACAGACCAATGGAATAGAATAGACAGCCCAGAAATAAATCCTCCAATACATGGTCAAATGATTTTTTTTTAATTTTTAAATTTTTAATTATTATGGGTGCATAATAGTTGTCCATCTTTTAGGGTACATGTGATGTTTTGATATAGGCATTCAATGTGAATTAATCAAATCAGGGTAATTGGGGTATCCATCACCTCAGGCATTTAACATTTCTTTGTGTTAGGAACTTCCAATTCTACTCTTTTAGTTATTTTAAAGCATACTCTAACTTGTTGATTATAATCACTTTGTTGTGCTATCAAATATTATTCATTCTAACTAACTATATTTTTTGCACCCATTTACCATCTCCCCTTTATCCCCTGCTCCCTACTACTCTTCCCAGCTTCTAGTAACCGTCATTCTACTTTCTGTCTCCATGAGATCAATTGTTTTTAATATTTAGCTCCCAGCATGGGAGATTTGTCTTTCTGTGCTTGGCTTATTTCACTTAAAATAATGTTCTCCAGTTCCATCCATGTTGTTGCAAATGGCAGAATTTCATTCTTTTTTGTAGCTATATAATATTTCATTGTGTATTGTATACCACAATTTCTTTATCCATTCATCTGTTGATGGACACTTAGGTTGATTCCATATCTTAGCTACCATGAATAGTGCTGCAGTAAACATGGGAGTGCAGATATCTTTTCAATATCCTGAATTCCCCTCCTTTGGATATATACCAAGCAGTGGAATTTCTGGGTCATATGGTGGTTCTATTTTTAGTTCTTTGAGGAACCTCCATACTGTTCTCCATAATGGTTGCACTAATTTACATTCCCACCAACAGTGTACGAGGGTTCCCCTTACTCCACGTCCTTGCCAGCATTCATTATTGCCTTTTTGATAAGAGCAATTTTAACTGGGGTGAGATATCTCATTGTAGTTTTGATTTGCATTTCTCTAATGACTAATGATGTTGAGCATTTCTTCAT
This sequence comes from Daubentonia madagascariensis, assembly GCA_023783475.1. Lineage (NCBI taxonomy): Eukaryota > Metazoa > Chordata > Mammalia > Primates > Daubentoniidae > Daubentonia > Daubentonia madagascariensis. The sequence continues at coordinate 40,213,967 of JAKFHU010001035.1, forward strand.
ATACCCATTTGTGTGTCTTCTTTTGAGAAATGTCTATTCAGATTCTTTGCTCATTTTTAAATTGGATTATTTGATTTTTTTCCTATTGAGCTGTTGTAGCTACTTATATATTCTACTTACTAATCCATGGTCAAATGATTTTTGACAAGGGTGCCAAGACCATTTAATGGGGAAAGGACAGTCTTCAATACATGATGCTGGGAAAACTGGATATTTACATGCAAATGAATGAAGTTGGACCCTACCTAACACCATATACCAAAACTAATACAAAATGGATGAAAAACCTAAATGTAAAACCTAAAACAATAAAACTATTAGAAGAAAACATAGGGCAAAGGATTCACAACATTGGATTTGGTAATGATTTCTTGGGTATGACAAGAAAGGCACAGGTAACAAAAGAAAAGATAGACAAATTGGACTTCATGAAAATTTTTAAAATTTGTGCAGTAAAAGATACTATCAACAGAGGAAAAAAAGGCAACCCACAGAATGGAAGAAAATATTTGCAAACCATTCATCTGATAAGGGATTAATATCCAGAACATACAAATAACTTCTAAAACTCAACAACAAAAAAATGTGATGCAAAAATGGGCAAAGGACTTGAAGAAATATTTCTCCAAAGATATACAAATAGCTTATAAGCACGTGAAAAGATGCCCAACGTCACTAATTATTAGGGAAATGAAAATCAAAACTACAATGAGATACCACCTCACATCCATTTAGAGTGGTTACTATCGAGAAAACAGCAAATAGGCCAGACATGGGTGGCTCACGCCTGTAATCCTAGCACTCTGGGAGACCGAGGCAGGAGGATTGCTTGAGGCCAGTAGTTGGAGAACAGCCTGAGCAAGAGTCAGACCCCCATCTCTACAAAAAATAGAAAAAATCAGCCAGGCATGGTGGCACATGCCTCTAGTCCCAGCTACTCGGGAGGCTGAGGCAGAAGGATCGCTTGAGCCCCAAGAGTTTGAGGTTGCAGTGAGCTATGATGATGCCACTGTACTCTGGCCTGGGTGACAGAGCAAGACCCTGTTTCAAAAAGAAAAAAAAAGAAACCAGCAAATAACAAGTATTGGCTAGGATGTGAGAAATTAGAACCCGTGGACATTGTAGCTGGGAATATAAAATGGTACAGCCACTGTGCAAAACAATATGGTGGTTCTTCTAAAAATTAAAAACTGCCATATGATCCAGCAATTCCACTTCTGGGTTTATACCCAAAAGTATTGAAAGCAAGGTCTTGAAGAGATATTTGTTCACCCGTGCTGATGGGAGGCAGCATTACTTGCAATAGCTGAAACATAGAAGCAACCCAACTGTCCATAGATGAATAGACAAGCAAAATGGGGTATATACGTATAATGGAATATTATTCATCCTTAAAAAGGAATGAAGTTCTAACGTGAGCTACAACATGGATGAACCTTGAGGACATTATTCTAAGTGAAATAAGTCAGTCACAAAAAGAAGTTCTGTATCATTCTACTTACATGAGGTACCTAGAGTAGTCAAGATCATAGCGACAGAAAGTAGAATGGTGGTTGCCAGGGGCTAGGAGGAGGGAGGAATGTAGAGTTAATGTTTAATAGGTAAAGAGCTTCAATTTTACAAGGTGAAAAGAGTTGTGGAGATGGGTAGTGATGGTTGCACAACATTATGAATGTATTTAATACCACTTAACTACAGTACATTTTAAAATGGTTAAGATGGTAAATTTAATGTTGTGTGTCTTACTACAACACAGAGAAAGAAAGGAAAAGAACCTCTGATCCCAAACTTGTAGATGAACTGTGTTTTTAAGATAATAGGGCTTCAAAGTAATCCTGGGACCAGAGATGATCTGGTCTCAGGCCCAGCTTCAGAGGTGATGCTGGAGACAGGAGACCATCGCCTAAGCCACCTGTGGCCCTTGGCCTCAAAGCCTGTGCCTGCCACTCATCCTCAGTCTCGAAGGTCTCGCCTATAGGCCCAGAGAACAGTGAGGGGGTGGGGTGGGGAGGGATGGCAAGAGGAGTAAAGGGGGAGGGAGGACAAGCTGTCCCCTCTATGCTGTGACTTTTGACATGCTCTGACTTAATGGAGAGGGAACTGCACAAGGAAACAGCACAAGATATTTGCAGCCAAGAAGAGACAGTCCCTTAAGTTGCAGACAAATTGAAAGGAGAGTTGGTGGGGGGTGGGGGGTGGTATGTGTGGGAGGAACAGAGGGATGCCGGGGCAACCAGGGCAGGCACCTAGAGAAGTCACCCCCAGAGGGTCGGCTATTTGAGACCCTGCGGAAAGTCCCTCCCGGGCGTAGGATGGGGGGCAAGCCCAATTAACATGACAGTTCCTCACATCTGCAGTGCCCTACGGCCCTTCTACGCCATCCCAGATGTGACGTTTGATGCACACCACAGCCCTGGTGGTGAGGTGCTCAGGCTCAACGTCTGTGCAGGTCTGCCCAGCCTCTCCTCTTCTTTCATCCTGGAAATATTGTCCCAGGGTTAGGCTCATGGCAGGAAAAAGCCATTCAGAATCCCTCTGGTCTTCCTGGGAAAGCCTCCCCCAATCTGTATGAAATACTATAAAAACACTAGGATACGCCAAGGAGGAAAAGTAAAATCACTCTTCTTATCCTAGTTCCTGCAGCCTCTGCTACACCTGGGGCAGCGCCTCCGAAATAACAAAGGAGGGTGAGGGCAGACCGAGAAGAAAGATGGGTCCGAGGTTCAGGCACCCCCAGCTCCAGAAAGGAGGCCCAGCCCGTGAATGCCCCTGAGGGACACAGAACACAAGGCAGTCCAGATGGCCCTGTGGAATGTTCTCCAGTGGTTCCACCTCCAGGCAAAGCCTCTGCAGGCCCCCCATGTCCCCTCCCACAGGCTGGTCAAGACACTCTCCCCTCCTTATTCTGAGAGGGTCTTCATTCTCTCCCAGGACACCGGGGAGCTGCCCCCCACCCCAGTTACGCACACCCCACACAGCTGGGGCCCTGACACAGTGTCTGCACCGAGGGCCTAGGCCCTCCTGGCCATAGCTGATAGCCCAGGGGTGGACCCCTGACCCAAGCTGGCCGACTGGATCCTCTCTCCTGGGAATCTGAGACTTGAACCAAGGAGGTACTGGTAGGGTGTTGCCTCAGGAAATGGTGTGAGGATAGGCTGAGGTCGCCACATTTGATCCTACACACATAAAGAGTCTGTGAAAGTCAGCCTCCAGTGGGAGGAAAGCAGGCCCGAGAGGGAGAAGCAGAGGGACACAGAGAGCGAGCTCCTGCCAGCCCTTGCTTTGCCCTCTTGTCGGTAACATAGCTCTAAATCCTTATGGCACAACCCTCCTCTTCCCCTTGCTGGTTGGACGGGTTCCTCTAACTTCCCATCAGTAAGCCTCGGCAAAGGCACATGTGATGACTTCCTGCCTCTGTCTCCTTCTACAACCGCTTCCCTGAGGACCAGGTGCCACCTGAGACTCTGCTTCCTGGAGAAAACCCTGCCCGTCAGAGCCGCCAGCCATTACTTGCAGATGGTGTAGGAAGCTTTAACCCACTTGGAGAATAAAATTCGAAACCGTCTGCCCTGCAGCCATCTTCTGATCAAAGTGGGACGAGAGACACTACCCTGAGACATCCATCAGATCTGCCAAGTGGCTGTTTTCTGCTCCAGAGGAATGCAACGCAGGGAGTTTCTTCCACAAACATGAACAGATGCCGGGAGATGATAGCCTTCCCTTCCTTGCCCCGACACGCATTTTGTAAGTCTAGAGAAGAGAGGTGTTTTTCCTCCTTTGAAAAATAACAAAATATAAGCATTTTTATTAGGTTTTTGTTAGTTTTTTTTTTAGTTAAAAAAAAAGATTCCTTCCAATTATTTATTAACGACTCTGGAATGTCTCCAGCCTTTGCTGAGACACTGGCTATCATGCCTAGGATCTGCCTAGCTAGAGTTCCCTGGGTAGAAGGCATGTGGCCCCAAGCTTCTGAGGACCCTCACCCCCCTCCCACACCCTCACTCGCTGGCAAGCTCCACTCCTCTTAGTCCAGGCTTCCTCCGTTCCCCCCAGCAAATGTGGGCCTTGGCCCAGATAGGGTTGCTCGCCCTGAACCCTCTTCCCTCTCCTCTGCCAATCTCCACCTCCTGGTCCCTTGGGCGCCAGCCAAGCTGCCCTCCTGCACGTGGCTATGCTCTACCTCCCGGGCTCTGCCTACACTGCCTTCTCCCTCCTCTGAACGCCTGCAGCCTTCCTTGTCACAATCGCTCCTCTGTGCACCTGGTGCAACGATTTGGTGGCTTCCTGAGACTACAGCGGTCTTCCTGTTGGAACTCCATCAGTACACGCTGCCGCTGAGCTTCAGACACGGGGCGGTGGGGCAGGAGTGTCTTGACACAGCTCGCTCAGCCTTCCCTGAGCCAGGATTGACCTGGTCCCTTTCTAGGCCTGTCTCCCCTAACAAGCCTCCCAAACTCAGTGGCGTGCCCAATTCGTCTTTGCTTCAAGCCTCCACTCCACCACCCCATTACAGGACCTTGCATGCAGCAGGTACTCAAAATACTGTCACTGACTTGAAACCACAGTACTCCCCGGGTTGAATCAATATTGTTATTTTCAAGGGGTTGAAAGAGAGAACGAACCACCTTTTGGGTTCCTGTCAAGGCTCAGCATGGCCTCGGTTTAATGTCGACTACCCAAGGAAGTCTTTAAGAGGGCAGCAAGATCTCACAACCCTGACGCGGCTGAGACCAAGGCCGCACAGAGCGCAGCCCAGACACATCCAGGCCTGCCCAAGCTGCTCCAAGAGCAGCCCAGGGGCACAGGCTCTCAGAATATGCTCTTTGGTAATAAGCAGAGTGAGCATATAATTTACTGCTCAAACCAGGTCACGTTGAGAGTAAATTGGTAATTATGCTGGGACTATTCCAGATAAGCAAGCAGAATGGTCACGCCAGGCAATCGATCATGTTCTGTGGTCAACCCCCGCTAAGGAATAGACAAAATACAGTTTTCTAAACACAAGAACTTGCTAAAACTCAAACTAGCTTGGTGCCAAGATTGCTTTATTTTAAAAGCCAATTGTGTTGTTGAAGAAAAGGCTGTGTTCTCGGCCCATTCTGGCTATGGTTGGAGACTGCTTAGGGAATTGTCCTGAAGCCGTATATGCTCCTGGGCCTGGGGTTTTCTGAAAACAGAGCAGAAAACAGGGACTGATGAGACAGTGACACCAAAACCCTGAGCCTCCTGTGCCTGGCTGCTGGCTTAGATGTGCTGGGTGAATCCCCCATGGAGGGAGACAAGGGCCACGTCAGCCTGGGCTGAGGCCTGGCGGACCCTTGAATTGGAGTGTGTCCTCGGAGCCAAGGCTGTTCCTGCCAGGGGCTCCCCGTGAGGCTGGAGGGGTGCTGGGATACGGCCAGGCCAAGCCAGGGGCCACCTAGAGCCCTCTGGGGGAGGTGGAGTCATATCCCACCTGTACCTCAGGGCACACTTTCTCCCACAGGGCGGTCCACCTAGGCAGTTCCCGTCCCAGGGAATGCCATCATCCTTCCCTCCCCATGACCTTATCCTAGCAGTGAGAGAGTGAAGAGAACAGATCCTGAACCTCGATGATCTGACGCAAAAACCCAAACTGCCTCTCAAACTTGGGTTGTGTTCCAATCACCGACCCAGAGTGATAAAGTACATTACAGAACAGCGATCAAGCAGGGTCTATGGACCCCAGGGTCAGAAGTATTCTCAAGGGATCCACAAGTTCTTATTTTTAAAAGTCATGTTTTCATTTTGATGAAATTCTTGAAAAAATTATTCTGCCAATTATTTAAAGCTTCTTTCTGCAGTGATAAAATGCAAATAAATGCCATTTTCATAGACTAAGACTTCAATTTCTTAGATCAGTGTTTCCCATGCTGAGGGCACATGCACATATTCTTGAAACCCAAAGGAATTTTATTTTGGGTCTGTTGGAGAGACACCGGGGTAGTAGCTAAGGACAAGGGCTTCAGAGTCCAACAGGCCTGGGTTCAAGTCCTACCCCCACAACCTGGGCCATGGGTTTCTCACCCACTGCCCATCAAATGGGGCAGAGCACGTGCCCCGTGGGAGGTTATAAGGCTCACTGGCATGTCTCTAGGACATGAGCACCCGCCAGGCTGGCAGCAAGCACTCCACACGCTGGCCACCACCACTGTTCTTATTTATTATTATCACCTTCCTTGCAGTTTGTTATCTCTTCAAGAGCCAGCTAGAGTGGAAATAGGATTACCCTGAGGGGGGAATGGAGCGGCCAGCCCTGGACAGATGAGATCAGCTGCCTGCAGAAGCCGCTTTAAATGACAGGATGTTTCTCTTGCCAAAAGCAGAGCAGTAGCCTGGAAATCTAATCAAGTCCTGGCCAAATGTCAAAGGAAGCTGAAGCCTTTATTAGTGCTATTAATGAGGATTCAACATGCATGTGAAGTCCTGGAAGGCCGGACCACAGACTGAAGTTTCAGGGGGCCTATCCCCCACAAGGCCACCACTCAGGAGGCTGCCAGTTGTGGTTCAGCCACCTTGAAAGCATCTAGCTTGGTTTCCCAGCCCTGATTTCACTGTCACAAAGTGACCTTCTGGTTGTCCTCGACGTCCATGAAAACTTCCGATAAGGGAGAGACTCCACAGAGAGGCAGCCCCAGTCACCAGGCCCCCATAGTGGATGCTAATAAGTTAACACTACACCTTCCGGCCCCATGCTTAGTTTCCTGGGAGTTTGGTTAGCATGACTCAGTCTTCCTGAGAATCCTCAGCCCTTAGGCTCTGACAAACATCTGTTTCTGTATCATGGTAATGCCACTAAGGTGTGAGGATCCCCCAGCCTCCTGTTGTCAGTCTGTCTGCAATTTTACCGGCAGGGCCTCCCCAGTATTCATCCAGGTAAAGGCTGCACTACCCCAACACCATAGCCCAGCAGCTCTGGAGCAGAGACTCTGAGGTCCTTGGCCTGGAGCATGGGCCAGGTGGGGCTTGGGGGGAGGTGATGTGCAGCCCAAGCAACGGCAGTACTAGCCCTCTCCTACCCACTGCCCCAACTTCTCCCCTCACCCCCTTGACTCCCCTGGGTGGAAGTCTCACAGGCAGAATTTGTGTTTCTGTCTCCCCAACTATCTCAAATGAGTCTACATACCAGCAAGTCTTGGGAACTTTCAGACTAAGGTGCAGGCTGGAAGCAACAAGGCCATGGGAATTAAAACTGTTTTTTGGCATTAAAAAAAAAAACAAACCACTGTTGGTAAGCGCTATGTGATGCTTTTGTAATCTTTCTTGGTCTTCTCTAGGCTTTTGAGGAGCTCTGCTCACTCCTAGAATACACTTTCTTTGTATCTCTAAATGGACTTGAACCCCTTCCCTGTCTGTCCCATTTGGCTCAATAAAAATGTTTCTGCTTCAAGTTTTTGCTTCCTTGGGCTCCCAGAAGCCACACACACAGAGAACAGCAGTTCTCGCTGGCTGGAAGCAGCCACTGCACACTGCTTGCTTCAATTCAGTAAAGGTGCTTCCCTGCAAAGCATCCAGATCATGACATTGATGGCTGATTACTGACTGTGCTGGCTGTTTTTAACTAGATCCATAATTCAACCATGATCTTCGGGTCTGGAGTCACTCTGAGCCTGACGCTGGCCGAGAGCTTCCAGGTATGTGAGCTCTTCACTCCTTACTGCCTTGACAGGCAACTGTATCCACTAGAACTGTATATAACAATCATTCTTCCCCACCACCCCCTACTCTCCCCAACACACACGGCGTCAGAAAACCTACCACCATGACCACACCTCTGCAGCAGGGGGAAGGTCTCTCTTTTAGAATACTTACTGAACGGCTGGGCAAGAATCGAGGTACTTTGGACTGAAAACAAGAAGTAATAGAATTTGTTGAAGGTATTTTCAAGTCATAATGACCTGGTCCCGGGCCTTCATGCTATGGAATATCAAAAAAAAAAGTGTTTCATTATTACTAATATTTGATATATTTTAATGCTTTATTTGTCTTCCACAAATAAACAGATGAATCAGTGTGATATGGTAGAAAACTCCCCAAATTTGGGCTTGAGAGCTCTAATGAAGGTATGAACTGGGAGTAATACCTGCCCCACCTACCTTGTGCGTGACTGTGATGAGTGAAGGAGATTAGGTGACCTGTGCAAGTCTCCCCTGTCCCTGCCAGGGTCACCGACACCCACACTCAGGCCCCCTGCCCCCTCACATCAGCATGCCTCATGCCACACTTGCTCCTCTGATTGTTAATGGTGACTTGCTGCTCTGAGCTGTTAGCTGTACAAAGCACAGTTCTTCTTTCATAGAAGTGTAATATATGTTATCTTAGTCCAAAAAAGTATTCACTATAAGCACAATGCTATGAGATTAACATAAATGAGTGAACACAATTTAAAAAGGACAAACACCCCAATAGGAAAATTAGCAAAAGGCCATCCACAAAGAGGAAATACAAATATTCAGTGAGCAAATAAGTTCTCATTAAAACAACGAGATTCTTTTTTTTTGCAGGGGGAGAGGTTCTAGAAAATTAACAGAAAAAGGTTAAGAAAGAAAGAAAAGAAACAGACTGAGAAGGGAAGAAAGGAAGAGAGGCAGGGAGGGAAGGAAGCCAAAGTTTTAACAGCCAGCGTGGATGCTCCTACATGATGCGGACAGAAGTATAAATTTGATTAACCTTTCCGGGAAGACATGAAACAGCTTAAAAACAGATATGCTTATCCAGAGGGAGCGTGAGAAGAAAGGAGACTGGTTATTGGCTGTTGTAGGACTCCCAGAGACAGAGAATGACTCCCGAGTCCAGACGTGACAGGGAAAATGGAAACAGCCCAAACACCGCACTGGATCATGCTGACATGCTGCTAACCTTTTTTTGTTTTTTCTAGTAATTTGCTTTTTTCCCTTTTCCATTTCAAATAGCTGCTGCTCACTGCCTCAGGGGTGCAACAGGGCAAAAACCAGAAATAAGCCTTTTTCTAGCATGATGCCTTGGATCTGTTTCTAAATAATGTAGGAACTGGGGGAAGTGGGTGGGAGTATAGACCAAAAAAATTGGCCTGGAGTTGAACATTGTTGAATGGCTAGATGAGGGTTGAATCTAGCATTCTAAGTTGTATGTATTTTTTAAGTTTTCACAATAAAAACTTTAAAACAATGTATATTTATTATTTTTACCCAGCCGTTCCACTTTCAGGCATTCACCCTAAGAAACCAATTAAGCATGTGTGCAAATATTTAGCCACAAAGACATTCACTGTAGCATTGTTTCCAAAAGGGACAAATGGGAAATAAACTAAATGACCAGTGATGTGTGCCTGCCTAAATAAATTGCAGTTCTTCCGTCCAGCTATTTAGTATTGATGAACTTTTATAGACATAAAAGCTATTCCCAAATATCAGGTGAAAAATGCAAGCTTGAAAAATGTGCACAAAAATACTTGGAATGGGCCAGGCACAGTGGCTCACACCTGTGATCCTAGCACTCCGGGAGGCCGAGGCGGGAGGATCACTTGAGCGAGGAGTCTCAGGAGTTCGAGACCAGCTGGACCAAGCGCAAGACCCCGTCTCTACTGAAAAAAGAAAAATTAGCCAGGCATCGTGGTGCACACCTGTAGTCCCAGCTCCTACTCGGGAGGCTGAGGCAGGAGAATCACTTGAGTCCAGGAGTTTGAGGCTGCAGTGAGCTAGGATGACGCCACAACTGGACTCCATCCAGGGCAACAGAGTGAGACTCTGTCTCAAAAAAAAAGTACTTGGAATGGGATTATCCCAAGCTGTTCACTAACAGTAGTTTTCTCCAGGTAGTGGCATGTTGAGTAAAAAGGAAAAAGAAAATTTTTTTGCGTATCTGCTTTTTCTAATTTTTCTACAATGAACATGAGTGCTCTTAAAATATCAAAAAAAAAGATAATCACTGTATAGATAAATGAATATGGAAATTGGGTAAAGGGAAAAAGAAAGTAGAAAAAAATGATAATACCAGCAGTTAGGTTGTAATAGAGGCATATATCCTATAAGACCTTATAATAGGCAAGGCTGGCCACAAATAAGCCCGATGGATTTGGCAGAACAAGCACGCAGACTGCAGACCCTCCACGGGATTTAAGAGCAAGGCTTTCCTCTGTCCACTCTGGCCGGTGTGTAATTAGGGCTGCCATTCTCTACTCCACCATGAATGGAGTCTGTTATTAACAGCCAAGCACACGTCTGATAATCAAGGGATGGTTGTGCCTCAGCATTTGACAGCTCATGGCAGAGAGATGGAAACAGTAATGTTTTCAAACTGATGCACGTATGTGACAGAAGCTGCTATCAGGGTGAAGCTCTCGGTTTGGTGTTAACTCTGCACTCACATTGGAGAAATCTGAGCCACGATAAACACAAAGGAGCAAAAAGCCAAGAGAATCTGGACTGGAACAGTTTGTGCAGGCTCCCCTGGGTTTGGCTATAATAATGCAGTACTCGCAAGCCAGATGAGTACCTGGGGCAAAAGATGACCCTGAGTGTGCTGCCACTGACTCCACACCTGTGACAGCCATCTGCAGAATGGCTAAGAAACACTGCGACCTGCACCCTTTCCCCCAAGCCTAATGTGGCTTTCCTTTCTAAGCTTGCAAGTCTCGAGCTCCTTGGAAGTCCAGGTGTAGAGGCTAAAGAGGCACTGATGTGTTCCTGTGCCACCCAGCAGCTTCCTTGCACCGGCTTGGTCACCTGAATCAAAGGCACTAGGACATGGTGCAGGAAAAAATGACTGAATGCTATTCCACATGTGGCAGATGGGATCTTTAAGGGGGAGCACTAGGGAAGTGGATACAGGCCCAAGTTCATCTTCCAAAAGCCACAGGAATGCTGTGGCAAAGCTGTGACTGTTCTGAAAGGGATCATGGAAGGGTCCTGCAACAGCTGAGAAACAGCTCCAGGGAGTCCCCACTGCAGCCCCATCTGAGATAGCTTGGAGTGTGCCATTTCTGGACCCAGTTCAAGGGGAAGGTGTTTAAAACAAGGACACAATTTGAACTGTGTCCTACCCTTCCTTGAAATTGAGCACTCTGCTCCCTTGTTAACTGGGGCTCCTGGGGTATGACCTAGAGCGTTGGTCCCACGTTGTGTGTGACGCATGCACGGAGGGAGGCCCCCGGCTCACCAAACAGCTCTAAGCATCTCTTACACAAGTCAAATAGGCCGTTTCCCAAACCTCGCTTTTGTCAGGGTCATGCTTTGGCAACTCTGGGTTTCCTAAAGCTAAACCTTTCAAAGACCATTGACATTCAGCACCAGGAAGAACAGGACAGTCACCTTCCTAGAGTCCCAGAAGTCGATGCCGAAAGAAACCACAGGAAACCTTTTGTAGTACCCATTCCTCAGCTGTGGGGCATGATTACATCTTAACCCTCCTGATGAGATGATGATATTCTCTTCCCTTTGAAAAAGTCCTGTTTAATTGCGTTTCTACTTGAAGGCAACTTTAACCAACAGGAGCTATAGAAATTACTACACAGATGAATAAAATACTGTCTTTGACCTCCAAGGAGTTTATAGTCCAGAAGGAGATACAGGCAGAACCAAACAAAAACACCAAAAAAGAATAAATGAAGGTGTGGGGGCTGAGGTGGTGCTAAGCGAGGGCTGAGCTGGATGTCCAGCTTCAAGACCCCACACCAGGCCCTGGCATAACTGGGCTGTCCTGTTAAGTGTGATCTCAGTGGGCTGCAGGATGTCACCAAGGGCAAGAGCTTTCATCTCACTGCAGAAGACTCAGGCTTTCCTGGAGAGCTCCTGGGTCTCTGTCACGCCATGAAGAAGCTTGACTTATTTGGTTCCAACTTCTAAAGGGTAATAAGACACTGTAACAGTATAGGCCTTTGGTAACCCTGACAGCTCTCACTGTTCACCCTCCTCCTGCAGGGCTGAGAGGGTGGGACTGGTTAATCTATAGGACATTGCTCTGGAATGAAGATGTGTATTCCTCTGGGGCGGCCCAGAGCAGAAAAATGCGAGGTGCCTCTGAAAGACTGTGTGAGAAGTAGACGAAGCTGCCCCAAGTTGTTAGGTATTGAATTGTGTTGGCCCAAATTCATAAATCCTACAAATTTTGTTGCAGTGAACTGAGTGAACGCTGAATGGCGTCTCCTTGCAATTTTTTAAGTCCTATGAATTTTGAATTCCCAATACCTCAGAATGTGACCGTATTTGGAAATAGGGTCCTTGCCCGTGTAATTAGTTAAGAGGCAGTCATTAGGGTGGGCCCTAATCCAATATAGCTGATGTTTTCTATTAAAGTGGGGAAATTTGGACACAGAGACAAGCACACAGGGAAAACTCCATGTGAAAACGAAGGCACGGAACTATTAACCAAGGAATGCCAAACAGTGCCAGCAAACCACCACAAGCTGGGAGAGAGGCATGGAACAAAGTTTCCCTAACAGCACTCAGAAGGAACCAACACTGCCGACATCTTGATCTGGGACTTATAGCCTCCAGAACTGTGAGACAACAAATTTTCTGTTGTACCAGCACGACAAATACCCAGTTTGTGGTACTTTATTACAGCAACCCTAGCAAACGAATAACCAAGTGTTCAGCTCATCTCAGCAGATATACAATTCAGCCAATATACTACGTTCCAAGTAGTGGGCTGGAAGCTGAGAATACAGTGGTATGTGATTGGCTCCCAATATCCATCCTTCCTTTTCTTAGTATTAGAACAATTTTTAACTGGACACAAGTCTACCCAGAATAAAGATTCAATTTCCCAGCCTCCCTGGCAGCTAGGTGTGGCCACGTGACTAATTTTGGGCCAACAGGATGGACACAGAAGACATGTGTGCAAATTCCATGGGGCATCCTTAAGGAGAGGACATACTGTGCCTTCCCTGCCCTCCTTTCTGTTAGCTGCCCCATGTTCCCTGCTCTCCAGGACCTTGGAATGAAGCCATGCTCAGCAGAGCAGCCCATAGAGGAGTCTGATGCTGTGGAATTGCCACACCAGCCCTGAACTGCCTATGGCAGGGACTTTAGCAGGAGAGAAGTAAATTCCTATCTTGTTTATAACATTGTTGTTTAGGGTCTCTGTTACTGGCAGCAGACCTTAGTCCTCATTGACAAGATAGGCGTGCATTTACTACTCTCATGGGGCTCACCTTCTAGCAGGGGATGTATACCTTACCAAAAAAATACTCATAAATGTGGGGACTATCACACAAAGGGGTGTCCAGGAAGTTATGGAGAACATGTAAGAGAGTAAACTGATCTGGTTCGAGGGGCCTGAGCAGCCCCCCAAGGAAGTACATGTGAGGCTGGAGGAAGGGTTTGTGTAGGAAGCTGTGAGGGGAAATGGTTAAGGCAGGCCACAATGGGCAGGCCCTTGAGGACAAGCCTAGAGAGAGAGATGCTATTCATTTTAACCCTGTTGGGACAAATTCACTACATTGCAAAAATAAAATAAAAAGTGTTAACTTGCCTGCTCTGATTTAATTAGTATAAAAGACTAAAAAAACAGATGATTAGTGATCGCTGGGATATCTTAATCTGTATGCAAGTTAACAGTAGGAATTTGTTTCTATTCAACTTTCTGCACCACGAATGTCCCAGGGAGTTAGGGACTGCTGCTAGGCCGAATGTGTCAAACCTCGTTAAAATGAAGCTTAAAAAGTCAAATCCACAAACATTCACTGAAATCTGCTGTGTGCAAGGCATGCAGGCCAGGGATTCTGGCAGCTATTAAAAACTTTTAGTACAGGACTATTGACTTCAGGGTAACTGCAGTCTAGTTGTGAAGATAAGGACAAAAATCTAGTAAAAGTAACAATATAAGAATTACTATACAATGATTATGTACCCATAATAATTAAAAATAAAATTTTTTTAAAAAATAAAAATAAGAATTAACAATAAAACAAAGTAAACTGTCACAGACTAGAATTCAATGTGAAATGAGTGAGTGATGCCAACCAGGAGGGCTTATGATGAGTTCTTAGTGACAAGAGAACATGGATAGGGGGCACATGGTGTGAGGAATCCTGATGGAAGAGGGGTCTTGAGCCATCCCTTGAAGACAGGTAGGACATAGGTGGACAGGGAGGGAAGAATATTTGAGAGCAAAGCCACAGGTCCATCAGGTAGAGACCTGTGCTTGCATCTGTGGTGGAATGTATCCACATTAAAGTTCAAGAAGGGATGTTTAAATCATTATTGTAGTATAAAATTTGATCTTTTACTTAAATTGTTAAGATGAATGATATCATATAAATTCATGGGGAAAATAAACACAGAGTAAATCTTTGACTATGAGATACATGACTAAATCCTACTCTGTAACAGCCAACTTGAATTTGCTAAATCCACTTTGATAAAAATCATCTTTCTCCAGAAAGTACACACATTCTACTTCTCAAATGAAGAATTTCTGTGCACTGCTATGGTCTGAATGTTGGTGTTCTCCCAAAATTCAGACATTGGAACCTAATATACCATGTGATAGTGTTAAGAGGTAGGGCCTTTGAGAGGTGATTAGGTCACAAGGGCTCTGCCCTCATGAATGGGATTGGTGCCCTTATGAAAGAGGCCTGAGGGAGCTTGTTTATCCTCTTCTACCCTTCGGTCATCTCAGGACACAGCTAGAAGGTGCCCTGTGAGGACTGCCCTTCACCAGACATTGAATTGACCTCGATCTTGGGCTTCTTGGCCTCCAGAACTGCAAACAATAAATTCCCCTTGTTTATAAATTGCCCAGTGTAAGGGATGTTGTTATAGCAGCAGGAACGGACTGAGACAGGGTGCCGAGACCATGAGGTATATATTAATAGATGTTTGCATAGGCTTCTGTCAAAAAACGCAGTGAGGGACGTGAAATTCAGTTTTCTCAATATTTACCACTTTGCTGCTTTTTACTTATTTATGAACATTGAGTGGTTTTTACAATTTGATTGCAGATGTAAATGTTTAAATGTCACCACGTATTTCCAGTGTCTGCAAGCCTTCGTCCTGAAGCCTTCTCATTTGTAGGCAGGTGCAGGTTAAAAGCCCTTCAGGTGCTGGTCCTCCAGGGCTCCTCTCCAGCCTGGTCCAAAACAGGTTCAGCACACAGGCTCCACTTCTGCCCACCAAGAGCTCCCCACGGACCCTGTGGCCATCTCTAGAGTTCACAGCATTGGCTCACATACCTGCACTCATTTGAGCCTCAACAGCCTGGGTGTGAGAGGCACTATTTCCATTTAACAAATGAGAAAGCAAGGCTCAAAGAGGTTAAAGATCAGTGATTTGATGCCTTAGTTGTGGGAGCCAGAGCCAGTTACTGACCTTGCTTCTTGGTGCTGGAGGGTATTGGTACTTAGTTTTAAGCTATTTTTGTTTAAAATTATAAAGCTAAAGGGAAAGAGCACATAGGCCACCCCCACTTATCCTAGGCACAAACAACTTTTCAGTTGGTCATATTGAAAAGAGAAAGGGTCAGAATAAATGTATGGCTCCAAATGTCTACTATATACACACATAAAACACAAGTAATAAGCAGTGTAAACTGAAATTACTATACAGGGTGGTAAAAATGATCTCCCCAAAGTTTGGTGTGGGTGATAGGTGGGAATATGCTGCCCAAAAAAGGAAACAAATGCCCAGCAAGGAGGACAGGATCCTGGTAGAGGTAGGCACAGAGGAGAGCTAGAGCTGCCTCTCTGAGAATTCAGGAGGAGGTGTGTGGCTGGCCCCATCCAACTCAGGAAGTTCTAGAATTCTGTAAACACTGGTCTACAAGTTCAGAAGAGAAGAGAGGCATGCATGCTGGTGCATGGGGTAGAAGCAGACCCTTCAGGGGCCAAAAGTTAGTCACATTTGCAAAATTAAGAACTGACTATACCTCTGAAGTCTACCTCAGTACTGTTTATTTCTGCAAAGAGAAGATGTGACAGTCTGGGTTTCTAGTTAGGCTGGTGGGGGGGCGGCTGAGTGATCACAAACCCACCCACCCTAAAAGTGCAGCTTTCAGAGGCACACACATCCAGCGATCCCCAGGTAATTCAGAATTACTGTAGGTGTTTGCTGCCCCATCCTCTGTTTTCTAGGAGACCCCAGGAGCAGAAGGTGGCCCATAACTGTTAGAAATCTGAGGTGGTTCTGGCCGCAAACTTGAAGCCCAGGCTGGCAACTGCCCTGAACCATCTCTCTTGCTTGTCCTGGTTGAAGCCCCAGGTGTGAGAGCTGCTGTGACAACCCCAGATGTCACTCTAATGCTTTGGCGCCTGCAGAGGCAGGACTGGGAGGCTCTTCTCTTGCATCTCCCCCAGGCTTTGCTAACAGTAGGAGAAGCAACTTCCGACAAGTGAAGGATGAAGGAAATGAAGGGCACTGAGGAGGATGGAAGTCTGTAAGGCCGTCTTCCATTTCCATGCCTCTGGCGCCTGGAGATTCCTCTTTTTGCAAGAACACCCGCTTTTTGCAGTCGGGTAGTAGGCATGTGTTGTTTTGCCTCCCAGCATCCCCTCCCTAGTCTTCCGGTAACTAGGCTCATTCCCAGCTTGGGTGGGGCGGAGCCCCTCCCACCACCCCCACATATAGATGGGCAGGTGACCCAGCCTGACCAGCGGGCCCCTATTCCTGACACAGTGGATTGGTCCAGGGGCAGGCCAGTCAGGAGAGCCTGCCTTTTCCCATTCCGGGCTAAGCAGGCAGGGAGTGGGCCAGGGGCTGCCGCTGCCTACCCTGCCCAGCTCCTGTATAGAACACGCCCAGAGGTTGGAGAGAGAGAAAGGTAACACAGCGCCCAACATGCCAGAGGTTATGTGCACCCAGAAGTTACACTGCACCTTTAGGTTTTATTTTTTGCTCAAGCTAATTTGGAATGGGTTTCTGTCGCTTGCAACTGAAAAAATTCTAATACATTCTTTCTTTCCTGTTCCCAGTCAAGATATTATTATAAGAAAAGCGTGCAGGAAATTCTCCACACTCACAGGGGGACAGCGATACATGACTCTGCTGATATTAATACCATTGGAAAAGTTGCACAGATTTTTTAAGAAGAAAAATTGCTAGGATAAATATCTTTTTCTTAAAAACCCTAGCATATCTGGAACTATATCTGAAATATTATATTTTTCTGAAAATGTTACCTCATCTTTGAGGAGATTAAGACTGGGACCTGCATTAATCATCTTAACTTCCACATTCCAGTCAAGCAGAAATCAATTTTCTGCTTTATTCAATCTGGGTTTATTAATTATTTTTTCTGTTCCCCATGGAATTTCAAACTATCAGCTTAGTTTTTAATTGAACTAATTCCTTAAATGCAAAAACGGCTGGAATGATTCAGCATTCTTTCCCATTGCTAGTTTTAAGGCATAGCATAATATACCACAGGTCTGATGTTCACTTTTCAAACTCACACAATTAAATGTGACTGAAACAGACAAATCATGTAACTATCATTTGTATCTGTACAGACTCTTTCCTGTTTGTCTAATCCTTTCCTTATTCTTTATAGGCCTGTCAGGTTTAAGAAATACAGAAACATCTTGAAATATTTCTGACATCAAATGAAAGAAACCCATGTTCGTTTAACATTATAAGATATTGTTCCCACTATCAGGAAAGATGCGTATGTCTCATGTTTCACTTTATTGCAACTGTGAGAAATAATAACTGTAAAGAATCTGCTTAGCAAATCACTGGCGACCCCAAACATCATATGAATGACTGAATCCTAATTAAGTATAGTAAGTGGGACTATTTTTATTTAAGTAACAAAATGTTTTCATCTGAACCATTTTTATAGCTCTTTTCCTCAAACACTACCTTTCTGCTTCTAAAGATTATATTTCGGAAAATTATAAAAGCAATGGAAGAGAAGGAAATTAACAACCATCCTTAGTCACAGTGCTTCAGCCTAGCTACTAAAAGCATTTTTATACATTTCCTATTTTTTATACGCATGATATTTCTTACATTATTTTATTATTTTTTAAAATTTTATTTATTTTTTTGAGATAGAGTCTTGCTCTGTCACCTGGGTAGAGTGCAGTGGCGTCATCGTAGCTCACTGCAACCTCAAACTCCTGGCTCAAGCGATCCTCTTGCCTCAGCCTCCAGAGTAGCTGGGACTACAGTCACACACCATGACACCCGGCTAATTTTTCTATTTTTTGTAGAGACTGGGTCTCACTCTTGCTCAGGCTGATCTCGAACTTCTGAGCTCAAGCAATCCTCCCTCCTCAGCTTCCCAGAGTGCTAGGATTACAGGCATGAGCCACTGTGCCTGGCCTCTTACATTATTTTAATCATAATATACACATCAATTTATACCCTGCATTTTTCACTACACATTAGATCATAAACATTTTTGGTGCTATTTTATAATTTTAAAATTTAATTGTTTAAATGGCTGCAAAATATTCCTTTGAGTGGCTACATGATATTCTTTTAAAATGATTTCCCTTCTGTTGATATTAAATTGTTTCTGCTGTTGACTTGCTATTACAAATAATCCCTCAATGATGTCTTTGTATATATGAATATTTCTGTATTTAAGATGATCACTTTAGTAGGATTTTCTCAAAGTGGAATTAGTGGGTGAAAAGATATAAACAGTTTTTATACCTCAATACATACTGTCAAACTACTTTCAAGGGGTTGTATTAATGTATACTCCTGCCAGCAATAGACAAAAAAAGCACTGAGTCTCTATAGTCCACAGGCCAAGTAGTTACTGGGGGAAAAAAGATTTTTAGAAAAATAAAATCTTCCTCACTCTTCTTTAGCCTAATGGAAATAATATATAGTCATCAGCAGCCCCTGTTCAAAGAAGTTGTACAGAATATCTGATATCCTTAAAGCCCACATTTTGAAACACATTCAGAAGGGAATAAAATTATGCAGCTCTCTGTAGATCAAGAGACTTATTTAGGTCATTCAAAAAGCAATTAAATCAATTAAAGGGGAGGGATAAAGGGAGGAGGAACCACAAATGACAAGTTTTCCTTTATTCAGTTCTCTTGGATGAAAATGACTAGGATTTGTTGCAGTTTGTTTTTTTTCCTTTTTAAAAACATGCTGGTATGAGTGACCTGCACATTTCAGTCTTGGGATTTGTGGGGATTGGTCTTCATCAAAGAGCTAAATGCAAATGGTGACTGGTAGAAGCTTTCAACACATTTTTTTCTGTGGGTGAAAAAAGCCCTTTTTTACTTATGGTAGAACATGTCCTCTGGCATCCACCTCAAAAAGCACTTTTAAATGTTCTCCTCGCAGTCTTTCCTATGGACAAAAATTTTGCTGATCCATAATCAATTATTATTTCAACAATAACTGAAATAGCCAATACGTATACAACCTTACAGTGTGGTAAGGTGAAGATTTAAAGTTATTTTCCAACTAAATTCCTTACCACTGTTCCTCCTGAGGGCCACCTATACTTGGGGACAAAATGTAATTAAACTGAATCCCTGGCACAAGTAAGGCTGCCTGGTTTGTTTTTTTTAACAAGTGAGAATGGTTGTTCTACACTGAGAGGCCTTTGGGCACCTAAGATGCTGGAGGATTTTCAAATTCAAAGTTAATGTACTTTTTACAACTAAAAAACCAGGTAGTAATCTGCTATGCCTTCATGTGGTCTTTACTCATTTTTAAATAGGCTGCCCCTTGAGATTATGTATATAACTGATTAACAAATTTCAATAAGTTCATTTTCACAGATCATGGAAAGGAAGGAGGAGAGATGGGGGCCTGTGCATATCTTTTACAACTAGCCTCATTTTCAAAAGGATTTAAAGGGACCGGGTGAACGTCTATAGGTCTGTACTATATTGCTTCAGATCTACAGGTCAGATTTCTGGCAATTGTAGGTTTCAGTATACCAACAATGAGGCAACCCATCCTAACACCACAGGGCTCAAATGACACCAGGATCTTACCATGCAACGATACAAAAAACACATCTCAGAAGAATTAGAGAGTTAAAACGCTTTTAACAATCAAAAGTAAAAATTAGAAGAAAAGTAAAGTGAACATCATGTCTCTGGAGGAAATTTTTTTAAGTGGCCAAAGAAATAAACAAGAGAAAGATACATAGATTTCATTCATTCACTCAATGCTGTTTTAGCACTGTCTAAGGTGCTCGACATTGATGATTAAGATGGACATAGTCCTTTCTTTCATGGGACTTACATTTCAGAAGATAATGACAAACTACCTAATTTGATGACATAATACATTTTACATTTTAACCTTCTGTATAAATAATACACAAAAGTAAATGACAAAAAAATCCCTGAAAAACTTCAACACATGTAAGTGTTAATATTTCTTCACTATATAGAGTTTATACAAAACAACAAAAAAGAATACAAAAACTCTATCCAGTAGATAACTGGGCAAAGACTGTGACCAAAAAGTATACAGGAAGGACCGCAAGTAACTGGTTAACAAATATTAGTTAGAAAGTATAGCCTCAAATCAATCAAACATAATAAATTAAAATAACTAAGCAGGATGGTGGCCATGGAAGTCAGAAGCCATGAAGGAGTGTGTAACAACTCCCAGGCCGAAAAAATAAAAAGAAAAAATAATCAAAAAAAAAAAAACTAGATACCATTTTTTTACTATCAAATTATCAAATATTTTTTAAAACAACAATAAACAAGATTTATACAGATTTGGTGAAATGGGCATGCTTATGATTGCAGGTGGAGGTGTAAATTAATCCAATACTTTTTTAAAAGATTTGGCAAAATGTTTCAAGATCGTGTGTTTAAGGATTTCTAATAACATGGAAGTGAAAGATATACTTAGTAAAAAAGGATATGAAATTATCATGCATCATGATCGCAACTATGTTTTTAAAATTGCAGAGAAAAAAGGGAAAAATTAACCTATTGTTTGCATATGAGTAGTTAGGAATTTTTAGAATATAATTTTCAATATTTTCCAAATTTTCTATAATTTATTCATTTATTTTTACTCTTTAACATTTTAATATATTTTCAGTTTTAAGACATTTTATTAAATTGATAGAGAAATATAGTTTAAAAAACAATTGGTAACAAAAGCCTTATAACGAAACGCAGAAGTCTCTGGTATTTGTTTGGTTTTTGAGAGTGTATAGCATGCAGCACAGAATGGAGAACATAATGTTTTATTGAGATAACACTACAGTGTACTGATTCATTCATGCAACTAGCACTCTTAGAAACATCTTTTACTCATGTCCCTTTAGAGAATCTACGACAACTATTTTTAACTCTTAGATGTTCTCTGGCAGTTGTCTTCTTATTACTAAATAGTATGTTTCTATTGTTATTTCTTAACTTATATTTTAGAAATTATCTATTGACTTCTTCCTGAAATAAATGAAAATATGGCTCTCTGACGCTCTCCACCACTCCTCTCTCCTCATCCACTCAAAGTAATATTTTAATCAAGAATCAGTTTTCCTGTGCTTGCTTCAGCAGCACATATACTAAAATTGGAAAGATACAGAGAAGATTAGCATGGCCCCTGAAAATATTTAAAATTAATTTTAAAAAATCAGTTTTCCTAAATAAATATTATTCCTTGTGGAGCCAAGTTATATCATATTATTTCTTTTCTTGTACAGCCTTTTGTTTTACCTGGAGTTAATAGTGCCTTGTTTTTTCACTTGCACGTATTTGCTATATATATTTTCTTCATTTTCCCCCCATCATATCAGCTGTTCTTGAGTCCCTTTTTCCTTAGAGACATTCCTTCCAAAGTTCTCTATTTTCTTTCTCAATATGGATCGGTTTCTCTCTCAGCTTGCTGTACAGTGATCAACCTGGGACACCTCTTCACTACTACTTTCCCAGATTGCATCCACTTTCTCCTGGGTCCCATACCTCCTTCTATCTGAATTTACTCCTTTGTATTTTATCACCAGTAGCATCTTTAAAAAGAGTATTTGAGAGGTAATTTTTTTGAGTTTTTGCATGTTTGGAAATCTTTGTCTTCAGAATTGACTTTTAGTTTGGCTGAATACAGAATCCTAAGTTGAAAATAATTTTCCCTTTCTCATCTCTCTGAGGATACTAATTGTGCATTTTTTTAAATCTTCCCCCTCTAGTCCCTGAGTTCTATTTTTCACCAGGTTTCCATCCTTCTGTCTGTTTAGCTCCGTCTCTTGCTCAAGTTAGAGGCTTTTCTCACTTGCCTGGTAGAAACTGTGGGTATGTGGCTAGGACATGTTGAGATCAGACAGCTGAATTGTAATCCAGTCTTTTTCCTGGGGTTCCCTAAGTGTTGGGATGTGATTCTCTTTCCTCTAGGTTCACTGAATTTTTTTGAGGATAAACTCCACCAATCTTTTGCCCAAGGGGCAGATGTCCAATGGCTGGCCCATGCTGTGGTTTGAATGTGTCCCCTCCATAATTCACGTGTGGTCAATGTGATAGAACTGCAGGGAGCCCTCACAGCCTAATCACCTCTTAAAGGCCTCACCTCTTAATACTAAGGAATAGAAGAATATTCAAATTGCACAAAATATCAGTTTATCCCACATAAACAGGAACTCCATTTATTTAATATTCATTATTATAGAGTTTCTCTGAAACTATGCTATTTCACATTTATGTCAAAACTGATCCTCTCCTAAGAATCAATGGACTTATCTACTTTACAAGTTAAACTTCTGTGAAAATTCCCAACAAAGCAACTGTTTGCAAATTTTATTTTCCCTTATTTTATAGAAGCTTTTATGGAATGATCTTAAGGATAATGTCTAAAAGTATAGCACATGTTTCATGCACTGAAAGAACAGTTAATAATGATATAAATGTCTAACAATTGAGACGTGTTCTCACGTTTCTCTCTGTTCAGTTCCTTTGCTTTATCTACGGTGCCCTGGTTCTTGTCTCATTTATATTAATGGTAGCACAGTGGACAAGGGGAGAGAATTCGATAGGTCATTAATGCCTTAGTATGAATTTCACCAATATAGTCCTCCTTTTGGGAACATTTGTGTTTAAAAGAGGACACCTAAAAAAGGGAAATCTCCCACAAAAAATTTTTTTCAACAGTTAAATCAAGAGTGACATGTCTCAGCCCTCGGGCTCTCATATCAAAATCCCTACCTGTGGAGTTTCAGGCATTGCTGCAGTGAGTGGGAGAGATATAAACACAAACTTCCATTCCTGGGCCCCTTGAATAATGAATGCCTCGTGGAAAGGTTCTTGGACCCAAAAGCTGACAGGACAACTAGCACTTTGGTTTCTTTGAATTTTGCTTAGGATATGGGCTCCGAGGAATGGGTATGGGTGTCCCTTGCCTCATCCAAGCTTTCTCTTCACTCCTGCCCTTCTCTCCTTCCTTTACCTAGAGTTGGGCACTTGCTGGGAAGCTTATCAAAGGAATGTATGGGAAAGTGTTGGAGGTGGCTGTTGGAAGTGTAAAAAGAAAATCAAAGTCTCAGGACCACCCCTTCGCCTCCTTATGCAAAAGAGAAGGTCAAAGCCTCAGGCACCTGTGAAGAACAGGTCCCACAGATCATTCACTAAGGAAATTTCTTGTTAACCTCCCATAAGCAAGGACATGCAAATTATACCTATGCCTAGCACCTAAAACCAAAGCCCACACGGAACAGAACTGGAGACAAGACAGAATTAGACATTCTTCCACCTAAGCAGGGCCATCTATGTAATTGATTCCTCCTCCACTCCCTTATTTTAATGTAAAATGTAGATTTCTTGGGCCTCACAAGAATGTAACCACTACCTTTTCAGGTCCCCCCCCTTAAAATGCTAAGGTTCCAACCTCCCCTCCGGAAAAACAGCCAGTTTGTCTGTGGTTTGTGTTTTTCCCAGGTGCGTCCTCAAAATCTTGGCTTACTAAGCCTCATTGACTGGGATTTTTGCCTCAGTCATTTATTTGGATTGATAGAAGGAAGAAGATACACATGCTTCTGTTAACAGATAATATTAAACTTGAGTGATTAGTATCTAATTTGGGGCACCATATTTCAAGTTGTGCATGCTGAACCATTTGTTCCCACACTAATCAGACACAGGCCTTGTGAATCACAGACTCTCATTTAATATGCATAAGTTTGTGTGTGCTTGTGTGTACATACCTTGGCTGGGTAATTGACTTTAGAGTGTCCCTGCCCTCTTGAAGGGCAGGAAGAGCACTGACATAATGTCTCACTTGCCTTTGTCTCCTCAACAATGCCTACCTGGTGTAGGATCTCACACACATGAGCATCCAAAATGATTTGTGGGATTGATCAAAAACCTTCTGTAGAAATCAGTTAGACTCAGTTAGGTCTAACTTTTTACAAAGAGGCTTTGTGGAGAAAAAAATAGAAATTCTAACATCCTAAAGGTGTCCCAGGGAAAAACAAGGCCAGTTAGGAAAAGCCAGTATAGCAAGGCTCCCAGACTGCGTGTCATCTGTGCCCATCCGTCATAAGGCTCTTAGACTATCAGAACCTAAAAAGCAGGCTGGCAAGTGGGCCTTCCAGGAGACAGAAGCCTCTAGCATATGAACTCATCCTACTGCAAAGGGGCTCAGTGGGCAAACCTGGCTCCATGAACAAGCCTCAGTCATGGGGGGAACTGTGACTCCAAAGACAGCACAATACTGACCACTTAGCTTTGGCCCCAGGTCAACTCCCTACTGCCTAAAGACCTTAACCTTCAGCAAGTTGCTTGATCTTGCTCACTCACTAGGCAGGACAGCCTAGAACCTAGGTTTTGAGGTCACCACAGACTAAGTCCTGGCTCTATCTCTTAATAACTATGTGACCTCAGGCAATTAACTGCCATTTCCTGACCTATCAAATAGAGATGATAAATTGATACCACCTCACCAAGTTGTGAAGATTAACTGAGCCCTGTGCCTGGCACCCGAAAACACTCAATGAATGGTAGTCAAGATCATTTTCAATGTTGACCCTAATAGAGTAATTGATTTATAAAGTTTATTCCAGTTCTAAGAACCTTAACAGATCCGTGACTATGATGTTAATTTCTAGAAAGATTAAACTAAATGATAAAATCAACCAAATGAGTTTTCAGATAAAAGCTGAATGGTACATTATAATGGCCTAAGGATTAAAGGACTTATCACAAGAAGGTTGGAGACAATGTTCCCCCAGCAAACATTGTTTCTTCCCCATACTCACACTGCATACCACCACCTCCCACCGCTGGGATCACAAGAGTTTCCTCTGCAGATTACACGTTTATGGATCTAAACCAAACCCCTAAGTCTGCTCTGGGAATGCACGTTTAGGACAGACATGAATCACAGCCCTGGGCTATTTCTTGGCCTTGGAACATTTTCTATAAAAGCATTCTTTTCACTTTTTTGAAGGACAGGCTGTTTGAAATCAGTGAATCACTTTTATTTATAAAATGGAATGAATGTGGTGATATCAGTGGAAGTGGCATAGTCAGGATCTCAAAAATACTTCTCCATAAAAGCAATGAGAACACTGGCAGAAATGATCAGAATCAACTACCTGTGTTATTTCATGTACCAGGCAGCTTGGCCTGAGCCTACTTGAACTAAAAGAAAATTATTTTTAATTGAGTCGCTCTTTACTAATAGTAAACAAATTGGTATTAACTCACAGAATTCGTTTAAAACATATATTTCAAAGGAAATACAGTATCACCCAGTGGGGAAGACACCTGGTGTCCTGGCTGCTTGCTGCCAAAGCCCACAAAACATGTGCATTTATCTCCATTCCTTTCCCATCAAATAAAAAAGGCGTAACTATCCCCCTACCCGCCACACGCCCCTATACACATATACAAAGAGCCAAGAGAAGAGACAACAGCCAACAAGAGAAGATGACACTTTTGGAAGCTGTGAAGCAGTTAGGAGTGGTGGCTGACTTAGCAGGGTGCAGAAAGCAGAAGCCTAAGTGCGTAGAGAGGGCGTGCCAATGAAAAGCAGCAGGCTGATTTGCTCCACAGAACCCAAGAAAAGCTCTGGAATTTGAGGCATCAGACACCTGTGAGGTGGGGGTGGGGTGGCTCTGAAAGCAGGAGGTCTGGTTGAACGTTTTCTACCCCAGGTCCTGGCCCCCCCACCTCCCCAGTCCCCAGCAGCAGGCAAATCCCCTCCCCACAGCCCTGTAGGAGACAGGGGGTTTAGTTTCCGGGAAGACTGCATCACAGATCTGAACTCAGAGCCCTGCAATTGGGAGGACAGGGCCTTCACCGAAAACTGGAATTAAGTGAACTTCTAAATACCAAATAGTAAGACCCTTGAGCCCCTTCCCCTACTCAGGTCCCAGAACACTGGCAACTGGCTTATACCACAGGCAGCAGGCTGACAAATCATTCTGAAGCAGCTAACGTGTCCCAGAGAAAAGACCTACAGATACAGATATTTATGGGCTACCAAAGGAAAAGCCAGGTCCTCATCCCTTCCATCCACTGTGAAACCCACCTGGAGGTAATCTCCACCTCTATTCATTTCCTATGGCTGCTGTAACAAATTACTATAAATTTGGTGGCTTGAAATAACAGAAATTTATTCTCTTATAGTTCTGGAGGCTGAAGTCCGAAATCAGGGTCACTGGACTAAAATCGAGGCATCAGCAGTGCCGTGCTTGCTCTGGAGGCTCTAGGGGAGAATCTGTTTCTTGCCTCTTTCAGCTTTTGGTGGCCGCCAGCATTTCCTGACTTGTGGCTGCAGCAGTGCAATCTCTGACTCCATATTTGAGTTGCCTTCTCTTCCTCCCTGTGTGTGTGCATGCATGTGTGTGTGTGTGTGTGTGAGAGAGAGAGAGAGAAATCTCCCTCTGCTTCCCGTTTATAAGGACACTTGTGATTGTATTTAGAGCCCACCCTGGTAGTCCAGAGTAATCTCCCCATCTCAAGATCCTTAACTTAATCACGTCTGCAAAGTCTCTGCCATATAAGGTAACATTCATTGGACGTATCTTTGGGGGCTATTATTTAGCTGTCTACACTACTCATGTACAGAGAGTTTTCAATCAGCCTTTTGGTTTCTCACACTTAAATGTTAGTGAGATCAAAAGATATTTCACCTTTATTGGATATCTGAATTTCTTATTTTATGAACTGTCCTTTTATGCCCTTTATCGGTTTTACTTTTCTATTGATGTTTTTCCTATAGATTGTTAAGATAATTTTACATATAAGGCCATTACCTCTTTATCTGCCCTGTATGTTGAAAATACTTTTCCTAATCTGCATTTGCCTATTAACTTTGTTTACAGTTTTTCCGACATACAAAAAATTTTAAATGTTATATAATCAAACCTAGTATTTCTTTAATGTTGAACTCTTTCATTACTATCATATCAGAAAATCTGCCTTTTCCTAAGATTAGATATATACTAGTTTCTCTGGTTTTATGGTTTCAAAAGTATCTAATTCTTTAATCAATATGGAATTTACTTTAATGTGTGGTATGAAGGGAGACTCTAACTTAATTTTTCCAAGTTATTTAATCAATTATCTAGCACAATATATCCTTTCCTTTCCCTACTGACTTGTCATGCCATCTTTATCAAACATAAAAATCTTGTACATTCTAGGGTCTGTTTCTGAGCCCTGTTTGGTTACCTCAATTCCTCTCTCAGATGTTTGCTATTTGGTCTTTTTTTATCCTAAGTTTGTAATTACAAATAAATAACTATATAGCCCATCAAACTAACACAAAACAAGTTTATATTTTCTCATTCTTTCAGATTGTTTATATAATTATTTATTTTTTGACACCCAACTGATTAGTTACTTATCTTAAAGAGTTTGTTTTTATCATAACTCATATACATGCATTTGGAAAATTAATATTTAGAAACAGAAAAGCATTTTCACATTTTTGAAAGGAAAGGAACTAGACACTCTTCCTTTTTGTTGTTAATACAATAATCTATTGAATATCTCTGATTTTTTTTTTTTTTTTGAGACCAGGTCTCACTCTGTCACCCAGGATTGGAGTGCAGTGGCACAATCATAGCTCACTATAGCCTCAAACTCCTGGGTTCAAGCAATCTTCCCACCTCAGCCTCTCGAGTAGCTAGGACTACAGGCACGCACCACCATGCCTGGCTAATTTTTTAATTTTTTGTAGAGATGGGGTCTGGCGATGTTGCCCAGGCTGGTCTCGAACTCCTGGCCTCAAGCGATCTTCCCACCTTAGCCTCCCACAGGAATGAGCCACCGCTCCCGGACTATCTCTGATTTAATTAATTAATTCAACAAATACTAAGTGACAGCCACTTTTCTAGGTGCTATACAGGACAAAAAAATCCCTGCCTTCATGAAGCTTACATTCGAGTCAGGGAAACAGAGAAAAACAGAATAGGTGAATTTTAAATTTTAGTGTATGGACAGTGATGAATGCTATAGAGAAAAATAAACCAAGGAAGGGAACTGGGGATTTTGAATAGGTGACTAGGGAAAACCTCACTGAGAAAGTGGTATTTGAGTCAAGACCTAAAGAAAGTAAACATTTTCCTCTAACTTGCCACAGATTGCTTACATTGAAATCCCTAGTATATCTTCAGACATACTTTAAATCAATTGCATTAATTATTAATAGCTTATCTACTACAATGAGCAAAATCTTAATATACCAAAAGGATTCACTGTATATTTTAAACATCAAATTCACCATGAATTAACTGTCTACATTATACCTACAGGAATGAAGTAGCTTGTTGGGAATCTTTGAACTGTAGAACGAAATACGAAGCTCCTATATTTAAAAAAGAAAAGAAAAACATGATTTTCTAAATTAATTTTTTTAAAAGTGAAGATCTTTGTTAACTTATTCCCTATCTCTCATTAAATATTTAAAAATGCTAATCTGGATATGAGGTGCATAAATGAGGTTTAAAAGCCATGAAAATTGGCATATGAGTATGTAAATAGAAAGGCATGCATGAAATGATTAGAAGTAGCTTAATTAATAAGTGTATAATTACCTGGAAGTGTACTTGGGAACCGGTGCAGGAAGCACATCGTATTGCCCGGGGGAAAGCTGAAGTGACTACACAGAATGGATAAGGACACCAACGATAGATTAATACAGGTCATAAACTTACTTCACTATCTGTCATTCAAAATCCTTTATTTTATGACCATACAACATTGTGTAATTTATTCTCTACTTTAATAGTGGAAAAGGTACATTTTAAAAGGTGGTGCTTCAAAACATTCAACATATATTCACTCTTCACAGTGAATTTTATAGACAGTTAACCTGAGATTCTGCATAGGAAAATGCTGTCCAATCGATCACACTTTAAATGTACTAGATTCAACAAATCAATTCGACCATTTAGTGAGCCTGCTCTAGCGTAAAGCGCAGTGCTAGTGGCAGGGAATACCAGGGTAAGAGAGGTATGGTCCCTGACCAGCAGCAGTGAGAGGCACCCACCAAAACCATTCTAACATAAACCACTGTAATCGGTGCTAAAAGACAGATCGAAGATATGGGCAGTAGGGAGAGATTAAATCCAACTAAGTGATCTCAAGACGACAAAGACGATGAGATTTGAGGGAGGCTCTTTAAAAAGGCAGGACTTCCTTGAGGAGAGCTAGGGAGGGCATTCCAAGAAGGAGGAGGGTCACATACAAGACTCTCTGTGGAACTTGTTGCAAACTATCTGGGTGGCTACACTGTCCCTGGGTGTATGGATATTAGCCCAAAGGTATGACAGGACGGTGTCAGGAACCGGTAAGGGTCCAGAGTAGGACATGTGAAGGAAGGGAGGGAGAGAAGGAAGGAGAATGAGCAGCCAGGAGGAGAAAATTGACCTATGTTGCAGGAGCTGGCAGGGAGGACTTATATTATGAACTCCTAGGAAGAATACTGCCCCAAGTGAACAATCTCCCTCCACCTCCTATTATTTTTACACCAGATTTTAAGAAACAATACTGCCTTTGTTGCAAATGAGGCGTCCACATCCTGGCACTACCTGCCACATGGGAGTTCACTATTATATTTCACCCCGCAGCTGTCTTTCCCATATTAGTACACAATTTTGATTGCAGAGGCAGCTTTTTGTGGATACAGTGATGATAGCAATTAATACAAATTTTATGATAAAATACACACATTGTCCTGATGAACCTGTGCCTTGTTGATTGCTCACTTGACATAATAAACACCAAGAAAACAAGGGTATTCTTATGTCATACCACAGAAGAACAGAAATGTATTTTAAATAGGGGGTATTCTTGGAAGCCAGCAATGTCCTACCTCTTGATTTTTTTTAAATTTTTTTATTTTTGAGACAGGGTCTTGCTCCATCACCCGAGCTACAGTGTAGTGGCATCATTATAGCTCACTGCAGCCTCAAACTCCTGGGCTCCAGTGATCCTCCTGCCTCAGTCTCCCAAGCAGCTGGGACTACAGGCCTGCACCACCGCACCTGGCTAATTTTTCTATTTTTTTGTAGAGACGGGGTCTCACCTGTGCTCAAGCTGGTCTCGAACTCCTGGCCTCAAGTGATCCTCCTGCCTTGGCTTCCCAAAATGCTAGGATTACAGGTGTGAGCCACCGTCCCTAATCTACTTTTTGATTTTCATGATAGTTACATGGATGTTTGCTTTCTATTTTTAAACTGTGCATATAGGCTTTATGCTTCTCTCTCTCTTATGCACATATACATACATAAACAGGAGAAGAAAGAGGAAAGAGAACTGAAAAGGGAAAAATAAAACCTTAAAGCAGCTGTTTGTTCATTTATACCCAGCACTCCACATAAGATTCCTGTAACAAAGTGCTCATGGAAAGACTCTTAGACAGCATTAGTCTGGAAAGGAATATTGGTTACCTATAGCATCTACATATATTTGTCCTACTACACTTGGCATTGTCCATTCCTTGCTATTTAACATAGTTGAGAGAGGGCTGACTTTTTTCTATAAAGTCTTAAATAGTCAGCTGCCTTGTGTAAGAGACTGCCTCTCTGTGCATTGCTAAACTTATTGCAAACTATCAGGGTGGTTCCATTGTCCTGGGGTCTAATGGAATATATAGAGACATATATTTTTTTTCTTAATTCTCATGTTGCTTCTCACTTCTTCATTTGTAATATATAAGGCCCAGAGAATCTAGACAATATGCCCATAAAAATACCTGATTCTAGATAATTAATGTTTCAATTCATGCTGATTAAGCACTCAGAAATCTTTTCATAGTTTGGAGGCATAAAATATGGCAGGATGACATCAGTGTGGATATATTAATATAATTCAGTTACGTTGCACCAACACCGTCAATGTCAGAAAACTGAAATAATGTGAAGAAAGCCAACCCTACTTACTAGGCTCTTGGTGTGATTGATTTTATATATATATATACACATACAAACAATTTTTTAGAGCAGTTTTAGGTTCATAGCAAAATTGAGAGAAAGGTAGAGATTTTCCATATAACCCTTGCTGCCACACATGCATAGCCAACCCCACCATCAACATCCCACACCAGAGAGGTACAGTTGTTACAACTGATGAACACACATTGATACATCATTGTCACCCAAAGCCCATGTTACATTAGGGCTCTTGGTGGTATACACTCGATGGGTTTGGGCAAATGTATAATGACTTATATTCACCATTACAGTATCATACAGAGTGGTTTCACTGCCCTAAAAATCCTCTATGTTCTGCCTATTCATCCAGCCCTCCCCCCAACCCCTGGAAACCACTGATCTTTTTATTATCTCCATGTTTTGACTTTTCCAGAATGTCATGTAGTTGGAATCATATAGCGTGTAGCCCTTTCAGATTGGCTTCTTTCATTTAGTAATATATATTTAAGTTTCCTCCATGACTTTTTAATAGCTCATTTCTTTTTAGTGCTGAATAATACTCCATTGTCTGTATGTACCAAGTTTATTTATCCATTCATCTACTGAAAAACATCTTGGTTGCATCCAAGTTTTGGCAATTTTGAAGAAAGCTGCTATAAACATCCATGTGCAGATTTTTGTGTGGACATAAGCTTTCAACTCCTTTGGGTAAATACTAAGGAGCACAATTGCTGGATCTTATGGTAAGAGTATATTTACTTTTGCAAAAAACTGCCAGACTATACCACTTTGCATTCCCACCAGCAATGAATGAGAGTTCCTATTGCTCCATATCCTCGCCAGTTTTGATGATGTCAGTGTTCTGGATTTTGTCCAGTCTAATAGGTATGTAGTGGTATATCATTGTTTTAATTTGCATTTCCCTGATGACAAATGATGTGGAACATCTTTTTATATGCTTGTTTGCCATCTGCATATTTTCTTTGGTGAGGTGTCTATTAAGGCTGTGGTCCCCAGCCGCCAGGCCACGGACTCGTACCAGTCCTTGACCTGTTAGGAACTGGGCCGCACAGCTCTGCCTCCTCCCCACCCCACCCCCTGTCCGTGGAAAAGTGTCTTCCATGAAACAGGAACCAGGCTGCACAGCAGGAAGTGAGCAGTGGGCAAGCAAGCAAAGCTTCATCTGTATTTACAGCCACTCCCCACCACTCACATCACTGCCTGAGCTCCGCCTCTCCCCCCCACCCCCATCCGTGGAAAAATTGTCTTCCATGAAACCAGTCCCTGGTGCCAAAAAGGTTGGGGACCACTGTATTAAGGTGTTTGGCTCATTTTTAAATTAAGTTGTTTGTTTTCTTGTTGAATTTTAAGAGTTCTTTGTATTTTAGATAACAGTCCTTCAGTAGATATATCTTTTGCAAATATTTTCTCCCAATCGATGGCTTGTCTTTTCATTCTCTTCAGTGTCTTTTGCAGAGCAGAAAATTTTAACTCCAAAGAAGTCCAGTTTACCAATTCTTTCTTTCATGAATCATGTCTTTGGTGTTGCATCTAAAAAGTCATTGCCAAACCCAAGGTCATCTAGATTTTCTCCTGTCCTCTTCTAGGAGTTTTATAGTTTTGCTTTTTATATTTAGGTCTGTAATCCATTTTGAGTTAATTTTTATGAAGAGTTTAAGGTCTGTGTCTAAATCCATTTTTTTAAAAATGTGGACGTCCAGTTGTTCCAGTACCATTTTTTAAAAGACTATCTTTTCTCCACTCCATTGTCTTTGCTCCTTTGTCAAAGATCAGTTCACTATATTTGTTTGGGTCTATTTCTGGACTCTCTATTCTGTTCCATTGATCTATTTGTCTATTCTTTGTCAATACCACACTGTGTTGATTACTGTAGCTCTTGAAGTCGGGTAGTGTCAGTCCTCCAACTTTGTTATTCTTCTTCAACATTGTGTTGGCTATTCTGGGTCTTTCACCTCTCCATATAAACTTTAGAATGAGTTTGTACACATTCACAAAATAACTTGCTGGGAATTTATTGGGAGTGCATTGAAACTAAAGATCAAGTTGGGGAGAACAGATGTCTTGACAATATTGCTCTTTCTATCCAAAAACACGGAAAATCTCTCCATTTGCTTAGTTCTTTGATTTTCTTCATCAGAGTTTTGTGGTTTTCTGCATATTTTATTATATTTATACCTAAGAATTTTGTTTTTGGGAGTGCTAATGTAAATGGTATTGTACATATGTGTGTGTGTACGTTTAACTCTAAAAGTAGTATTTTATTTCATAATGCAAATAATCCTATCATCATGAGTTTTGACATAGTAGTTTGAGAGGGGAGAGAAGTAGATTCATTTAGTCTAATCTCACAATTTCTAGCCAGATGTTTAGCCAGTGGAAGAAAAAGAAAGTCATTCTTTTTTTAATGGTTTTTAATTGTGTTTAATTGTGTTTTTAATTTCAAATTCACTTGTTCATTGCTGGTATATAAGAAAGCAATTGACTTTTTGTATATTAACTTCTATCCTACAACATTGTTGTAATTGCTATTAATTCCAGGAGCATTTTTGGATTTTCCACATAGACAATCACGTACTATAAACAAGGACAGTTTTATTTCTTCTTTCCAAATCAGTGCACCTTTTATTTCCTTTTCTTATGGCATTAGCTAGAACTTCCACTACAATGTGAAAAGGAGTAGTTAGAGGGGACATACTTGCCATGTTCCTGATCTTAGTGGGAAAGCTTCTAGTTTGTCACCATTAAGTATGACGTTAGCTGTAGGGGTTTTTGTTGTTGTTGTTAAATAGTGTCTTTAATTAATTTATTTATTTTTTAAAATTTCAAAGTATTATGGGGTACAAATAATTTCGGTTACATGAATTGCTTTTATAATGCTTGGTTATAAGAGCGCCTGTCACCCAGATATTGTTCATTGTACCCATTAGGTAGGTTTTTGCCCATCCCTTCCTCCCCCCCAGCCCCAGTTGGTTTCTGTTGAGTTATATTTCCCTCTATGCACATGTGTGCTCATTGGTTAGTTCCAATTTAGTAGTGAGTACATGTGGTATTTGTTTTTCCATTCTTTAGATACTTCACTTAGGATAATGGTCTCCAGTGCCATCCAAATTGTTGCAAAAAGCATCCTTTTTTATGGCTGAGTAGTATTCCATGGTATACATACACCACATTTTGTTAATCTGCTCATGAACTGATGGGCACTTGGGTTGACTGCATATCTTTGCAATTGTGAATTGTGCTGCAATAAGCATTCGGGTGCAGGTGTCTTTTTGATAAAATGACTTCTTTTCTTTTGGGTAAATACCCAATAGTGGTATTGCTGGATCAAATGGTAGGTTGACTTTTAGTTCTTTGAACAATCTCCATAAAACATATCATGCTCATGTATCAGTAGAATCAACATTGTTAAAATGTCCATACTCCCAAAGTGATTTACACATTTGACGCAATTCCCATCAAAATACCAACATCATATTTCACAGATCTAGAAAAAATAATTCTACACGTTGTGTGGACCAGAAAAGAGCCTGACTAGCCAAAGCAATCTTAAGCAAAAGGAAAAGATCAGGAGGCATCACATTACCAGACTTCAAACTATACTACAAAGCTATAGTAACTAAATCAGCATAGTATTGGCACAAAAATAGAGACATAGACCAATGGAACAGAACAGAGAACCCAGATATAAAACCATCCACATACAGCCAACTGATCTTTGACAAAGAAGACAACAATATACACTGGGGGAAAGAATCCCTATTCAGTAAATGGTGCTGGGAAAATTCGATAGCCACATGCAAAAGAATGAAACAGGATCCATATCTCTCACCACTTATAAAAACTAATTCAAGATGAATAAAGGACTTAAATGTAAGATATGAAACCATAAGAATTCTAGAAGAAAATGTTGGAAAAACTCTTCTAGATATCGGCCTAAGCAAATAATTTTTGAAGACCGCAAAGGCAATCACAGCAACAACAAAAATAAATAGCTATAGGTTTTTTGTAGATATTTTTTATCAAGTTAAGGAAGTTCCCTTCTATTCCTAGTTTACTGAGAATTTGTATCATGAATGGGTGTTGGAGTTTGTCAAATGCTTTTTCTGCATATATTGATATGATCATGTGACTTTCTTCTTTAGCTGTTGATGTGATAGATTAGATTTATTTTCAAATGTTGAACCAGCCTTGCATACCTGGGATAAATCCCACTTGGTCATGGTGTATAATTCTTTTTATACATTGTTGGACTTGATTTACTAATATTTGGTTGAGGATTTTTACATCTATTTTCATGAGAGATATTAGTCTGCTGTTTTCTTTTCTTGTAATGTCTTTGCCTGGTTTTTGTATTAGGGTGATGCTGGCCTCATAGAATGAGTTAAGAAATAAGCCCTCTGTTTCTATATTCTGAAGGGATTGTAAAGAATTAGCATAAATTCTTCCCTAAATGTTTGGTAGAATTCACCTGTGAACCCATCTGGGCCTGGCATTTTTTATTTTGAAAGGTTATTAGTTATTAATGCAATTTCTTTATTAGACAAAGGCCTATTCAGAGTGTCTACTTCTTGTGTGAGTTTTGGGAGATTATGTCTTTCAAGGAGTTGGTCCATTTCATCTAGGTTATCAAATTTGTGGGAATAGAGTCATGCATAATATTCCTTTACTATCCTTTTAATGTACATGGGATCTGTAGTGATGTCCCCTCTTTCATGTCCAATATTAGTCATTTGTGTTTTCTCTCTTTTTTTTCTTAGCTTGGATAGAAACTTATCAATTTTACTGATCTTTTCAAAAAATCAGCTTTTGGTTTCATTGGTTTTCTTTATTGATTTCCTGTTTTCAATTTCATTAACTGCCGCTCTAATTTTTATTATTTCTTTTCTTCTGCTTACTTTGGATTTAATTTACTCTTCTTTTTCTACTTTCCTAAGGTGGAAATTTAGATGATTGTTTTTTGGTCTTTCTTCTTTTCTAATATATGCATTCAATGCTATAAATTTCCCTCTAAGCAATGCTTTTGCTACATCCCACAAATTTTGTTAAATTATATTTTCATTTTCATTTAGTTCAAAATATTTTTAAATTTCTCTTATGATTTCTTCTTTGATCCATGTGTTATTTAGTAGTATGTTGTTTAACTAATCTCCACATATTTGGGGGTTTTCCAGTTATCTATCATTATTAATGTGTAGTTTAATTCCATTGTGGTCTGGGACCAGACATTGTATGATTTCTATTCTTTTAAATTTATTAAGGTGTGTTTTATGGCCCAGAATGTGGTCTTGCTTGGTGAATGTTCCATGTAAGTTTGAGAAGAATGTGTATTCTGCTATTGTTGGATGAAGTAGTCTATAGACATCAATTACATCCAGTTGATTGATGGTGTTGTTGAGTTCAACTATGTCCTTACTGATTTTCTGCCTGCTGGATCTGTCCATTTGTGATAAAGGAGTGTTTATCTCCAGTTATAATAGTGGATTTATCTATTTCTCCTTGCAGTTCTATCAATTCTTGCCTCACATATTTTGATGCTCTGTTGTTAGGCATGTACACATTGCCAGATTGTTATGTCTTCTTGGAATATTCACCCCTTTACCATCATGTAATGCCCCTTTTTATCCCTGATAACTTTCCTTGCTTCGATGTCTGCTCTATTTGAAATTAATATAGCTACTCCTTCTTTCTCTCTCTTTTTTATTTTTTAATCGATACATGATATTTTCCATATTTATGGGGCATATGTGATATTTTGTTACGTGCACAGAATGTGTAATCATCAAGTCAGGGTATTTGAGATGTCCATCACCTTGAGTATTTATCATTTCTATGTACTGGGAACAATTTAAGTCCTCTCTTCCAGCTACTTTGAAATATACAATACACTGTTGTTAACTATGGTCATTCCACTCTGTTGTCAAATGATAGAGCTTATACCTTTTATCTAACTGTATGTTTGTACCTGTTACCTACCTCTCTTCATCCCCCTGCCCATCCTCTAGCATCTATCATTCTACTCTCCACCCTTACGAGATCAACTTTTTAAGCTCTACATGAGTGAGAACATGCAATATTCTTTCTGCACCTGAGTTATTTCACTTAACATAATAACCTCCAGTTCTATCCATGTTGCTGCAAATGACATGATTTCACTCTTCTTTATGGCCAAATAGTATCCCATTGTGTATATGTACCACATTTTCTTTGTCCATTCATCCATCCAGGGACACTTAGGTTGATTCCACATCTTTGCTATTGTGCATAGTGCTGCAATAAACATGCAAGTGCAGGTATCCCTTTGATATACTGATTTCTTTTCCTCTGGATAAATACCCAGTAGTGGAATTTATGGACCATATGGTAGTCCTATTTTCAGTTTTTTGAGAAATCTCCATACTGTTTTCCTTAGTGGTTGTACTAATTTACATTCCTACAAACAGTGTATAAGAATTCCCTTTTCTCCACATCCTCACCAGCATCTGTTATTTTTGTCTTTTAATAACAGCCATTCTAATTGGGGTAAAATGATATTTCATTGTGGTTTCAATTTATATTTCCCTGAAGACTAGTGATATTGTGCATTTTTTCATATACCTTTTGGCCATTTGTATGCCTTCTTTTGAGAATTGTGGATTCTTATCCTTTGCCCACTTTTTAATGGGATTATTTGTTTTTTTATGGTTGTGTTGTCCCGCTTTCTTTTGACTAGTGTTAGCATAGTATATCTTTCTCCATCCATTTCTTTAGTTGTTGTTGTTAGAGATGGGGTCTCACTCTATTAGCCTGGTCTCTAACCCCGGGGCTCAAGTGAGCCTCCTGCCTCAGCCTCCCTAGTAGCTGAGACTACATGCATACTCCATCCATTTATTTGTAATTTATATGTGTCTTTACATTTGAAGTAAACTTCTTGTAGACAACATATAGTTGGGTCTTGTATTTTGATCCACTCTGACAATCTCTGTGCATTTAGACCACTGATGGTCAAAGTGATTATAGCTGAATTAATATCTCCCATATTTGTTATTGTTTTCTATTTCTTGCCCTTGCTCTTTGTTCCTATTTTTGTCTTCCACTCTTTTTCTGCCTTTTGTGGTTTTAACTGAGCATTTTGTATGATTCCATTTTCTTTCCTTTCTTAGCATACTAGTTTATTTTACTTTTTTTAGTGGTTGCTGTAGAGTTTGCAATATACATTTACAACTAATCCAAGTCCACTTTCAAGTAACACTAAACCACTTCACAGGTGGTGTAAATACCTTATAATAACAAAATAATCTTAATTCCTCCCTCCTGTCCCTTGTATCATTACTATCATTCATTGTACTTATATATAAGAATACATACACACAAAGATATACATAGATGCATACATAATCAAATACATCATTATTATTATTTTGGACAAACTGTTAAATGTTAGATCAATTAAGAATTTAAAAAAAAAAAGAGTTTTTGTTTTACCTTCACTTATTCCTCCACCAATGCTCGTCATTTCTTTATATAGATCTGAGTTTCTGACCTATGTTATTTTCCTTCTCTCTAAAGAACTTCGACATTTCTTGCAAAGCAGGTCTACTGGAAACAAATTTCCTGAATTTTTGTTTGTCTAAAAAAGTTTTTATTTCTCCATCACTTTCAAAAGATAATTTCACAGGGTACAGAATTTTAAGTTGGTAGTTTTTTTCCTCTCCACACTTTAAATACTTCATTCCACTCTCTTCCTGTTTGCATGGTTTCTGAGGATATGTGGAATACAATGCTTATCTTGATTCCTCTATAGGTAAGGTGTTTTTTTCCTCTGGCTTCCTTGAGGATTTTTTCTTTATCTTTGATTTTCTGTAGTTTGAATATGTGTAGTTGTGGTTTTTGGTATTTTATCCTGCTTGGTATTCTCTGAGCTTCCGGGATCTGTGGTTTTGTATCTGACATTAATTGGGGGAAATTCTCAGTCATGGTGGTTTCAAACATTTCTCCAGTTCCTTTTTCTCTTTCTTCGGCTTCTTATAGTCCTATTACGTGTATATCACAGGTTCTGTAGTTGTCCCGCAGCTCTTGGATATTCTGGGTTTTTTTCAGTCTTTGTTATCTTTATTTTTCAGTTTTGGAGGTTTCTACTGAGATATCCTCAAGCTCAGAGATTGTTTCCTCAGCTGTGTCCAGTGTACCAACGCATCAAAGGCACTCTTCCTTTATGTTACAGCGTTTTTGATCTCTAGCATTTCTTTCTGGTTCTTTCTTAGGGTTTCTCTCTCTGCTTACAGTGCCCATCTGTTCTTGCATGTAGTCTACTTTATCCACTAGAGTCCCTACCATATTAATCATAGTTATTTTAAATTACTGATCTGAAAATTCCAACATCCTTGCCATGACTGACTGTTTGATGCTTGCTCTGTCTCTTCAAACAGTGTTTTTGTCTTTTTGTAACTGTAACTGTAATTTTTTTTTTTTTTTTTGATAGCCAGACATGATGTACTGGGTGAAAGGAACTGCTGTAAATAGACCGTCAGTGATGTGGCAGTAAGGTGTCGGGGGAGGGGAGGCATTCTAGAGTCCTATAATTAGGTCTCAGTCCTTTACTGAGCCTGTACCTCTGGCCTGTGCATTTCACATGCTTTTGTCAGCTCCCCCTTCACCATTAGGTGGGCCAGGATGACCACAGCTGGCTGGAGCTGGATGTTTCCCCTCCCTTGGGTCAGTCGGGCTCTGGTTGGATAGTTTCTCCTGAGGACAGGTCTTGTTAAGAAGGGAGTGCTCTGATGTGTTTCCAGACAGTGGCTTTTCCTCTCTCCCTGCCAGAAGCATAAAGGGATCTTTCTCTGATGTGTACTCTGAGGACCTGGGAGAGCTCCTGCAGGTAAAACTCAGAAAGTGTGAGGGTGCCCCATGACTGGGTCCCCCGGAGCTTTTAGCTGTAGACTTGCCCACACCGAGCGACCAGCAATCCAACCGAAGCTCAGGTTTCCCCGCCCCACATGGTCCCCGGAGACGTTGCTACTCCGGAGGTCTCTGCTCTGGTAAGTTGTGATTCTCCGTATCCTCCTGCCTGTCTCTCCAATTTTAAGGACAGTAGTTTGCCCTTATACTTCTCTTATACGTCTAAGAAGAGCTGTTGATTTTTCAGTTTATTTAGCTTTCAACTTGTTGTTAGGATAGAATTGCAACTTCCAAGCTACTTATGTGCAGGACTGGAAACTGAAGTCGATGTGACACTATTTTGAGAATCTAGACTCTTAAATAGGTGGGACAGATGGAAACAGATTTTCTACTCCTTTAGAAGCCCTATCAGAATAATCAGAAGGTGAAAGCAGCCAAAGGGCAGGCAGGAGCAACATTTTCAGGTACTATTAGTAGAAATTTCATCAGGTATCTCTTCTCTCTGAGAAGTAAAGCCTCCTGTGTCATACAGAAACATTACTGACTCACGGCTCAGACTTCTTAAAGGTCTGAGAAATAGACAACACAGGGCTTTCTCAAAAAAAAAAAAAAAGAAACATGCCTAATGATACCAATGATATTCTTCTTAATTTTACCAGTACCTTGTAATTTTCACTAAGAAATACAAGTGAGTCCCAGTCCCCAAGAGAAATCTATATCCACCTTTCAAACTTCACTTTAATTTGCCACACTCCTGACATATTTGTAAGTGACAATTACTGCTTTACCTTGCAGTGGCTCTTTGAGACATTCCACCTCAAAAAATACCTGCTAAATAAGCCAACTTTGAGGGCCACCTTTTTTTTATTTAAATGAACAATGAATTATTTCATCTTACCTACATTTTACTCTTTGTTATCCCAATATTTAAGTCTTGGGTTCTCAGAGTGACTGGCATGCTCCTTAACCAACCAGTTTCTATCTATATAGTAGAGCAAGTGTTCAAAATCACTATACATTTTGAATCTAAAATAAGTATTTAGGTCACTGTTGTTTTCTAAGTAAAAGTTACCATTTTTCCACTCTCCTGCACACACTGCCCACTTAAGGCAGGGTCCTCGAGGGATTTGTGATGGCTACAGAAGGACCCAGGAAGTCCAATCCTGACATCTGCCATCACTGTGGCAGCGTTACTAATCAGCCCTTTCTCTGACACAAATTTGGGTTGCTACCTTGCTCAATGAAAAACCATCCTGTTGAAAATTCCTTCAACAGTTATTTTACCATGGAGCACTTTGCAAATTAACATGTCTTCAGAGATATCATCATCACAGCTATAAATACAGCTAACAAAGATCAATGCACCCCAGATTTTCTCAACCTCAGGCTCTCAACCAGCTGTTCAAGGATGCCTTTTGAACACCTTAAGTCAGATCATTTGACTCATTCTCTATGGTGCACTTTCCCAGCCTGGCTACCTCCTTTTGACCTTTGCGGGCAGGGAGGGGACAGAATCCCCAAAATTGTATCCTTTTACATGAGCTTCATCTTCCAAGGCAATGCTAAAGCTAACCTAGACAGACGCTTCAGACAACTTTAAATTTCACTTGTTTAATTGTGATTATCATTGAAATGTTCTCAACCTAGGAAGTAAATACGAGAATTTTAAAAAATGGAACATGCGAAGAAAAAAAACACTTAAGAGAAAAAAATGTTAGTTGGAAAAAATTTTGAGTTCTTTACAAATGAGCATGATTGAAAAAAAGTATTACTTATACACTGAAAACAATTTAAGATCTACAGGGAAAAAAAAAAATTAATAGTCTCACTGGCCCCTATCTAACCTCTACTTTCCAAATGGAACCACTGTTAATGATTATATAAGTATCTCTCAAGAAAAAAAAATATACATTTAACATCACATATATGTACATTTGTTTTCATTTATACAAATGGGATTATGCTGTAAATATTCATCTGCACCTTGATTTTTTCATTTAATAATAATAACTTGGAGACACTTCCACATCAACACATATTGATTTACCTCATTATTTTTAATAGTTACACAGTATGCCCTTGTATGGATGTAACATTATTTAAGTAGTCCTCTAGTTAAATAAAATTATAAACAATACTGTGGTATTATGTAAATATCACACTATACTTTAGTAAGACCATCCCTAGGGTAAATTCCTGACAGTGGCATTGTTGATTGTAAGGCTATGTGCATTTAAAATATTGCTCGGTTGCCAAATTGCCCTCTAAAATATTTGTACTGACTGTATTCATATAAATACATAAGAATATCTGTTTCTTATCCCCTTTGTCAATATTGGGTATCGACATATAGTACTTATATTGTTGATTATCTCATAGGTGAAAATTGTGTCTCACTGTTGTTATTCGTTTGTAATTATTAGTTGAAGCCAAACACCACTTTATGATTTTTAGTGACTGGCATAGCTCTTTGTGAATTGCCAGTTCATGTCCTTTGCTTATTTTTAAACCAAAATATCTATTTTAATTGGATTATAAGAGAACATGACTCATTTTCACCATTTGATGCAAGCGATGAAGCCACAGTTAGTAATCAGCATTTTCTGGAAACTCCCTTGCATCTTCACAGTGGTAGCACTCTGCCTTTTTTTGGATTGACTTACCTTGTTCAGTACTGACTCACTGGCTACAGACTGAGGCAGTATCACCATCTTCTCCCTGTTCCATCCATTATAGGGAGATTCTGGAACCATGCTCAGACTGGCACAGACTTAGCTGACTTCAGGTTGTTCTGAAGTTCCCCTAGCATGTTGATTGCAAGCTTATACTTTAAACTCCTCCATTTAAGTCACTTGATCTGTGTTTCTAGTTGAAAATACAAATGATGCTTTTACAATGGTTATGGACTTACACTCTGCAAGGTGGAGTTGAAGAATAGCACAACCTTTCTGTAGGATATTTGGGCAATGTATCTCAAAAGACCTAGACTTCAATTGTTTGTCCTGAACAATTCCACTCTATGACTAACAGCAGGGAATGGTCGAATACATTAGGATACACCATACAGGAGAATACTATGCAGCTGTTAAAAATGATGTGTAGAGAACACATGATGGTGTGGAAAAGATTCACAATATATTTCTAAAAAGAAAAAGTTCTGGTTTCTGCTAATGACAGGTTAGGCTATATGGATGATGACCTTCCCACTGCAGACAACTAGAAATGAAGGATAAAATATTAAAAACAAATAAACAAAAGAGATTTAAAAAAGATCTAAAATTGCTGACAAGATCATAGGAAATTACAAGACCTCAAACCAAGAGATAGCAAGAAGCCAGAGAGGTAAGTGGACCAATTTTGTCCAAAGGATGTTTGTTGGTCCAGACTAAACTCGGCAGAAGAACAGAACTGGGTTTAAAGGAACTTCAGAGCCCTAAGAGAATCAAGAGGTCAGAGCCTGGGCTGGAGGGAGGAGGGAGTCTAAT
Organism: Daubentonia madagascariensis; assembly: GCA_023783475.1. Classification (NCBI taxonomy): domain Eukaryota; kingdom Metazoa; phylum Chordata; class Mammalia; order Primates; family Daubentoniidae; genus Daubentonia; species Daubentonia madagascariensis. The sequence goes on from JAKFHU010001035.1 coordinate 40,257,604, forward strand.
GCCCACAGGAATTTGAGACCCTAAAAGGATACTTTCTGAAAGTAAACTCTCCCACCTCACTTCATTGCCAAGGGGACTGCAGAGAGGTACTTGGTACTAAGCTGAAATGGGAGGGAGAAGAAACCCATCCCTGACAGATTATAACCATGGGCTAATCCCTTTCATGAATTCCAATCCAAATTAACATCATTGGGGTGATTCAAGAAGACCAAAGCAGTGCATTTCAAGTGGTACCAGACTGGTAGTTCCCTTAAATACTAACAGAAGCAAAAGCAAACCTTAGACCTTGGGGAATTCATAGAAATAAATTTTCAAAAGCAATGAGTGACACACAGTCAAAGATAATCATGCTCACACAAGGAAACAAAGTAAATAAGGTCCAGTCAGATTTCAGATATCTGACTAATCGATTCACTCACAGACTCAACAAATACTAATCGTTAGACACTGTTCTAGAGGCAGAGATATAACAGTGAGCAAAACGGATAAATATTCATGTCCTCATTAAGCTTCACTCTCATGGGAGAAGATAGGCAACGAATAATAAATGTAAAGTGCAAGTAAATTATATAGTACACTTGACGGCTACAGGTGCCCAGGAAAAAAAATATGAGCAGGTTAGGGAAGATCTAGAGTGTTGAGTGGCAAATTTAAATGGGGCTCATTGAGAAGGTGACACTTGAACAAAGACTTGAAGAAGGAGAGGGAGTGAGCCATGGAGGTATATTTGGGATGAGAGCATTCCAGAAAAAGGAACATCAGTGCAAAGACCCTGAGGTGAGAGTGTGAGTGGTGAGTTCAAGGCATGCCAGGAGGCCAGTTGGTCAGGAAGACAGTGAGAAGGAGTACTAAAAGATAAAATCAAGAATGATTCCAGGGCCAGGCTTGATGGCTCACACTTATAATCCTAGTACTCTGGGAGGCCGAGGCGAGAGGATTGCTTGAGGTCAGGAGTTCGAGACCAGCTTGAGTAAGAGTGAGATCCCTTCTCTACTAAAAATAGAAAAAATTAGCCAGGCACGGAGACATGAGCCTATAGTCCCAGCTACTTGGGAGGCTGAGGCAGGAGGATCACTTGAGCCCAGGAGTTTAAGGTTGCAGTGAGCTATGATGATGCCACTGCACTCTAGCTAGGGTGACAGAGTGAGACTCTGTCTCAAAAAAAAAAAAAATGAAGCCAGTTCACAATAGGTCTGTTGACTCTGAGAAAAACTACTCAGAGACCACATCCACTATCACAATCCTTTAACCCAGTGGTTCTCAACCAGGAGTATTTTTGCTCCCTAGGGGACATTTGGCAATGTCTGGAGACATGTTTGGTTGTTACAACTGCAAGGGGAGGTGGCTAATGGTATCCAAAGAGTAGAGGCCAGGAATGCCACTAAACATGCTACAATGCACAGAATAGCCCCCCACAACAAAGAGTCATCCTGTCCAAAATGTCAATAGTGCTGAGGTTGAGAAACCCTGGATTAGATATACAAGTGGAGAAGTCGAGAAGGCAATTGGATTTACAAGTTTGGATTTCAAGAGAGAAGTCTAGGCAGGAGATATAAATTTGGTAATCACCAACAAATTGATGGTGTTCGCAGCCTTGAAAGTGGCTGAGATCACCCTCCAGGGAGTGAACATAGATAGAGAAGAGGTCTGAGTGTCTGCAGCACTCCAGGATGAAGAAAGAGATCAAGGGAGGGGCTAAGAAGGAACACCAAGACTGAGGACTGGGGAGAAGGTGGCAGAGGTTTGAGGAGAGGGGAGACGTGAGATACAGCCACCCAGGAGGATGGGAAAGCAAACGGACTAGGGAAGTCCCTTCAGTGCCCACAGGAGGTGAAGAATTTAAAATGAGGCCGGCCATTCAGCTACATGGAGCAGGCACAAAGCCCGCAGAGAGCTAGACTTAACCAGGGTCGTGGCTTCCCAAACAAGTAAGAGACGAGCAGTTGGGAGCGAGGAACTGACAATGTATGTAGGGAGTAACTATACTGATTAGTTGTGGAAGTTAAACTTTGCAAGGAAGAGACGGGTTGAGAGTAGTGAAAAGGTGGGAGAGGCAATGGATTGTAGGCTGAGGGGAATGGAAAATCGTTAAGGTTAGGACTAGAACATAGTCAGAGGGGGATTCATGTAGAGATTCTGGAGAGTTAAAATTATTGGTCTTGAAAAAAAAATCTAAGGAGTGAGTGACTGAAGTAGAGGAGAATTCAAGAAACTGAGAAGCCAGTTTGTTGGAAGATCATTTACATGTGCACTGAAATTATGACAGCAGGAGGGGAAAGAGTGACCGTGAGGGGAGTGAGCTAATATCATCAAGAAGTAAGAGGAGTAATGCAGCAGTCAGTGGAGGACTACAATACTAGCAGGGAAACTATACACATGGAGAGAGATGGTCCCCTTTTGTACATATATTCCACAATGAAAATTTATTATTCCCCTGATAAGAAAAAGGTTATTATAAAAATTGTGGGGCCACCTCGAACCCTCTTTGGAAAGGGCCAGATACAGATGAGTCTATGCATGCACACACGCATACACACAAATACATATATATATATACATATATATTCGTAATAAGACTCTTTTATATAGATTCTCCAGTTGAATTTCATGCTACAGAATAAAGGTATTAAAAATAGTAAAAACTTTCTTACAAATAAAAAACAGCAGTGATGAGATATAAATTGAATATTCTATTAAAATTATGAAGCTTGAGAATACTGTTCTATCTTAATAAATGGTAATAATAAATACTATATCTGCAAATTCAAATTATTCCACTGAGTTTTGCTCTTAAAACACCAGAGTTATGAGTTTTATTGGTGAGTAAACAATATTACATCAGAATATCTCTCCCCTTATGAATATATTGTCATATACCTTTGGAATAGAAAATTAGGAAAACATTGAATTCTTCCAGTTTCTGGAGCTTAATGCTTTGTGGGAGGTGGGGAGGAAGAGGAGAAAAGAAAAGAAAGAAACAGAGAAAGTATGTTTTCAGAAGGTTTTATCCATCCTTCTGGGTAAACCAGACTCTTTTGGTCTTTTAAAACTTTTAGTTTTGCATGATACCAACCTTGTATGTTTTCTCCTTTCAACAGTGGGCCTCTGGCCAACCCTCAGAGACCCATAAAAGCAAGAAGAGAGGAAGCAGAAGGGAAGTAAATGGCAGAGGAGAATAAGAAAGAATGACTTTGCATTAAGGTAGACAGAACAATTTCACGTGTAGCTTGGTTACCTGATACCGAGCCATAAAGGTCCATTTAGAGTTTGCGTTCAGCCATTTAAGCAAACAGGATAAGGTTTACTCAATGAACACTTATCACTCTATTCTGTTTCAAAGCTATAATTTGCAAAGTAGTAGAAAGGGTCTACACATGGATATGACATGCACTCATCCTGCTGAAAATTTCTTGCCCACCTTAGCAATCACAACCCCTTGTACTTAATTCGACCTCAAGTTGTAATACATTCCTTCTCAGGTTATCACAATAATATTCTGACGAACTTGTGAAGATTGATACTGTTATTAGCTTCTTACAAATGGGAGCTATTAAGGCACAGAGAACTGAGACAAATGCCCAAAGTCCCAAGTAACAAAGTCCAAGTCACAACTCTATCGCTTGAACAGGCCATGTTCCTGCCACTTCCATGCCTTTAACAATGCTGTGCTCCTCCCTTGAAGTGCCTCCTTTGGATTCTACCTATCCAAAGACCAGCCCTCATTCAACGTGGGGACACTCGGTAGACCAGAAAGAGGATTGAATTTGGGCTCAGAAGCCCTCAGTTAAAATTGCTGCCTCACCTACTTATTTATTAGCAATGTGCCTTTTAACAAGTTACTTAGTCTCTATTCACTTCAGTTCTCTTGCATTTAAAATGGAGATAACATCTGTTCTATCTATTTCAGAATGCTTAAGAAAGAAGCAGCCAAGAGCATATGCATGGAAACCCACAGTAAATCATTAAGAGCCACATAAAAGACATGTATTTGTCAAGTTCCAATTAAGTCCTACTTAATCCATGGAGCTCTCCAGCCTTTCAATCCAGCCTACATTGAACTCTCCCTTGGCATTTCCTGCTACACTATTTATCTCAGCACTTGATATATTTTGTCTTGTACTGTTACTTAAATATTTCTGGGTCAGGAACATCTTCCTTCCACAGATCCTCACCTGGTGCAGGGCTGTAAGCATAGTAGTGCTCTGTATTATCAATGCTATGAATGAACTGGTGGTGCTGAGAGTACATGCTGACCCTCCTAGGAACGTGTGCTCATTCCTACAAGAAAATTTTTTAAAAGCTTCCCTGTGGTATATAGTTATATTCAAACTTTAATAAGGATACTTATCAAGAGGTAGAGTTTTCTCTTTAAAAGAAGAGGGTTCACTGCATAAACTTCTTGAAGAGACCACAGCATGGCCCAATCACAGATAAGATCCCAGAGGCTCCCCTGGCTGGGGGAATACTGCCAAGAGCTGCCCAGAAGGAAAGATTTCTCCCCATGTACTCTCCTTAGGTTAAGAAGACCTCACAGGTAAAAATCTCCCTGGACACATTTGAACATCAGGCAGTCCTTGTTTGATTTCTATAGGAAATAAGACATCCTGAAGGTTTTCCATTTTTCCTGGGGAAAGGTATACTCTACGTATAAAGAATACTTTCCTCAGGGGCTCTTAGTAGCTTTCCCACAAAAACCAATCTGCTAGTAGTGCTTTACCTGATCTTTATAAACTAGTGTGCTAGGGCTCGGACGTGGTTTGTCTTTGAATGAATAAGTAGCCACTTGCTTCTTTAACAGGTCCAGGAAGTCAGGAGGCACGTACTGTGGAAGATCGTTTAGGACTGGATTGTTTCTTTGCACAAGAGGTGGCTTTTTCCTTCCTTCGTTTTTAAAATTGTAGGTTGCTGTCACTGGATTTAATAGGGATTCTTCAATAAAAGTTTTCAAGTGGTAAGTGCCAGGTATTGGGGTATTCTGTGGAAAATTGACATCAGTTTTAAGATCATCATGTAAACCTGTAACTTCTCCTAAAGCACTATTCTTGGAAGGATCATTCCTAAATAGCGTTTTTCTTTGTTTTCAAGTTTAATGAAATTATATCAAATATAATAAACACTCTTAACCAAACAGTATTTCAAAATAATCGTGACTATTCCCTTTCTGAAACAACTGCTGAATTACAGCAAATGGGTTATAGTTGAAGTTTAACTCTTTAAAAGATAACTTCAGGAATATACTTAAACTTGTATTCAACTTTCACTATAAATTTCAGGATTCTGGTAAGACCACTTAGGATAGTTTCTTGACTAACTAAAGCTATCCTACTTCCACTTAGTAGGTACTATATTTCTCTCTAGCCCACAAGTGGGAAGCTAAAGGATGGTATCCTGAGACTGAGGATGAACTGGCAGAGCATATGGTCTTTTAAGTCCAATAAGGGGTTTGGTACTTTCAAATCACAACCATGGTGTGGATGAAAGGCCAGAACTGAAGGTTTAGTCGCTGCTGCTTTTGTGGCCATCTTTCCACTGAGCATCAGCTCAGTTCTGCCATTAAAATTAGTTCAATTCCAAGAAGGCTTTGACCCATGAAGCCCCTCTATTGTTGAAGAGTGTTGATAGAAAATATGTCTGCAATATAAAAACTGTCTCTTGAGAGGGGGACCTTCTGGTCATTCTTCTTCTGTATATTACCATCTTGCTTTCATACCTTGACATATTAACAACCATTATCACAGGGTCTATGCCATCTAAGTAAAATAAAAACTGAAACCAAAACACCTTTCCAGAATGTATGCTTTTTCTTTCTTGTGCAATCTCACCAAGATCCTAAGACCACAGGTTAACCTTATCTAGACATTTTGTAAAGCACCTGGATTCCTAGAGTGTTTTATTTTCCCAAGCTTTTATTGCATTCAAAATTTAAAGCTAGTTTCTCATTCATATGCTGATACTAAAATTATAAATTATAAGTATGAAATGAGGCCCATGCAGATCTGAACAACCACCGTTTTTTTACAATTAAGTGTTACTGACTTAAAAGGTAAAACTGATTATAATATTAATGGAAATAGGGATAATTTGAATAGGAAAGACTGAAAATATACATACTGTTAATGCTATTCTCCACCATCCTTCCCTTTCAAAAGCTGAAGTCTTTCGGGTTGATTTCTATCAACAAACACAAAATATGCCTATTCATTTGAGAAGTGATCCCTTGAAATTAAATATAATTTATAAAACATTTACTTGAAGAAATTAATACCTGCACCAAATTGATAAGCCTTCATTAAAATAAAAGCTACATAATGATAATTTTTGCCTATAATATTTCCTTAAATTGCAATTTATTTTATGACTTGAAGTGCTTTTAAATAACTAAATTCCCTTTGGTAAAATTAGAGTAATAAACACCCCCATCTCATAGAGATGTTTTAAGGATATTAGATGTGACAAAATTCAGTGTTCTTAGGAAGAAAAGAATTGCGCTTGAAGCCAGACAGACTTGGGCTTGAACCACAGCTCTGCCACTTACCAGCTAGGTGCACTGGACAAGTTACTCAACCCTCACGCTGCCTCACAGGGGGATAAAAATAAGGCCCTACCAGAGGTGGTATGAGAATAAGGTGCTACACAGATAAAGACTTGCACCCACAACCAGTGCTCAATAAAGAGTAGCTTTAATTTTTAACACTTCATCTGCCAAGTTAAGAAGTAGATTATTTTGGTATTCCTCAGTTTCCAAGGAAGCTCTTGTCTTCCATAGTAAGTATTCTATATCCATGTATTGTTTCACATTTGTTTCAGCCCCATTGTCCACAAAACATATCTGTTTAGCTTTTTCCTTTGGCACTGTTTCTCCTAGGTAAAATCATTAAAATATTGAGTTTTACTTTTATTAATAATGCTTTTGTTATTACTATGAAATATGGGTTATTTCAAGCCAGAGTGCATTAAAAAATAATGAATAAATCTAATCAGTAAAACTGATATAATTCATTCTTCCTGTCTGGTAACATAAATCTGTTCTACTTGTAGTACCACTGGGCTTTAGTTTTACTATGAAATATGTGCATTTCTCTAAAAATCATTGTTTCATGCACATTACTAAGTCTGAGCTTCTTCCCATACATTTCTTCATGAGATTTATGCTGAATCTTCTCTGCTGCACATGTATAGTCACAGAAATAAAACTTTCTCAAGCAGGTCAAGACAGGCCTCCCACCTCTACCCAGAACCAGGGAAATGAGGTGGGAGGAGAGGGGAGAAGTAAAAGTGATCAATCACATGATCACTCTAAAGGAAGGTAATTGGCAGCTGCTATTTTGTTTTGCCCAAGGCAGGTGAACTCAACTCCCCCCATCTACCATTTTAAATACATTTTAAGGGGAAAGATAAACGATAGGTTAAATATCCTTCAATCAAATTTATTTAAAAACTAAAAGGCAGTTTCAAATCTTTTTATAAATACTAAAGTAGGAGGTGGGACAAAACGTGTTTAATAGACTACAAAAAATCCAGCTTTCCCGCGGACAGAGGGCAAAGGGAAAGAAATCCGGTCACCCTACTAAAGCAGCTGTCCAGCGCAACTAGTGGCAAGAAGGAAACAACACAGAAAACAAGGGGCGAGGGGAAGGACAAGGGAGGCAGCTGGAAAAAGGAAATAAAACAAAGGAAAGATCCAATAAAGACCAGGAAGAAAGGGCCTGCGGGTGTAGACGCGAGGGCCGGGAGAGAAAGGTAGGGAGAGGGCACAGGAGTGGCGCGAGGGCCTGGGATGGGAGAGGTGGGCAAAGGGCAGGGAGGGCCGGTGAAGGGAACGGTAGTGGGGGCGGAAGAGGAGGGCTACCTTACCGAAGCCGTGACTATCGAATCTGCACACCCCAGGTCTTCCCTTTCTGTGGTGGAGGAGATGGCGATGACTGGCTGGTCCATGGCTGCCTCCTCTCTGCCTAGGCCGAGCCAGGCGTCCGGTTGCTAGGAGGCGCCTCTGGCTCGCGGGCTCCGAGCGCGCGCAAGGGACCCGCCAGGTCTGTCTCCAGTAGTGGGGGAAGGGAAGCGGGCATACACTTTGAGGGCTCGCGCGAAGCCCCGCACAGAGGAAATCCCTCAAAAAGGGACAGACGCGCGCATGGGATAAGAAAATCTAGAGGTCTCTGGAGTTGCCATTCAGCCTTCGAGTATCTGAGTCAAAAGAGGCTTGTTTAGGGCTTGAGTGTACACACAATCTCCATCAGCTCCCTCCCAACTCACCCTCACCCCAGACAGGAAGACAGTATGCGCGATAGGCATACCTAGCTTTAAGGCAAAAAGCTCCTCCAAATAGAAATTCTGGGGGCTGTGACTTCTCTCGCCTCTCGTTTGAGAAGTTGAGTGAGCACTAGACACAGGTTTCACTAGCTATGAAACCACGGGCCACCCCATAGACCCTTTCAGCCTCTCGTGGCTGAGGTTTATTCTCGACCTAGAAACATTCTCATCTTTAAAACCAAACCCTCCCTCAATCTTCATTTCATTTAACCTACTGTGTTCCAGGGACTTCACATATATATTAATCTCACTTAATCCTCACAACCACCCTGCAAAATTTTTTGGATGAGGAAACAGAGGCTTCCTTGGATGGGTTAGCAAAATTGACTCAGCATCACCCTGAAGTCACCGAGCCAGAATTCAAACCCAGGTCTTACTCAAGCCCCACCGCCTGCTACACCAGGAAATTTCTGCTTTCCTTGACAAATTTTGAAGAGTAAAGTAAAAATTCTTTTCTCACTTCCCATACTTTCCTAAAACCATCTTAATCTGACATGTGCACACACCTCTCAATTAAAACTGCACTTCCTAAACTCACCAGTGATCCAATTGCCAAATCCAACAGAGATTTTCCGCTCTTATAAAACTTGGCCTTCATCTTCATTGCTGCATTGATTACTACCTCATTTTTTAAGCCCTCCCCTCCCTTGACTACCAGGATCTGAATGCGGGCTGCATTTGCTATGATTTTGTGCTTGTTTCCCTGTCTAAAGGGGATAACACATCGGTACCTACCCACATGGGGTTATTATGGAGATTAACTTGAGAGAAATGTCTGGAATGCACAGCGTGGTCAGCAAATGTGAGCTTGTCATTCATCACCTTTAGGACAAAAGCGACATTTACAGTCCAATCTTTCACCTCTTCTCCCCCTCATTGGGACCTCATGCTCTGCTGTATACTTGCAAACCCCAAATATGCCATCTTCACGCTTCTATTGTCTCAACATATGCTAGCCCTTCTGCATGAAATGCTATCCCCTTCTTTGACCACCTGGAAAATCTCAAGGGTCAACTCCTTAGTCCTACTAGGCCTAATCCATCATGTCCCAAAAGACCCTGTGCCTACCTTTGTTGGACTCACTTAATGACAAATTGTTTCCCCCCTAATTTTAAATGTATCCAAAACATGGGTTTTTGTTTTAATTCTGAGCCCTTTGAACATGAGACTAAAACATTTGAGTAAATGACTAGTTTTCTCCACTCTAAGTAAACCAGAGAATGGATTACAGCAGTGCCTTTCAAAAACTGACATGCATATAAAACATCTGGTGATCTTGTTAAAATGCAGACTGATCCCAATTCTGGGGCAGGGCCTAAGATTCTGCATTTCCAGCAAACTCTGAGGTGATTCTGTGGGTAACTTTTTGAGGACCGAGAGAATAGAGGACTACAAAACTACTCTTAAAATACTGAGATTCTAAATTCACTTAGCATAGCCTTTAAGAACCAGGTACTAGGTTTAAAATGAAGAATTAATTGAAATTAGAAGGCTAAGAGGCAAGTCAACACCAAGTTCTCACAAATGTAAGATTAATCAAGTCCATTACTGTGCCTCATTTCATTTTCTTATTTTGGCTGAGCCTATAAAACTGGCTCAGCAGACTAGGGACTGGTACCCTAGAGACTAAAAGAATATGAAAGGTACAGAGAAGTCCAGAAACCCATACAAGGTATGGAATTGAAGAGATGGGAACATCTAGATGAGAAAATAGTTTAAGTATCTCAAAAATAGAAACAGCATGGGTCAGTGATTTCAAGGACTCCCCCCATAAAAGAGATTAAATGTATAGGATAAACAAAAAAAGACCAAAATGTCCTAAGTTTTGTATAGTATCAATAAGATTTATTTTCAGGTTAATGTGAGTTTTAAAAGGGGGGGAGGCATTTCTCTTTGAGAATACAAGAATCAAGTTCGACAATGCCTCTGCTATGTGTCAGATCTTTAAAATTTTTACACTTCTAAAAATTTGGGGAAAATACATTATACTGAGGATATTTAACTGCAATAGTGATGGTTTATTGGTAGAATTACCTGAGAACAAACATGACATAGATGTATTAAGGAAAGAATGATCAATTAACATAACCCTAATATAAAACCAGTATGTTAAGACCTGAAGGTGATATTTTCAAATCATAGTCCTGGGTTCAAATATGATTGCTGTAGGACACATTGGCACCGAGATTTGAACCCAGCTTAGTATGACCACAGTTAAATTATCTAACTGCTCTGTACTTCAACTTCCTGTAAAAATCAAAATAATGCCTACACTGACTTTTATAAAGATTTCATGAATATAAAATCACCAATTATGACACACAAAAAAACGTGTTTCCCCTTCACCTTGTTATCCCTGTTATCCATAACTTGACATAAACTTCAAATTGTTAAAATTGGAAAAACACCAAACTAATTGCCCAATTCCCTCATTTCACAGGGTCATAACTGGTTAACAGCATGGTAACATTGAGCAGTTAATGCAAATGTCAAGGACTATGCTAAGTGCTTTACTTTCATTATTTCACTGAACTTTTAAAAAGCCCCCCAAAATTATACCCATTTTACAGGTGAGGTAACTGAGGCTTGGATAATAGACCTCTTCAAGGTCACATACAACAGTGATCTAAACACTGCTACGATAAAACTCCTAAATCCATGCTTATTTTAACATCCTGGAGAAAATACCTCAATGGCCAGAGAAACATGACTCTTATCCCACCCAAATACCTTGTTTAGATTTCCCTTTGACTAAACTCTTACTACATCTAACAAAGGGGGCCTCAGTAGAGTACACATCCACAACCTTCCTACTTAACTGATCACCTAGTATGTGGATAAGGTAACACTTTCATTAGGATTATCAATGCCTATAACTTCCCTTGCTCTAAAACATACTCATCACTCTTCCTTTACTAACCATCATTTTCCATTTTCTAGTAGAACTAATAATAGTGGTATTGAAATAGTCAAAGATGGGACAGTAACCTGCCAAATAATGAATTGCCCCTTGGGAAAATAAAAAGCTTGTGGCTATAATAATCAGGTAACAATTATACTCAACGTTTTACTCTTGGCTCTGGTTTGCTATGGAATCTTTCATTAAGTATTTAAACGGTAGTTAAAAAACAAAAACCCTGATAACCACCTCTAGAGTAGCTTAAATTATAGAGAAATCAATAGTAGAAGCAAGCAAAAACCAGAAGAAGGTGTAGTCACTGCCAATCTATTCTTTTTTGTAAAAACACTTTGCAAACAGGCAAGAGCAACTAAAAATTCTTTGTCTTATGGTAGAATTAAAAAGCACAATGAATGAAAGATTAGGACATAGAGGTAAAATCATAATAATTCTCCCCCAACTAGATTCAGATTGTTGTATTTTTGAACACTCAAACATTAAAATCATTATATGGCTGAAGTTAACATGAACAAACATTATTAAAGTTGAAAAATTTAATTAAAAGGTAGGAAACACTAAACACTATCTTACGCCAATTCCCATGCTAAGGTACACTTACAAAAGGTTTTTTAGCCTTTCATTTAAACCTTTTGAAAGAAGTAGCATCCTCATTTAAAACTTAAATACAATCCTGAATAGTCAAAAGAAAAATTTATCTAAATTATACCAAGTAGAAAGCAACTCCACACTTTATTCTTAAGATTATTAGACTTCAACAGTTAATTAAATGACTCAGATTCAGAGCAACCGTTGGGTAAATTGTAATTTTTTTATTGGAAAACAAATATACAACTTGGAATGGATTTGAGGCAAATTGTGCCATAAGCAGATTTTCTTTAAGTGGCTAAAACAAGGTTTAAAAAGCAAGTAACAATAAAATGTTTCTGGTACAGGACCAGCAGTACAAAAAAATAGTGTACGAGTACCTGGATAATACACCCGTTTTGCAATAGTGCAACTTTTAAGAACATATTGTTGACTGTCCATAGTCCACGCAGAGTTACAACTCCACACTTCAACAACAACATGCTGACAGTTCCTAAATAAAACTACTTTTAAAAAAGGCATAACCCAGATGTTCCCTCATTTGACCAATTCCATCTAAGTTTAGATGTGCAGAAGGGCTTAGATATATCCAGAGTAAGCCACATGCAACATGTTACTTGATCAATTTTCTAAAATAAGGTTTCAGGACAATGACAGTAAGATAAGGGAAGAAAACATGGAGGAATGAAGTCCTAATTACTATACATGCATATTTTTTGGACAGTAGGGAGAAACCTTTTACAGATAAGTTACAAACAAAGAAAAGGCAAATAAACAATTTTGTACAAGAAATTTAACACATTCTGTACAATGTCTTCACTTTGCTGTCATCATTTGTACAAACTCTGAAAAAGAAGAAGTACACAAAAAGTTGAGTCAATGGCAAGAGACTGACAAAACCAATCACATTTACTCAATCACTGAGCAGTCTCCATTCCCCTTTCTCTTTCCTCAGAATTACCATGAAGTACAGAGGAAAGCTAGTTCACTGCACCAAGGCTGGAATTTCAATAAACCACGATTATTCACTGTTAGTAATAAATAAGCTAAATTAATGCTTTAGATAAGCTATTATAAAAAGAAGCATTCGTAACTCTATCTTAGTTTAGACTTGAATTTTAAGTTACTGGGTTACAGGTCAATATGGTAACTTCAGTGCTATAAACTAGGTTCAATTTTTAGAATGTTAAATTTCCTAAGTTATATTGTGAAAAAATATAAGGCAAAGGGTTTTACTGCAGATCTCTTAATTTCCACATGTCTTGCTGCTTGCTATGGCCATCCCAAAGCTTACAATCACATGATACTTTTGAAATGAAGTGTACACAGTTTCAGACTAAAGCCAATTAGAGGAAAAAAGAGAATCCAGTGGATTCAGAGGAAAGTAAGTCACCTTAATTTCATTTTAGGAACTTCAGGAAAAGTTTGATGCTTTCTAAATTGTTCCAAAAATTGTACCGTGCTTCTCAAACTTTAATGTGAATATGAATCACCCAGGAATCTTACTAAAAATGCAGATTCTAGGTATAGGAGTGGAACCTGAAAATAGTAAATATTTCTAAAAAGTTCTCGGCTGAGACAGTGATGTTGCCTAGTCTGCAGACAACACTCTGAATAGCAAAAGGTTAGTAAATATAAGTAACTGTTTAGCATCCCAATTTTGGGGGGGAAAAAAATCATTAATTTTGACCTATCAGATACCTAGCAAGCACCTTAAACTTAAAAATCAAAGCACAGAATGAGGCAGTGAGAGTGACTTACCTTCATAGTTTACTTGACCATCACCATCAATATCTGCTTCCCTGATCATTTCATCAACCTCCTCATCTGTTAACTTCTCTCCAAGGTTTGTCATCACATGGCGAAGCTCTGCTGCGCTAATATAGCCATTGCCATCCTAGAAAAAAATTTGGTATAGTTTCCGAGTAAAATTATAGACTTGAGTTGAAATGGAAATTTAATAAGTTTACTAAATTTCACATTAGGGGGAACTATACTTTAGAAGTCCATACAAACTAAATCTACAAATAGTTGACCTTCAAATTAGATGTCACTAAGAGCCAAGCAGTATGCCCTATATTGAAATCACTATTTCTTACTTCAAAAGTCAAGTGATGCCTCCTTTGCCATAAGATTAATGCAATACCTATGCTATTAGGAAATCTAAGTTTATACTGAATTCTTAAAAAGCTTTTGCTTGATATTTACAGTATGTTGGTAAATCATCAGAAAAACAAGTCTTCATAAGGTGTCCTAACATCTTCATTTCATCCTCAAATTAAAATTTAACATATCCAGTCATTGAATACCTACCTTATCAAACACACGGAATGCTTCTCTAATTTCTTCTTCACTGTCTGTGTCTTTCATTTTTCTTGCCATCATGGTCAGAAATTCAGGGAAGTCAATTGTGCCGTTACCTGAAATGGTTTGTTTAGTTGAAACATAAAATAGAATACTACTACTTCAACCCTTTCCCACCCCCCAAAATTAAAGACTTACCATCAGCATCTACTTCATTAATCATGTCCTGTAACTCTGCTTCTGTGGGATTCTGCCCAAGAGACCTCATTACAGTTCCCAATTCCTTTGTTGTTATAGTTCCATCACCATCCTTGTCAAATAGTGAAAAAGCTTCTTTGAATTCTGTTAGAAAGACCACAATCCAAATATACAGATTAGTAATCAAAAGTAACCTCCTAAGTGAAATGTATTAACTCTTAAAGCTAAGATGTATATGGAGATAGCACCTGAAATGGAATTTTGATTCCTAAAAAATTAAGTGGGAAAACTTTGTGAAAATATTTCAAACATCTTCGGCCAATCATACCAGTACATTCTCGTATCGATCTACTAGGAGTTTTTCATTTAAAATTTCACAGGAAACTCTAATATCTAAACCAGATAAAAGTAAAATTATTCTAGGTTGAAAGAAGAAAAGAACTAAATCTCCAAATGACTGGCTTCTCTATTTGTCACTAAAGATGCTCTATGGAACATAATTCAAAACTATGGATCTAACCTACACTCACAATAGGAAAAGACTTATCAGTACCAAATACATATTTGTATGGAGTAATTATACTGTTAATGTGCACAATATGTTAAGAGTTAGCCTTAAAGGTTAAAATTATGTCTAAATCACTCACTTACTAAATTAAAAACAAATAAACTTTAAAATTCGGAATATGCAATAGGCCAGTTTCCTTTTCCAGAAGGCAGAATCACTAAATAATCTATAATGATGTTAACAATGGGCCAATCAAGACATAAATGTTGAGTTTTAGCTAAATGCTATATCATCGAGAAAAAAGGTAAGTTACATCTTTCTTTAGAATATAAAACCCCAAGCATGTAGAGTGAAATATATTATTCCTTAAAATCTTCTTGTAAAATTATGTTGCTTCTAATTCACCACTGGATTACATGGAAAGCTGCTGGAGCAACACCCCAAACTACCTGGCTTCGCCATTTATTTTACAAATAGAGAAACTAAAAACAAAGATTAAATTTGGTACTACAAAGTCACACCAATGAGGTAATAACAAAGCTAGTACTTTCTGAGTAGACATTTTCTAAAAAAACAGTCCCCAAACTTTTTGGCACTAGGGACTGGCTTCATGGAAGACAATTTTTCCATGGATGCGGGGGGGTGGGGAGGTGGAGCTCAGGCAGTGATGTGAGCAATGGGGAGCAGCTATAAATACAGATGAAGCTTTGCTCAGTGCCGCTCACCTCCTGCTGTACAGCCCCGTTCCTAAGTTTCATAGTTTCACAGTAGACAATTTTTCCATGGACAGGTGGGGGTAGATGGAGCTCAAGTGGTGATGTGTGGCCCAGTTCCTAACAGGCCACAGACTGGAACTGGGCTGCAGCCTGGGGCTAAAAGATACTTAGACCCTATCAGCAAGCAAATACAAAAGCAGTTTCAAAGTTCATCAGGCCATTAAGCATCCTCAACATATATCTATACATTTGAAAATGTGTATGTGATACATGTTTAAGAAATGCCGTACCTTCTCTTACAGTCCAAGGCCATTTATTCCCTGCATGTCTATCCCTGCTCCAATGCTTATACCTTCTGGCTTCATTTCATCATACTACCTCTTCTCTGGACTCAACTAATCTTCCACAGATTTTGCACATTAACATATAAATGTCTCTACATCTCTTAGCTTAAAATTAACTTCAAGCCTTAGTTATATTTTCTTTTAAGTGCTTGTCCTTATTCCTCCCCAAATTTTGAAAGGCACCCTACTCATATCAATTTCCTCTGTCTTATCAAGCCACTACTAAACTTATAGCTCCAACTCAACAGCTGAAAATGCCAAGTCCAATGAACACCTAATTTGCCCAATCCATCAAGTATGTTACTAGCAATATAATCTGGGCAAGTTACTAAA
The DNA here is from genome assembly GCA_023783475.1 of Daubentonia madagascariensis. NCBI lineage: Eukaryota > Metazoa > Chordata > Mammalia > Primates > Daubentoniidae > Daubentonia > Daubentonia madagascariensis. The sequence goes on from JAKFHU010001035.1 coordinate 40,273,822, forward strand.
CTTTTCTGCCTCAATTTCCTCATTTTTGTTAAGTGGGGATAAACGTACCTACTTCCTAAGTTTAAGAATGAATATATGGGGTAACATAGTCTAACATGCCCATGGGGGGCATTCACCTGGTCATCCCCGTCAAAAAAAAAAAGAATGTGTAAAGCGCTTAGAAAACTGTGTCTAGCAAATACTTAATAAGTAAATGTCAGGAAAAAGATGATCTCATTTTTCTGCAGCATCCAAAACTACACAGAAAAACTCTCAAACTTCTCTTGGCTTTCATAACAGTACTTTGATTTTCCTCCTATTGTATACTGCCAAAGGCTCTTGCTCTTATCCGTCTCTTACATGTAGATATGACCTATTTTATCCTTTTTTTTGCTTCATTGCCATTTCACCTATGCCCACTCTTACAATGAAGACTTATCTTTAATCCACTCATCTTTCTCATTACATAACTTTACTTCTGACTGTCTACAGGCTATCTCCCCTGGCCGATCTCAAGCAAGATATATGAATTCTATACTTTCCCAGCAACCCTAGGGATACAAGCAAAAGCCAAGGAGCCACTCAGTCTTTCCCCCGGAAATGTGTCAACAAATCCTGTTGAATTCTACTATTTAAATACTGCCTGATTCTTTTTCCATTTTTCTACAACCAATATTTTGATTCAAGGCCCCATCATCTTTTGCCTGGACTATTACAACTGCCTCCTACCTCCTAAAGTTACCCACACAACTGTCTGGATCCTATTACCTTTTGGGACTACCACGTTTACTTTCTTCTACTTAAAATCTTTTAATTGCTTAGCTTTATTTATATCAGGTATCATTAACTAATTGTAGTAGTTTGCTACATTCAATATTAATAACATAGTTCCATTCCATTTAAATATTCTTTCCAGAGGAACTCAATATCAGAAGCTTAGTATTACACTAATGATTGATTTTATAAAATTAGCATAAAGTGCTAACCTAGATCAACCTAATGACAAAAATAGATCAGGTAGTTCCCACCTATAAATAGCAGGATTTGATAAAGACATTTCCATTTACTAAGGTTTCTTTTTAAAAAAGAAAAAGAGGATACAGAAATATTATCTAGAAATGTATAGGCTTTGGACACACAGCATCTATCATCTAATAACATAGGTTACAAGAAGATTTTTAAATTTAGAGATACATATCTGTTTACATTACATTCTCTGCTATACTACTTAGCTATGGGCATTTTTTACCACCACCATTAACTGCACAAATTCCCAATGTTTAGCTAGCAATAATCATCTTTCTATTATATGATTTAACTAAAAGTTAAAGTCTGGAAGATACATGGTGAGAGGTTATATATGTGTGTTCTAAATTTCAGTAAGTTTTAAAATCTAATAACCCTTAAAATGTTTGCTAGAATAAGTAAAGGCTGAAAATAAAACTGTATCTATGCTATATCTACTATTTACTTATTCATGTAAGAAGGAATAAATTACATTTTTAAAGTTCAAGATTTATTCCAAATTTCTATTTATATTTTTACACTAAAGAGTCAGAAATACCTGTAAAAACTCCTTAAAATAAGAATAAACCAAAGTACAATTTAAATTCACCTGCCTTTACAATCCACCTGTACTCCAGAACCAGCATAATCTTTATGTATAGAAACGTAATTCTAAACAGTAACCCCAAGGAATAACTCGAAATATAAATCCTGGAGTCAAAACCTAAATACACAATAAGGATAACAAATCCTGAATATCACAGAATAGCTATCTTCTACACAATTGATAGGTGTAAAGGACCTCCCAAAATCCATTCTAGCTATGCCTAAATTTAAACTTTCAAAGAAATCTCACTATTATTCAAGTTTTATTTGTTCATTAGCAACCCAACAACCCTTTCCTAGTTTATTACATAAATTTATAATTTTATTAAAACAGGTTATCATGAGACAGTTACAACACAGAAAAATCAAATGACTATTTACTAACTTGTACTTGTTTAGAAAATTCTGAACTTAATAATCCCTTAAAGGTCATCCATGTATCAAGACCTTTGTTGGCACTTTAGGTAACTGTTGCTATAAAATGAGTACGGTTAATACTTTTATCAAACAAATTTGGATCCTCAAAGCTTAATAAAGGTTTAGATACAGAGTTCTTTAAAAAAAAAAAAATTCTTGTACATTTTTCCTATCAGTCTTCCAAATGTCAAACACCAACAACTAATGACAGCATAGCAGAGTCATCAACAAAATTAACTTGCTAGTGGCGTCACACTAGACTGGAGTGATCTTTAGAACCAGGTATTACAAACAATTCTAGTAACTTCACTGAACAAACCTTTTTTTTCCTGGAACAAGTTATTTGTTGTTAGTGGAATTCCTAAACAAATCTGATTATCAAATGATGATAAAAATACCCTAGTATAGTCAATGTTGCATTACATGTGCAAAGCTTAACATTTTTTTTTTGGAAGAACAAATAGATCTTAAGACTCCAAGATGTTACTGGTCACCAGCAATAACAATTTACCAGATAGAGAAAAAAATTTGCCTTCACCTCAAAGGTAGACATTGAAATATACCAAATTTGGGAGGAAGGGACTTGGGGAGAAGGCAGAAGAATTCTCAGAGTAGGGTACTAGTATTCTAGAACATTTGTGTCAGTCACTTCTTTGAGAATGAAATTTAACCATTCAAGAAATATGTATTCAATGCTTACTATGTGGCAGGCACTGGGGCTATAAGACGAAACAAAAAGATCCCTGATCTCAAGTGACCTTTTTATTTTAGTAACATACAAGTTTTGGTTCCTCTAACCTAAATGTTAACTAAAACTTGGAGTCCATGGAATGGCTTTAAAGAAGTCTGTGGCCTAAGAAAACGAAGGGTAAGGAGAGAACATAAGAACAGATTTTTTTCTCCACTCCCACTGGAAACCTAATTTTATGATGGAAGCCAATGAAAAGACAGAATTTACCTTAAAGACACTGTTCTGATGAACTACAAGTATTCTTTATAAAAATACTATCAGTCATTGAAGATTGATCCTCCTATATTCAACAAACACAAACCTTTGCAAAAAGCGTTGCGTGTTTAGAAGTGCATTAATGACCACCAGCTATGGAAGAGGCACCTTGATTAACACATTTGCTACCCTAAAGTAAACATGCTGTGCTGTGTACAGGAGGTACAACTGATTGGGAATACTTAGAAATGAAAGGCAGGTGTATTAGAGAAGATCAAAGTTTAAGACTGAAACTATTAGACAGCCTGAGCTCATTTGTGAAGGAGACATTATATAAAAAACTATTTTCAAAAAATTCACATTTCGTTGATACATTTTAAGTGGTATAACTGAACAAAAAAAAATTATTTCTGAAGCTGTTTGATTGCTTCAACACTCAGTACATCTAATTACCAATCCCAGAAGGCAAATCCCAGGTTTAAGTCAAATTACCCAATAAGAAAAATAAAACCCACTTAAATTTGGTCCTTAATACCAATAGCTTTCTACTTTATATAGTCATATCAAATATTTGTGATGAATATGTGAGGAGACTAGTAATTTCTGGTATCTTCCAAATTTCTACATTTACAGGGGCAGCCAGACTGCTTTAAATGAGCTGTCTAATTGAGTTCCAACAGGGCTTCTCAGTTTTCTCCAGCATTTAAAAAAAAAAAAAAAGTTTGAGTGCTTTTGAGCTCTTACCAAACTACTTCTTGCTTACTGGGAAAACTATGTCAGTTAAACTGCTTGGTGCTTGTGCTAATGCCTCTAACGAAAGGAAAGGCGTAGTTTGAGAAGCATATCAACACTGCAGTTAATTAAAAAAAGAAAAATGTAATGTTTCCCCAACATTTTGACGTGAACCAGCCATCTCAATGTATTAGAATAAAATCAAAAGCACTAATATTTATATGACATGGCATGAAGACAACATGATGTGAGATTTTATGTAATAATTTCCCATAGCATAATAATATTCCCATAGCAAACTAAAGGAGACAAGATTTAAGAAGCTTCATTTCAACAGCTGTTACTACTTTTTAAGACAAAATTCAAATTACTACAGCAACATCTGTAAAAGAGAAGGCTAACTTTTGAACGTAAGTTTTTCATTAAAGGAGTGTTTTTTCCCTGATTAATTACATATGCAATTCTAAAGTTAAAATATTAGCCAATTTAAACTAGGGTAAATTCAATGTTCACTGTCTGATTCTATAGTTCAAGTTACCTTAGTTACTTCTTGGCCCCCTTTTCATGTGGGGACTGATTTGTAGTTGCAGTGTTAACTACCCCAGAATTCCTGTTTCATAGTAAGGTAGTCGTGTCTCTCTCTCTCTCTCTCTCTCTCACACACACACACACCTCCCCCACCACTACACCATCAGGCTCCAAAGTACATCCACATAAACTAAAATACGTCTTTAATTGCAGTTAGTACCACACACCTTGTTCACATTATCACCTGGCCAAAACAGGTTGAATTACTGTATTACATTACACCCATTCGTTAGTATCTACAACGTACATCCAAGTCAATTCTTTCACACACCTTATTCTGAGGTTAGTTATTCAATTTATAATAAAATCCAATGGGTACAATCTAACAAAGTATTTCTCACCTGCAATCTGCTCTTCAGTCAGTTGGTCAGCCTACAAAGAGATCAAAGAGATAGGTAAATGATCTGGGAGTATGTAGATTAGCAGTTACAGAAACAAGTTTAAAAACTTTCAAGGCTCACCACTGTACAACTTTCATTTAGTTCAACATTCCTTGGTATAAGCAACAAACACAGGTGAGTAAAAAATGTCAAGCTAAGCTGTCTTGAGTCCAAGTTTAAGATAACACAAATATTTCAAAATACTTTTGAAGCATACTTTAAAAAGAGCTGACAGCTTTTACTCCTTCTCACCTGGCAGGCAAATGCAAAGTATCCAGGGTTACGAACATCTGAACTTCAATATTTACCAAATGTTAAATTCAGTCATCCATTTTCTCTTGATGTTTGAAATCCCAAAGTCAGTCTAAGGTTTGTCATGTTTTTATAGCACATGGAGAGCTACCTGACTTTGCTTTTAAAAATGTTTTTAGTCTTATGCTAAAACCCAGTATATGTTATCTTTTTTCAACCTTCACACTAACCATATAATGGTATTAGCCCCTATCTTACAGATGGGAAAAGAGGCCTGGGTTAAATGGTGGAGGAGGGCACAAAATTAGTCATCAACAGAACCAGGATTAAGCATTGAAATGTCAGACATACCCAATAACTTTAAGCTTTTAATTTAGAGCACCAAAATACCAAGGCTCCTTGTTCTTGTGGCCTTCATCTTTGAAGGTTTCACTGCTTACTAGTACATACATCCACAAAGCAACTGCTTATGTGGTACCCAAGGACACTGCCAAGAAATACCCTATCTGAAATCCCTACCAACATAGAGTCAAGCGTACTATGGCCTCACATTTTCTCTAGAGCACAGCATGAGAAAATTTGAGAAGGAACCCAGAAACAAGTTTCTGTTCCCTGTTCAACAATTTTGATTTGACCATGATATAAATTGAATTCATTTTTATTTTTTAAAAAAGCCAAAGGGCTGGTAAGTTAAAATTGAAGAGCCAATAATTAAGTTCAAATGCAGAAGTTTATAAGATAAAAATCTATCTACTTTTACCCCTACAAGTCCCAATCCGCCACCAACAGATATTTGGGGTAAAGTCAGTCATAGATTGTTTTCCCTATTAATAGACTTAAAAAGGCAGTAAATCCACTGACTAGAATGTTTACTTTGTTACAATAGAAGCCACAGAGGATTTACTTCTAGTCTGATTGCATTTTGCAGGACTCCCACCATTTCTGAAGAAATGGCATGGTGGGGAAAAAGCATGAAGTTCTGAGTCACAGTTAGGCTGGTATCTCAGCTCTGCCACTTAATAGCTGTGTGACCTTGGACATGTTACTCAACCTCTCATATTCAACTTTATCTGTAACACAAGAATACAATACCTACCTTTGCAGGGCTGTTGTGCAAAGTGAGATGCTATGTAAAAAGCTAGCTGAAAGAATTAAATGGCAACTATTATTTTATATAAATTAACTAAAGAACTTACACTGTTAAATATCAACCTGACTAGCACAATTTCCACACAGAAAGTTGGCATGTATGGCATTATCAAGCCCTTTACAACAAACCTAACCTGTTCAATGTTAACTTTGTTTGCTTTAAGCTGAGAAAATTTGTGCAAACTGAAACCACAAGGTGCAACCCAGGGACAGATGCAGCAGGCAAAATCTGTTTAAGACAAAAAATGTTGAACTCAATGTGTGCCAGGCACTGCAGCACGTATGAAAGCTGAAGGAATGATTGCTATGTACAGGAATGGAGACAGTAGGGTTGTTCTCTCAACATGGTGTGGGGAGGATTTTGGGAAGGCTCACATATATGAAAGATGAAAAGGCCTTAGGAAGAGACAAGGATGTTGGCAATAAAAGAAATTTAAAATTGTCCAATTTCACTTGCAAAGCCAAAATTTAAGGATCTCATACCATCTTGTCCAGCTCCAAGCAAATGCAATCTTAGAACAGATCATAAAAATTAGCTTCAAGGAATGAACTAAGCACATGAAATACTAAGTTACTCACATAACCTGAAAGCTCTCAATTCTGCTTGTAAGGTTGAGAAGTTTTTTGTATTTACCACTTATCCAGACTTCAAGGTTTTAAAATAAACTTTACCAGCAACATTCAGATTCAAGTCTGCTAAAAGCAAGAGCTTCCTAACATTAATTTTTCCAACTACTGTACAGACAAATAAATTTGGTTCTTCCTTCTGTCTACATATAGTGCCATTTTCATAGAAAAATTATACTTTGGGGAAAACTCAAGCTCATTAACGTGTGTTTATCTCAGTAAAGATTAATTCACTAGAGAGATAACTAGTTCCTACTTCCTTATTTCTGCAGCTATTGATATAATTCTTTCTACTGCTTTTGTCACTCCTAGTGAACTAGAATCTATCTGCATTTTGGAGAACCACAGGTGATCCGTCAACACTGAGAAGTACTAATCTGTATTACATGAGTGACCTAAAGTGAATACATTATGTACCTACCAAACATTTCCTAAATGGCATTCAATAGTAGGTATGAATACCCTTGGAGTTTATCTAGTGAAAGGTGGTTAAAAAAAAAAAAATTGAAGTTCTTAACTGATTTAATGTATGAGTCCATAGGCCTGCAATGAAACACAAACTGCTATCCTTCACCCATTCCTATCTGTTCATTCAACACTAGTACTACTTAGATATAACAAAGGCTTCATGTGAAGTTTTTCCTATAGGTCAGGATATTTGTTTTGTCTATATCAAAAGCAGTCTAAATTACTTCATTAGGGTGAAAAGATAACCTTAATTCTGACAGAACAGCACTTAATATATAGCATCTTGGCCCAAAAGAGAAAATACTAGAATAAAATGGCTTCATAAAAATGAGGACCTTTACTAAAGGCCTAAATTCTAGCTGCAGCTAGAACTTTCTATATTTTAATAGAATAGCAAATTCTTTGATTTTCTGAGACTAATAGAAACAGATCTTGCAGCTTAATAAAATGATTATTTAGATTCAGGTGACAAAATTTTCTACCTCTTCACATCTTTTACTTATCACCCTGGTCTTCCTGAATTCAGTGAGCACATACTGACTATATGAAAGCCCAAGAACTGCAGGAGCCATCTTATTCTACTTCCATGTCGAATAAATTTTTATTCTTTAATCTGATGTAGTTCTAGTTTAAAATCTCTAATTATGAAGTTACCTCAGGACCATTTTCAAATTAATGGTGACTGTCAATTTAACCAAAAACACCGAAAGCATCAATAATGCAAACAGTCACTACAAAAGCTTATTACTGGGCAAGGGACTGTGAAAGCATTTAGATACAAACTATACATTACCAAGAATATCTACTGGAGTTCTTGATTCGATTATCAGAACTGATTTGAGAAAGCCTTATCCTTCGTTTAAATTTTCTCAAAGGCTTACTCCACAACTTGGATTGTTGATTACATGCCTACAATGTACATCTTAAAAAGAGCAAATTCAACCAGCATATTCAAATTCAGAATAAGATGATTTAAAATATCAAGATGAAGTGAATCCATCAAACTTAAATGAACGCCAGTTTTGTCTAAGGTGAACTCCTCTCCCCACACCCATACAGACTGGAGGTTTCAGTTGGCAAGAATCCCCAACTCCTGTTTAAGATGTCACCTTGCCTCCTGGACACACCCATTGCTGTAACCACTTGGCAGAAGGAACCACAAAATAAGTATCGCAAATTATCGCCCTCATTAGTTTTTTTTAAACAGGAAAGAACATGAGTTTCAGTCCTTAGGTAACAGGCAAATGTTTTTCAAAATTCCCTGCTCCCCCCATACACTCTTCTACCTCTACGGTATTTGACAGTCATTATTGTACAAATAAACTAAACTGCAGTCAAGAAGATCCTGGCATTTTCTATAGGGAAATCCGAGGCATTTTCAAAAGGGTAGGAGGAGGGAGAATGCTGTATGTGGTTGTGGTGCTTTAACATTAGGAATGCGCGTAAGTTGTCCAGAATAGGATATAGACAGTGGCTCTTTACAAAGGCATCCATCCAATTGTGGCAGTCACCCCGGAGCTTGCTTTCGCTCGGTGGTTAACAGAAAGCGCCTTTCAGCTGGAGCCTAATACTTTCCCTAACAAGATGTGTATTGCGAGGAAGCGCCCCTGACTGCAGACATAAAACTCATTTCCTTCAACGACAAAGCCAGTTAAAAAAAAAAAAAATTTTTTTTTTTTTTAAACATCCAGCCTGGGTGGCGGAAGACTGCCCCGGGGACCAGATGGAGTAGAAAGATCTGGGTTGCTAGAGGAGGACAGGAAACTGTCGCGGACCCTCTCCCCCCACCCCACGGCCCGGCCCGCCCCGCCCCACAGCGCCCCGGAGACCTCCGCAGTCCTGCAGGTGCCAGCGCAGCAGCTGGGGAGCGAGCGGAGCCGAGCGGGGCGGCGGCTCCCGGCCCCGCGCGGCGCCCTCCCGCCCCGCCCCCACCGGCCGCTCCCTGCGCCGCGCGGGCTCGGCCCACACAGCGCGCCACCCGCCCGCGCGCCCCCCGGACCCCGGCACGCGGGGGACGCGGGCTAACGGCGGCGTCAGCGCTCGCCCCGAGGCCCCGCGCGCTCCGCCCGCCCCCTCGGCGCATGGCGGCCGCAAGGGGACAAAAGCGCTTCCTGGCGCCTGCACGAACCGTCCGTTGGGTGTTTGAATCCGGCCTCCGGCTTGACCTTTCGCGACACCCGACCGAAGTCTCTCCACGCTCCCTCTCCCCTCTCGCTCCACTTTCTCTCCTCCCCCAGGTGCGGGGCTGCACCCGTTCCCTGACCCATCCTCCGGCCGAGCCCCAGAGGGATCTGTGCGTCCGGCCCTCAACTCCCCGGAGGAAGCCCCCCTGAGGAGAATGGGGGTGGGGAGCACCTGCGACACAACCGTCACAGGCGCCCCCGGCCTCTTTCGCGCCATTCCCCTGGCGAAGACCACTCCCTAAAGGTGTGAGGGAAGCGAATTCCCCTTCTCTAGTGAACTCGCTTCGGCCTCTTCCCCCCACGGGCCAAGCGCCGGCAGCTTAGCGACGCACTCACCATGCTGCAAGCGCTACTGATTTCCGAGACGCGACCACACAACCACTCGGCTCGCTCGCTCCACTCGGACTAATTCTCCTCCTCCGCCCCCAGCGCCTCATAAACACCTCCCTCCGCAAGATCCCTCCGCCGCACCCCAGATAACGGAACGTCGCAAACGAGTCCCGGCCAACCCCCTCCCCTCAAAGTCTTCTCGGGACCCCGTTATTCACAGCTATTTGGTCGACTCGGCAAGAGATAAAGGAAAGCGGGCGACTGGATGACGTAAGTGGGTTTCATTCCCCAGCGAACCGTTAAAAGGCCGGTGGAGTCGCGCCTGAGGGGCGCTACTTTGCGGCGCGGAGGGGCATCGCGGTGGTGACGCGCCCCGATGGTCGTTGAGCCGGCTTCTGATTGGCTGGTTCGTACCTGCAATGCGTCACTGGGGCTCGCAGCCGTCGCCGCCGCCGGGACATGGTGCGGCTTCTGCCGTTGCTGCTGGGGCAGCGCTGTCCTGGCAACTGCGCCGGGTGGTGGAGTCGCTTGCTTAGCTCTCGGCTGGAGAACCTTTCTCCTCCACCGATCTCTCCCTGCCACACTCACACACTTTCCCGCCCCTTATTGAGGAGTAGACGAAAACACCTTGAGCCGATAAAGAATGAAGCTGAGAGACCCCAATAAACACGTATCTCGCGCTCAGCTTCTCAGACCTAGTGCTTTGGCCGCGTGGGAGACACACATTTTCCGTTCAACTTCCTCACGAGACCCATGGAAATCTGGGAACGGCCAAATGCAGCTGCTCAGCTGACTAATCTAAAAGGGTCTTCCGTTTATACGTCCCCTTCGTCTTCCTTGCCAGGGGTAATTTACCAGAAAAGGAAAGTCCCTCAAAAACCCACTATCAAGAGATTCCGGGATTCGTCTCTTCAAGTAGTCACTTGATTTTTGTGGAATAATAGGGTTCCAGCGTGGAGTGAGACCTGGGTGTGAGCCGGCTGGGTCACTTTCTTAGATGTATGACCTTGGGAGAGTCACTTAACCTCTGGCCTCACTTGTAAAATGGAGGCGATAAGACTTATCTGGAAAGAATATTGTAAGAATTGGAATTATGCCAAGATTAATGTAAAATGTTAAAGTACCTGACACAGGGCAGGCCCCCAACAGTTGGTCACTGTAATATGCCTTCCCCTTCATAATGAATGTGCCCTTTTGGGTCTCCAACCAGATTTAAATGCATATTTTTTTAAACCACATAAAAATTAGCTCCTTGGCCCCACCCAACATAAACAAGGATGTGCATAACCTGGAATATTTAACAAGCAGATAGTGAATACCTACTATGTGAACTCAATTTGAATATAATGTAATTGTAACCATAGAAAGGGCTCACAAGGTGCAGAGATGAAGACCTTGGTTCGGCATAGAGATTCCAGAAAGTGTTCCTAGAGAAGATGACTCCTAAATTAAGTCATGATCAATAGGCTAGGAAAGGCAGGGAGGAAAGAAGGAAGCAAGTTCTAGGCGAAGGAGATAATGGTAAAGGCCCAGAGGTGTGCAATTGCGTGGCATGATGGAGGTTAGGCATAACTAGAGCCCAAAGTAGATAGCCAGCTGCGTTAGGGAGAGAGGACGCTGGAAAGTTAGGGAGGAATAAGGTTTAATGCCCAAAATGCAGTTCCTGAAGAATGCAGAACCTCAAGAAGGTTTACGTGTTGGTAGAATCACAGCACAGAAAGAATCATCTTAGGCCATGTCAAAGCCTTAAAACTTCCCAGTAAAAAGCACAGGTGTGTGGACCCTTGAAACCTAGTGAACAACATTTTTTAGCAAGCCAAGGTGATATCTTGCCTACTGAGAAGTCTTCCTTTGGAACATTTTTCTGCCCAGCAAGACCATTTCTGATGCTAACAGCTGTCTGCACTCACTTTGAAGCTTTGGTGGAATTTAACATCCTTTTGCCAAGTTAGACATTTTCTCACACCATCAAAAGTTTTTTGTTTTTTTTTTTTTTTTTGCTAGACCAGAGATGGGTCATCTTTGTTTCAGTCATGCAAACCAGACATTAAATGCTTTTCCAATTAGCATTGGCAACCCTGTGACCTTTCTTTCAGATGAATAACCATTCAACAAAAAGTCAAGACCCTGTGCTTCTATTGTCCTTACTAATGTGGTGATATAATGATGGTAGGGGAAAGGAGATTTAATTAACTTTATCCTACAAATGAAATACCACTGAGATATATAATGTTACTTAAAAGTGGGTGCCTCTGCTTCAGAATCTGAGCTGAAAATGGAGCCCTAAGGCCACCGTTCTATTACTCTGCATACCTCTGAAATTTGTCGCTGATTCCTCCTCACATCCTCAGATGGAAGAGCCATCAATGATCTTTACTTTCAGCTTAGTCACTAAAAATATTCTCTCTTTACACAGTATGCCATTAGTATGCAGTGATTTTACTGCATGAAATTTTTAATGATGGGAAATTGAATGGCAAAATGAATAATCACCTCCCCTAGAAAATGAATTTTTAAAAGGAGTGATGAATAACGTATAACAAGTGTGTTCTTATGGCTAATATATAGGTGCTTGTTCAGAGATATATGTATTGAATCTAGAAGCTTTTTAACAAATATTTGAGAATGAAATATGTTTGTTACAGAAGTACATAAAAGTTTTTCCAGGTTTCTTAGGTGGAATTTCAGAAAGGCCTTTCTTGCAGAAACTGCCTTGCTGACCTCTCCAAGAAGAGAAAGAAGATGAGAAAAAATTCAAGAGTTGCGTTTAAAGCATTGTGGTTTATGCATATTTGAGACTGTTCCAAGTCAACTTATTTATAGAGCATTTGTCTTCCACAACATGACGTACAGTGCTGCCTGACTTTGGCAATTGCAGGGGAGAAGCAAAGTTGGTGACAACCACCACGTCAAGGCCCAGAAGATGGTTGTCTTTCTCTTTTCCCCTCCTGACTGGTGAGAACTTACAGCTCTCTACCTTTGATCATCTTGGGAAAATGAGAATGCACTTCCTGTTCAGGCCTGTTCCTCAATTTGCAGATCAGAGATAACATAAGCCCTACCCTTTGATGCTTCCTTCCCATAGCTTCCCCCTCCAGCCAGTTGTACTAATGAACAAGAGTAGAGGGACAATCACAGTAGCATTCTTGAATGTAGGGCCTATGAGTTTCTTAATGGGTGAAAGAGATAAGCCCTAAATGTCCTAAGGCATCAAATTACGTAATGAATCAACTACTCTCCTATGCATCTGAAATGGTGCTAGTTATGTACCAACCTTGAGAGAATTGAGAAAATAGTACTGAAATCATTTTCTTGTTCTGTGGTTCAGATAAGGAGCCTTAGTTGAAAAAGTTAAGCTATTCTTCTTCCAGTATTATGGGGCGAAACAGAGCTGGGACAGGAATCCAGCCTGGTCATGTTTTGCTGTGACAAGAGTTGAAGAGTATAGGGAAAGAGCTGACTCCTCCAGACACCTTGAATGGGCTTATGCTCACATACACACAGGAAAAGTTGGGGGCCTTCAGCTTTGATATTGACATAGTGCCTTTCATTTCTTTGCTCGCTCAAAAAAATTGAGATGTCAATTTAGGGTGACCAACCTCCTGGGTTTGTCTAGGACTGAAGGGTTTCCCGGGATGCTAGACTTTCAGTGCCAAAACCAGACAGTTCCAGGCAAACCAGGGTGATTAGTCACTTGAGAAACCATGACCTCCCATTCAATAAATACCGGTAGCCTGTTATGTTCCATAAATGTGCTATGATAAAGATGAGCATAGTAGAACATGGAAGCATATGGAGGACAACCTGACAGGCAAGGGGGAGACTTACTAGAGAATGTGATCCCCAGGAATGTGAGTAGAGGTGGAGAAAGAGGAAAAGGGTGTTTGAAGCAGAGAAAAGAAACCCAGAGGAACAGAGACATCATCATCACCACCCCCGTCATCAACATCATCCTCAGGTCCACTCTCCCGAGAGCACACTGCACTTCTGGGGTGCACATCCCTAGAAGAGTGGACCTGAGGAAGAAGCCTACACAGGCCCTGAAAGCAGGCTCTGGGCTGAACAAGGAATTCTGTAATCCTGGGGACCTGGAGTCGTCTAGAAGGGGTGGGGGAGTGTGGCCGGGGATGAGGAAGTCCCCTTGGTCTGCGTGGAGGGGTGTATCTGGAGGAAGGCCAGAGCAGGGCCCTCTAAAGAGAGGCTAAGGCAGCCCCTCCTTTACTCAGGTCTACAGGCAGTTCTCAAAATGCCTGCTGGCAACTCCTCCTAGAGGCCCTCGGGCCCTAAAATATCACATCCAAAACTGAATCCATCATCTTTTCACCAAGACTGCCTGTCCTCTATTCTGGTCTCGTTGAAAAGCGACTCCCTCACCCTGTCACCAAAGCCACGCTGAACTACTCCCAGGTATCTGGATGTGCTGTGCTCTTTCCCAGTGCCTTTGCTTGTGCTGCTCCTTCTGCCTGGACAGTCTTTCCCCCCTTTCCACTGCCTGCTGAACATCTGCCCCTACTTGACCCAAGTATCACATCCCTCACGATGTCTTCCTAACTCCACCAGCCCCTGTCCTTTTGGCTGAGAAATAATCACTATCTTTCAAAATATCCTTAAACACTTTATGGTATTGCTTCCTTATGGATTGGTTGCCCCAACTAGACTGAGTTTCTTGAGGGGCCATGTTTATGTTTGTACCCTCACCACCTTGCACGATGCTGGGACATAGCTGATGCTTAATCAATGTTGTTAAGCAAATAGATAAGTAATTGAACAAAGATGTCATCATTTTGACATGGCCTTTCCACATGGCTTTTCACAAATACTCACAAGATGTTTGCAAATTGTGAATTGTCTTATAAGTAATGAGGACCATTTTTACCAGAGAAGGTATCCACCAGGACCGTTCTAATCTTCTCATTTAAGTTATCATTTAAATTAGTTTGAAGATGCTAAATATGTACTTACTCAAATACAGTTTTCATCTTCCTTGGGTTTTTATGTCATTGTACAACAATTGTTTATATGCTTTTTAAATTGTATTTTTTTCTCATCTTATTTAGAGGATTTATGGTTCAGACTGTAGTAGGAGCATGAAATTAAGAATTAAAGCAATTAGCTGGGCACAGTGGCACACATCTGTAGTCTCTACTAGTTGGGAGGCTGAGGTGGGAGAATTGCTTGAAGCCAGGAGTTCAAGACTAACGTGGGCAACATAGTGAGACCCTGTCTCTAAAAAACAATTAGAGCAATTAACTATCAGGTAATTAAGCTGAAAAAAAATGTGTGCTTTCACTCTCTGAATGGTGAGATCAATGTTTTTGGTATATTGTTGGCAGTATGGAAGGCTACATGGAGATATGAATTTTCGCAAATTTTAACTTTATTTTCTTCATATTGGCTTGTTTTGTGAGTATCTTTTGGCTGGATTGACAGGTAAAAATTGGGATGCCCGTTCTGAAGGCTGGGAAGTTGGCGTTGTTGAGGACCTCTCTTGCTTCTCATTGTTTTCCATGCCCATCTGACTATCTAGCCGATATTTCTAGGCTCTGCTTATGGAACTTGGAGTAAATCATTGTCTGCTTTGAAAGATTTTTAAATGTTCTAAATGAACTACCTACTCAACTTCCTTCTCTCCTTCCTTTTCCCTATTTCAATATTGTTTATTCTGTGCTCAGGATCACACTGTCTACTATATCTTCCATGGAACTCTTGGTAACAATATCAGTTTGGAAGCTCATCTGCCATTTTGCTCTCTATTTGAGATGCGCTGACCTCTTTTCTGAAGGGAAACCAGGAACCAGGGGACAGACAGTCTGAGAAGGTGGCTGATGAGGCCATGGGATCAGATAGGTACCTTTTAAGGCTTGATCGAAAGGGTATGTATTAATTTCTGGACTTGCTAAATCCCTCATATTTGTTTTTGCTTTTGATGCTCTGAAATCATGTCAGTATAAGAAAGTATATTTGCTGGGGAATTATCACCTCTTGTGATTTCAGAAAATCTGCAGAGGGCTTTCCTGGAAAGGAAGAGTTTGGTTTCTGTATGAGAAAATGGGAGTCACTTAGGGAAGACATCTTTCTTCTTTACAGCCACTTTCTTGCCTTCACTGGGCCCAGCGTGGAATAACCTCTGAGAGACAACACAGCCCCTACCATTCAGGTGGGGGTGGGGGAATAATAGATGTGCCCCTATTACAATGACAGGGTTGATTAGGAATGAAAGAGCTTCTGTTTTTCGAGGTGTAAGCTTTTTAACTGCCAAATAATTCCTCAGCAATTTAGTTTTCAATTTAATTTGAAAAATTTCAAATGTACAGAAAAGTTGACAGAAAAGTACAATAAAGCACTCATGTACTATATCCATTTAGATTCTGCAATGGCTAACGTTTGCCACATTTGCTTTTCTTTTTCTGCCTCTGTCTCTGTCTCTTTTTTCTCCACGCACACATATGTACATACACACATGCACACGTGCGCCCCAGATACAGATGTGCAGATTTTTTGGCTCAACCATTTGAAAGTAAGTTGCAGCCATCATACTTTAGCCCCATATTTCAGCATATTTATCCTAAGAATAAGAATATTATCCTATAAAGCTACAACACTGTTATCACCCTTTTTTAAAAATTCCCTATCAGCTGGGGGTGGTGGTACATGTCTGTAGTCCCAGCTATGAGGGAGGAGGATCACTTAAGCCCAAGAGTTTGATGCTCGTCTGGGCGACATAGTGAGACCCTATCTCTAAAAAAATTTTTTTTCATATCATCTTAGGTCCAATCTATATTTAAATTTCCCCAAATGTTCCCAAAATGTTTTATTATAGCTGTTGTATTTTTTCTAACTCAAATCCAACAAGGGTCATACTTTGCAAGGTTATGTCTCTTTAGACCCTTTTAATTCTTTTCATCTAGATCAGTTTTCCCACCTTTGTTTGTTTGCTTATTCATGACATTGATGTTTTTGAAGAATCTGAGAAAATTTTTAAAAAAATGTTTACATTTTAGATTTGTCTGATTATTTCCTCATAGTGTCATTGAATTTGTACCTCTGTCCCCTGTATTTCCTATAAACTATTAGGTTAAAGGCTTAACAAGATTCAGGTTGAAGACTTTTGGCAAAAATATTTCACAGGTAATATTTGTGTATTTCACACTGTATAATCTCAAAAGCATGTAGTAGCAATTGTTCTGCTATTTGTAATGATAAATTTGATCACTTAGTTAAGATAGCATCTACCAGACCTCACTGTTGTAAAGGTACATTTTCTACTTTTAACTAATAAGTGATCTGTGGGGCAATGTGCTGTCACCATGTAAATATACTGTTTACCAAAACTTTTCCCCATAATGATTTTATCATCCATTGAGCCTTGTCTAAATCAGTAATTACATTGTGGGTTGCAAAATCATGGTTTTTCTATTCTATTAATATAATTTTATATACACACACACACACATACACACACACCCCCTAGCATTTTTTTAAAGAGGTACTTTCCTCTTCTCTCTTTTTGTGAGCATACTATTGACTGGTGGATTTTTTTTTCAATTCAGTATATTATAATCAATTATATCCACTTTAATTTTTGGTGTTTAAGTTGTCCCAAATTTAGCCAGTATGAGCTGTTCACGCCAGCTCCTGTGTCCTTTTGACACGTCTTATCAGTTTTGGAGTACTTTCTTGCTTTCTGGCACAAAATGTACTTTCTCTGCCCAGATTTGGGATCAGACATTTTATTCAAGGATCCTTAGAGACTTTAAATGAATCCTTTTTTTTTATTCCAAACTTTTAAAAAGTCATCATTCTGTATTTGTTGTACTCATCCTGTCCATAAACACTTCAATGGCTTTCCCTAGGTCTTCAGAAATTTTCCTTCTCAATGCGGCCTTTGTCCTAGACTCTTGCTCTTAGCTCTCAATTCTTCATGCTATCTCTGTGTAGCTCTTAGCATCTCTTTCAGTCCTTCCCCAAGGTGTCATATTTGGGGGTATAAAAAGTGAGCACTGGGTCAAACTGGAATATGGATAATATCACAAAGTCCATGAGGAAGCTGCAGGTGAAAGGCCAAGATAGTCAGGACCTGGACAGGTGGGATACAATCATAACTGCCCTGGCAGAGGCCGCTTCTTCCTGCAGCCCCTACTCTTATCCTCATGCTGCTGCTGCTTTGTGCTGCCTTCCTGGAAGACAGAGAGACCTGGAGAAGAACAGGAGTTTCCTTTATTCCCAGAGGATCGGGAGACCTGAGGCCAGGAGAGATAAGGAGTGGTAGCTACTGCCCTAGGGCCCCAAAGAGTGTTCCAATATTCATATGAACCCATAATACTATTATTTTGACTATTTGTATAGGAAATGCCTATGTTAATTTTTCTCTTGTGTTCCTGTTTAAATTTCTGTGTTTGAATATATTTTGTCTGGACTTACTGTATCTTTTGGTAATAAATAAAACTGCAATAATTATATTTACCAGTGATTTCTAGTTCTCCTTATCATATTAAAACTCTTAATTGTGGCCTAAAGGCCTCCTTCAGCTATATCCTTCTGTATCTAGTGGTGTTACCTCCCAGGAAGTGCTGCGTTATATTTTCCCCTCCCCAGCAAGTACCTCATGGGCTGTGCCCTCTTCTGTCTCTGAGTCATTTGACATTGTATAGAGAACCCATCACTGTGCAGGGACACAGGAAGTAGGGATTTGCATCCGCATCACCACCAACTAGCTCTGTCATCTGGGCTAAGTCTCATAGCTTCTCTGGGCCTCAGATTGCACGTGTATCACGTGACCTCCTGACTTTAAGGTCCCTTTTAGTGAGTGAGAGAGAGGGAGAATATCTCCTAGGAATTGTTTTCCTCAAATTATAGATTGCTTGAGTAGGAAGAGATGTCAGAGGTCATTTAATGCAACCCTGTAATGAGGAAATTAAGACTCTAAAGTTGAGGTGATTTGCCCAAAGTCTCGCATATAGTTGGAGGAAGAGTCATGTCTAGCACCCATTTCCCTGGCTCCAATCTAGTCCCCTGTACACTATACATGGCTGACTCCCATCACCACCCTGTTTAAAATTCTGCCAACTCTCTAACCCAGCCATAGCAACTCTAGTAACCCCCATCTCCCACCCTTCTCACCTCTTTGTGTATGTTTTTATCACTTCTCATTATACTAATAGTAACTAACATTTTTCAAACACTGTATTCACTATGTTCTAGGTTACTGTGCTTTTACATTTAGTATCACATTTAATCCTCATGTGACTTGTAGGGTCAGTTCTACAACTACTCGAGTTTATAGATGGAGTAGCTAAGTCTTAAAGGATTTACATAATTTGCCCAATGTCACATAGCTAGTAGGTCTCAGACTTCTAACTCATTTCTGTTTGAGTTCCAGACTTAACAACTATACTTTTCCACCTGTGAGTACTTGTTTTCATTCACTCATCCATTCATTGTACAGGTTCTTATTAAGTACCTACTGGTGCCCAACACTGGACTAGGCACTAGGAGGAAAAGAAAAAGAAATGGAAGTCGATATTCTAAAAGGAAATGCAAAAATCTATAAACATGAAACAACTAGAATACAAGTTAAAGCAACATGTATGCTATAGGAATTCCAAGTAGTTATTTTTCATGTCTAAAACTTTTGACTAAAAACTTTCTGAAGGCAAGATTTAAATCCATGATTTCCAGAATCCAATGGGCTCCAGACAGATAATGGCCAGATATAATCTCTTGGCAGACAAAAAACAGCGTTTGGAGTTGAGAAAACAGGTTTACTGCTGAGAGTCAAACTAAAGTCATAAGTCCATACAGAATTTGCAGATACCGCTAAAATAGTGTTTAAAAACCATCAGCAATAAGAAAAGTTGAGTACCTACTGTATGCTAGGTACAATGATGGGCACCTGGAAGATACAAAAACAAGGAAGAAAACTAGAACATTCAGCCCAGTCAGCCAGGCTGGGGTGCATATAATACCTTATTGTGGATGTGATCACAAGTGTCTGAGCTTTAGGATTATCTAAAGCATCTTGGAAAAAGAGAATTATCTTCCAATGGGAAGTGGAAAATGACAATGTTGGATATTCTGGGAGTTTAAGACGAGGAGGGCAAGTTTGGGGTCTGAAGTGAGGATGTAAAAGTAGGCCAGTCCTCCCATCTTTTCATCCCCTCTACATCAAGGGGCAGGCTCCCTTAAGATTGGAGTTTGACTTGCTTTCATTGTGCTAGCCTAGACTGACTCATTCCTGGGGTTGCTACGCACTTATGCATGAATAGTTTAACTATTTGTATTCTATTGCTACTTTGCAATTATTGAGTCAACTTAAAATCTTAATGACAATAACTTTAAAACCTGTTTGGTCTGTGGCCCAATTTAGTTTGATCTGAGATACCCAATCCCTTCATTGGAGACTGTTTTAAAGTCGTTGAATTATGGAGTGAAACTACTACTGTCATTAATAGTACAGAATCATTTCTGCCAAAACTGATGTTGGGTAATAACTTCCTCTCCACTACAACTTTGCATCCTTCATTCTGGAGTTTTATGATGCAGTAAAATAACAACAACAAAAACAACAACTGGGGTTTCCTGGTGAGAGGTAGAATCTTATCTCTTCAGACAATTAGCTTTCCTAGGTCTTTAGACAATAGTTTTAATATATTAAATATGCCGACTGGCCTTGAGGGAATTAAAATAAATGGCCTCCCAAGGTTCTTCCCAGCCCCAGCATTCTGAGATAATTTACCTAGACACTAATTCCGTTTTCAGTGTTTTCATTTGTGCAGTGCATTATTCCAGTACGCACTGGGCTGTAAAAGATACAATCCTTTGCTAAAGGATTAAAGTTGCACAGGTTTTTACAATATGGCAGGCTTCTGGAGGGCTGTCTTCCCAGAGGCTCCAGCTCTACCAATAGGCTACCTCTCTACAAGGATCTGCTCTATGTAGTTTTATAAATTGAAAATGCAAAATTCCCCCCTCCCCAACTTTGGGGGCAGTATACTGTGGTATATGATGATCTAATATCCTGAAAGTGTGTTGCCATGCAACAAAAGCTGAGGTCAGTTATGATTCCCTGTCAGTGACCCACAACATCTCTCATGCCTTTCACAGCAGTTTATTTTGAAACGCAGACTCTAACATTTTTAAAAGGAACCAGAATTATCATTCCAGTGATAAACTGCCACACAGACAGACATTCTTTTATGATTCATTGAAGTGCAGGTCTTAAGAGGTTATACATTCTGTCTTAGTGTTTATTAAAGAGAGTGAAGATGAGTAGATCAAAGAACAAATCAAACGTTGCACATCATAGATGCCAAACACAAAAGAATCATCTTCCAATATTAATATGTGGGCTACGTGACCCCACTGGGCAAAAACATGTTTTATTCAGGAAAAACAACAAATCAAGTAATCTCTCTATAGAAAGCCATTTACAACTCATTTGGAAATTAAATTCATAATCTTTAATAAAGCCTGTTTATGCCAATGATGGAGTTTCAAATAAATAAAACTGAAAGCAATGACAAATTGGCTTCCTAGCCTTATATGTTTATTACATTTTTAATCATTCAAACCTACAGAAGTCAAATTTGTGTTACCAATTTCCTAAATTCAATCCAATGAGCTCCTGGGTTCTTACATGAAACCAATTCATATTGTTAAGTGACAGCAAAAAAAATTAATATTATGTTGGTTGTTAATATCCAAAGGGACTTTACTAAATGTAAATAATAGGCTTTTAACATCCAGAAACCTATTATTTAGATGTAAATTCTGAACACATATTTGGATACCCTTAAAATGGTAATGAAATAAAAAGCTGACCCTGGGAAACATGTCATACCCAACATGTTAATAGGATGCCGAGGGCCTTGGTTGGAAAATAAAAAGCCATGCTAGAATTTTATTGAAAAATCATGATGACAAAGCCCTTTCCATTTAAAAATCACAGTCCATCAACATCATCTAATCAATGGCTAGAAATGAATGGAGAGGTGGTCTCATTCTGCTGTCTGATTGGCACCCAGCTTTGAATAATGCATTCACATCACCAGCTACAAATCAGGCCAGGAGACTCTTCTCAGCAAATTCCCTAAGACAACAGGGTTTCCCTCGGCAGAGGCCCAAGCTGGACAGAAGCCTCCCCACTGCCACCTGCTACAGACCTTCTCTTGCTGATTTACTGGCAGCCTCAGGGATGTTGGCTTTCCTCAGAAAGTCCAAGATGCCTTCCTTCAGAGGAGCTCCTACACATGTAGTCTTTCTCAACATTGGGGCAACAAAGGCCTCAAAACATTCACTCCACCCAAGTCTGCCTTATTCAATGATGTGAGGTATTTTTCTTAACTAGGATTCTCTGACAGAGGTTGCTATTTGAAAGGAGACGTGGGGCCACACAGGGCAGGTCTGGGATGGGCTCTCTATAAGCCAGGCACTTGACTTCATTCTACTGTGCCTTGTTTTCAGTTGAGGGAAGGGAGGGATGATGAGTCCCCACGGGGGAATGTGGGAGGAAAGGTAAACAGTGCACGTGAACTGCCAAGAGCTGCCCAGAACCAAGAAAGGAGCATTCCCTCCTTCCTACTCATGGGCAAATATTTACCAAGCCAGGGCTCTGTGCAGAGCAAAGCGTTGTGTGCAGCTAGGTGATGGCTTTACAGGCCCCGGAGGCAGGACTAGGGGGCTTCCCATTTCCACCTAGCTGTGTTTATATGGGGAATTGGGGGAAAAAAGGATTTCAGAGGCAGGCAGACCTGGTTTGGATCCTATGGCACCACTTATTAGCTGTTGCCTTCGAGTGAGACACCTAGCCTCTCTGAGCTTCAGGTCCCCCACCTGTACAGTGCAGGGTAATAGCGTCTGTCTTGGAGTGTCACTGTGAGAATGAGAGTTAATGCGTGTCAGGTTCTTGCCCAGGGCCTGGCATGGAGTCAATGCTTTTCCCACCGTCCTGCCCTCATCGTCCATCCCCACCCCCAGACCCCATATTGGAGGGGACTGCACGCATCCAGCAGTGCAGCCCTTAGTCTCTCCTTTCTCAGGCAAGCCTTGCATCCATGTCAAAGTTGTCAGGTCTTTGAGAGCAGCAGCCGTATCCTGCCCTGCTCAGCATTGCCCCCAGGACCAGCCGCAGCTCCACGGCAGGCTCCTGGGGAACACTGGCAGACTGCTGGCTGGGGAAATGCAGGAGAAGCCTGTCTCTCTCTTTCTCCCTCTCTGTTGCCTTCTCTGCTGCAGTCAGGCCTGCAGCCAGGAAAAGCCCAGAATTTCCTGCCATTGTTTCCTGCAGCCTCCACACTTCTGAGCAGCAGTGGAGGGCAGAAGACGGAGGCCGTTACAGGGGGTCCTCTCCAGCCTCCCAGCCAGCCAGCCAGCCCAGCCCACGTTCCCTTAGCGGGGGCGTTTTGGGGTGAAGGAGGGGGAGAGGCTACATATCCAGGAGTTCAGAGAGAGTTCCCAGCCACTCCTCTGTCTGTTTCCTCCCTCAGCACTAAATCAGCACACTTGAATTCACAGCACCCCTCCTCCTTCTGGGTGAGATTAGGGGAATTAACTACCTTTACTGAGCACTACCGTGGCCTTGGCACTATGCACGATGATTTACAGAGTTTGGCTCACTCTGTCCTCAGAACATGGGGATATAGAGTACATCTTATTAGCCCTTTTTACAAATGAGGAAACCGAAGCCAAGAGAGGTTAAATCGCTCCCCCAAATCACAGCCAGAAAGTTCCTAGGCTGGAATTTGAGGGCTCCAGGCTGTCTAACTCCAGAGCCCACCCCCTCTGCTTCAGCAGGCTGCCTCCCTAGCAGGTGGCGTGGAGGGAGCTGACTCATGGCTTTTGATTCATTCAGTTCTCTTTCCTGCATTAACATTGCTTCAGCCTAATGAACAAATATTGCATTATGCATTTCTCTCTTTGCAAACATCTACATGAGGCTGCTTGCCTGCAAGCTCAAAGAGTCACAGCATTTGCGGGTGACATGTTGACAGACTGGCTTGTGGGTAAATTAAAAAAGAATCATAGAATGTTAGAGCCCTTAGAGATCATCCCATATCAGAGATTCTTAAGCTAGGGTTCAAGGGCAAACCTTAGGGGAGCCTGTAAAGCCCTGAATTTGTACATACATGCATTTTCCTAGGGCAAGAGTCTGGAACTTGCATCAGATACTCAAAGAGGTTTTAAGCCCCAGGAGTTAAAAACTGGACACAGTCTGGCCAAGCTAGGACCTCACGTTCCCAGGCTTGTTCCTGCCACTGTTCCATGAGGCAGCACAATTTGTGATAGAGAAAACCCAGAGCTAAACGCCAGAAGCAGAATCTGAGCTCTGAATCTTCTGGCAAACATTTTAAAGACTCATGAATTATTAAAATGGCTAATTAAGTCAACCTTCACCAGAGAATATTTGCTTTTTCCCCTCATCATTGAGCTTACTGTGAAACTTGACTTCACTCCATCGTTTGCTTAAGCACAAGGTCAGTTCCCTTGGTTCTTTCTTTGCTGGTCTAGGAAGAACTTTGAGTGGCCTGCTGTGTTGTATACTAGCAGCCAGCTGTACCTCAGTGTACACAGCTGGGAGGCTCTGAACCCATTTATTCTTCTCTGCCCTTGGTGATTCAGCTTCATGCAGCCCATTGTCCACCTTAAGCGCCCCCCCCTTCCTTCTGCCAGGCCACTCTCCTCGGTGGTTCATGTCAGCTATGCCTGTTCCCACATCTTCCCCTATTACCAGGACCACCCTCTCCTCTGGAATGCTGTGATTGGCCTCAAACCAAAAAAATACCACGATCATCAAATCGGCATGCATTGTGGGGTTGCACCGGCCTCTCCACAGTTCTGTGATGAGGCCACCGTCACACCTAGCCCTACATTTTGGAGCACATCTACCAGGTACCTTTTCCCCCTCCCCTCCATACCTAAATCCTGCCTTTAGGACCCCTGTCAATTCCACCTCCTTTGTGAAATCTTCTCATTATTTTATTTATTTCAACTTCATCTATTTCCAACTAGATTACAAGCTCCTTGAGGGCAAGAACTTGTTTTTCCTTCTTTTAATGTATTTACCAACAGGTTTTATACCAAGGTAGATGCCATACAAAAACCGTATTAATTAAGAAGTAGGCTTTTCCTCACCCCATCCCATCCCCAGTCTTTGAAGTTGACCGCTTGCCATGAGGATCCATTGCAAAATGAAAATGTAGGGCCCTAGCTGGGGCCAAGGAGCTCATTCCCATGGACCCACTGCCCCAACCCAGGGTCAATAGGTGACTCCCCAAGAGATTGTAACCTCTATGCCAGGATACACCAGGCATTTGAATAGGGGATAGGCTGCCACCAAGTCACCAGCCAAATGTCCTGTGGTATTGCCAGCCTGGGGCAGGGATCGCTGCCAACTTGCTCTACCCTGACATGCCAGGGGATGCACACCCAACTCTGACCCTCCCCATGTCTATGCCCAGGCCCCTACCAGGAACAGAGGGCAACAGTGGAACATAGGCTTCCCCCCACAAATGCAAACTTGTGATCACCCAGGTGGAGGGTAACAGCAATCACAGGGTGTGGGTAGGGAAGGGTAGGCTGGATGAGGCCCAGGATGCCAGGGGACAGGGGCAGACAGTTAGGAACCCACCCTGGGGAAGTGAGAAGGCCAGGAAGACAGGAGCAAGAGAGTCAAGGTTCCAAGCCCCCAGGCACTTGCTTCATTGTTCCACTAGACCTTACTTATGGAACACGAATTTAAAGACAAAATTACTAAGAATTCCATTGCAGAGCACTAAGCCCCAAGTGTTACACCAGTGGGGCAGGACTTCGTTCCGCTGTTGCCTTCTGTAGGGCCCTTCTGAGTGTGAAGCCCTGAGTGCCTGCGCTGGTCACAGGCCCATGAAGTTGGCCCTGCTTCCCAACCTGTGTCCTGAAATCTCTGGCATAACTCTACCTATAAAATACAGAGGGACAATGAGGAATTCACTTAGGGAATTGCAGTTACCCCAATGGCTCTAGATACCACTACTTGGCTCATCTACTCTTTTGTATGTGGATACAAGGACTCATGACTTGGGAATACATCTGCAAGGGGATGAGTAAAATTGGCCAGCAATATTAATATTGGCAGTATTGATAGCATTTAATGTTTAGCAATCAGATACACACCTTTGATAGAAAATACTGGGAGTTTTTTTGTTTTTAAAAGTTTGATTTAGCCATGACTTGCCTCTCCTATGCCTATTGAAGTCATTCCCCTTTATCTTCCACAAAATTCAAGAATCTTTAATGTTTGTCAGAACAGAAATAGTTAAAACAAATTTTATTCAGTTCCTATTAGGCCTCAACAAGAAGATTAATGCAGCATCACACTTTGGTTTTAAACCCAGTGTTAACCACTGTAAGCTGTGTACTATTTTTCTCTCCCTCACATTTTTAATTCATGACTGTAGCTGTATATTTATACTAAAAAGATTTTTAAAAGGTTGATTGATCCAACTGGCACTGGCCTGGATCAGATCCCGTGATGGATAATGTTATTTGGTTTTTATTTTTTAACACAAGCAAGCAGTCCCTTTCCTCAATAAATGAAGCCTTGATAGAGTGAAGCTGCCTTCTAGAGCTGACTCTCTGAGCTTGGCTGGGGCAGGGCCTGCTGCCTATTAGCACAGATGACATCTGGGGAAGAGAACTGGACACTTCACTGGACTCTGAATTTATCTTGATTTTTCTTTTAAACAGCCTCAGACTTTGGCTGGATATGTGTGCCTTGTCTAGCACCCAGATGCTAGGTTAACATCTGTTAGCTGCTAATGAGTTGGGGAGTTTCGTAGACCACAGGATTGAGCTGGGCTGCCCAAAAAATGTAACAGAACAAGGGTGTAAGAAGGAAAACGAGCTGCTGGGGACACTGGATGGCTTTGCATACTGCTGTCTGAGTCCCAGGAACAAG
Organism: Daubentonia madagascariensis; assembly: GCA_023783475.1. Taxonomy (NCBI): domain Eukaryota; kingdom Metazoa; phylum Chordata; class Mammalia; order Primates; family Daubentoniidae; genus Daubentonia; species Daubentonia madagascariensis. The sequence goes on from JAKFHU010001035.1 coordinate 40,300,414, forward strand.
TTCCTACGCATCTGCAAGCCTTTCCAGGGACAGAGCTGGTTTTATTTATTTTTTGGTGTCTACTACATAGTCAGCAAGCCATAAATGCTTATTGAATTGATACAACCCCACCTTCCTTCTTATTTCTCCATTTCACCTCCAAATTCTTACCCTGGAACTAATATTAATCACTGGGCACACCTATGCTAGGGATTTTCTCTCCAAGTTTAGTTACCTGGTCTGCTGAAGTAACAGCGCTTTTTTTCTGGACACACTTTCCAGAACAATGAGGTTCCGATGGATTGTTTCCTTTCTAGACTTCTATACCACAGAGTCAACTTGGAATCCTAGGGGGTCCCTGGAGAAATGGTAGGTGACTCCTTTCCTCACCAGCTCAAGAGATTACCAATGGGAGGGAGTCCTTGACCTTTTGTCTGTGGGTTGTTTCTCTAAACTGAGATGAAGAATTAAATTATAGACCCAAAAGCCCATTAAGCCAATATTTCTTTTCCCTCTTCTTTCATGGAAAGCAATAATAAATCTTGCTTTGTAGGGCCTTTACCTCCTTATCCAGTCCCTCAGCTAATAAAATCAAGGCTATTCCTGAAATTAGATTAAATAATTTGACTCTCTTCTTTCTAGAAGTTTTAAAGCTCTCACTGACCTTTCTTGAAGAAGCAAAAATTATTAATATCTTGTTTTTCTCCAAGTGGCCTGTGAATACCCTGTCATTCAAAAAGCAAAAGTAAGAAGAAGGAATAAGAGAAAAAAGGCAAGAAAACTTGTAGTCCACTTCTACTAACTAGTGGTGTGGTCCCAGACTCTTGGGGCCTCAGTTTCCTTTCTGTGAAATTCAGGACTCAGATGAAAAAGCAATCTTTAAATGTCCCTTTTCGGCTCTAAAAGTCTAGGTATCTCAGGGGGTTGCAGGCTCCATAGATAGACAGTAATTCACCAGGCCTAAGGAAATTGTTTTCTTTGTGACAAGAACAATTTTTTTTCTCTTTCTTCCTTTCTTTCTTTTTCTTTTTTAATAGAACAGAACAAAATGAGCTCAGATCATAAGGTCAGGTGATTTCTTTCTAAACCCCAGGATTCATTTTCTGAAATTGCTGTCTTTTCCTTCAAAAGCCTCAGCAGTCCTCAGCCTTGTCAGCCAGCTCCATCCCTTTTATATTAGATCTCTGTGAAATAAGGAAGCCTTTTAGAGTAAGCTTGGAATGAGCAACAAGGCACAGGCATGGCTGAAGAGGGCATCTGTACAAACCCCCCAGGAAGCCAAATTGGCTTCCCTTCCATCATCTCGTAAAATCCAGAACCCTATCAAGAATCTGAGCGAATAAAATGCTGTTTGTCAATCAACCCATCGATAATTATTTTTCAAGTGACAATTAAGTGTACAAAACTATTGATACCTCAATATTTCTAACCCCAATAGTCATACAGGCATTATGTCACGGTGTTACTGGGATTTCAAGGCAATATTTAAATAAATGGAGATCATCTCAGAAATCTATAGAGTTTAAGATTTAGAGATTAAGTCATTGCAGTAGTCAGAACAGGTTTGAGTTCCAGCACTTCCTTTTACTAGCTGTGTAAGCTTTCACTTCCCTAAGCTTCAATATCCTCACATGTAAAATGGGAATAATAAATAAAAGCCACCTCAGAGGGTAGGGCAAGAGAAATAAATCATGCAAAGGGCTTAGCATAGTGTCTGGCACATAGTAAGTGCTCAGTAGTTTCAGTTATTGGTAGTGATATGGCATTAATAATACATAAGAGAGGTGACCTTTGTTTGCCCTAATCTGTGGCCTCAGGCATCACACGACCTTCAGGATTTCTCTCGAGTCCCTGAAGCACAGCTAAAGTGGGAAAATGCTATTATGTATCAGTCACTGAAAACAAGGGTAAATTTTTTCCAAATACCTCACATTACATTTTAATGTAAAAATCGCTTTCTTCAGAAAGAGAGAGAGAGAAAGAATAAAAGAATTTAAACAGCTAAAAGAATTAAGGAGTTCTTAAACTTAAAAAAAGAGATGGAACGATTTTTGGCCCTTTGCTGACAACATGGGTGAGTCTGAACTCTCACCCTTGGTTAGGATTCGTGCTCTGGCTCCAGCTAATGGGAGAGGGAGGGAAGGAGGACTGTCACGGGCTGTGGCGCCATATGGCCTGAAACAGCCCAGGACTCAGTAATGCTTGTTGAACTGAAAGCATCTATTATTCTGCCATCCCCACCTCCTCTCCAGTCCCTGGAAATCAGATGGTGTTATAAGCCCAGAGGGCCAAGGCAGATGACAGACAATGACTCATTGCAAGTGGGGACGATGGCCCGGGTGAAACAGCAGTTCTAGTTTTTACTTTTAATCGTTCAGATCCACGTTGAGGTGAAGCTCATACATTCCCTTAGGAATGCTACACCCCCTTCACAGGAGGTGGCTCAAAAGCCAAAAGGAATATGCGTTCAGGTTTGAATCTGCCCTAGCTCTTGACTAAAGCCAAAGTGGTGTCCACCATAGCCATCAAAGGATCCCTAAGAGGGTTTGCTTATATTGCCAAATCAACAGCAGATTCAATCTGGCCCCCCGTCAGGAAGGAATGGATAAACACAGAAGCGCAGAATTGCTTTACCAAATCTGGCTCCAAATTGCAAGATGCCTCAGTCTGAGGTGTAACCCAAGCAACCCTCGGAACAAGCTTGCCGAGCTGGCTGGCTAGATCCCGAAGACGGAGATGATCTAAGTGGACAGAGGGAAATTTTGCCCAAACTGAAGTGAAGATAGCAGGTAGACAGACCTAGCCAGCCGCTCAGGTACAGCGGGAGGCCATTTAAATTTGAAACAAACAAACAAACAAAAAAAGAAGTGTGCATATCATAAGTAAATTATTTCAGGGAAGACAGCAGAACAGGAAATGTGCATGCAGATAAGTGAAGCCTCCATTAATGGCTTCACTGAATTTATCAGAAGGGATTTCAATTAACCTGATGAAGACCAAGGTAATCACAGTGGGAAGAAGAGATGGATTTAAGATTAATCTCCTATTGTTTCCTACAGCAACTCATAAGGGAAATGCTTTAGATGAGAGCCTAGTTGGAAATTAACCCAAAGATAATTAGAATCAGATTTAAAAAAAAAAAAAAACCTCTAAAGTAGCAGTCCCCCACCTTTTTGGCACCAGGGACCGGTTTCATGGAAGACAATTTTTCCAAGGACAGGGGCGGGGGTGGGGGGATAGTTTCGGGATGATTCAGGCACATTACATTTATTGTGCAGTCAAACCTCTTTGCTAATGATAATCTGTATTTGCAGCTGCTCCCCAGCACTAGCATCACTACCTCAGCTCCAACTCAGATCATCAGGCATTAGATTCTCATAAGGAGTGCGTAACCTAGATCGCTCTCATGCTCAGTTTACGGTAGGGTTCGTGCTCCTATGAAAATATAATGCCGCCGCTGATCTGACAGGGGGCAGAGCTTATGCAGTGATGACAGCGATGGGGAGCGGCTGTAAATACGGATGATGAAACTTCACTTGCTCATCCACCACTCACCTCCTGCTTTGTAGCTCAGTTCCTAACAGGCCACGGACCGCCACCAGTCCCGTGGCCTGCCCAGGAGCTGGGGACTGCAGCTCTAAAGGCAGTGATTCCCAAAGCTGGCTACACATTTGAATCATTTGGGGGAGCTTTCAAAACTTCCCAAGTCTGGCCACAGCCCAGAACACTTACATCACAATCCTCACAATCCTCACAATCCCTGCGGGGGACACAGGCATCAGAATTCTTTGACGCTCTCCATTGATTGCAATGTGCAGACGAGTCTGGGAACCACCATTAATGGGCAATGTACACAGAGGAGACATGTTAGGAAATGGCACGTGAGGTTAAAAGAAAATAAATATAGTCACTAAGAAATGGCAAGAAATTAGCCTGCCTTAAAACAGAACAGGATCCATGTCTCTTGTTTTCCATATTTGTAACTTTAAAAAGTGTTTATCAGTGTTCAATAAAAATGGATAAAGAGATAGGGCCATAATTTAAGGGGAAAAAAAAGCAACTAGAGTTAAATTCAAGTAATTATTGAGTGAGGACCTTGAACTTGGTATCTGGGAGTGGGATAGAAAACAAGGGAGTTCATTGCCATTATGGATACAGCAATTTGTATATTTTTGCTTCATAGAATGTTCATATCCATGACCTAATTTTAACTTACATCTCTGTGAAGTAGGCAGAGAAAGTATTATTTTTCTCTCCCACTTCCACAGATGGAAAAAGAGTCTCATGATTTACTCAGCATTGCAGAGCAAAGCTAGTGGCAGGAAGAGGAGCAGAATTTGGTTCTTCAGTAATCCCAGTTGAATGTCCTTCTTCCACTCTGTTGCCTTGCTGCCCTTGAGGAGCTCTGTAAGAGTGGGAAAAGTTACAATGATAACTAAAACAAGAAAACATGACACTTGGTGAGCTGAACAAAAGAGTTCTGCTATTAGGGGAAAAAATCTAGAACAGATGCCAAGAGACACATCACGGTTGTGGCAAAGTGCTGGACACCCTGTCCTTGAGGATGCCTTGTGAATATTGGATGATGTTCATACACTGAATTTGCCTCCAAATTACAGTGGGTTGGTGGGCAGAGGCAAGGTCAGTGAGGTCACAAGAAATGATTTTTAGAACAAAAAAAGGAAGTAGCCTTACAGGTCTTGTGCTTTGGCCTACAGTTTGAGGGCACTCTTAAGATAAGTAGGGTGTGAGTGTGGCATTGAGTTATTGTTGCCCTGGGCCCTATTGTTTTCAAGAAACAGAAATTCCTTGGACTTGGCTTAACCACAATAGGATAAAAGGGCAAGTTATAGGCCCTGAGATGAGAATGCAGTCAGGCTTAAGGAAGGACTGGAACTGGGAACTTGCCAACGGTCAGAGCTCAGGATCTGTGCTCTCTCCATCTTTCTCTTCCATTGCTCTCCGAGTATCTGGGTTCATCTTTTTTTCTGAGACATTCCCTCTGCTGCTCTGTCCATGTGAAGGGACAAAAATAGTTACCCACAGCTCCCAAGTTCACATTTCAGCCATAAGAACAGGGTCTACCCCTCCCCCTTCTCAAATACAAACTCCCATGGGAGGAACTCTTTGAGCCCAAATTGGCTTAGGAATCCATCTCTGACCCAATCAACTATGACCAAGGTTCATCATCACATTAGGTGTAACTAACTGCTGGGAGCCACTTTCTACAGAGGGCAGTAAGGCACTCATGGACAAGAATCATCTAAGCTGAGCATATGCCTCAAATTATATCTACCATTCATGCCTACTAGGATAATTATACTCAAACAAAAAACAAAAAACAGGCCAGGCGTGGCGGCTCACGCCTGGAATCCTAGCACTATGGGAGGCCGAGGTGGGAGGATTGCTTGAGCTCAGGAGTTCAAGACCAGCCTGAGCAAGAGCAAGACCCCAGCTCTACTAAAAATAGAAAAAATTAGCTGAGCGTGATGGTGCACACCTGTAGTCCCAGCTAGTCGGGTGGCTGAGGCAGGAGGATGGCTTGAGCCCAGGAGTTTGAGGTTGCAGTGACCTATGATGACACCACTGCACTCTAGCTGGGGCGAAAGAGCAAGAATGTCTCAAAATAAAATCAAAAACAAAACAAAACCAAAAAAACAGAAAATAAAAAATGTTGGCAAGGATGTGGAGAAATTGGAACCCTCACATAATGTAAATAATAATATAAATATAAATGTAAAATGGTGCAGCCACTGTGGAAAACAGTTTCTCAATAAACTAAACATATAATTACCACATTACCCAATAATTCCACTCCTGGTATATACCCAAAAGAATTGAAAATAAGTGTTTAAACAAAAACTTATATGTAAGTGTTGATAGTGGCACTGTTTAATGGCCAAAAGGTAGAAAAAAACCTAAATGCCCATCAATTGATGAATGGATAAATAAAATGTGGGATAGCCATCCAGTGAAATCTTATTTAGTCATAAAAAGGAATGAGTACCGAGAAATGCTAAAACATGGACAAACCTTGAAAACATTATGCTAAGTAAAAGAATCCAGACACAAAAGCCCACATATTATATTTCTCCTTTTATGTGAATTATCCAGTATAGGCAAAGCCATAGAGACAGAAAGCAGATTAGTAATTGGCAGGGGATGAGGGGCTGGAAGAATGGAGAATGACTGCAGGGTCTCTTTTTGGGGTAATAAAAATGTGCTGGAACTAAAAAGTGGTGATGTTGAACAGCATTTGGAAGGTACTAAACGTCACTGGATTGTATGCTTTAAAGTGGGTAAAATGGTAAATTTTACATTATGTATATTTTACCACAACAAAAAAAAATATATCTACCACATAAAAATGCTCTGAGAAGATGGATCACATTCACTACCCTGGAGTAGCCTGGTTTGGAATAATAAGTAACACAGTGAGCTCTACTATCTGTGGGTTCTACCTTCATAGATCCAACCAAATGTGGATAGAAAAATATTCAGGAAAAAAAAGGCTGTTGGCATCTGTACTAAACATGTACAGATTTTTTTGTTGTCATTATTCCCTAACAATACAGTATGTCAACTATTTACATAGCGTTTACACTGTATTAGGTATTGTAAGAAGTCTAGAGATGATTTAAAGTATACCGGAGAATGTGCATAGGTTATATACAAATACTAGGGACATTTATATCAGGAACTTGAGCATCTGGTATCTACAGGGGTAGGGGTGGGGATCCTGGAACCAATCTCCCATGGACACCGAGGGACAACTGTACATTGACTCATTCACTCATTCAGCAGACATGAATTGAGCATTCATTATATGCCAAGCTGTGCCAGGCATCAAGCATATGGAGGCAAGAGGCCCAGTCCCCAGCCTCTAGGGGCTGGCTGATTATGGAGCAGACACAGATGAATAGGTAATTTCAATATAATGTGCTAAGTGCTAAGGCTAAGACACACTGGGTGTGTTTGGGAAATTCAGATGAGGTATGATTACGGAAGACTGACTTAGAGGTTGAGGCCACACCTGAGCTGATCCCTAAAGATGAGTAGGAGTTCTCTGAGGGAGGGGCAGAGAGGGAAGAAGGGCACTCCAGACAGAGTAAAGAAATGCACAAAGGCACAGTGATGAGAGAGGATGCAGCCAGTGGAGGAGGGAGTAAATTGGGTGGAGAAGCCAAATGGCAGAGGTCCTTGCTGGCTGTCAGAAGCAACCTGGATTTCGTCCCGAGACCCATGCCCAGGGCCAGCAGAAGCCTCAGCGGGAGCATGCCGGGAGGAGAGGCAGAGGCTGAGATCGGACTGCAGAGGGGGAGCAGGAGAACAATGTTGTCACAGGAGTCAAGAGAGGGCAGGGAATCAAGAAGAGGGTCAGTGTCGTATCTTCAGCAAGATCGAGTAAGACAGGGGCTGAAGGTGGCCACAGACTGGACAATGAAAGGGTCACACGTGTGCGAAGCTCATTTCACGGTCACGGCGGCTGTGGCCTCAGCGAGCATGCTTTACCATGCAGTTTGGCCGGGAAGGAGAAGAGGCACAGCTTGGTGCAGAGGGAACGTTTATGTGCTCAGGAGAAAGACCAGATGCCATAGAGAGAGATGGGAGGGAGAGGGGAGAGGAGAACTGAGCCACCGTGCCAAGGCTGCAGGGCCTCCAGGAGGGGTCACCTTTGGACAGACAGGGGTAAGCACGGCCTCTCAGACTGGGTGGAGGCAGGAATGCCAAAGGAGGGGAAGATACATTTCTCGGTGGGGCAGAGGAGCAGGTACATAAAAACCAGGGAATTCCCATCTGATGGGCTCTATTTTCTCAGCAAAGTTCAAGGGGTGGGAAATGCTTAGAAGAGCCGCTGTGGGGAAGGGGGGAGTTTGCTGACAGGGACGCTAAGGAGGGTTTCCAGGCTGCTCGGCTGCCCACTGAGGCGGCAGAGGATGACTTTGTAGTAGCGCCAATCTGCGTGGGCTGTGCTTTTCTCCAGCACAGCTCGGGAGCCCAGATGTCAGAGTGGAGGAAGAGCCACCTGCTAAGGAAGGCTGGGGTGCAGCCAGACAGGAGCCGCAGGGCAAGGGCGGAGGGGAGGGAGGGTTTAGGCAAGGGAGGGTGATGAGCTGGCTCGCAAAGCTTAGATGAAGTAGGGAAGGAAATGAAGAAGGGGGATGGGGTTCCGACGCAGTGACAGAAAATGGCAGAGGAAAGTGACTGCAGGTTTTGAGGAGGTTGGAAATCTAGCACACTGGGAGTTAGGAGTGGGCGGCCTGGAAGGTGGGAGGCTCTCATCCAAGTGGGCAGGGGAACAATTCAAGGCAATATGTAATCAAGCGCTAAACAGGATGGTATGAAATGTAAGTGGGCCTAAGTGCTGGAGAGGAGGGGGCGCTCAGGAGGGAGTGCTCAGCAGGCATTGAGGAGCAATAGGTGCAATTTGCTGCATTAACATTTACAGCCTACTCGGCGCCCCCAGCGGGGAATTGAAGGTGACAATGTAACAAAAGGTATCTCGAAGCCTAGAAAACCCTGGGTGGATCAAACCTTTCAGAGGACACAGTTTCTTTGGCCTCAATAAAGGTGGAAAGCCAGTTGGAGAGAGTATCGAGATTCTCCCGATCCTGCCCATGGAATGGCGCATGCCCTGCCATTTATGCTCTTCCTGTGCCTTGCTCACCTCACTCACTTCCTGCCTCAACACCTTCTGCAGCTGATCTCAAAATTTCAAGAAGCCTAATACACATTGTGCATTCCCACAAGATAAGGCCATGAATTGATGTGGGTTTGGGGCTGGGGGGAGAAATCATCAAGGTGGCTCTTGGTGAAGACATAGTTTGCAGCATCTGCTCTGGTCCTCATGAGCCCAAGGCCAGAGAGGTTAAACCCCTGGCCTGAAGTAGCACAGCTAGTGAGCAGCACAGCCCAGACCAGATGCACAGACCCCAGGCCAGCACTCTTTCCTCAGCACAACTCAGAGGAAGCCAGTGGATTTCCTTCCCTGTCTTCTTCCCAGTCAGTCAAAACCTGAGCCTCCATTTCTTTTACCTCACGAGCTCTAAGCTGGAATGGAGTTTAGCATCTGTGGGTTTTGTCTTTCCAACACCCATTGGCCCTCTTTCTTTTGACCCCAATTTAGCTCTGGTGAAGTGCTGCCCACCTGGGTGGCTCTATGCAATGACCACGTAGGTGGCCCAAGGTAGGCCTGCTCATTGCTCTTTTGCTGAAATTTGACTCCTGAGTTGAGACTGCTGGAGCTATGTGTCCCAGGAGTGGGACCTCACCTGAAGGATAGCTTGTGGTACTAAGGTCCCAGACCCAACCTTTCAGAGTCAGTTTTAAAGCTTTTCCTTCTTGTCTGTGAGATATTGTATATCCTTCCAGAAAAATCTCCCTTGGTAACTTTGTGTGAGCAGAGTCTGATAGTTGATGCCCAAAAACCCTGGTGATCCCATATTTGCCATCAAATGAAAATATAGTTCACATCAAGTCAGGATCTGGAAGCACTCCAATTCTGTCTGTCAGCAAATCTTATCTGCACCACCTCTGAAACATGTCCAGAACTCAAACACTTCTCATCGCCCTGCTTCTGCCGGTCCAGTCACCATCGTATTTGGCCCAGATGAGTGCAGCAGCCTCCTCCCTGAAGGTCCTGCTTCTACTTGTGCCCCTGAAGTCTATTCTCCACACAGCAACCAGGGGTTCTACTGTAATGCAGGTGAGAACATGCCAGTCCTCCCAGTAGCTCCCCAACCTCACTTGGAATAAAGCTGAAGCCTGACTGCGACCTTTGCAGGCTGCATAGCCTGGCCTATCACTCTCTGACCGCCTCTCCTGCCACTCTCGCTGTCTGACCCTCTGTCCCAGCCACACAGACTTGCTGCCCCTCTGGCACCCCAGGCACGTTCACACTTCTGGGCCTCTGACCACACTGCTCCCCACTAGAAAGCAAGCTCCATGAAGGCAGCGATTTTTGTCTGTTTTGCTCATTGCTATATCCCCAGCGCCCAGCAGAGTGCATGGCGCAAACTAGGTGCTCAGTTAGGATTTGATGAACGAATGAATGAGCAAACAAACATGAGGTGGGCAGCCTGGGCTTAATCCTCCTTTCTCACCTCTGCTACCCGCAACAGGCAGATCTTCTGACAACCTGTGGCATGTTGGGCAGATGCTTTTAACACTTGAGGGGTCTGCCTTGTGTTGTTTTTTTTTATTGCAGCCTTGAGAAACAATTACTTTTTAAAATACTTATTTCTATTAAGTGAAACTCGAAGGCTATTGAGATTATACAAAACATAGTAATAATTTTAAAAATCAGAGAGAAGCAAACAAACCAAAAGAAAAATGCATAAACATAAATATGTCTTCCCAAAGAGATAAAACCCCAAAGGTTGTAGCCTTTGTGGGCCTAGGTTCTTGGGGGGCAGGGCTGGTATGGAGAGTTATTGTTGTTTTAAATAAGATCTTTGGAGATGCATTATATAAATTCCCCAGAACCCTTTCTCAGAAGTGTTTCGCTTTGCTTCAATACTGCCTTGCATTGGAGAATTCCACAAGCTTTCTATTAATTGCCCTTGAAGGTGTTTGCTTCCTGGAAAAAGTACATCATAAGTTATGAAAACAGAAAACCAGGATATTTTTATAAGAAACTCAGCCACAGTTTGGGGCCTGTGGCAAGCACCCAAAGGACAGCCTGCACCAGCCACAAACCCATTTGAAGGTCTTAAGGTCCCTACTACTGGGTACGACTATCCCCCAGGGTGAGAGGACATGACACCTCTCTGAGATGGGCTTTGCTCATTTTCCAGCGCTCCCCACAGAAGTTCCCCTAGGCTCGGAGGGAAACTTCCACCTCCCTAGTCTCAGAGATTCCCCAAAATTAAATGATGCAGGAACAGAATTTCCCTGGGCTCTTTATGAGCTCTCTTTTCATCCCCTACTCGGCCAGAAAACAAACATGCAGAAAGTCTCCCACTTTACAATTCCCTGAGTCTACTGCAGGGGAGTGATTTAGGCACAGCCAGAAAAATTTATCTTCGTTGTTTATCTTATTTTCCCACCCCTGCCTCTTCACCTTTCCTCACCTCCTTCCCCTGTCAAAACCCACTCTCAGGACAGATTGTGGTATCAGTTATTTAGGGTTAATGTCAATGCCATAGTTTCCTCTTTTCCAGAGCTCATCATGTTTTCAGCCACATTTCTCAGTTTAGGCAACCGTCTGGGGACGAAGGGAGCAAGAGAGGGATCTCCTTATATCTCTGAAACAATAGCACTGACTACCATTTACTGAGCACCTACTGTGTACCTTACCCTGTACCAGGCACCTTGCAAATATTATACCATTAAAACAATGAATTCAGATTAAATTATTTGATACATGTAAAGTGTTTAGCATGGTATCTGGCACATACTAAGTATTCAATTCAAAGTAGCAATTATTTTTTAAAAAATATTATAATAATCTTGGCCAGGTGCGACGGCACATGCCTGTAATCCCAGCATTTTGGGAGGCAAAGGCGGGAAGATCTCTTGAGGCCAGGAGTTCAAGACCAGCCTGGGCAACATAGCCAGACCCCCATCTCTACAAAAAATTTTAAAAATTATCCCAGCATGGTGGCATGAGCCTGTAGTCCCAGACACTTGGGAGGCTGAGGCAGGAAGATCGCTTGAGCCCAGGAGTTGGAGCTTGCTGTGAGCTATGATCATGCCACTGCATTCAGCCTGGGCAAAAGAGCAAGACTCTGTCTCTAAAAAACAAACCAAAAACCAAACAAAAAAATAGTAATCTTCATAACAATTCTAGGAGACAGGTATCACTTCATTTTATAGACAAAGAAACAACAAAGTGAACTGACTTCCCAAACTCACTCAGATGATGGGTGCAGGGCTAGGATTTAAATCCAGATATATCTGACTCCAAAGAATATGCTTTTCTCATAATATCATTTGGATTTCAAACCACAAAATCCTCTGCATAATCTGCCTACCAGTGAGTCTAGCCTAAAACTTGGGTACCTGGGGAACTCTGTCCTAAAAATGCTTCATTTTTAATAAGTCTTTTATTGTGAACAGCCTAAGAAGAGATGACAGTCCCTAAAGTCTTGAAATGTCAGAGTCAAGCTCCAGCATAAGCCTCTTTGGTTTAATTTTGTGCCCAAGAACAGGCCCAGGAAAGAGACCATCTTTGGTCTACTTTCTTCTAGGATAAGACTCATAGACGAGTGACTAAATAGCATATGATAGCACTAATCCATACCCAACTCCTTCCTTATATTTCTCCAACCATCACATCCAGGTACTCTTTGTCAATTGGACACAGCCTACAAGAGAAACAGCCTGCATGCATTTCCAGAATGTGGGGTGGTGGTTGGGTAGAACCTGGTGTTAATGGGGTCATCCCTGAATGAACCAGGTAGAACAACATCAAAATAAAACTCCCTGACCCCATGTCTGACCACCTCCCAAACTGGAGCTGTTGGCTCATGAAGGCAAGAGCCTAAGCACGGCTATTGGCTAGAAAAACAATGCAAAGTCCAGTGCCTAGACAAGACAACATGTTCATTTATGGCATCTGTCCTACCAGCCTCTTGAGCATGGAGGAATATTTGTGCTGGGATACAGCTTCTCTCAAATGCTCTCCTGAACATGTGCTGACTATAGGGATTCTTTATTCCTTGTGGAAAATGTGATAAAGCCTTACCTTTGATGTGGATGTTCTGTGCAGTACCCTGTTTCAGCTGAATTCAAAATAAAATCCCTCCAGAAGATACTCCTCTCCTGCAGGCTGCCTTGGGGCTCTAACGTGAACCAGAAGGCAAGATGCCCAGTCCTCGTTGAGATCAACTTCCCTGGATCTACCCTGATGAATATAGAGTGATGTCCCCTGACAAACTTGAGCAAACTTTGGGGGACTGCCTTCCTCCTTCCAGACTGGGAGAGAAGTCTAAACAATGTAAGGAAGTCACTACAAGGCTTCTCCCAGGAGAAGTCTGTTCATCAGACATGATGGCTGATTAGATAGAGATCACCCTTTGTGGTCATTTTAGCCTCTAAATCATATAGGGATACAGGAACTTTGTACTGCTGTCCACCAATAGGCATGCTTTAAAAAGTTTTCTTTCCATGTGGGAGAACTGATCTGCAAGGCTCTGCATTCTCCTTGTTCAGTTTTACCCATCAATATTCTTTCTGCCAGAACTCATCTCTGGCTCTAACTGGGGTTCACAACTGGACCGATAAGGTCTCAATGATCAGTGAGGTCTTGAGAAGGTCTCACAGCAGTGTCATTGCTACAAGGGCTCGATCTCTCATCTCCAGTGTTGGGGTTTCCTGAGTAACTTGCTGGGAAAGCCTGCTGTGCTAGAGCTCCCCAGGCCCTGAGCAGGACCCATCTGCAGCTCTTGCCCTCCAGGACACTGACGGCATCAGGACTGTGGGTAGCAACCGGGCTCAGGTGCTGGGCACAGATCCCAGACAAGGAAGGCTGGGCAAGGCTGAATGCAGATTAGGGGACAGGCAGGGGTTAAGTAAGACCTGGAGAATACCACTAGAAATCTGTCAGTCAATGAGGAGGGACGATCAGGAGTGCAGAGTGATAGGTGAGGAAGTCCATGTAGGAAGACAGAATGTGAAAATCAGAAAGCAACCTGGTAAGAATTGGAGTGGAAAGCAAACCAAGACAGTAGTTTTAAAAACCACCAATTGATTTTTTACAAAGGTGTCAATGAAAGTCAGTAGGAAAAGGATAATCTGTTCAACAAATGGTGTAGGAGCAAGTGTTTCACCACATGCAAAAATGAACCTCAATCATTACCTCATTCTGTACACAGAAATTAACTTGAAATTGATCTGTATGGGCTAAAACTATAAAGCCTTTGATAGAATACATGAGATAAAACCTTAGTGACCTTGGGTTTAACAAAAATTCTTTAAAAGAATTCAAAAAGCACAAACTGTAACAGTGTGAATATACTTAAAGCCACTGAACTGTACACTTAAAAATGGTTAAAATGATAGATCTTATGTTATCTATATTTTACCACAATTTTGTTTTTTAAAAAAACAGAGAATGCCTTCTCTTCAGGCACTTGCCAGGAAAAAAAAAAGCATGAACTATAAAAAAGACTAATAAGTTGGACGTCGTTAAAATTTAAAACTTTTGTTCTTCAAAAGGCACTGTTACAAAAATGAAAAGGTGAGACATATGAAAAGTTTCAAAACCTGTATCTGACAAAGGACTTGTTCTAGAATATATAAAGACCTCTTACAACTCTCTAAGAAGACAACCCAATTTTTTAAAATGGGCAAAAATATTTTAATGGATATTTCATCAAAAAAGATATAAAGATGGCAAATAAGCAGATGAAAAGGTGCTTAACATAGTCAGTCATTAGGGAAATTACAAACTAAAACCTCAATGAGAAACTACTACATACCTACTAGAATGGCTAAAGTTAAAATGACTATACCAAATGTTGTTCAAGGAAGTGGAGCCACTGGAACTCCTCATACACTGCTGGTAGAGATGCAAAAGGGCACGACCACTTTGGAAAATAGTTTGGCCATTCTCCACAAAGTCAAGCACACATCTACCATATGATCCAGCCATTCCCCACCTAGGTATTTATCTTAGGGAAATGAACCTACATGTCTAAAACAGACTTGCACTGGAAAGTTCACAGTAGCTTTATTTATAATAGCCAAAAACTGTAGACAATTCAATGTCCTTCAAGAGGTGAATAAACAAATTTAGTACATCTATACAATGGAATACTACTTAACGATAGAAAGGAATGAACTATTGACACATGCAACAATATGGATATACCTCAAAATAATTATGCTGAGTAAAAGAAGCCAGACCGAAAAAAGTACATGCTCTCTGATTCCACATATAAAATTCTAGAAGATACAAATTAATCTATCATGACAGAAAACAGATGATTGGTTGCCTAGGAACACAGTGGGGTGGGGAGTAAGGAAGGGATTACCAAGGGGCCCATGGAAGCTTTTGAAGGTGATGGGCATGTTCATTACCTTGATTGTAACAATGGCTTCATGGGTGCATACATATGTCAGAACTCATCAAATTGTATTCTTTAAATATGTGCCGTTAATTGTACGCCAATTATAATTCAATAAAGCCTTTAAAAAAAAAAAGAAGAAAGAAGGAAAAACCCACACTTTGCCATCGACAGGCAGCACAGGGTCATGGCTAGAATGTAGGATCTGGAGACTTCACTAGGTTTGGATTCAGGCTCTATGACCTATGTGGCCTTGGCCAAATCATGTGATCTCTGTAAGCCTTGTTTTCTTCATCTGTAAAATGGGGATAATAATAGTGTTGTGAAGGGAAACGACCTGGTATTTGTAAAGTACTTAGAACAGTAGCTAAAGAACAGTAATAATGTTGGCTAGCATAGTCATCACCACACGTGAAGCAGCTGGTTGACATGCAAGACACACAGACAGACAGTGGAGCTCAGCATTCAGGTGGGTGGGTGGAGGGGAGAGTGAGAAGTCAAGAATTTAAGTCTGACTGGGATACCCAGTAGTCCAACCGGTGACACACAAGTTCTGTTTTAAGGCAAATTCCTGACCAGCCTGAGGCCAGTCCCCAGGTTTTGCCAGGCTAGAAGCTGCAGGGGAGGGAGATAAGTGAGTACACCTAGGTGAAAGCATGTGTGTGGAAAATAAAGACACTGTCTGAGGCAGCATGGGGCCCCTTCCCAAAGTTCCCAAGTTTGTAACCAACACCTTGTTGGTGTTGTGTCAGTTGCATTGGAAGATAAACTCTCCTCTGTCTTTCTTGCCCTGGAAGTAGTTTCTTGGCATATCAGAGGGACCACCTTCCAACATTCTAAAGCTTTCTAGTTAACCGCCCTCATGGCTTAATCTCAGCTCACGTTGGATCTGGGGTGCCACCTGGGAGGACCAGCACCTTCCAGGCTTCCTTCTGCTCTGGGTGGCCAGAGCACTCTCTCTGTCCCTGCCCCAGAACAGCAATGGACAGCAGCAACGCTTCCAGTGACTGGCTACTTACAGTAAGGGCTGCAAAATCTGCAGAGAAAAATGCAAAGCTTGGTTGGAAATACTGGACTGGTGAGGATGGAAGTTGGAGAGAGGAGATGGCTGGTCAGAAACTGAAGGAGCTTTCTGCAAGATCCACCGTGGGGCCACATAAGCACAAATCCAAAAGCATGTGGAATCAGCAGTCTGGGCTGTGGTGGGAGCCAGCTGGCCAGAAGCCTGGACCCAGGCAATTTCATTATCTGGGAGAGGTTCCTACAGGAGCAAGGAGGAAGAAAGAAGTGGGAAAAGGGTCATTCCAACTAATAGATGAGCTAGGCCAGTGACTCCATCTCTGAGAGGGCTTGTACCTGAGTTGATGGTGCTGCATGGTAGAAAGTTCTCTCAGCTTGAAAGAACCACAGCAAAGTATCAGGGCTCTTAAGAGTTGATGGCTCAAAGTCCAGTCCCACCACTACACTGGCTATGCACCATCTGTCACACCCCCGTCCTCCTCTCTGCTGCTCTGTGCCCAGGTGACTGGCCTCTTTGGACTGCATCCCCTGGGTTTTCTTGGCCTCTGGCTTCTGGATGGTTTGGCTTTGGGAGGCGTGGGAGGGATCGGAGAAATGTTGGGGTACTTCTTTCCTGTTCCCTCCTTGCTGTGGAGCCTGGTGTTGGCAGTGGCTGTGTCCCTCCCTCTGAGACTCCCGGTTGACCCGTGTCCATCCATACTCTTCACTCCTGTACCCATTAGGCTTGGGGGTGGGAAGGGCTTCCTGCTGTTGCTAGTGGCTGGGTCCCTCATCGGTCTTGTTTGTTCCCTTAACCCTGCCCTTGCCTAAGCGAAAATCTCCTCTTCACTTGAACCATATTCGGTGGATTCTACTCCTGACCAGGACCTGCCTGGTTTAGCCACTGGCAAGCTGTGGGATCACCTGGGCTCCACATTCTCATTTGGGTGGGATGCTGGAAGTTGTGAGGACCATATGAGATAAAGCACTCGGCTGTTATCCCAGGTTATCCCTCCCCCCATAGAGGGCCTCGGGACACCTGGATTCTGTAGGTCCCCTAATCTCTCCTCACTCCTCCCTGAGCCTTTCTTCCCCTTAGGTAAACCCGGCTCGCTCAGGCTGAAGGGGGAGGGAGAACATCCCTCCAGCTCCTCCTCATGCAGGCCCGGGAGGTAGGAGGGCATCCTGCCAGCCTAGCGCATCAACTTTCCTCTGACAAAGGTCAGCCTGCCCGGAATAAGGAAATACCCGCAGCCGGGAAAGGTAAGTCCAAACCTGAGCATTTCAGTCAACACGGCCTGCAGTGTCCTTGCAGAGCCCTGTTTATGAGGCAATAAACCATAATGACTCGATGTTGGAACCCACAAGGTCTCCTTGAAAGGCTTAAGACAGATACTGCCAGTTCGGGCTCCAGGAGGCCCAGAGGTTGAGGCTGGGGCAGCTCCTTGGCCTTTGCCTCAAAGCCACTGGTTTCCCCTCAGGGGGGCGCACCAGCCCCTGGAGGGGCTGCCTTGAGGTGAGTGCCCTGGGGAGACCCCAGAGTTCAGGCAGGGCGCCTGCATCACAAGTACTAAAGGCCAATTTTGTGTCTTCTACAAAGTTGTGAGGAAGAGATGGATTATTTGTCGGTTTGAGGGGATGAAGGTTTGAGAGGAAACGCTATAGCATGGTGATCAAAAGCATGTCACGGACAGGCGGGGAGTGGTGTGCACACCTGTAGTCCCAGCTACTGCTGGGGAGGCTAAGGCAGGAGGATCGCTTGAGCCCAGGAGTTCAAGCCTACAGTGAGCTGTGATTGGTGGCACCACTGCCCTCCAGCCTGGAGACAGAACAAGACTCTGTCTCTTAAAAAGAAAAAAAAAAAAAGCATGTCATGGTGTGCTGTTTGAACCTGTGTTTGCTATCTGACCTTGGCAGATGTACTTACCCTCTCTGTGACTCAGGTTTGTCACCTGTAAATGGGGGTAATAATAATATGCCCATCTAATTGAGCTTTTGTGAGGATTAAATGAAATTACATATATGTAATGGGTTTAGCATGGGGCCTGGCACATGGTAAATACTCAAAAACATTAGCCATTGTCAGGAATGTTATCACTACATCCATCTCTTTCCATCTGGCCACCCTTCTCCCAGCCCCAAAGAGAGCAAGGGTCCCTGGGAGACTAAGAGATAATAAGTCAAAACCTACTTCTGGAAGGGTGATAAACACAGTAACGCCAATCCCAGAGCCAGACCCACTCCTGCAGCCCGGCAGAGTCCAGAGGCTGCTGGAGGCAAAGGGCAGAAGTTGGGGAGAGCCAGGTGGCTGGTGCCAGGTGAACTGCTTGCCAACAGCACACAGAGCAGTGCCAGTGGCCTCTTCAGGCAGAGCTCTGGGAACTCTTTGACATAGGCCTGGCCAAGCTGGTCATGACCAAACATCCCTTTGTAGAAGGCAAAATAGTCGGGGGAAAGTCTCTGTTTTGAAAACCCACCACCACTCATAGGAAATACAATTTGCTGATGTTAGGAAGTAGATGTGTAGCAAGAGAGAGGGTGATGCCAGGGGAAGAGGCCAGCTGATCCCCAAGAGGGTTCCCAAGGCTGTAGTGTGTCTCGGTGAATTCTCCCAGGGCTGGGACCACTCCTTACTGGGCTCTGAAATGTGATGTGGTCAACAGGCTGAGGGTGGATTTATGTGTTAGGAATAGACTAACATCAACCGAGATCACAAAACATGAATGTATAGACCAGAATGCTAATTCTTTCTTTCCTTTTCTCTCCCTCTCTCTTTTTTTCTTATATTTACTGAATACCTACTATGTGCCAGGTAGCTATAAATAAAACAGTGCTTGCCCTCACAGAGCATACATTCTGGGTGCAGAGATTAAAACAAAGCCATCTATGCAGATGATTAGCAGCAGAGAATGAGAAGCCCCAGGAAGGACATGTAGCAGGGTTAGGTGTGGTGCATCTGAGGAAGGAAGGGGCCACTTAGCTCATGAAGGCCTCTCTGGGGAGGTGGCCTCCAAGCCAAGATTGGGGTAAAGGCACTCCAGGCAAAAAGTCCTGAGTGACAACTGCCTGGCAGCCTGGGATCCCTGGTTCTGGGGGTCTGCACACCTTCTCCCTGCAGGCACCCAGCGTGGGGAGATGAGCTACCGTCAGAAGACTGCATGGGAGCAATGAGCCAAGCCAATGAGGACCTGATCCCAGGTGGTGACCCAGACTAAGAAAGGCTGCACCGGCTTCTTGCCAGCCCGGGTCCCACCCTGCGCGGGGCCAGGGTGCCTGTGGATCAAGGCTGCTACCCACAGCATTGCTGGAGAGGGTGTCCCATTGTCCCTTCATCCACGCATCCTTTTCCCCAGATGGGTTGGAGCAACTTAGTTGGCTGCCATTACATTTTGCTTGGGCAAATTATTCAAATTATTAAGCTCTCTGAGCCAGTTTCTTTATCTACAAAATAAAGATAACAAGAGCTAGCTTGCAGGGCTCTGGAGTGGAGATGAGGATTCAGCAGGGAAAGGAAGTTATGTAAAGCCCTCACGCTTGATAGTGGGCATCCAATAGATGGTTAGTTTTAGTTGCTGTTATTTGTACTATTTTGATTTTTCTGCCCCAGCCTGTGTGCCCTGTCAACTCTTTGAGGAACAGCTGCAGAGCACAGGAAGAGCCCATAGAACATGGGCTCTGGGCACACAAATGAGCTGTATAACCCCAAGCAAGTTATGTAAACTCTCTGTGCCTCACCTTCCTCATCTGCATAATGAGGCCACTGACAGATCCTACCTCATGGTGTCGTTGTGAGAGTTAAATGAGTTAATCCATATAAAGCTGTTGGAACAGTGCCTGTCACATGGTGAGGGCCCAGATGTCCACTGCTGTTATATGTTGTGGTAGATCATTTCCCTCCATCCACATGCCCTTTTCCAGAGTCCCTCCCCATATGAAGAGATGGAGTCTGTCTGCCTTCCCCTTGAATCTTGGTTGATCTATGACTTGTGGCAGAAGTGACATTCTGGGACTTCTGGGCCGTAAGAGTCCTTGCAGCTTCCATTTTTGCCCTCTCATGTAAAGCCAGTATCCATGTAAAGAAATCTGGGCTAACTTGCTGGAGAGGCCACATGGGGAGAGCAATAGGGAATAAGAAAACATTTGGAAAAGAACCAAGTCACCCAGTGGACAGCCAGCACCCACTGCCAGATATGTGAGTGAGGCTGTCTTGCATTCCCAAGATACTACAGCTGGCAGTAGGTGAAGCAAAGATGAGCATCCCAGCTGAGCCCTGCCCAAATTCCTGACTCTCAGAATCCTAAAAAATAAATGGCTGTTAGTTTAGGTCATTAGGTTTTGGGGCAGTTTGTTAAACAGCAATAAGTTACTAAAATATATACCTACACACACACACATATATATATAAAATACATAAAATACATAACATCCCCCCACCCCCACACACACATGATTTCATCCATTATGTGTTGATTTTCTAGTTTCATTCTCACCGGCTGACCTTATTCCCCAGTTCTTGGCATCTTTCTTATCTTACCTTCGTAATCAAGCAGAGGGAGCTAATATTTTCTGGTAATGAGTCAAAGAGTAAAATAAAATGAGAAGTTATAGCTTCTAATCTTGGGAAGCTTACAGTTAAAATGACTAAAAATATCCCATGAAACATAGAGGCCAATGCCCTTACATTTGCATAAAGTTTTGGTCTTTCAAGGAACTATCAGAAACCATATGATTTTCCTTTAAAGCATCTAAAAGCAAATAGTTAACACTTGCTAAAAATTTTCTATGTGCCAAGCACTAATCGAAGCACTTTATGTGTGATTGCATAGCATGGCAAGTTGTGTTTTCCAGAAATGGCTGCCACAATATATCCCATACTCCGTGCTCTTCTTACAACATAATGTTGGCACTCCACACATCAAGTGGTAGGGTCCATGTCCCCCCCCTTGAACCCAGGAGGGGCTTTGTGACTGCATTGATCAACAGAGTATGTTAAAAGTAAAGCTATGTGACTTAAAGGCTAGATCATAACAATGCCGACGCACTTCTGCCTTGCTTGCTTTTGAAAACAAGCTTCCATACTGTGAGGAAGCACAGGTCACATAGAAAGAGCACATTGTTGGTTTTTTGGCTGACAGCCAGCATCAACCACCACACATATGACTGAGGAAACCTTTGAGATGACTCTAGCTTTAGCCCCAGCCATTGTCTGACATTGATTGCATGAAAAACCTGAATAAAGACCACCTGCCTGGGTCCAGTAACACCCATTGCTGTGAGAGATAATAAAATGATCATTGTTTAAGCCACTGAATTTTGAGATGATTTGTTACACAGCAATAAATAACCAGGACATATGATTATTTTAATGATTATTTGATTGCCTATGTCCCCTACCAAAGGGTAAGCTAAAAGAAAGTGGAGAGAGACTGAATTTCTTATTCACAGATGCTTGTATCCCTAGGATCCAGCAAAGATCAGGTTTACATTAAGAATTTGTTAAATGAATGAACATGTCATTGCTCTTGATTCTTATGAACCACTGAATGAGGTCAGTAAGGCAGGCATTCTTATCATATTGTAGATAAGGAAAACTGAGCCCAGAGAGGTTATGTGACTTGCCTAAAGTCACACATGCAGTAGCTGTCAGGGTGAGGACTAAATCTCATGTCTCCTGACTCATCCATTGGGTGTTCTTTCTCCTGTGCCATGCTGCTGTCAGGCAGATCCCATGTACATATCTCTGCATAACTGTCCTAAACTGGCGCAACTCTGGAAGGATAGCATCCAGATGAATCCAAGCCTGTGATCTTTCCTGAAACAGGTAGTCTTTACGTGAGATGTCGAGGCAAGTAAGGAATATGGCATGACTGTGAGAACTGGAGAGGGAATTCCAGGAGAAGAAAAAGCTTCTGGCATATCTTACAATCTAAAGTGAACTGTGTATGTGTGGAGTTGGCGGTAGCTCTGCTAGCTGAGAGAATGGGCCAGACACGTCTGGGAAACAGACATAAGTCAGGGTAGGGAATCTGGAGGCTTTAGATATGGGGGATGACTTCTCTGTTGAGCATGACATCTGCTAGGCCCTGAGAAATCGTCCAAGTTCTGGTCTGTCTTAGTCCATTTGTGCTGCTGTAACAAAATACCAGGGACTGGATAATTTATAAATGATAGAAATGTATTTCTCACAGTTCTGGAGGCTGGGAAGTCCAAGATCAAGGACCTGGCAGTTTTGGTGTCTGGTTAGGGCTTGGTCAGTCTGCTTCCAGGGTGGTGCCTTGTTGCTGCATTTTCCAGAGGGGACAAACACTGTGTCCTCACATGATGAAAGGGACAGAAGGGGTGAACTTACCCCCTAGAGCCCTTTTATAAGGCACTAATACATTTACAAGGGTGGAGCCCTCATGGCCTAAGCACTTTCTAAAGGCCCCACATCTTTCCCCCCAACTGGAAGGTATGTAGAGCAATCTTTTAAAATTATTATTACTTTTTTTTTTTAGATACAGGGTCTCGCTGTGTTGCTCATGCTGGTCTTGAACTCTTGGCCCCAAGTGATCCTCCCACTTCAGCCTCCTGAGTAGCTGGGATTACAGGCGTGTGCCACCACACCTGGCCCCCATTTCTTAATACCACCACAATGAGGATTAAGTTCCAACATGAATTTTGGAGGGGACACATTCAAACCATAGCCATAATGTGGTCCAAAGCAATAGGCTAATGAAGAGGGGAAGGTGGCCGCAGGAAGAGATCTCTGTTCCCAGAGCAAACCAATCTTAAGGGGGAAGGCAGCCACGACACTGACAGGGAGGATGACATGACCCCTTTGGTCTTGGAAACAAATATTGCAGACCAGGGGAGAGGAGAGATGCACTCCATGTTTCCCTTATCCCCTTTCTTCCAACCTCCTTGGCAGTCCCCATTTTCTTACCAATGGAGGGAAAAGGGGCAACTAGGATTTTTCTTGAATCTTGGCAACAGAGCTAAGGCTTTTATTAATGTGCAGTAAAAATGGCATTAACCTCAGTAACAAATAAATTAAATCCTGGTTGGCTTGGAGTTTAACATCTTGGCCTTTCTAAGTTAACTTACCAAGTGATTTACTTCTTTAGCACCTTTAACCCAATATCCCAGGTGGCTGACCTTCCAGCGGATGCCACTCATCTTACCTCGGGAATACGGATCCCAAACAAGCCTGAAAATGGGTCTTAGAAATGATCCATAAAGAGTAAATGTGTTTTAGACATGCACACCATGGAGGGGCAAGAAGCAGCTTGGGCAATAACAGCCCTGGGTACTCAGAGGACTGGCATCCTTCATCTAATTTTGAAGATTTACTTGCCTTGGTGGAGTCAAATTGCTTCCCTGAAGTGTGCCCTCGGAGGGGCCCTTCTCAACTGCCTCATTCCCTTTAGTCAGATTTTATTTTCTAGGATAAACTTTGTGGATAGGATGTGAGTGAGGGACTTAAAAGTATTAGGGGAAGGGAGAAAATGAGGGAAACGAGGGGGACAAAGAATAAAGGAAAAAATGAAATGAGTTCCCTACATACAGTCCAGGAGTCTCCGAGCATTCTGAGGAAATGGAGGTCCTCTTCCCACTAGTAGACACCCTGAGCTTCCTGGGCTCCTCCAATCTGACCAGGGCTCCCATCCACCAAACCCAGAGTGGAAGTGGCATAACTGAACCTGATACGTCAGTCCAGCACAGCCCAAGGAGGGCAGTTGATGTGAATTGACAAAGGGAATCTGCCAGCTGCTCTCCCCTTCCTCTGTGGCATCCCAGCCTCAAGGCTGCGTTGTGCACCATGGTTTGGCCAGGGCAGGTGACCTGGGGGCAACTAGGGTCTTTCTGCTCCTCTCTTCACTTCCAGAACCACTGACTGATCAATGTCAATAGTGGAGAACAGAGGGCCTCCCCCAGGGAACACCCAACTCTAACGTGACTCTCCTTGGATTCCAGCCTCCTTTGGGCACAAGCTTTTGTTTTAGCCTTTTGTAAATAAGGAACGTGCTTTGGGTTTACATACCCCCTTTTCTTGAGCGAACATTTATCAAGCACTGACTATGTGCTACATACTGTTCTAAATTCTTTACATGAATTAATTCAATTAATCCCATAATTCTGCTGTTATAATCTCCATATTACAGATGGGGAGGCTAAAAAATTCTAATACAGTTACTATTTAGAGCGAAATGATCCAAAGGAGCGTTTTGAAGACTATTGAGGGAATTAAGGAAATTGGAAGGCCAAGATCTGAATAAATGTTTGGCCAGAGAATAAACACATGGCAGGCTGGGGGGATGTCCCAGCCAGCCCCTTTTTCTAACTAAAAAGAAATTTATCTGAGGGAGGGGCTATCCAGAAGGAACACTGGATTGGGAGTCGGGGGACCTGGGAGGCAAGGCTTGAACCTGTCCCTGATCAATAGAGTGACCTTGAGCAAGTTATCCATCTGGGCCTAGGTTTCTTATCATGGGGGTAGAGGGGCTGGCTCTGGACATCTTGCCAACTTGCCAAGTATTTATGGTATGGTCAAATACTTGTTCAGGTTTTGCCCTTCCAATCTCCTCAACTACTTCAGTGGTCTTAAGGACACAGCTTTTCATCCATTTCACTATAGAGAGTAACTGCACCAGAATTCTTCCAGTTTCCGCCTCTGTAGTAGGGGTGAGAGTAATGACCTAAGTTTCAACGACGCCGCTAGCTACTGGCTCTGGGCTCTGCAGAGCAGCTGGTGGTGGCGTCCCTGGGAAATGAGCTGGTGGCTGCTACAGTTGGGCTCTTTCCCTGAACAGCTGGTGTGGAAGGGGTTGGGGGGTGGGGGCAGAACAACCTCTGAAACTCTGGCCAACTGCAATGTCTATTAAGGGCAACCCAGATGGCCGCTAGCCAACAACCCCTGCCTGTGTGCTTTGCAAGCTGTAGCCTCTCCCTTTGAAGGTCTCCCTCTAGAACATGGGGAAGGAGGTTTGTCTTATTCCACTTCTGCACCTGTCCACCTGAGCCTAGGCCTAGCCTGAGACTCTATCTCTGTGTGGATCCTATGAGTCTCCTTCCCATGGCCAATGTGCAGCCCCTCACATGGGCTCCAGGCCCACCATGCTTCCTTGAGCAGGCTTTAGAGGAGGGGGTCTCGGGGAAGATCACACCCTCTCCCTCCATTCCAAGCACGGATACAGGGTCTTCTCTTATTCTCCCAAGGTTATAAGGTTAACACCTTTAAGGCTGAAGGCTTGGGGTTGACAAAAGACAGTTGCAATTACAGAAAAAAAAAACCAAACAATTAAGTTGGGGTTTCTGTGGACTCTTCTGGGGTCCACTGGCCCATGGCCGGGGCACCCTGCTTGCCTTCTCCTTCCAGGCCTGTCATCTGACTGCAGAGCTAACTTAACTCCCACAGACAGGAGGGCCCTTGGCCAGATCTAGAGTTCAGGCCCCAACTCTCTGTTTTCCCCAAGAGATAAGAGGAAAGTCTCCCCTCTGCCTAGGTGAGCAGGGTAGCTCTGTTTGCCACTAACCACACGACAACATTTTATGTTAGCATACACAGCCATTTATTTCCTCTTGTCTCAACCTGTCCATTCCAGAATCAGCTCTAAGCCTTTCCTCTGCATAACCAAAAAGCCCAGTGTTTTTCCCAAAACAAAAAGCAGTCTTTTCCCTTAGGTGGATTCCCCCCACCCCCTTCCTCTTGCTAAACAGAAAACAGCTGAAGCTTTGGAATTATTGCGTGCCTTGCTTCAAGCCTTCAAGCTTGCAGGAGGTATCGAGGTCTGACATGAGAGCACCCCACCACATAAGTAATAATCAGACATGAGCAACCATATTTGGGCCAGTCACAGATGGAGGCAGAAGGTGCCAGTCAGCCTTCAGAAGTAGGTCTTTCTGAGAGTCAAGGTTTTAAACTAAGCATACAATTAGAATGGCCTTCCAGTCTATAGTACATGGCTTCATCAGCCAGCAAGACCAAATTACCCCTGTGTTTATTTTCTTAAAAAAAAAAAAAGGCAATGACCTATGATAAACAGCACTTGACATTGAAAATTGCCACATTAAATACCCAGCTCCTCTGCCCTATTACAGCAGCCTCCGGAACGCTTCCAAATTGTCACCTAGGATGAATATGACAGCAAACAATGCTTTAAAAGTAAGTAATACGCTCTATAATTATTTTAGCGGCTACAACTGCCAACCAGCAGGATCACTTATGAAAAAGGATGCAGTCATTCCTTATTAAAAATGCATGAATATACAGTCTCTTGATTGTGGAAATAATCAGCAGACTATCTAATGTAACAAGACTTAGCCACAGAAGAATTAATTAGGGTGAAATTGATTAAGGAGAAGAGGGTAAAAATCTATCTGTGATGAGTCAGGCTCCAATTAAACTCAAGCATTAATTCTCACATTCTTTTCAAATTAAGAGCCTCATCTAAATGCTCCATATTAATATTCCAACATACCCCACCCTCCTTCAACCAGAGAGAAATGCAGACATTTCTAATGAAAGCTAAAGATCCTGTTCTTGTTGACTCTAAAGACTCTGTCTTAAGGATTTCAGGAGATTGGAGTTTTTATTATTTTAAATAAAAGATGGTGGTGGGTGGGTTGTGAAGTCACCAAATTCATTCTGCTTTTGAGCAGTTAAGATTATTGTTAGGAGATTTCTCAAAAGCTAAAGGAAGCGTGCAACACAAATAATTATGTGATGGCCTCCTGAATTCTCTTTGTCTTGTGGTAACCTGCTCTGGTACAGATAAGGGAACCTTGAAGGGGTCATATATTCCATCCCTTGCCTTGAGACAGAGCTGTAGCAAACCAGAGACCCGTAGGTAATTATCTACCATCTCCTGAGAGGCCTCCAGGGACCGGGACTCCACCACTCCCTTGGTAACGGGATCAGGCAGCTAATACATTTGCAGCTCAGAGCCCTTCCTCCCTCTCCTCCCCCTGCAGCCGTTCGGAAGACGTGAGGAGAAGCTTCCCTGCACCGTTGATTCTTCTCCCTCACTTTCCCTCCATTAGGAGCCCACTCTGTGGTTCCTGGCTCTGTGTCCAGGCTGCGCTTATATTTCACAGGTCACTGGCCTTTCTTGTTCCTCCAATGGCTGCTATCTTTGTAGCTCTTCTTCCATCTGCTGCCTTATTTTTTGTCCGTCGCCGTTAAGGTTGAGCACATCCTTTGTCTGGGCTGGGACAGGCAGCTCATGGCCGACACGCATCCAGAAGGCTCTAAGCCTCCTCTGCCCGGGATGCTCCCACTCAGCACCATGGGACTTAGTGAAATGGGGGGAGACAGAAGTCATTTCAATTTCAAGCCCTTTGTTTTGCCCGAACATTGTTTTCTCTTTACCACCCCAGGAGGTAGTCACTGTTCCCATTTTACTGGGGAGCCTGAGCTATTCACAGAGGCCTCCAAGCAGGGCTAAGAGAACAGGAGGCAGAGTCTAACTTTGCCTTGGGGAAGCCAGCCAGGCCATCCAAGGAGTTTGCCAGGCAATGGCCAGTGGAGAAGTCATTCCAGACAGAGGGAACCGTGTTAGGGCATCTGGGAACAGCATGAATGTGGCTGCTTCATCTTCCTGAGCCTACAAGGGAGGGCCCATTTATTTACATTTATGACAAAATATCCATGGTGTCCTCCTTCCCATACATCCCTACTTGCTGGTCCCCACTGCTTCAAGCATAAGTGGGCAGACGTCCGTGGAGGGATGTGGGGTAGATAGGCCGCCATGGAGTTGTAGGACCACTATTACTGAGAGCCTCAGAGAGGACTCCAGACATTCCCTTCCCTCCCCTTAAGGTGCGTCCTTCAGGGGCGCAGCCATACTATCCTGTGTCTGGCTCCACTGCCCACACCCTACCCCCACTTCATCTTACATGACTTTGAATGACAAAGGTGGAATATGGAGAGGTGACAGGGCCCTGTCTCTTCTCCCAGGAAGCTCCTTCACTTCTAGGTAAATTTATGGATGCAAATTGCTATGTGGGGGCAGGGACCCTGAGGCAGCCAAGCCCCAAATGCAAATAGTTATGGGAGGGAGGGTGGTCACCCCAACTCCACCCATCCACAGAGCCTGGGATCCCAAGCTCAACCGAAATGTCCCGTGCCCTGCGTACACAGCCATGGCCAGTCCTCCTCCTCTTCTCTGTCCCTGCCACCATTTTTTTTACTCTATTCTTGTCCCAACTCTTCCTCAATTCATTTATTACCAAATTGGTTCTAAGGACCTACCTGGGACTTTGACTTTGTCCTTAGTACTGAGAAGGGTGCAAGAGAGAAAGATGTGATCCCTGCCCTAGAAAACATTGCAGTTTGCAGGAGGATGACATTAACTCAGTCAAAGCAAGTGAAAAACCATAGTGGATAGTATGTCATAAAGTATTAAACTGAGTACCACCAATTTAACATTGGATGAAATCAGAGAAAGGGACGAACTCTTGGGAAGGGGGCTGGGGTGATCAGGAAGGCTCCAAGGAGGAGGTGGGACTTGAATTAGGTCTTGAAGCTGAATTGACATCACACGGATTGAGGAGAGAGAGGAACGATTCCAGCGAAGGGT
Organism: Daubentonia madagascariensis; assembly: GCA_023783475.1. NCBI lineage: Eukaryota > Metazoa > Chordata > Mammalia > Primates > Daubentoniidae > Daubentonia > Daubentonia madagascariensis. The sequence goes on from JAKFHU010001035.1 coordinate 40,328,963, forward strand.
GGAACTGAGCAGACACAGGTTGGAAGGCATGTTAGGGGACCCTGCAGCCTGGGTGGAAGGGAAGGTTCTTGCTAGGGAGGAACAGGGTCCAAACTTTGCAAGACCTTGACTGCCAGGTTTAGAGGTTAGGATTTTACCCTGCGTCGTTGGTTCTCAACCTTTAGTGTGCTGCAGTGGAATGCTGGTGTGAATTAAAAATAAAATCCTAAGCTCTCTGCTAACTGAACAGACCCCTCTCAGCCAAAGGGACCCCAGAAATACCTTAAAACTGAGCTCCCAGCCATGATGGGATGGGAGAGATAAAGCACAATTACAAATGTCCGTGATTTTCCTTTTTCATAAATACTCATGATTCCTCATATAGCTTGTTGAATATGTATATTTGACCACCCCACATGGTATAAAATCTTGTTCCTTTTGTCTGTCCTTTGAAGCAGGTATGTATATGCCTGGCTTCTGGCCAGGGCTCTGCCTTCTAGTCTGTTGGAATGGCTGCCCAATAGGCTGCTATCCTATATGAGAAATAAAGCTCTTTTTCCAAAGCATAAACCTGGTTAATACTTTTTAGTTAACAAAATGGCGACCATGAAGGGACCCAGGAAGACCCCCAGTTTCCCCCAGCATGATTGGAGGTCAACACACCAACATCTGCACGAACCCATTGATAGCTCAATTGTCTCCCCAACCTTGCTGGGAGAAACTCAGGTAAGCTCCCTGGATCCAAGATCTCCTGCTTTTAAGATGGAGATCTCAGAGATTTTGTTTTTCTCCACCCCTTCCCTTCATTTCTCCCCAGTTCTGGTTCCCTCCATTCCAGACCCCGGCGAGAATGTTTTTGTAGGTCCCAGGTTTGGGGGGACCTTGTCAGATTCAGCTGGTCCATAGAGTTTATGAGGATGCTCATGTTTCAGCACTTGGGGAGGACATTCTCATAAGGTAAGTGCAGTTATAAAAACCTTAGTTCCAAGGAAATGGTCTCTTATCCAGTGCCATCAGAGACACTAGTGACTAGCATGCTTTAAAAAACTATAAAAAATTCTTATAAATGTTTGAAATCTAACCCAAACTGATTTAAAGCTTTGCTGGCCACAATAAAATCTTAGGAGACCTCAAGTTTATCTACATTCTCAGTTAAAACAAAGAGGCTATCAAACCTTCCAAAACAATGAAGATAATGCTACAATTGGGGTTTCAAGTTTTCCAAATGGGATCAAGAGTCTCTCATAGCCTCCCTTAATGATTTAAAGTCAAAAGAGACTCCCCCAAAATGATGCATGTGAAATATTTAGAGTCAACTCTTTCCTTCTTTCTTACCTCTCCCTCCATCTCTGCTTCTAAACAATTGGTTTTTTTCTTCCCAACTAGTTTTTTAAAAAATTGCTCCAAATGTTGACCTCTATTTTTTTCTTCTGTTTGAAAAGCTCCTATGATACCAACTCCTGGAATGGGACAGAGCGGCCTAACTAAACTTATTTACTCACAGAACTAAAAAATTGACTAAAGAACGTATGGGAAGACATGTTTAAATGTTGGGGTTTTTTTCCCCACTCACTCTTTTGTCTATCTCTAACAACCTCTAACTCAAATTCCTCCAAAACCATCAGTTTGACTTTTAATATGTAAAACATTTTAGCTTCAAAATAGACTAAGGAGGTTAGAAATGTTTTGCCCCAAGGTATATTTCTTTAACATATTTTAAAATGACTGCCACAAAATTGTCTTTTGTGAGGGGAGAAAATATATATATATATAAAAACCAGAATCTCCACCTTTAAAGATCATCTATTCTCTCTGAAAACTATTACCCAAAGCTTCATTTACATAACAAAACCACCTTTTGCTAACTAGTCAAGCCTTTTCCTGGACTTCCCCCCAAAACCTGTTTTTCTGCTTTTCAAACCATAAGCAACCTTAAATTTCCTCTCTTCTTCTACCTATGAGAGGCACATGAGAATTTTTATATGTAAAGGGCTCAGGCACATGAAAAAATGTATATATTTTTTCTTGTTCCATTCTCAATAACATGGTTTAAATCCAGCTGTCCTTTTAGACTGGACTTTTACCAGTCTCGTGGCTAGACATTTTCACCTGAACCTGTTGATCAAGCAGGCCAGACACTATCTCTGCTAAACATTTTAAGGTCATAAAACTACTGCTTCTGTAATATTTTTAATACTTGCTGGATTTGACTATAAACTTATATTTTTGTTTTGAGCTTCTAGATTCTGGTGTCTGGTTGGGTAGCCATGGTGAGGCCTGAGGACATGTTCTCAGTGCCTAGACCAGCAGCTACAAGGCACAACCAAGCCTAATATGGCCGCTTCTTCCCTTCCCCAGCTTTGCCTCCTGGCTATTCTATGAGGGGTTGGAACCTCCAGACATCCTATCTTCTGTCCTCAATAATACACCTGGTATGTAAACTGGGGACACAGACATGCCCAGCCCTTTGTATCCATCTTGGATGCCAAGTGGCTACTCAAGACCTAAGATGACAGGGGAGAACATTAGAGATGATACCTGTGTTATAATTTGTTGTAATTTCAAAATTCTTTTCAGTAACTTAAAGAAGATAATCATAAAGTGTCTGAGTTATTTGTAAGTTAAAATACTAAAACAATAATTATTAAACATCAGTTTAAATGGATATACTTTAACATCTTATTTTTATATGATAGAGAAAACTAAAGATATTTAGATATACTAATAAAAATTGGGAACTTACAACAGCTCAAAGTTACTTTAACTTCCTAGATTTTTCATAAAAAATAAGGGTTACTAAGAGTTAATGTTATAATTAATATATTTAATTTAAGCTACTAGATATAAGAAAAACAATTTTATAAACAAAACATTAAAAATTGGATATGGGTTTCTTTTTGGAAAAAAAAGGAGCAAAATTTTTTGCTTTTTAAAATCTTTAAATTACCATTTTGGCTAAATAAATGACTTTTATCATAACCTATGATCCTGTTTTATAACAACAAGTGTTTTATGACAAAAAGTGTGTTAAACCTTTGATATTTGACAAATTTTCCAAAATGAAAATTTCTAAATTGTCTTTTGACCTCAAACTGAAACCGTCTTTACAAATTGATAAAGGGGTGCACGGCAAGAACTGTGGTAAGGGCCTAGCTAAAAATAAGGCATGGGCCTACCTAAAAATAATGATAATAATTAGTCACCATCCCCCTGTTTGCTTCTCTATAATTGCCACTTTGGAGCCACATGCTGGTGGTCATAAAGATTCTTAGCTTTTTCCATAGATAACATCACCTTTTTGAAACCTAGGGGTAGTTTCTGAGATATCTTCCAGGTCCCACATTCCAGTCAAATGGCTGACCCACCCAGACCAGTGGCCTATAGGAGGAACTGACTCAACTGGTCTTGTGACCCCCACCCAAGAAACTGGTCAGCAAAGAAGACAATTTCTACAACTCTATGGTTCCGCACCAAACACAGCCAATTAGCAGACTCAATTGCCTATGCCAAACTGTCTTTAAAAACCCTGTCTCCCAAATTCTCTGGGAGGCAGATTTGAAAAATTTCTCCCATCTCCCTGCTTAGCACTATGAGGAATTATTAAACTCTTTCTCTGCTGCAAACCCTGCTTTCTTACTACATTGGCTTCCTCTTGGGCAGCGGGCAAATGAACCTGTTTGGGCAGCAACAAACCTAGCTTTCTAAAGATTAGGGCCACTGAAAATCTAAGAGAAACACATTTGGCTTATTCGGAATGTTAAAACTCTACAGGAAGCATTGTCAAATATAAAACAGTATTTCATTTTCTTTGGGTTATATTTATATAAACATGTTATTAATATGTGCTCTAAAATTGTATGAAATTCCTAAAATTCTGATATGCTTTGTTATATGTTATCAATAATAATTATGGTTATTATGTTAAATTTTTGTATGTCACAAAAATAACCAAATTTTCTTTATCAATTGTCTCTTTAACCAGGGCTAGTCTAAGACCTTTTGTCATCCTCAGACAATTATTATTTTACCTTAATTCTTCTCAAAAAAGTGATTTTCTACCAACTTTAGAGATCATACGATTTAGACTAAACCCTGAATTCTTTCTTGGCTATAAGTCTCCAAATAATGTTTTCAAACTCTCCTTCCATTTTTCTGAGTTGGACTTAATGAAATTGCTAACACCTTTTTCCTGAGATCCGACAAGCACACCTTGTGACATACAAACTCCAGGATACACTGTTCCAAATATTAACAGTTGATTCTTTATATAAAATCTACTTCCACTTTAACTGAAGATGCTTCGAGTTTAATATCTAGACACCTCAACTAGATGCCCTCTGGACTCTAAAGAAACTGGCTTACTTTAATAAAAAACTGATGCATTCATGAGGACTGCTAACGCAACCTCCAGCAGAACAAGAATTAATTACATGGGACTGAACTAATTTTTTTTGACCATTTGTTTAAAAAGTTGCTAATTCTTTTATGTGTTGTTTTCCAGAAGGCAAGAAAATTTTTTTTCCTTCTTTTGAGCTATTTATGACTTACAACAAATTGGTAAAGTATATTTTATAAACCATCTGAAACATTTATTTTTCTTTCTACTTGATTTCTCCAAAATTTTAGAAACTATACATAAGTATCCTTATTTTATGACAACATAGTTATTTGTATAAGTTCAGTAAGAATCTGTTTTTCTTTTATAATAGGACAGAATTAAAGATACTGGTTATTTTATCAAGGCTTTGACTGCGATGGCATGTTTTCAAATATGCCCAGACTGCTTTGAGGAATCAGGTTGACTTTATACGGGCAATAGAAAGCCCTCTGGAAAAAAAATACTGACCTGATATCTCATCTATATTACTTCCTGATCTGTGGTAAGTAGAAAATGTCACTTTCTGACAGGTCCAGGTGAAAGGGTGGCCTTGCAAAATTAACAGGAAGATATCCAATCCCGCAATTTCCTAGTAACAATTAAAGACCAATCCTATGAGTTCACTCACTAACAGGTACCCACAGGAGTTCTGTTATGCACAATTTCCGAAAAGAGTTGAACAGAGGGAATAGAGATGTAAATCTTTCTCTTTCAAAATTGCTCTGAGAATCTGCTTTTACAGAGTTCCTGAGTGAACAGCAGAAGAACTAGGTTCGGGCCTCAGTCATATCTCCTAGCTCACACCCTTACACCCGGAACCTCAAGTTACTTTGGGACCTCAAAAAAGAGACATTTATCCAATTCCTACAGGTATCTACAGGCAGTTAAATCCTTGGCTTGGCTGGAGAGACCTTTAAGTAACCTGAAATTCCTTAAAAAAAAAAAAAGCGTTCTAGCAAAGCCAACTTAAAAAAAAAACCTATGGCAGATGATTATTCTTACTGCACTTTATGCAAATAATCAAACCAAGTATAATGAGACTAAAATTTATTTTACAAATAAGTTGGTCCTACTATGACTTGTCTTTAATGAAAATGGAAAACTAGAGAGAGAAAATTATGTCTCAAAAAAAAGAAAGCCATTATTAAATCCTAGCCTTGTCCTTTCGTTTTTAAATTTTTATTATTTGTCCAAAGTCTGGACTAAATCCTGGTTATTTCTTAACTACGACAGAAAAAAAAACAGGCTATAATTTTCTTCATGACGTTTTTATTTGACTCCCTAACGAAATAGGTTCCTTTTTCCATTCCAATATCCAAATACTTCTTTAATTGTCAACTTATTAATGTTATTTATTTCTTATTTTACTTCCCCAAAAACCAGAGTCATTATATCCTGAAGACTAGAGATGATTCAACAAAGCCTACAAATCTTCCTCATCTAAAATCCCACTGGGCCTGCCTGGTTTGTTGCCATTGCCAGTGCCCTGTTGCTATACAGACAGACCTTCCTCCCTCTAGGCCCAGGGACTATGGTGGAAGAGGGAGCACTTGAGATTGTAAGGACCAGTTTAAGGGATAGAATGGTCTTAACAAAATACTTGTGTTTATATAACTAATTGCTACAAGTCTGTAACTAAGACCAAGACTACAGTAGCTCTAAACTTATAGGTAAGTTATTTTAATAACCTTGGTTTTGGCTTTTTGTTTTCAACTATATTGCTTAAAAGGTTTTAAGGGGTTAATAAGTGCCTGTCTCCTCCCACTCCCCCGGCCCAAAATGTTTAATTGGCTATAAACCTTTATGGCTCTAAACCTCTCTTCTACCATAGGAGTCCCACTGAGGGCCTAGATTGACCTAGGGCAAATAGCCACTCCGCCCCATCAACTATGAGACAACATAAAGTTTGGCCATCACTGCTATATCTGGCACATCTTAGACAAAAGGGGGGAATGTGAACTAAAAATAAAATCCTAAGCCCTCTGCTAACTGAACAGATGCCTCTCAGCAAAAAGGACCCCAGAAACACCTTAAAACTGAGTTCCCAGCCATGATGGGATGAGAGAGATAAAGCACAATTACAAAAGTGCGTGATTACCCTTTTTTGTAAATACTCATGACTCCTCCTATAGCTTGTTGAATATATATATTTGACCACCCCACACAGTATAAAAATCTCCTTCCTTTTGTCTGTCCTTTGAAGCAAGTGTGCCTGGCTTCTGGCTGGGGCTCTGCCTTGAATGGCCGCCCAATAGGCTGCTACCCTATATGAGAAATAAAGCTCTCCTTTTTCCAAAGTATAAACCTCTTAATTTTTTTTAGTTAACACTGGTTAAAATGAAGTTTCCTGGGACCCAGCCTCAGTAGTGATGGGGCATTTAAACAAGCACCCTAAGGTACTGATGGTGGCCCCCACACGCGTTTGCCAAAGGTCTTCTTGCCATCTTTGTCCCTTCTGTGCAGCAGGTGTGGCCTGTTGGTAGAGCCAGGGCTTTGTTTGCACCATGGAAACCCCAGGGCCCCGGGGGTTTCCCCAGCCTTGGCAAGGATGTTGAGCCTTGTCTCCTAGGAACTGGAGACTGGGACAGGGAATTATTTTGACTACACTGTAGCCAAAGGGAAAGCAGCCCTGATGAAAAACTAACTATAGAGTCATTCCTTTAGAGAGGTCTAGAAGCTGCCTCAGACCCTTGGACCATGTGGGGCCCTACTAAAGCTTTCCTATTCATTAAAATTGTAGCAAACAAAGAAATAACTTTGGAGATATTTTTTATATGATAAAAGTGTTCAGCTCTAGGTTTTTTAGATAGCCATCTCCCCTTAGCACTGACACATACATTGAATCCCGGATCTACCCTTTAATAAGTGTGTTTTATGGCAAGTTACTTGCTCCCTTTACTAAACTTTTGTTTGCTCAGCTTCTCAATTTTTACTGGGAAATTTTCAAACCTAGAGAAAAGTTGAAAACACAGTACAGGAAAACCTGTAAATCCTTCATCTAAATTCACCAAGTGTTAACGTTTTACCACTTGTTTTCTCTCTCTCTCCATATATATGAATATATGTATCTGTGCATATATTTTTATACATGATTTCTTTTTGCCAGAGCATTTGAAAGTCACAGATATCATGACACAAATACTTAAGAACAAGGACATTCCTCCTATAATTCCTCCTATAACCACAATATCAACATCATACCCAAGAAATTTGACATTGATACAGTAATACTTGCTAATGTATAAAATACATTTAAATTTCCCCAATTCTCCCAATATATTCTTTATGGATTTTTTAAAAATCCAGGATAAAATGAAGATTCACATAGTGTATTTAGTTGTCTTGTCTCTTTAGTTTCCTTAAATCCAGAACAGTCCCCCTGCCTTTGTTGGTTGGTTTTTTGTTTTTTTTTCCATGACATGGGCATTTCTGAGTCCGGGTGAGTTATCTTGTAAAATGTGCCACGATCTGGTTTTGTCTGATTCAATTCAGGTCAAATATGTTTGGGCAAGAATATACCATGAAGGCAGTGCTATGCCCCTCCCATGGCATCCCATCGCATAGAGAGGCACACCGTGTCTGTTTGTCACGTTAGTGGTGATGCTACGTTGGATCATTAGGCTAAGGTGCACGTCCTACATTTTGACACCTGGTTACATTTAACTAAGCACTATGCAACTCTTATTTATCAACTTAGATTATAAAGTTCTTGTGGGCAAGAACTGAATCTTCTTCTTTGGAAAATAATGCTTTACAATTTACAAGACTCTTTCATGCAGATTACCTCATTTGCTCATCAGACATCCAGGAGGGGGATATTTTTATCCCCATTTTACAGGAATGCAGGATCTCACTGTATTAGGTACTCTGATGTTGAATCCTAAACCTGCCCTTTAATAAATATATCTTATGGCAAGTCACTATTAAACCTCTGTTTGCTCAACTGCAAAACAGGAATAATAACATCTTCCTCCCAGAGTTGTTATGAGGACAAAAGGAGGGTTGAAAACAAAATGTTTTCCATAATCCTTAGCACATAAAGAATACTAAAAAGCTGAAAGTGCTGTGTGTACAGAGCTAAACACACTATATATGCACACACGTGCTCAACATGTGTGTATACACTGATACTCAGGAAGATCAAGGTCTGGCCTGTGGTCATTCAGCTGAGTAAACAGCAGAGCCAAACTCAAAGCTCCATCTGCCTGACTCCAGATGCAAATCCTATACCCGTTCTTCACACAACACTGTCCTGCTGGCAACGGGCCAGCCATTGCCTCATATGAGCCATTTGATCAAAATCACTTGAATGATGTGTATAAAAATTAGACTTGATCATATTTACATCTAATTTCACATCTTATTTACAACTACTTTCAAGATACATAAAGCAAGGCCCTACTTCTCTGATTATACAGTGTTGGCCAACGGTCCCCATGCCGATGCCCTTTCTTCCCAGAACTCTGCCTGTGTGCTGCCCTCAGCATGTTGCTATGTTGTGGTTGCTCACAACATACCACAACTCACCACACTAAACAGCAGTCACCAGGCACCCAGGAGGCAGTACATTGTGGCTAGACAATACTGCATATTTGACCCCAAATGTTCCTCTGCCCTGCCCTTCAGGGTAATTGGTCTGGAGTAGGGACAAGACTGGAGAATGGTTCTTGGTTAAAGTGGGGAGGCTTTAGGACCTTGAGGACAGGCAGAGGTCCCTGAAAGTCCCCCATGGGCTTTCATTGGAAATTCTCATTCCGTACTTTCTACTAAGCATCCAGCCCCAACCCAAATCTACACAGGGGAAATCCACAGCAGCAACAGTCCAGCGTTTCCAGCCAAAGGTCTTTATCCCACATGAACAAGAATGGGTCCAGTTAAGAACTAATGCCACCCCACTGGGATTGTGACGTGTGGGTTTGCTGTTCAGATGAGCATCTAGGGTCCAGGGGAAGGAAAATCACTTCTTGCAAAGGTTTTACAGAGAAGATGGGCCTTAGGAAAGAGGTGGGGGGTTGGAGTTGGATAGTCGGGGAGGAGGAGAAGGGCATTTCAGATTTGGAGGTGGGTGTGGGGCACATAGCATTAGTAAAGGCACAGAGGTAGGATAGCAAAAGGCCTGGTCGGAGGACTGACGGATGGTCTGTGCAGGGAGGAGAGGGAGGAAGCCCTCCCTTCCAGACACAGAGCAGACCGGGGCTGTGGAGCAGCTGAATATTTCATTGATGGAAAATTGGATGTGGCCATGGTGTTTAGGATGCGGATTCTAATTTCATGGCTGGGTGTACCCAGATGGCTGATTAGGCCACAGGAGAGAGGCTCCCTCCCCACTCCTGGTTTCCTGGCCACAGGAGGATACAGGTAATGACCTTTCTTTCCCAGTGAGGGTGAGGTCGGCAGGTGTATGTGCTCTGGGTCTGGGAAGATGAACAAATCCCCCACCCCAACCAGACTCCATCACGTAGGCCCAGACCTACCTTGGCTCCAGTTATTCAGCAGACACACATTTCAAACTTACTATGTGTCAGCCATCATGTAAAGGACAAGGGAGATAGAGACATCTCTGCCCTGGGAGACAGCTTAGGGAAAAAGACCCCCTACCAGGTCTCTAACTGTGGAGACCATGAAGTGCTGGGCCTGAGCTTCACAGAGGAGGTGCCCCCTGTGCTCATGTATTCCCCAGACAGAGAGGAAGGGGCAGGCTGCTGACCGACATTCAGTAAGGACTCACTTTGGGCTAGGCACTGTGCTAGGAGCTTGTTCTATACAAAGACCTTAAATCCTCACAGTTACTGTGAAAAGGAGATATTGTAATTCCTAATTGCATAGGCAAAAGGCATTCCAGTATGAACATGTGCAAAAGAACACATGTGAAAGAACTTGGGATTTTGGAGATCATTCAGCAATTTGGAGAGGCTGGAGTGTGGAGCTGTAAGGGGGGCTGGCAGGAAATGAGCCTAGGAAGGTGGGTTGGGGCTTTGCATGTCAGGATGACACACTTAGACGTTGTCCACTTGGCTCTGGGGAGACTTTGAAGGGTAGTGAAAAGGGTGGGGCCAAATGTCTTCCTTCTCTCTTCCACCCTGAGGGCCTCTCTGGTCCTGGCCTCTAGATCCTAATCCTTCTCCATCATATCAACATATTTTTAGTGTACACCTGTACAGTGAGCCAGGTGCTGTTCTGGGCTCTGGGGAACTAGCCATGAACAAGACAAGGGCCTCCTCTCCCAGAGCAATAGAGGAAGGAGTAGTGGAGACAGACAGACAATCACCTAGTAAGCAAATACGTAGGTAAAGAGATCACTTCCAATAGTGACAGGTGCTGTAGCAAAATGAAAACACAGAACTGGGACAGAGAGCCATGGGGAAGGGGAGGCTGCTTGAGTTGGGACAAACAGGGAAGGGCTCTTGGAAGAGATAACATTTGAGCTGGGACCTGAAGGGTGAGGGGCCAGACAAGAGAAGACATGAGGAAGGGCGTTTCAGAAGAAAGAACTTGCAAAGCCCTGAGGCGGGAACTAGTTGAATGGGCTCAAGAAGCATGAAGTCCAGTATGTCTGGAGCAGAGTGGGCTGGGGAGGGAGTGCGGATGGGAAGACCTATAGGCCAAGGTGGAGTTGGAATTTTATTCTTCAACACTGAGCTCAAGACGCATACCCACCCCTACGCTGCAAAGTTGTCCCTACTGACCCAGCCTTCAGGGTGAGTCTCAGAAGTCCCTTCAGCCCCCTCATAGCTCTTGTTCAAGCACCTCCTGCTGTGCCACACCTGCCTCTCCCCTGCTTCCCCTGAGAGTTTGTGGACATAGGACCCCAGCTCCTCTCCCACACTCTCGCTCTACCCAAACTTCAGGGACTCAGCACTGCCCTCCATCCGTAGGAAACCTAATACACTCTTGCTGAGCTAAACTAGAGCCCTAGAGCTGGCCTTGCTGCACTGGGGGGATGGGGGGCAGGGGGGCCACTGAGGACCAGGTGACAGCCACCAGGCTGGGGAAGTGTCCTCAGAGAATGATGGCACCATGGGGGGTGGCACTGCTGCTTTGGATGATGGAGGGAGAGCTGGGTCTTCCTTGTGCTTCCTGGAGTAAATGAAGCCTGATGGAGTGGCTATTGTCCTGAGACTTTGGGCTATTAGCAGGGCTATTAAGGACGTAGTAACTGAGAGGCGGCAGAGACCACAGTTTTCTTTCCTGGGTTTGAGAGAAATACTCAGGGAATTTGGGTCTGGGCCTTTTCCAGCAGAGTTCTTGCTTCACAGAGGGATGGCTCTCCAGCCTCCCATCTAGGCAGAAATGGCAACATTGGGGTGATCACCCTGGGAACAGCAGGGTGGGCTCCCTTCTGGCTGGAGCGTTGGGATTCAGACAGCTGTCTGCATCCTCCCATGCCAACTTGGTCCTTTTTCCTCAAAGAGGAAGCCCTCAAGCCCCATCAGGGAGACAGAGATGTGCTTCTGAGTAGTGTCATCAGGGGTGAGAAGGACTGCCACCCTGAGAGGACCCAGGTCTGCTGGAGGAGACTCATGCCTTGGGTGTGTTTATGTGGGTTATAACAATCATTTACTTCTGTGAATTCTTGTTTCCTCTGCTCTGCCTGGAGCTACGATGGTATGGGTACAAGGGTCTCAGGACAGGGAGTTAGGGGGATATTCAATTTCCCCCATTTCAAACCCAAAAGTAAGTTAAGTTGTTAGAGAATGATGTCCCATGCTACTAACATTCCTGGGCCATGGATGCTGCTTTTCCCCAACACCCAGGCTAAGGACCCCTAAATTCAGACAAAGCCTGAGTTTATTTGAATAGGGACTAAGCCAGCAAGAGGCACAGAATGGGGCAGCCAGAGGAAGCAGTCCCAGAATCCCAAATCTGGAAAGGAGGAAATGCCAAGGCCATGCAGGATAGGTGGTGGATATTTGGAGAACATTCTCAGGGATGGGTTCCTTTCCCTTCACCCATGAGCCATTGCAGAATGTCATCCTCTTGGCAGCCAACAGAGTCCCTTTTCCTCTGAGCTGACCCCTCTGTTTCAAGGTCAACTCTTGGCTATGCCCCCATGGGCAGGAAGAAGACATGCTTACACCCAGGCCTGATGCTTACACCCTGGCTTACACCCAGTCAGCCCAAGTCATCTCTTCCCCAGTCATAGAATCTTGAGCCCTTCCAACTTATCTGTTCTTTCCCCATCAGTGGCCAGATTGGGGTTTGTCCTGAGTATGAAGGAGAAACAGGTGGGATGCTGGCAGGGAGGTTTATCATGCCCCAGCCTCTGGACCATGAAGCTGGAGAAATAAAGAAGTATGAACCTGGAAAGTCCAAGGAGCGGCCTCCTCAAAAATGAGCCGAACATCAGGACTGGAGCAGATGGGCTGGGGCCCACAGGGGGTGGCAAGCAGGTCAGTCCCAGAAGAAGACTTGGGAAACCCGGCAGAGGCTAGGCCAGGGTTGGAGCAAGGGCCCAGCCTCATGACTGCACCAGCTTGGAGGTGTGAGGGAGGGAGAGAGGGGGTGGGAGAGGGCCCTGGAAGGGCTGAGGTCCAGAGGCTGCGTTGGGACCTGGGCCAACGTCAGTACATGCTCCCAACATTCAGAGAAGGAGGCAATCAGAGCCTCCCACCCCTCCAAAGAACCGGGCTGGGACTAGTCTTACTGTAGTATTGTCCTCTTTCTTCCCCCTGGGGGTCATGGAAACTACCTGGGACCCTGGAGAATAATTTCGTATCCAGCTCACTCGCTTAGAGGACCACCTTCCATCTTTCCATTGTCCTTCAGGTATTTCCTAAAGCCCAGCCTTCTGAGAAGTGACAAGAAAGGAGAGTGTTTTCCTGATTTCCCAGAACAGAACTTTACTCCTGGCCAAAGCCTAAGACAAGGCAGAGCTTGAGGCCAGTGTGTTAAAAAGTGCAAATCCATCCTTACAAATCTTTCAGTGACTCCATCTCAAGCATCCTTAGGCAAGTAAAGAGGAATTCAGTGCTCTTCCCCACCCCCTCGCTCTGCCTCTCTCCCCACACACACCCTCCCTCGCACCCATTTCAGAATCTTCTCTTTTTCTGCTGCAGTCCCTGCCTCCTCCCCCTCCCTCACCTCCCTTCTCAGCAGGAGCATGCCGGGACAAAGAAATGCTACTACTTGGCCTCCCAGCCATGAGGACTGGTTTCTCAGAATGAGTAGTTAACACAGACCTGGCCACAAAGTTGTTGTCAACCTGAGCACGTTTCTCAGTCTCTCCATGTCTAATGTAACCCAAGAAATGATGCAATTGCCTCTAGTGGCCTTCACCGAAACTGTGCCCCAGGTTTCCCTGGGGAGCTGGCTCTGCTGCTGTAACTAACTTTTTGTGGCAGGGGGCTGCTGATATGGGCTGTTCCCAGGGATCGGCTGTTCAGGGGGGCTTGGGAAGGGCCCCTATAAAACACAGATTCATAAATGGGCTGCAGAGAGTCTGGAAAAACCCTGAAACTGAATGCGTAAATTTGTGTGGGCTTTTTTCTAGGGGATGAAGATCTATTTCTTTGTCTGATTATCAGAGGAGTCAGAGACCCTCAAAATGGTTACTAGCTTGGGGTGGTAGGTAAAACAAGAAATTGAAATGTTTCTCCCCTCATTTTTGATCCCTAGTGAGTTTGAGTTTTATGCAATGCCTTGCATAAGAGGAAAGCCTGAGTCCATGGAAATTGAGTTGAACATCCTAAATATACAGTTCCTTGGATAGCCACCAAGAGAAGACCTAAGCAGGAGACATGATGTCACCTTCAGGGGGGAGACTCTTTAGCTGTCTGGAGCGAGAGGAAGAGGAGTGAGGAGGATCACTGGCCTCGTACCCCCAAGGAGAGGCTGGAGCACCTTTCTCGGACACGGTCCAGTCTCTGCTTTGAACACGCAGCTCCAAAAGAGATGCTGTGTAGATTCCAAGCTGCCAAATCCTGGAGGCCCTGAGAGAGAACCCCACCCCAAGCAGCCCAGATATCTGGGTATCCTGTGCCCTACCCCCGAAGATTGGGAGCCCAAAGTCTAGAAACCACTGCAGAGCTAGAGCAAAGACAGCTCAAGAGCCACCAAGCCCAGCCTTCCCTGATCGCCCATGGAAGGGGGAAGAGAGAACAGGGGCCTCCACTCATCCACCCACCAGCTTCTGAGTCCCTTTAGCCCTTGGCATGGTAATTAACGGTCAGGAAGTTATGCATCAGCTTCGGCAAGCTAACGTGGCAGGAGCTCCCTCCTGACAGCAGAGCTAATAAGAAATTTGCTAATGCAATTTATCACTTTAAAAAGCCATATGTCGGTGGGGATGAGCACTTCTCTGCAGCAGCCAGTGTAATTGTCAGAGCAGAGCAGCAAGCGGCTCTCGGAAGGGGGTGAAGATGATGTCTTCACTAAATCAGTGGTGCAATGCAGCAAGGGGCTGGGAGGAGGGGTGCAGTGCTGGGCCAAGGTCCCACCCAGTCCTCCGGCTCCCAGGAAGCCAGCGTATGCAGGCCTGTTCCAAGGACCCATTAGGAACCAGATGGGCCCTGAGCAGCAGCCCCTGCTGCCTTTGAGCTACATGAACCTGTGCTTCGGTTCATGCTGCAGTATTAAAATAAGAAGTGACTCTGCCTGCAGTGACGGCTGATCTAAGTCTCAGCCAGCCCGTGTCAATACACCAGTCCCCACTCTGGCTCCTGGAGGCTTCAAACACTCGCTGAAAACCGTTTTCCCCCAATCATAGAGAAACAAGTGAAGCAAGTGCCCCCGGTGGAAATGGAGTCCAGGGCTGCTGGGAAGGCTGCGGGAAGGACTAAGAACATCCATATGTCTGGATCCCCGCTGCTTTCTGGAATAATCCCCACTCTCAGTTCTCTGTGGGAATGAGAGGGGCTGAGGAGAGGGATGAGGCAGGGCAAGCCATCAGCACCCGGAGAAATATCACTCCCAGTTTCCACCAATTAGCTTTCCTCTAAAGCAAACTTTGACCGTAAATGTTCCCTGTCCTTTAAACCAATGCTTTGAATTTTGTGTGGAGACACTCAAGGAATACAAAGCACAAGGACCCAGGTAATAACCAGTAGAAAGAACTGGCATGCTAGGCTCCTAGACGGCGCAACGTGTGTGTATTCCACCCCTGGCTGGTTCCAAGCTGCCTTCCTGTTTAAGACCTTCTGTTCAGCTCATGCTGATGGGAATGGCAGGGTGGGTTGGGGGAGGTACAGTCCAATGACTCCTCCAGACTTCAGGGTGATGGGAGAGGCCTGGCACCAGGAATTGGTACGATTTTTAAAAAATGATTCTTGCCTGAAAGAGCAGAGTTTTGCAGCAACCCCCAAATCCCCCAGTGAATTGAGGACACCTGTGTGTCCCCCGGAGGGTCCCAGGGGCCCCTTTATGTGCCCTTTAAAATATGCTTTAATGTCTAAGGTCCTATCCTTAGATATCCCATAATTTTTATTTATTTATTAATTTCCCTGGTTCTCCTCCTATGTTTATTTTTCCAGGTCAATCTTAATACCATTTCTGCCAAATTCAAAACAATGATAATCCTGTAGATATTTGGCTGTGACTACACCAAATTAATAGATGAGTATAGGGAAAAATTTTCACTTTGTAGGGGAAGCACAATTTTTACCTCTACCCTCTTAGGGTTTTTAGCTGAGCCGAAGGATTAAATTGACATAAAACAGATGGGCAGGAGAAAAGCATATATAGTCATTTAATGTAAGTTTTATATGACATGGGAACCCTCATAAGGAAATGAAGATCTAAAGAAGGACTTAGAGCCACACACTCATATATGGAGTTGGACAAAGAGTTTCACAAAGTAAATTGTGAAAACATGGCAAGGCAAGGGGGCTTGGCCTAGGGCAGTTAATTGCAGAGAAGTGACTAGGAAGATGAGGGTTAGTTTATAAGGTTGGTTTGCACATATTTTTCTCAGCCTTGACTCCTTGTCCCTGGTGATAAGAGTATTGCTGTCCTCCTGGTATAGGGAGGACATCTTCCATATGGGAGTTTTATTCCTGCTTTCAGGAAGAAAAAGGGGAGATCAGGGTACCCTTCTTGTACTTGCTATTTTTCAAGTGCCTTTAGCTCAAAATAATCTTTATGCCAAAGTAGCATATTTTGAGGTGGCGTATTCTGCCACCCTTCAACTTTTACAAAATTGAGTATTTCTATTCAAGTTAGAGTATATTTTTCCATTTAAATAGAGTCTTGCTGTCCAGGTACTTTTAAAAACTCCATATTGGCTCAGAATTACCTTGCTTGAAAGCTTATTTGGCAAACAGCCTATAGAATCTTACCCACTAAGCGAGTAATGTGTTACCTCTTCCCTTCCTTGGTTATCAAATGAATTACCTTTTTTTTTCTTTTTTTAGAGACAGGGTCTTGCTCTGTTACTCAGGCTGGAGTGCAGTGGCGCGATCATAGCTCACTGTAACCCCGAAGCCCGGAGTAAAAGCAATGCTCCCACTTCGGCCTCTTGAGTAGCTGGGACTACAGCGCATGCCACCATGTCCAGCTAATTTTTTCTTTTTTTTTTGTAGAGATGAGGTCTCGCTATATCGCCCAGGGTGGTCTTGAACCCTTGGCCTCAAGCGATCCTCTCACCTCAGCCTCCTAAGGCTGGGATTACAGGTTTGAGCCACCATGTCCAGCCAAGTGAATTACATCTTAGAAGGGGGCTTCCTAGGTGCCTTAACTTAAACCAAAAGGCACTGGGACAAACAGCCACCTTGAGGTGTCTGGGCCCTGACCTCTGACCTAGACTCTGGTCCTCGAGCCCTCTTTATTCTGGTTCCATAGCACGTGCAGGAAGGCAGCCTCTACTCCAAAGCCAACTAAATTAAAACTCCCCTCCCCTTCACCTAGTTAGCAGGGAGAGCCTCTGGGTCCCAGGGAGGAGAACCAAGGAAGGTGTCAGGGCTCGGAACACGACACCACAAGATATGGCACCTTGGCATAAGCAGAAGAGTCACTCTCTGACCTCCTCCTGCCTTTCCTTCCTTTCTCCCCTGCAGGCCCTCATGTGACAGGTGTCCTGCCGTGTACCCGGAGGAAAGGAACGAAGACACAGAGATACAGAGGAGAATCTGAACAAACAGGCCTTGCTAAGTCCCCCAGATTATCTCCATTAGATTACCCCCTTTTCGTCCAATCATACTTCTCCACGACTGTCTATTCTTCAACTTCAGCATAAAAATACAGTTTTCCCTAGGTCTTTGGGTCTTCATTTCTGGAGGCTCCTGCGTCAAGTAAAACTCTGGTTAAATAAATTCGTTAGGCTTTTCTCTTGTTAATCTGTCTTTTATTATAGGAGTATCAGCCTAAAAGCCTTGCAGTGGGTAAGGGAAAGGTATTACTTTTTCTCCCCTACAAAGGTAAAGTCCCTGCCTTTAAGGCGCATGATGAGGGGTTCACTTGAGCGCAGCTGTTGGTGCTGAGGAACAACCTGCCCTACCTCAGAGTCTCCGAGTTCCAGCCCCTCTTGCGTTTTCCTCACTCGGCAGGGCTGGCTTTAGGGGTGGGTGACCTGTGTTGTCACACAGGGCCCTGAGCTTTGATGGACCCTGCACTTGGTTTAATACTCTTCTGTTGCATCTTGGATTTCTTAGTAATTTTGGACAAGGGACCTCACATTTTCTTATTGTACTAAGCCAAATTATCCTGCCCCTCTGCAACACTTTGAGGCTCAGAGACAGTAAGGAACCACCCAAGTCACACTTGGGGTTGGCTGAAGGTCAGCATTCAAGCCCTGGCAAGACCCAGTGCAAAGCCAGGCCATGTGGCAGCCTCTGCCAGAGGCTCCTCTCTGCATCCAGCAGCACTTAAGGCCTCACTTCCACCTGCAGGTAGTCCTGGCTGATCGATTTTTAAGAGGGACACCTCACAGGGGACTCACTGCTCCCTTCCTCAGCTCCTCCTCCCTGCCTGCCTCCTGAGGTCAGGGCTATCACTTAGTCCACTTAGCGAACCCTTAGCAAACCTTGCTGGCTGTCATCTGGACTACCTCAGGCACAGGCCTGCTCGGTGTTTCCAGAGTTTAGACCCTAGAAGTGAGTGAGCTGCTTGTGTTATCTCTCCAGATGTCTGCCTCTCTCAAGACCTCCTGGCTGTCTGGGCTGACAGGAAAGAGCACTTCTAGACCATTAGCAGGAGCATATCTGGTCTCCTGAGCAGAGGAAGCCACCATGGCAGGAGAAGAGACGGGCCAGAGATCCTGGCCATATCCACAAGGGTCACTTAGCTGCCAAGCAGTGCAGTCAAGGAGGAGGGGCAGGTGGGCTCCAGCCGAAAGGTCAGGGCCACATGTTCTAGGAACCCTCGGGATCTCCCCTCTGTTATCCCGTTCAGCCAGGAGGATGAAAGCAGCTTGAGCAATAAAGGTGTCAGGACACTGCTGGGAGGGTAGCAGCTCAGTGAATTCCCCAGGGATGTTCACTTTTTTAGGGTGACTTTCCTCCTGAGGCCTGCCTGCAAGGATTTTGGCAGCAAGAGAAGGACTCATTTTTAATTTCCCGACTGAAGAGGTAGAAGGAATATGTTTAACTGTTTATTTAACTCCATCCATCCATTTATGCACTCATCCCTTCATTAACTTCGCACTTGTTGAATGCTTATTTAGGGACCAATGTTCAATGCTATGAGGACTGCTGATAACTGTAAGATGTGGTCTGGCCTGCAGGAACTTAGGATCTACACACAGAGCCAAAGGTAGCATACATGAAAGAGTCCATGGAATAGAATACAGTCAAATGGAATATAACATGAGCAGTGCTGCACTGTGTAGCAAGATGATAAGTGCTGAAGTGCAGTTTAACAAATGGTTCCTGGGGGCATTCTGTGTGCCAGGCTGTGCTAAGTTCCAAGGGGTACAAAGATACATGAGGCATGGTCCCTACACTGGAAATGCTCAGTTCTAACTGGGGACACACCCATCGGGGGCAATTTTCATGTGCACAGCGTGAGGTGGCAACACAGAGGAGGGCCATTGAGTCCAATCCAGGTGACGTGACACCTGAGTTGAGTCAGGGCAGCCGTTCCGAGGAAGCCTGGAAGGATGTTCTAGCATGGAGAGCACATGAGAAGATCCAATGGTCTGGCGTGATTGAGAATTATTACACAAGCAGGGAAATCTCAGAGGCAGGGAGAGGCAGAAAATGAGGTTAGGAAGATGACTACACATGGGATCATGCAGAGCCTTGTTAAGAAATTGACCTTATCTTGGTAGATGGTGGAGACCACCAAAGGATTTTAATAGATAACGCTCGTGGCTGGAATGAGGAGGGACTTGAGGGGAACAAAACTGCAAGCGGGGAGACTAGTTAGGAGGCAACAAGAATGGTCTGTTCAAAAGTGATGGGGACAATGGTATCTGGAATGGAGAAGAGAGGACATACTATTCTTGCCACCTGGCATTTTCCCTGTTTTTTCACCCAGTTCACTCCCATGCATCCTTTAGATCTTGGTTTCTCTGAGACTCTTTCCCTATGTTGGGAAGGCTAGGGCAGGTCCTCCTACTGGACCTTAGTATAGCTCTGGGTACCTGCATTCATAACTCTTCCCCATTGTCATTCTAGACTTATTCCTGAGGTTATTCGATTAACATCTGAGTTCCTCAACAGGACTATAGTCCCACTCTGTAGTTGTGGGAACCACGCCTACCTTGTCACTGCTGTATCCCCAATTCCTGCACATAGTAGGGCTCAACAAATATTTCTGGAGTTAATGGACTACATGTTTGAGAGCTGTTTAGAAGCTGTAAAAGAATTCAGAGAACATCTCTGTGGGTGGGAAGAGCTGGTGTAGACTTCACAGACAAGACGTAAACACGGAAAAAGTTAAATAACAACGGAAGACAACACTACAATAGAGATGACAACATGGTAAGTATCAAGGAAAACAGTACAAATGCTGTGTGTTAAAGGAGGGAGTATATCAGCTATGATGTTTTTGTCAGCAAGTAACAAAAAACCTCAACTCCAACTGGCATTAACTGCAAGAGAATTTATCATCACTCATAGCAGAGTTCAGAGGAAGGGCAGGCTTGGGATGTTTGATACAGCAGCTCAAGGAGTCCTTTCCCTCCTGCTCTGCCGTCCTTGAGTGGGCTTCATCCTCAAGCTGGGTGGCAGGAAGCCCACAGAAGAAGGGAAGACTGCCTCTTCCATATCGCTTTTCCAGGAGCTCCCCAGAAAGCTTCTCCCAGCATCTCACTGGCCAGAACTTGGTCGTGTGACCATTCCCAGGCTAGTGAGGCAGGGTAAGATTTCTGCAACTGGTTTAGACCAAGCTTAATCTACGCCTGGAACTGAGATGGGTCACTGACCACTGAGTTACAAAGGAATCGGGAATCAGGATCCGTTAGACATGAATAAATGGGAAAATGGATGTTGGGTGAAAATCAACAGGGTCCGCTGCAGCCCTCCCCTTTGTATACCTAACATCTGTTCACACCATTCGTCCCATTCAGAGAGGCCGCTCTGTGCTGAGATTGTCTAGAAAGCCTTGCTGGAGGAAGCAGTGCTTAAGTCAGGTCAGAAGAAGAGTAGGACTCGTACCGGTGGAGAACAGGCAATGAGAAATGGGAACCTCGGGTTGGGGATTAGCCACAATTCCTCCCAGAAAATGCCCCTGAGAGCCACTGTTTAAACCCAGGCAATTCTGTGTGATGGAAAGAGCTGGACTTTGATGGCCAAAAGGCCTGGATTCACATCTTGGCTTTGCTACTCAAGTTTCTTAACCTCTTGGAATCTCAGTTTCCTCCTCGATGAAGTGGAACTGGAGGGTTTACCTCCCTGAAATGTGCTCAGGATCACACCAGACTGTTTGGGACAGAAACTCGCACATAGAAGGTGCTCAAGTCATGCTTGTCTCCAACCATCCTTCCTTGTTAAGCAAGGCTGTTCTAGAGAACACGTTGAGTTGCCAACACAAACTTCATCCTACTGAGAAACAGAGGCAGCAGCCTATGCTGGGTTGCCAACACTTGAAGCACAAGTTTTCATTTTAACTTGAATCATAGATGAATGTTGAGCCTCTTTTGCCTTCTTTATTTCTAGCCCTTGACCCCTTTTGACATAACTTTGTGGAAAGCCAGGTGGAAAATGGGGGACATGGATGAAACATAGGACTGTGGATGCAGAGATGGACAGAAGAAGGGTCCTTCCAAGTGCCTCAGTCATCTGAGTTTTCATCTAAGTGCCTGGCTGCCCAAGGAAGTTAGGGCTGTGCTTCAGAATCCCTGGGGCCATCACAGACCCATTAGGGATGGGAGAAGTTGTTGTCCCTCTTGTCAGAGAAATGCACACATGCACAAAGTTTATGACATATCACTTCCAGGGTTTCTGGGACACTCTGAAGCACCTCATTGGACTGCAGAATGAGAAGCCCTGGATTAGGGGGGTTTGCTTGGGATGGTCCAGGCCTGGTTTCTGTAGGCAAATGGAAAAAGAACTGGCTTTGCACCAGTACAAAACCACTTGGTGAGTTACGGCTTCAGGACCGTCACGCCTGCTGCTGGCCTTTTGTTCCTGGCTCCACATGCAGACCCAGCCTGGGCACTGTTTGGGGACAGACTGTGTGCATGTGCAGACACTTCAGGGGGGGCTTTTGGTGATGGTGATGCCAACTTGTGAGAAACCAGCTCATGTTTATTTTGGATACAGTTTTTTTGTCCTGAAAGAGGGAATTGACTCCCTAAGAACTCTCTTAAGAACCCAGGAACAGGGAGACAAAGAGATAGAAAGATGGAGATGCAGATACACACAGAAAACAACAACAGCAACAACCATCTGAGAGCAGCCAGAGGGGCTGCTAATCTGAAAAGGCATCCGGGAAGGGGGGATTGTGGGCAGCAATCTTGAAACGGCATAGCACTTACATAAGATTGAGAAAACATCAATTGTCCAGATCATAGAATAGGAAGTATGTTTTCTGGGGTTTATGAGAAGGCTAATGCCTTCCCCAGCCTCCTGTCCATTGGTGCCACCTCTGCCCCGCAGCTCCGCAGCCCCATAGTCCTCAGAGGCCCAAGGACACATGCTGCCCTGCTGGTTAGCTGGTGGGAGGACTGCAGCAGCCTTAACGGAGCTCCCCAGGAGCCCAGCCGATCGCCTGCCTGCATTATTAATGCATTATGTCATCTTTCCTTGCACTTGCTCCTGGCGGCTGAAATTTTATAGAGCAGTATTATTAATTGAAGCAATTAGTGCTGGGGCTATCGGCACAGCCACGTCAGAGGACTGGTGATGTGCAAGGCAAGGATCCCTCACTCTCTCTCTTTGTGCCTCTTTCTCCCTCACTCCCCTCCTCTTCCCTGGGCCTGCCCCCACCCCCAACCTCCCTGGCTGCTACCCCACCCCTGCTTTCCTCTCTCTTTCTCTTCCAGTTCCCTTTCAATGCCAGTCTCCAGAGATTCCAAGCACCCACTGCCCTTCCCAGGCTGAAATCCTTCACATACAGTCTCTGGCCACTCCCTCAGCATGGGCAGACAGACAGACAGAATGACAGCGTCACTGTGGCTGACCCTATGGCTGACCACTGCCCAAAGCTGCTGGCCTGGCTGAATTCAAATGGAAGACCAGCCCTCATGGGTCTGACATGGGCTCAGGGTCCCTGGTGAGGGTGGAGGGTGGCAGGTAGAAAAAGCTGGGGCTCACTGCCTGTCAGACCCATTCACTCATTCCTTCACTCACTCATTCATTCATTCATTTTCCCTCTGTGTACCAGCCCATGGTAGGTGCTGTGGGAAATAAATGACAACAGAAGAGGTAACAGAGCTTTGGCCCTGGGACTGGCATTATAGCCAGAGACCAGACTGGCCCCTGAAACATTTAGAGCAAAATAGGGTGCAGCAAAAGGTCCCGAAGGAGTGATTACCCCAGGGACTTCCCAGCTTCTCCCAGGTGGGGAGAAGAAAGGTCTGGGGACTGAAGGGCCCTCAGGGGTGAGGGGAGACAGGCACTGGCAGGCTCCAGCAGGGAGAAAGGAAGGTGCAGCCTGAGTAGGGTAGGCGGGAGAGCCCAGGAGCTGGATGGCTCCCACCTCAGGAGACTGAGGCCCTCAGCCCAGCCCAGCCCAGCTGGAGTTGAAACCTAGAAGTGACTGGAAAACCTGGCTGGGGGCCAGGACACCTGGACTCCAGGGCCCAGCCTCAGATCCTTTTGTTGGGAATCAGAAGCGACACCTGAGAGGCCACAGGCTCAAGTTCCCTGTAAAATAAACAGATACCAGGATGGAAACATCCAGATGAACAGTCACCCACTGTCCCTCCCCGTACTCGCTGCTCCAGCTTCCCCCTGCCAACCCCCGATCATAAGGAACAGGTGCCTCTCATTACAGAAAGAGACCTCCTCAGAAGTCTGGGGGCCAGTGGTCCACCTGAGTACATGAAGTCTTCATGGGAACATGTTCTCAATTTTTTAGCTTTTTCTATTATGAAAAATTTCAGGCATATACAGAGAGAGTAGAATAACAAACCCTCGTATTACTATAGCTGAGCTTTAAAAATTATCATCTCATGGTTGATCTTTTATCCATCTTCCCCCAGTGTTTTGGGAAGCAGGAGCATATTCTTTTAAGGTAACGTGCTATTGTAAGAAAAGTTCTGCTAACTTTTTATTCTTTTCTTTTTTGTTTATTAAAAAAATATATTTCCCTCTGATAGAGACAGGTTTTCATACACAGGGCTTATTTGAAGGTGGGGAAAGGGTCTATCATTTGTTAATCTCTCCCAGTGTGCCCGGGCAGGGGCTGGGTATTAATTGTTTACTCTTCACAGCAACTGGAGAAGTAGGGATAATTAAACTTAAAAGAGAAAGGTCACACGCAGTAAATTACAGAGGTCACCAAGTCCAAACCCTGCTCTTACGCTCTACTGCCTTCTATCTCCTTACCTTCCAGAGGCACCCTGAGGGAGGCTAAGGCCAAAATGGGAAAAAGGATGACAGAGTCTCTCAGCGATGGTGGTGGCATTGGGGCGGTGGCGTTGGGGTGGGGTGGGAGTGCTACCCTCATGGTCTGACCTTAGTTCCCTGAGCTCTGTTGCCTCCTTTCCTTGGCCTGCTGGTGCCCACTCCCATCTTCTAGGGCAGGCACACTGACCATCCTTATGCCATACCCCCATTGAAACATGCTGTAAGGAAAGGGGCTCAGGTGAGTGAGCTGTAGTATCACCTACAGCAGGGTTGCCCAGTAGACTTTCTGCAACGATGGGAATGTGCTATTCTGTGCTGTCCAATATAGTAGCCACAAGCTACATGTGGTTATTGAGCATAGCGCTTGGAATGCAGCTCTATGTGCAAGGCCTTGAATACCAGGTAAAAAAGGCAAGACTTTGTCCTATGGGTTGTAGGGAGCTATGGGAGATGTCTGAGCAAAGGGATGTCTTGATGGGGACAGAGGAGGCTTTCTGGTTCTATTTGCTTATTGGTTTGATTGCTGCCACTGACAAATCACAGCCTTCCAGCTGATGGACCCCAGTCTAAGCTCATGCACAATCTCTTTTAATTCTCATACTCAGCAGTATGAGTTTGGTGGTTTACAGATGAAGAAAGTGAGGCTCAGTGATGGTGTCATGCAATTAGCCAGGGATGGAGGAATTTGAACTCAAGTATGTCTTCTTCCAAGGCCTCTAAGCACTATGCCATGCTGGCTTTGAGAAAGTTCAGCTGCTCTCAGGGTGTAAAAAGGATTGGAACAGGAGAAGAGTGTGGAGTCTCCTACACTGTATACAGACACAGTGCTGGCACTCAGGACAGGCTAAGTAAATCCTTACTCATTCAAATTGGATTGGGTGAAGGTTCTGGAAAGTCCTTAATCCTGACCAGGCTGCCAGGAACTAAGCCTGGCATAGGCCTCTGAGAAACTTATTTCCATCAGGCAGGCTGGAAATTCAAAGCTCTTACAGGCTCTCATACAGTTTACTGTCCATTACAGCCGCTAACAAGCCAAGCTGCTTGGCAGGACCATTCCCAGGGGCTGTGGCCGGGCCCCGGACCGCCTAAAGGGGACAGGTGTGAAGCCTTGCTGTGTGAAAGTGGCATTTCTGCTGGCCCTATCCCAGGGCCCTCTGTCCTAACCTCCTCTTCAGGGGTGTCTGAGCTCCCTCCCTAGCTAAGAAGAGGGCCCTGGGCCAGGGGCCTGTAGGGCCCAAAAGACAAGGTCAGACCCAGAGGTATAGAACTCAAGGAAGAAGGCTTAAGAGGCCCAGAGCGCCAGAAAATCACTTTATATAAAGTTTGTCTGCACCCCTTGCTGAAAAGATTCAGCCTGCTGCCCTCACTCAATCTGCCCTCCATCAGCACTTTAGTCTCTCCTGCCCCCTCTCTGCAACCAGCACCTCTTGTCAGAAAACCTTCTGAAAATCTCATTTATCCCGAGATGTTAGGACATTAAATCCAATTCATTGTAACCTCTGAACCCCCTGCTAGGAAACGTGCATTCTACGCTGGAACTTTAGGCCCTCCAGATTTGGGAGGATGGGGGTTGAGCTAACACTTAACCTGTCTAAGGACAAAGCCATCCTGGCTGATATCAACGCAATTTGGAAAGAGTCTATGAGGAAATCATTCCAGCTAGGTATATCAAATAAGATGTGTAAGTGCTTCAGTTTGCAAGTATTTCCTGAACACCTCCTGTGTGCCCCACTGTATGCTAGGAGCTGAGGGGCAAAGAGCAGTCCAAAAGGCAGCCCAAGAGTATGTGCAGCAGGTGAAAGAGCTTTGGTTGGTGACAGAGACTTACCTGGGTTTGAACTCCAGCTCTGCCACGGATGAACTGTGGGACCCCAGCAAATTATTGGATTCTCTGAGCCTCCTTTCTAGCATTCTTTGATTTGGGAGACAGAGCCGAGTCGTTAAAGATTTAGCAACCCAGACCCTGGTTTGAATATTAGTTTTGCCACTCATGAGTGGTGGGCCTTGGGAAAGTTCCTTGATCTCTCTGTGCCTCAGGTTTCTCATCTGGAAAATGGGGACAGCAGTCCTACTTTGCCTTGTTATTGTAGGAATTAAATATAATAATGTATTGTAATGCTTCGTACACTGCCTCAAACAGAATCTCACTATGTTCAATATTTTTGCATTAACCATTTGTTTCCCCAGGATTAGGTGTCCGACGAGGAGGAAGAGGAAATGATAGGAAACTGGGAGATGGGTATCAGAAATGAAGCCGGGTTGGGGAGAGGGTGAGGCCCTATGCTCTGAGCCGGTCACAGCAGCCAGTCCCTGGCTTCCGTCTGTGAACCACCCTCTCCCTTCCCCTCTCTCCTGGAGCAGCTCTTCTTGCCTCTGTCTCTCTGGTGGTTTTTATAAGGTTCATCTTACTGTGTGGGTTTTATCAGCAAGTGATTGCTTCTCGACTCAGCTATGACACTTTCAGTTGTGGTTTCCATTTCCACCATGCGCGGACTCTGAAGAAACAATGAAACTCTCTCTCCAACCTCCCGCACCAGGGAGCACACAATGCCTCGGGGCAAGAGGGCAATTTCTTCAGACCCTACCCAGCCAGTGTAGACATAAGGTCTGGCTTCAAAATGCTAAGCAAATCATAAGCGTTATCATCGAGCTGAGAAATCTGAGGTTCAGAGGGACTTGAGTCACCTGTCGGAGACCATGGAGGTAGCAGAGGAGGCAGAACTCACACCCAGGGCTTCGGCATTGTTTCATTATACTTTATAGTCACTGCCTCACAGTTTGCAGACTCTGCCTCCCAGAGGGCCTTCCCCCCCACCCCCCCCACCAGATCTTCCAATGGCACCAGATCTTGCCACCAGACTGCTGGCCGAGAAGTGCAAGAACCAGGTCTTTCAGTCTGGCTGGGGGCAGGAGCTACACTGGAACAGCGCAGATGGGAACAAGGGAGTGTGCATTGCTCCTTCCTTTATTCCACAGGCACCGACTGGGCCCCTATTGTGTGGTCTGCACACAGTGGTGTGTGACATGCGGGTCCTGCCCCCAATGTGCCCATAACCCACCTGGGGAGAAAAGATATGGACTCCACCACGTTAGAGCTGTAGGAGTCTTTTTGGATCGTCTAATTATGGCTGATCTGCAGTTTCCAATCTACCTCTTTTTCTTTTTCTTTCTTTCTCTCCTCTTCTTCCTCCTTCTTCTCCTTCCAGCAGCATTTAGAAGCTAGTTCGTTAATCCATTCGAAGTGGGTTCTCTGGTTGAAGAGAACAGAGGAAATCCTGAAGCCCCTGTTGACTCGCTCCCCTTTCTCACCCACCTCTCCGGTCTCTGAGCAATCCTCCTGGGAAAAACAGTTTGAAAAATCAGCAATCTGGTCCAACCCCTGAAAATCCCAAATTTGGAAACAGAGACTCCCACAGATCAAATTATTACTTGCCAAAGTTCACACCACCTGCACCTCCTAATTGCAGGCAGGGCTCTTTCCTTGACTACTCTGTCAAAGAGTCATGTAAACACTGAGTCCAAAAAAAGGGGAAGCAACTGGTGGGGAAGTCAGAGGGGAGTTCCGTATGGCTGTGGTGGTCAGGGAGGCAGCAAACTCAAGTGTGGGCCTTGACCTGACAATGGCTGAAAGGGGCCGAGGCAGTCTTTCAGGAAGGGGGCATGGGTCAAGCAGGTGTTAAATTCCAGAAGGCTTAGATAAGCAGCACAAAGCCATGGAAAACTGGGAGGGGACTGGGATCGGGTTTGATGTGGAGAGAAGGTCTAGGGCGCAGGCGCTGGCTGGTGGCAGAGGTGGAGGGTTGTTTTCCCTCCCAGTTCACCCAGCTGAATCTGCTGATGGACCCAAGCGGGTTGACTCTGGCAGCACAACAGACGGCTGGAAGCGCAGGCAGGCAGGCACCGCAAGTGGACGCACTGTACGAAGGAAGCCGTGAGACAGCAGCTGGGTTGCATTAAAAATGGATCGAGATGATGGTTGAATAAAAACCAGAATAGAGCGCTGGGGAAGAGGCACTCTGAGGGCAGCGGAGTCGGCAGCCAGGCGAGACAAGCTTCCCCAGCAAGGAGGCCACAGAGGCAAGCCCTTGGCCTCCAACGTCTATTCAGATGAGACAGGAAAGGTAGCACTGGCTTTGGAGAGTGGCCCTTCCTGGAGGCGTCTGTGAACCTGCATTCTCTCCCCCATAAATAGATAAAACAATCTCGACCCATCTCTATCTCTCGGGGCTGCTGTAAGGAGCAAATGAAACCAGGCTGAGAATCACTGAAGGGCTTTACTAAGGCAGGTTTGCAGCTAAGCACGGCCTTCAGAGATGGCAGAACATGTGACTTAGCCCTGGAATTAAACTAAGGGGGAGATGGAGACCGAACAGCACCCGCCCTGCCCAAGGGCATTCAGACTTAAAAATCCTAAAGCCGAGGCTGGCCAGATGACAGGCACCCGCCTAATACCTTTGTCCCTGGCTTGTACTCCCTGAACAAAGGTTTTGACAGATAATTGCTAACGGTGTGATCCCCCCGGTGGGATATATATTCTTAAAGGGGTCTCAAGAACTTCCCTGTCCATTATAATCACCACTAGTCACATGTGGCCATTTTTATTTAAAATTAGATTAATTAAAATTTAAAATTTAGTTCTTCGATCACACTAGCCAAATTTCAAGTGCTCAATAGCTACATGTGGCTAGTGGCTACCAAATTGGACAGTACAGATATAGAACATTTTCATCCTCACAGAAAGTTCTATGGGTCAGTGCTACCCCAGACTACAATGGTGGAATAATAGGTATTGGGGTGGTGGGGCTCTTCCCTGAGATGTCTCAAATCAAGCCAAGTATTGGCTTCTGTCTCTGCCTAAGTACAAGGTTAACCCCAGATCCTTTGTTAACTTCTTTCAACCCCCAGCCTTCAATAACTCCCTCCTTCCTAAGAGTAAAATCACCCTGCTCATTTTGCTCCTGCTTGGGACTAAAGGTCTAATGGAAGAGGGCAAAGGCCTCTTCTGAGGCAACCCTATCTTCTGCTATATTAGTGGCCGACAGCAGGGATTTCTGAACCCTAAGAAAGGTGGCAAGCATGCTAGAACTGAGGGAAAAAATTCTGAGGCAGTTAGGACTGTATGGTGTCCCTCAAACAGCATGTTGGTGGTGGCCACCTGCTTCTACCAAGGGGGCAGTATAGCAAAGTTATTAAGAGCACGTGCTTCCTGGGTTTGAATCCCAGCTGCTCTACTTACTAGCTACGTAACCTTGGCATTCCATAATCTCTCTGTGCCTCAGTTTCTTCATAGGTAAAATGAGAATGGTACTTAAGTCAGAGAGCATTGTAAAAATTAAATGAGTTAATGGATGGAAGACGCACGGAACAGTGTCTGGCATGGACTAAGAGTTAGCTAGTAGCAGTACTTGATTACTTGCATCATGGCCTTGGTAGAGGTTGTGATTAAGGCAAGTTCAACACAGGCTCCAACCTTGCCACCTCCTCACTGCACCTGCCTCCTCCTCAACCCCCCAACACCCCCTGAGAGTTTTCCATCCTGGTGCCTGTTGAGCACTTAATTGTTTGCTCCTTCAGTTTTAAGAGTGACTGCTGGACCACACCACCAAGGTCTTGCCCCACCTTTGCCCAGCCATATTGCTGCCCTGATTTTTCCTGCATCTGCAGCACCCCTGAGTACTGCCCGGGCCCAGCAGTGGGCTGCCTGCCAGGCCCCTGAGCCCTTTCGGAGAAGTAGCACAGGCTTGCCCTCGTGCAGGGTGGACAAGGATTGGCCCTGTAGGTCCACCTGACCCAAGACCAGTATGTCCAGACACTGGCATCTCAGAGGGAGGGCATCTTAAGCCAAAGGCAAGCTGAGTAGATCAGATCCCCTCTCCCCAGAATTTGAATAAAGGAAGGCCCAAAGACTGGGCATCTGGTTAGCCATGGAGGCTGAAGGTGAAAGACAAGGGGAGGTGAAGGGACAAAGATGTCTGCGATGGCCAAGTGAGAGCTAAAGGGAAGAGGCTACAAAAACTGTGTGCGATGGGAGGGCCAGCGCTGAGCCTGACGGCCACCGGACTCTGGGCTGGGAAATGGAGACCTCTGGCAAGGGTGAAGCAGCAGCCTTCATTCTCTGGTCCTTGGCACGTGTCTGGAAATGCTGCTGCTTCTGACTTCACTAGAAGTGTGGGAAGGACTTGAGGAAATATAAGCACAAAAGTCCCATCGCGCCCTATGATGTGCTGGGGCCTCTGATGAAAAAAGCAGCCATCATGAACATAAACAGTTTGTGGATTGACTGTATCAGTGCAAACCCAGCACAGTGTCCCTCCCCGCTCAGCAGCTCCTTTCTGACGGGCATATGGATGTCTGGGGCCCAGGGGATCAGGTGCTCCCCCTTGCTCCAGGGCTGTTCCTCTATCAAAGCGAATTGGCTTCCTAGATAAAGAGGTCACTCCGCAATCAAGGGTCTGCCAGCGTGTTTGATGATGAACAGAGCAGCTCTCACCCAAACACCGTGTCTGCTAGCTCCTTGAGCAAGTCCCTCTACCCTTCTGGGCCTCAGGTGACTTGTGTGCAGAAGGGGAGGAGAGGATTTGGAGTGGATCATCTCTTGGGCTCCTCGCACTTTTCTCTTTGATCCCAGGGGTCCTCTGACATAAGAAGGGTCTGGGTGGGGGACTCTCAGCTGGGGTGTGGGGGTGAGCACAGTTAACAGGTAGAAGCGGCCAGGAGCCGAGAGCACCCTGACTCACGGGACCTGGCGGGGAGCGCGGGGTGCTGGCGTCAGAGGGTTTGCTGTGCTGGGGTTATTTTAGACACCCTGCTTACACAGAAAGCTGGGTGAGGCACCCCGGCACATTGAATTTACCTCTGTGAAAACTGAAAAAGGGAGATTTCAAAAAAAGACCACTTCCTAGTAAACCAACGCCTCCTCTGCTCGCGAAAGGGAGCCTGGCCCTGTTTGGGGGGTAGGGGGGGAGGAGGGGAGAGCATTAGGCCCTACCTGGGCCCTGAGGCACTGGGAACGCAGAGGCCATTTTCATCCAGCCTTCAGAAGTTTCCTTTTGTGGCATGGCAGTGTTAAAAATATTCCTCCCTGAAGGTGCAACCGCGGCAGAGCAGATGTCCCTGACTGAGCACTTGGGAAGGAGCTATTAAAAGGAACGTAATTAGGTTGTCATCCTGGGGCCTCCGAGCCAGGCTTCTGAACGCCATCTTTGTTGAAAGTTTTCCAGACGTCAAATATTTGCAGAACCAGATTTACCAAAAAGGCTGTTAATACCCAGTAGGAATGGGCTGTGTGAGGCAAAGGCAAAATGATTCTGCAGGTCAAGGTTGGCCTTTGCTGTGTCCTTTTCCCTTTGAGCGTCCCTCGCCCCTCCTCCTGCACACAAAGCCCCTCCCCTGCATCGCAATGTGCTCTTAGGAAAGCCTCTGTCAGTGATTTCCCCGTGGCATGAATGTAAGCCACTGAGCCCCTCTGGCCCCTCCAGGAGTGTAGGATTCAAGCCTGACCTCCGCACACTTACGGGAACAAAAGTCTTTGCCTCCTTCTGAAAAGAGCTGTCAGGCACTGGAGTGGAGGTGGGGGAGGGCCTTCCCAGTGACCCTGAATTGCATGACAGGCAGCCACCTACTCCACTATGTATAGATAGAGCCTGCCCTGATTCCAAGCTATCTTCTGCCTTGGAGGCCTATCTGTTGCAATCACTCCCTTCTCTCCTGTGTGTCATATCCTGCAGGCTCATCCCTCCGTCCATCTCCTCAGCCATTCCTCTCTCTACGCGTCAACATTTCATGGGAGTCTCTATGGCAAGAACATGCTGAGTGGCAGAGATAGAGGGGAGCATACACAGACATGATCCCTGTCATCACGGATGGAGACAGCGTAGATGGAGAAAGACACTCATCAGATAATTACAGAAATAAATGTAAAATCATAGCCATGACAAGAGCGACAAAGAAGGAAGTACATGGTGCTGGGAAGATGTGTCAGAGAGGAGACTAACCTGTCAGGGCAGTCAAGGAAGGCTTCCCAGATGCTGTGATGACTGAGCTGAGAGCTGTGCACACGTGTGTGTGTGTGTGTGTGTGTGTGTTTTAAGGGGAATATGCACTCAGTGGTTGGTTCCTTCAACTGGAACAATTTGTGCAAAAGCCCTGGCTGAGACTTTGCACAAACTGTTTGCACAAACAAACAAAAAAGGTAGGGGAAAGAAGGAGAATCTGAAACCAGTTTTTGAAACCTGCATTAGACAAACTTCTTATAGGCAGCTAAGAGTTGGCTCTACAAAAAAACAAAAAAGTCCAGGCCACGTTTTCTTTGGTGGCAAAGTCAGAGAGCTGGCCCTAGCCTCCTCTTCCCAGAGGACTTCTCTGATATTCTGGCCTGCTTTTTACTCTTTTGCAATATAGCGTGGTTATTTCCCCCAGGTCAGGAAATATTATTTTATAGTAGAATTGTTAATGGTTACCTAATAGTGTAGAGTAGAGAGGCCACAGTTTCACTCACTGGACCCCCTGTTGTTGGACATTTCGCTTGTTTCCATTGTTTTGCAATCCTAAGTGATTCTTCAGTGAATGAACATGCTTGTACATCATCTTTGCCCACTCCTTTGACATTTGCTCAGGATAAATTTTGCTACATACAAATAAATGTGAGGCCAGCTTTACCAAACACCAGCTTTCTTACCTGCTGACCCTGTACACTCGATCTGTAGTGCTCTTCCCATTCTGGGCAGGGTTCCTGTGGGATTCTCATCCATCAACTGAGCAAGTTTGTTGGAAGGGATGGGAGGAGTCTAAGTGGGCAGGAAGGAGCCTAAGTGGACAGTTGTTCTGTGCTGGGTGGGAGTGTGGGGTGGGGTTTGGCGGGCATGTTAACCGAGGAGGCTCCATCACACTGACCTCTTTCCCCACCTATTTTTCCCCATCTACATAGACTGAGTCTGTCTGTACCAATGGAGGCCTCTGTCCTGGCACTCAGCACTCGGGCTCACCCATGTAGATGGGATGTGGGGATGGGAGGCCTGGCTGAGGATGTGGGGTCTAGCATCTCTGCAGGAAATTTCTCTGGAAGACACAGAGCCCCCGGAGAAATGTGGGGCTTACCAGAACGTGTGTCAAAAGAGAGAGTCCCTGGAGGAGACAGATACCCTGCTAGGTGCTTCATGGACTTCATAGGCATAATCCCTCTTAGCCCCCACAAACAGCTCTTTACCATAGGGGTATAAAATATGCCTATTTTGCAGCTATGGAAGCTGACGTTCAGGCTGGTTAAGTAACTTCCAAGCATCATACAGCTAGTATTTGATAGGATATAGATTTGAATATAAGTTCCTCTGATGTCATTTCCCCAGCTCTTCCCACCTCTGTTATGTATTGCAGGAGGAAAGTTGCTGTGATGTGTGCTGATGTTACTCTGAATTAAATTAGATAATCCTGTTGAAAGCTGCAGCACCTGATATGCAGTTAGTGCTCTACAGGTGATTTATTATTATTATTATTATTATTATTATTATTATACCCTACTTATTAGATCATATGTTTTATGATCACATTGTAAGCGCCTTAAGGGGAGGCGTCATTCCTCTCCAGAAAGCTGGGCATAGAGCAGCTGCCTGACATACCAATTAACTAAATAGCATTATTTTACAGTGATCATAGAGTGGAAGCGAATTCTGTCTTTTAAGGCAGGGCTTTGTGCTTTGTGGACAATGCAAGTCTGACCGCGACTTTAATGGGAAGCTGTCCAGTGGCTTGGAACCCCGGTGGTCAACAAGAACGCAACACCAAGGAAAGGAGTAGTAGCCAACAAACAGAGCTGGGGCGGGGGACGGCCGCCGACCAGCACAGCTCTGACCCTCGAAGCCACGTGACCACTCTAACAGCCCTGCCCCCAGGGCCTGCAATCTGATAGGCTCAGCATATCAGAGGCGGGCGGGGCCTTGGAAAGGATCTGGACCAATCACCTGGCTCCACAACTTGCTGCTTGGGAGTAGGTCATGCTGGAGGCGACTGGCATCAGGAACCCGTTCAGGGATACTGAAAAAGTTCTCTCCCCTGCTCCGCCCTGAGGCAATGCAGGAAAAGGGACCTTGAAGCCTTTCAGTCTCTGGCTTTCCCCTTTACTAGCGCTAGCCTCAGGCCCCTCATGCGCAAAATGTGATAGTATTTCCTTTTCCATAGGGTTGTAGCAATTAAATAAAATATAACATGGAAAAGTGCTTAACACAGGTACCTAACTCATTGCAAGTACTCAAAAAAAAAAAAAAAAATCAGTTGCCTCTAGACAGCAGTCTGCCTGAGGGCAAGGATTATATCAGATTCACCTAGCTTGCCAGGGTGCCCTGGCCCATTTAATAGTTCATATAAAGTTCCTTGAATGCATGATTGAATGCTTGAATATCTGGACTCCTTCCATTAATGCTTCAGCTCTTCTGGTAAGCCTTGCCTGTTTAGACCTCTCTCGAAAATGTCTAGAAGGGTTAACACTGTTTCTTTTCCCCCTTCCGGGAGGGCCCTAAGGACAACATGACAGCCTGGGTACTTGGGGAGTCAGATATAGTGAAGGCCATCACTTTGGTCTGAAACTTAAAATGTTCTGTTCCAGGACCCAGCCTCCTTCATTATGGGGAGTTGGAGATTCCTCTCCTCCGACTAGCTCCTCAGCAGGCCTGGTGAACCTGCAGACAGAGCAGGTTGAGCACCTACTACCTACCAGGTGTAAAGTCAAGTATATAGGGTCCCCAAGGTGTCTAGGACACAGCCCCCTCTGATGAAGCTGAGTAGACCAGGCCTGGGCCCAGGCCTGCCATAGCCTAGTGACTGTGGGGAAATCATAAATCTCCTAGCCTTAGCTTTCCCATCTGGCATATGGACCTAATACCACACAAGGCTGTTTGGAAAGCCCCAAATGATCATGGAAGGAAAGGACTTTAAAGTGAACCTGCTCTTTGGCAGAGTAAGCTGTTCCAAAGTGAACCACAGGCAGAGTATGGCACCTTGCCTGGCCAGGGAAGGCTGATGTCCTCCTTCCCTCCAAGAAATACCAGGTTTTCCTGCCCTTGCTACACCCACCCCATCTTTCCCAAGACCCTTTCCAGCAGGGACTTATGCCTCTGAACAGGAACTGACAAAGAAGCAACTCACCCCAAAAGCTTCCCAGGCTCCTGGTATTCCCCACCACCCACCTATACTCTCTCTCTCTCTCTCTCACACACACACACACACACACCAACCAGCCTTTGGCTGCAGTATGACCAATCCCATGAGTCACCTGGATAAAGTGAGGACTCAACAAATATTTACCGAATGAATGAATGAGTGAGGCAATGGTGTGTGAAGGGCTGCGTGGGTGGGCAACCGCTCCCTCGGAGAGCGGGACTGCTTCCTCATCCAGGGTGCGGAGTGCGCCCAGAGGAAGCCACTTGAGACTTTCCTAGTGAGTACTCCACGAGGAAGCCACATTCTCTACTTTTTCTCAAGCCCCATGTTGTCTTCTTTTCTCCCCAACTTCATTGTGGGGACTGTGTCCTAGACTCTGTGGGATTCTATATGCTAAACTTTCTAACTGGTATTTACTAGGTGCTCAATAAGTGTGTGATGAACTGAAGGGGGAGAAAGAAAGGTAAGTAAGACTTGGACCCTGCCTTCCAAATGCTTGCAGTGTGGTAGGAGAGAAGAGACGGGCACAACAGTAAGATATGACAAAGCACAATAGGATAACCAGCGCAAGTAAGGGTCAAGGAGTGTATGCTACAGGAGGTCAGAGCTGGGAAAGCCCACCATGGGCTGGGAAAGTCAGGGAATGCTTCCTGAAGGAACCGAACGGGATTTAAGGCTGGCCTTGAAGGACGAGAAAGACTGGAGACACTGAGGCAAGGGAGGAAGTGTTCCTGATGGGGGAGGGGGTGGGCACCTCCCAGGAGGAAGGCCAGTTCAATACATTCATCCGAGTGCATTTAGTGTAGCAGTGTGGCAGCTTCAAGTAGAAGAGTATGCCATGTGTTGTAAGGTCGTGTGGGGGACGAAAAACAATGTTCCCTCTACCCTTCTGAGTTCTTGGCTGGGACCCCTGTAACAAAAGACAGATTAACAAGAGGAAAACAAACAGAAGTTTATTAGCATGTATACCTCATGTGTACGTGGGAGACACTCAGGGAAAATGAGAAAATCTGAAAGAGGTGGCACTGAACTCTGGCTTATGTAGGATCTTCAACAAAGAACGATAGAGTTTTAGAGAAACCACAAGATAAAATGAAAAGGACCTTGAGTCTCTGGGGGCGGCAAATTGTGGGAAGGCAAATAAATGGGAAAGTAATGGTAGACAAAGGCTAGTTAGTAAGGCTTGTCGTGTGGATTCCTCTGGTGCCATCTCCAG
Source organism: Daubentonia madagascariensis (assembly GCA_023783475.1). Taxonomy (NCBI): domain Eukaryota; kingdom Metazoa; phylum Chordata; class Mammalia; order Primates; family Daubentoniidae; genus Daubentonia; species Daubentonia madagascariensis. The sequence goes on from JAKFHU010001035.1 coordinate 40,365,573, forward strand.
GCTGATAAGGGTCTACAGTTGCCTTCTGTGATCAACCTTTGTCCTTCCTGGTAGAGAGGAGAGGAGGGACACCTTTGTAAATGTACGTCCTGCTTTTACGCAAATAGGGGGAGGGTAGAGAGCTGTTCTTGTATCTGCTTCTTCTCCATCGCCTTCGGCTCAAAATAATCAAAGTGGCGTCTTTTGGGGTAGCATATTCTGCTACCCTCCAGTAGGATGGGGCAAGACTATACAGAGCTTTGAATGGTAAGATACGGGATTTGGACCGAGTGCTAGCGAGGGCATTTGAACAGTGTCAGGAAGTGAAAAGGGAAGGCTGTGGGGTGTGGGAAGACGGGCGGCCAGGGTGGGGGGAGGAGGTAAGTGGCAAACCCTGCTGGGAGGGTAAGTGTCAGCTCAGGGCCGGCCAGAGCTGGGTTTTAGGCAAACAGACCACTTTCCATTTCTTTCTTGCATTCATTCACCCATTCAAACACGGACTGGCCCCTATCACGTGCCAGGCCCTGCAGAAGTAAACAGCCGAGAGATGCCTTCCCGCCTTCCCCGGGCCCGGGCTCTACTCCTGGCCCATCGCAGCGCCCCGCCCCAGGGACGGGGCCACGCAGGCCTGAGGCAATGGCCGGGGGTGAACTCGGCTATGACCTCCCACCTGCAGCTTCCTTCTACAACCCCGTCAAGCCTCACGGCCCGGGTTCCCGGCCCACGTCCTCCAGACCCTGCCCCACCCGACCGCCACCGTCCCCGCCTGGCCACACCTGGAAGGGAAGGAAGGCGGGCGGCCTGCAGAGGGTGTGGCTGTGGCGCGTTCAGGACGGCCTGGGGGCGGGGGCTTAGGTGACCGGAAATGAGGCTGAGGCCGCAGCCGGGGATCCGGGCAGGTGATGGCTGAGGAGTGGCCCCGGATGGCCTTCCCGACGGCGCCCACGCTCGCCCGGCGGACGCGGAATGGGGCGCCGAGGCCGCAGGCCGGGAGGAGGGCTCCTCTGCGCCCTCTGCCGGGCTCCGGCCCCCACTGCACGCAGCGCCGCCCACCCATGCGCCGGCCCGGGGCCCCGAGCCCCGCGCCGGCTGGAGCCCCTCTCCACCTGTCCGCGGTCTCCGCGTGCCTCCCTGCGAGAAGAGAGGTGGAAACAGGAGTCTTTTCCTATAATAGGAATAGAGGCATTCCCGGAAGTCCCCTCCCCAAGGGACTTTAGGAGCCCGCCTTCCCCAGTGCGTGAAATTCCACCATTAGAGATTCCATTCTTTGAAGGGGTGGAGAGGTGATGTCTTCGACTTTCATTGGTTATTAACTGTGAGGATTTACCAAATATGCCTGGGAAAGGGCACGGAAAGGAGCGAGTAGTCGAAGTCAATCATTCTTTCTCTCAGCCGGGCTTTTATTAGTGCTCATTTGCCATGGCCAGCCTGAAGGTGACTCAGAGCCAACCGTCATACTGTCAGAGTGCTGGGGTTGTCAAAAGTTGGTTTCTTCTGCCATGGTTGCCTTTTATTAATCACTGGATAGTTGAGCCTCCGTCTTCCAGGAAGTCTGCCTTGACGTTCTGGGTGAACTGTTACAGGCCAGGTCAGTATCTCTCAGTTTAGCAGCAGGCCAGGGTTCTCTGTTTATTTCCCGTGATCGTGTCTGGTATCTCCAGAGTCCAGGCTCACTCCGTGCCCGGGAGCAAAAAGCCCTCATCAGCTGGGGCACTTCTCTATGGAAGGAGAAGGAGAAGGGGAACACAGACTCAAGGAGACAAACTCTCCCATTTACTGTGCAATCAAGGACAAGGTCACACTGTCCTCAAGGGCCACTAACATCTGGTCCCACATTACCGATGACCTTTGTGAACACCCACCGTGGACAGTCTGTTCTCCAAAGAGTATCCAGGAAGTCACATAAATTTAAGTTAGATTGCCTCTCCTCTCTTCACATCCCTGCAGGGGTTCCCCATCTCATTTGGAGTAAGAGCTGAAGCTCCCACCTTGGCCCTCATGGCCCTAAGGGCTCGGGCCCCCTGCTACTTACTTCCTGGAGCTCATCTCCTGTTGCCGTGCCTGCCACTCACTTCTCTCTGGCCATATTGGCCCCCTTGCTTTTCCTTGAATACACCAGACACACTTCCACCTGGGGACTTTTGCACTTGCTGTTCCTGCTGCCTGGAATGCTGTTCCCCAGATGCCCACGTGGCTCACTCCCTCACCTCCTTCAAGCTTTTGTTTAAATGCCACCTTATCAGAAAGGCTTTTTTTGACTATCCTGTCTAAAATGACACCCTCCATCATTCTCTGGGCCTTGATTTTTCTTCTAGCACTTATTGTCCCCTGACATATTATATTATTTATTTCCATTTATTTGTATGTTGTCTGCCTCCCCAAGAAGAATGTAAGCTCCACGAGAACAGAGAACTTTATCAGTTTTGTTCACTGCCCAGCACCTAGAAAACAGCCTGGCACATAGTCAGTGCTTGATACATTTGTGAAATGACTAAATGAATGTGCCAGGCACTATGCCAAGTGCCAGGACAGGCCATGAATAATAAACCTGGGCTCTTGCCCTTGAAGAACAGACTAGCGGACAGGCAAGCAATTATAAACCAGAGTGATGAGTGTTGTATCTAAATACAGATGTGTATAAAGTACACAGGAAGGCTCAAGGGAGGAAATAATTCACTCTGCCTGGAAATAAGAGGAAAGCAAGAGTATGATGTCACTGAGTGGAGAAGAAAGGAAAAGGCATTCCAAGCAGAGAGAACAGCAAAGCAAGAGCAAAGGCACGGAAGTGTGAAAATATTTGACATGTGCAGGGAGTGGCAAGCAGGCTGGCCCAGCAGGAGCACAGGATACAGGGCAGCTATGGCGGGAGGTAAGTTTGGGAAGATAGGTTGGGGTCATATTATGAAGGGGCTTGTTAGAACGATGACAAGTGGCTCTCTAAGTTTCAGGCAGGCCTGTGCCAGGCCAGTAGAGACATTTCGGGGCAAAGAGCCTACTTCTAACCCTAGAAATGGCACCACAGGAGCAGCCCTGTCCTCCTGCCCAAGGAAGGCCTGGGAGTGTTGTGTGGCCTCCCCAGGTGGCCAGGCTGGGGTTTGAGCATCCATGGTAGCAGCCTGGTGCTTCTGCTTGCCTTTCTGTTGCTGATCTAAACAGGGCCCTCAGGAAGGACCCTGCCCTGTTCCATGGGGCCTGAAAGAGTCCTAGGTTACATATGCACAGCCTTGATCACAAAGAATCCAAGTTGCAAAATGTCCTTATTTTGCAATCTGACTCAAAAGGGTGGGGAGTGGAAAAATATAGACAGCAGTCACCAAGGGACCTTGGCTTAATATAACTGGTGACCTGGGAAACGACAGAGGCAGAAAATAATTTCCCTCTTGGACTGAGGGACCGAGAGGACCTCTCATAGCTGACTCAAAATAAAGAGTTCCCTTCAAGCAGAGCGAGAGTGTTTGCATATGAGATTCTTTCCCCTCACTTCCTCCCTTGTGTAATTTTGCTCTTCCCTCCCCTCTTCTTTTCCCCCGCCCATATCTGCCACTCAATCCTTCTCCTTTTCGCTTTTCCTTTTTATTCCTTTTCCCCTTTCCCAATTTCCCTTCCACCTGCCTACTTCCTTCTTTCTTCCTTCCCTTCCTCTCTATATTCCTTCAGCTTAAGTACATGACACATATTTCGAACAGTTAAAGGCTGGGTGTGGGGGCACATGCCTACAATCCCAGCTAATTGTGAGGCTGAGGCAGGAGGATCACTTGAGGCCAGCCTGGGCTACATAGCAAGACCCTGTGTCTAAAAAAAAAAATACTGTTAAAGGATAATTTTCAAAAGGTAAAATCATAATTCTTTTGCAAATATAAAATGAACATTTATCAATGACTTCATTCAACTTGTTAATTAATAAGAAAACCAGTTCACAAGAGAATACAAGTAACAGACACATATACAGGCAATCAGGGTTGCTGAAGGGAATCTCTAATAGTTGCAAAACTGGCCTCTTCATTCGCATTTCTATGAACAGAAATCTTATGTCGCGGCATCAGCCCTCCATAAGTTAACTTCTGTCTCTACTGAGATGCCACATTGTCAAAGACAATAAAAGGCACAGATCCCCATAGAATCAATCAGACAACCTAGGAAGGGTCCTCAAGTCTAGACAATGCTTGACATTCCCATGAAAGGACTTTGCCCATTTCAAAGTCTTTCACAATTTTTCTTGACAAGACTCTAGAAGAGTATAGGAAAGGGAGGTGGGAGCCAGTGGATTTTTGTAAGTCTCTGAATAGGTCTCTCTCCAGAGGCAGAAGTTGATTCTGGCTCAGAGGCTCTGTCCTGGAGCAGGAAGCAGGTTGAAAACAATGGTTGCCTGTCTCTGATCAACGTTGAGGGTGATGAGGCAGGTGCCCAGTGTTCCATAAACCTTCCTTCTCGTCCTCCTGCCATCATCCTCTGGTCTTGGAGGCACAGGGAAGGTCAGAGCGAGGTTGAGGGGAATCCACCCCACATGTGCCCATACCAGTGGAATCAGCCCTGGCTATGACTAAGGAAGGATCATAGCCACCTTCATACCCTGGGCTTATTTCCCTTAGACTGATGTCTTCAAGGTTCATCTACGTTGTAACATGTATCAGAATTTCATTCTTCTTTTAAGACTGAACAATATTACATTGTATGTATACACCAAATTTTATTTACACATTCATGTGTTGATGGGCATTTGGGTTGTTTCCTCCTTTTTGCTATTGTGAATAATGTTGTTATGAACGTGGGTGTACAAATATCTCTTCACATCCATGCTGTCAATTCCTTTGTGTATATACCCTGAAGTGAAATTGCTGGATCAAATGGTAATTCTATGTTTAATGTTTTGAGAAAACACACAGTGTTTCCACAGCAGCTACAGCTTTTACAATCCTACCAACGTTGCACAAGGGTTCCAATTACACCATATCCTTGCTAACACTTGTTATTTTCTGCTTTTTGACAGTAGCCATCCTCATGGGCATGAGGTGGTATCTCATTGTAATTTTGGTTTGCATTCCCCTGATGACAAATGATGTTCATCATCTTTTCATGTGTTTATTGGCCATTTGTATATCTTCTTTGGAAAAATGTCTATTCAGGCCCTTTGCCTGTTTTTGAATTGGGTGGTTCATTTCTGTTATTGAATTTTAGGAGTTCTCCATATGTTCTGGATATTAATTCCTTATAAGATATATGATTTGCAAATATTTTCTCCCATTCTGTGGGTTGCCTTTTTACTCTGTTGATAGTTTCAAACCTTCAGTTCACAAAAGTTTTTAATTTTGGTGAAGTCCAATTTGCTTACTTTTTCTTTTGTTGCCTGTACCTCTGGTGTCATATTCAAGGAATTATTGCTAAATCCAATGTCATAAAGCTTTTCCCTTACATTTTCTTCTAAGAGTTTTATAGTTTTAGCTCTTCTGCTTATGTTTTATCCATCTTGAGTTAATTCTTGCATGTGCTTTTAGAAAAGGGTCCAACTTCATTCTTTCGCATGTGGATATCCAGTTTCCAATTTCTAAAATTCTGGTCAGTTAGGAATTTTTTTTGGCTTGAAGAATTAAAAACTACAGTAGCTTAAACACACAAATTTTTATTATTTCACATAAAAGAAGTCAGGAGATAGGCTGTTCTCACCTGCTGTAAAGGCTCCATGGGGTGGCCAGCGGGGTGCCTCATGCCTATAATCCTACCACTCTGGGAGGCTGAGGCAGGAGGATCGCTTGAGGCCAGGAGTTTGAGGATGCAGTAAGCTATGATGACGCCCCACAGCACTCTAGCCAGGGCAATAGAGCAAGACTCTGGCTCAATAAAAAAAAAAAGAAAAGGCTCCATGGGGACCTGGGGTTCTATCTTTCTACTCCACCATGCATGGCTTCCATTCTAGGTCCACGATGGCTGCTGAAACTCCAGCCAACGCCTGTGAATTCCAGGCAGCAGGAAGGAGAAAGGGGAAGGGGATAAAACAATGTCACTCCCTTTAAGGAGCCTAAGTCTTAAACACTTCCCCCCAATTCTCATTGGCCAGAACTCAGTCACATAGCTTCAAAGGAGTCTGGGAAACATGGACTGTTATGTGGGTACACGGCCAACTCAAATAAAATCAGGACACTCTTGCCAAAGAGGAAGGGGCGAGTGAATGCTGGTGTACGTAGCTAGCAGCCTCTACGTCAGGCAGATTCAGATTACACATCTGAAATACTATGAAAATCTGTTTCTTGGAGGAAAAAAATGAGAAAATGTTTGCAAAGTACTTATCAAAATGCCTGGCTCAGGCTATGCACTCAATAAATGTTAGCTATTATTTTTGCTTTTATTACTCTCTGATCTCAGAGATAGGCCTCTTCCTATACCTGTGCAGAACAGATGGTTCTCTATATGGGGTGATGAATAGACCACAGAGGTGAAAATTGCCCCCCAAATATCTTCACACCAAGGCCTCAAATATACCGTTAGTGCGCCAAGTCTCTGCCTTAAGTGTTCCTCTCTTCAGACTCTATTTCAAATCCAAGGAAGGTGAGGTAGGAGGAAACAGGTTGCCTTCAGAAACAACACATTCAGCCACCCTCAGCCCAGGGTAACTGGGTCTGTCTGATGCTTTTTGCCTGGCTGCTAGCTGGGATCCAAGCCCCACGGGAGTCGGGGTCAGGAGGGAAGGGTCACGTGGCAGCTGGGGAGTGCAGGCTGAGTGTGGAGGTGGCACAGAACCCAGAGAGAGAGCCAGTGGTGCAGCCAGGCCCAGGCAGGGTGTGCAATGTGGCTTCAAGGCCTGCGGCCACTCAGAAGTCAGCTCCAGTGTGGTCTGTCAGAGGCAGCAGGGCTCAGACAGCATAGGCTGGGCAACAAGAGTCCTTTCTGGGAAGACTGTCCAGACCCCTATCTTTGGGACAAGGCAGCAGCAGGCCCATACTGCCAGGGAAAGGGGCAGAGCTGCAGCTGGGACCTTATGTCAGAAACCAGGCCATAGGGGCCCCATTCAGCAGCAGAAGAGAGGGCCCAATGTCTGCCGAAGTGGGCCTGATATTCAGAATGTTTAATCACCAGTATGGCCAGACTGCCTCCAGTGAGGGCAAGCCCAGGCCTTAGGCAGGGTCCTGGAGAGCTCCTCTTAGGCCAGGGGCCAGCCCTTCATTTTCTGGATCACATGAAGGTCCTGGGGGTGTGGCAGAGGGTGCTCAGAGGACATGGGACTGCAGCTATATACCCAGTGATATGGACATATTTCAATATCTTAACCACTGGTACAACTGAAGCCATTCATTAATGTCTGAATGTGAGCCCTGGGGGCCCAGGGAACGGCAAGTGTGGCCTGAGGCTCCTGCCTTCCCGACAGTCTAGGGCCATCAGGATGGACAGGGTCAGAGCTGAGCCTGCCCAGGGGAAAATGGGTTCCTCACACACACATAGACGCTCAGTTGCCCCACATGCATTGGATCCCTCCGTGTAGGGGTCCTGAGAGGGACCTTTAGGATTTCTGTCTTGGCTGAATCAGTGCTCGGACTGGGGCATAGGGATGAATGTGAGGGTACTTGGAGCGAGCAGCTGCTGGAGGTGTATGAGCCAGGAGAGCCAGAGGTCAAATTCTCGGGCAAGGTCAGCCTGAAGGGTCAGATTCTAGGGAGAAGGCAGATAGCACAAACAGGACCTGTGGGACAGAGCCAGCATCAGGGACAGGCACCAGGGCCCAGGGACCTCCTGGTGGTGTGTGGGCTGCAAAGCCTATGGCCAAGGCTGGGATGAGGGAGCTGTTTGGGCTGACCTCTTGTAGGTGTTGCCAGACCCTAGGAAGAACTAGAAAGCGGCTGCAACACCCTTAGTCCTGAAGAGCCCATGCTGTGCCAAGCCAAAGGCCAACTGTTCCACCAGGTGAGCAAACTCCAGGTTCTCCCCGTCTGGAAACATGAATGACTACCAAACAAGTTCATGAACAGCAGATTCCTGGTGGACAATTAGGTGACAGTCAGGAATGACTTCAAGAAGACCTGTACTCAAGGAGACCTGGTGGAAGGAGAATCTCTGTGGACTCAGGAGCTCCAGTTTCCTCCCTAAGCTCTGCCATTCGCGGGCTTTGTGACCTCGGGTGAGTCATTGCCTGTCTCTGGGCCACATTTCCTCCACCTGTGAAATGAGGGCTTTGATTTGAGGCCTCGCAAAGATCTCTGGGGTAGAGCATCTGTGCCCAGTTCATTGTCAGAGGAAGAGCTGGCCCTGAGTGAGTCAAGGGACAGCCAGCAAAGGCTGCTCAGAGGATATCCTGGTGAGATTTAGCTTCAACATCTGGGAAGGTGGTCCTACCGCTGAAAATTCCCAAAGCAGAAAATGCAATGGAGGAAAAGATTATTTTGGATGTTGGCCTGCCCCCAAAGTTGCTCAGATCCAAGACATGCATCAAATCCAGAAGCCAGAGGCAGGATTACCATGAAGCTAAAGAAACTTCAAGGTCCCCCACTTGCATGGGCCCCTTCCCAGACTGTGGAAGGGCCCAAGCCGTGTGTTAACATTCTTTTCTTTAAGGAAGGTATCCCCAAATTGTATAAGCTTCAAGCCCCACAACACCTGTCTCTAGCACTGCCAGATACCCTGTGACTTGGAGCCATTATTTTGGCCGGCAGCAGAGACAGACAAGCACCCTTTCTAATAAGATAGGCAGGGCCCAGCAACAGGCAGCATGCCAGCTGCACCCTTGGTGGCTTGGTGGCTTGACCTGTGCTTATTCATTTATATCTGATAAAAATAATAATACCATATGTACCGTGCCCACTTTCACCTTCATTATCCCAGCCAGGCCTCCCCACAACCCTGTGAGATGGACAGGGCAGGTCTTACTAACTCCCATCTGGAAATGATAAAACTGAGGCACAGAGAAGTCAACGGACCTGCTCGAGTTTACAAGACTGGCTGGAGACAGAAGCAGGTCTCAAACCCAGGACTTTCTTATGGGTGAGTCTAAGAAGGATCCACTGAGGATGAGCCTCGTGACTTTTCCTTCTTCTGTCTAATCCCTGCTCATTCCCTTGGATCTTCTGCAAAGAAGTACAATATGTCTTTTTTGAGATGTCACAGCCAAGATTTGGGGTTTGTGTTGGGGAAGGCAGAGGGGAGTTCCCACTCAATTCCACTGAATGAAGTTGCCCTTTATCTTGTGGCTTACATGTGGCAGCCAGCTGCCAAGATGGCCCTGCAGTGATCATACCTCCCAATGTTCACAGCCTGGTCCAGTCCTCTCCACACCACACTATGGGCTGACCTTTGTAGCCAATAGGACATTGTAGAAGTGATGGAACATGACTTCCAAGGCTAAGTCATAAAAGACATTGCAGCTTCTGCTTTGTGCTCTCTTTGATCACTGCCACATTGTGAGGACACTCAAAAGCCCTCTGGAGAAGTCCCGATGGTGATAAATTGAGGCCTTCTGTGAACAGCTAGTGTAAACTTGCCATCCATGGGAGAGAGCCAACTTGGAAGTAGATTCTCCAGCCCCAGTCATGCCTTCAGATGACAGCTTCCTTGACTGACATCGTGATCCTGCAACCTTATGAGAGACCCAGATCCAGAACCACCTAGCAAAGCCTAAATTCGAATTCCTGACCCACAGAATCTGTGAGAGATAATAAATGTTTATTGTTTTAAGTCAATAAGTTTTGGGATAATTTGCTATGCAGCAATAGATAACTAATAAATCTAATTATATGAGAGGTCTTCAAAAAGTTCACAGAAAATGTGTATTATGAAAAAACTATGCATGGATTTGAAATTTTTTTGCATCAAAATAAACTCATACTAACTTATTACAACATGTTTGAACAGGATCTAGTTTGAGGCACTAAAAAGTATAAGGCATCAGTTTGAAAATAGCCCCCAACAGAGCAACATGAATTCTGCTATAATTGAAGCAAGAATAAACATCAAATTTATGGTAAAGCTTGGGTGGAAGAATGACGCTTTATAAAAAGTTAATGGGAACAATGCCCCAAAGAAATCAGCTGATCACAAATGAAGGGACGAGACAATGTTGAAGATGAAGCCTGCAGTGGCAGACCATCCACATTAATTTTTGAGGAAAAGATTAATCTTGTTAGTGCCCTAATTGAACAGGACCAGTGATTAACAGCACAAACAACAGCTAACACCATAGACATCTCAATTGGTTCCCCTTACACAATTCTGACTGAAAAATTAAAGTTTAGGTGCCAAGACCATTGTACCCAGATCAGCTGCAGACAAAAGCAGAGCCTTCAATGGAAATTTTATACAAGAGGGATCAAGATCCTGAAGCATTTCTTCAAAGAATTGTAACAGGAAATGAAACATGACTTTACCAGTACAGTCCTGAAGACAAAGCCTAACCAAAGCAATGGCTACCAAGAGGTGGAAGTGGTTCAGTCAAAGTAAAAGTGGACTGGTCAAGAGCAAAGGTCATGGCAGTGGTTTTGTTGGGATGCTGAAGGCATTTTGCTTGTTGACTTTATGGAGGGCCAAAGAATGGTAACATCTGATTATTATGAGAGTGTACTGAAAAAGTTAGCCAAAGCTTTAGCAGAAAAATGCCTGGGGAACCTTCACCAGAGCATCGTTCTCCACGACAACAATGCTCCTCATTCCTGTCATCAAACAAGGGCAAGTTTCAATGAGAAGCCATTAGACATCCACCTTACATTTCTGATTTGGATCCTTCTGACTTCTTTTTGTTTCCTCATCTTAAAAAAATCTTTAAAGGGCACCCCTTTTTCTTCAGTTAGCAATGTAAAAAGACTGCATTGACATGGTCAAATTCCCAGGGCCCTCAGTTATTTAGGGATGAACTAAATAGCTGCTCTCCCGCTTTTGCTTACAAAAGTGTCTTGAACTTGATAGATCTTATGTTGAGAAATAAAGTTTATATTTTTTATTTTTACCTTTTAATTCCATTTTTCCACAAACTTTTTGAAGTCCCTTCATATACCAAAGCAAAAGGGGACAGAGTGCAGGGAACTCTTTGGAACCCTGCCAGATTATTCTAGTTCTGGTGAAATGCCCAGGCTTCTGCAGTCCCAGCGATGGGCACACGGCCCCAGCCTGGTACATTGGACTCTCCGTTACCTTGGCTCCTTTCTAAATGAAGCTTCTGGAAGTTTGAGTTGAGTTTTTTCTTTCTCTTGCACATAAAGGAGTCCTGAGAGAAGAGGATCACACACAGAGAAAAACAGCAAAAAGCATAAAGTTGAGGAAGAGAAAGTTAAAGTGCTCAGTACTTCAGCCCAAACAAGGAGTACAGAAGTGAAACGGGCCAAGCACGGTGGCTCACGCCTGTAATCCCAGCACTCTGGGAGACTGAGGCGAGAGGATAGCATGAGGTCAGAAGTTCAAGACCAGCCTGAGCAAGAGCGAGACCTCCATCTCTACTAAAAATAGAAAAAATTAGCTGGGCGTGTTGGCGCGTGCCTATAGTCCCAGCTCCTGGGGAGGCTGAGGCGGGAGGATCGCTTGAGCCCAGGAGTTGGAGGTTGCTGTGAGCTAGGCTGACGCCACGGCACTCTAGCACAGGCCACAGAGCAGACTCTGTCTCAGAAAAAAAAAAAAAAAAGAAAAGTGAAACGTTCCTAGTAACTGTACTATGCGTTTCCTTAACCATGCTTGATATTAATTCCTGTGCCTGCTCTTTCAAAGGGAGATGAAGACACCATTTGCTTCCATTTATTTAAAAATAATTAAGTGGATCAAACGCGGTATTAGATTTTGGAGTGCTGCATTTTGTTTCTCCTGTAACTAGGGAAGACGGGAAGAAGTTTGTCTGCATGTTTACCATATGGAAGATAGGTATGGGGGACACAGGAGATGAAGAAAATAGGCTCCTTCTCTTTCAATATCTTGCGGTCTAGGTAGACAATCACCCCTACTGGGCAGAAATATCACAATTGTTAGGAGATAGCGCACACACTGCCTCAGCTTCTGAAGTCATCTGGGTAGACCTTCCAGTTTGAGTCTGAAGTAAACTGTGCCATGAATTTCTATGGGAAGAACCTGTAAAACCGACATTGGTAGTCAGCTTCTTAAATCTGTTGCCGTTACCATGTTATATGAGAGGCTGAACGTGGAAAGCCATGGTAGCATTTAGCCATTTAGAAAACTGCAGCAGGAAACTCATGGTGATAGTGAATGGTTTGGTTTCTTTGTGTTTTGCAGTATCATTTCTTCCTTTTAAAAAATTGAGATATAATTCATGTACCATAAAATTCACCATTTAAAGTGTACAATTCAGTGGTTTTCAGTACAAGGTTGTGCAACCATCACCACTATCTAATTCTAGAACATTTTCACTACCCCCAAAAGAAACCCTATACCTGTTAGCAGTCAATTCCCATTCCCCCCTTCCCCAGACCCTGGCAACCACTCACCTACTTGCTGTCTCCACAGTTTTGCCTACTGTGGGCATTTCATATAAATGGAATCATATATTATGTGGTCTTTTGTGACTGATTTCCTTCTCATAGTGTAATATTTTCAAGGTTCATTCATGTTGTAGCAGTACTTCATTTCTTTTTATTGCTGAACAATATTTCATTATATGGATATACCATTATTTTGTTTATTCATCCATTAGTTGATGGACATTTGGATTACTTGCAATGAGCAATTTTTAAGGAAGCCTGGTCTATGTTGTAGTCAAAATCATCATATGTCATGTTTCCTGTTGTCTCAGTCAGTTTGGGTTGTTATAAAAAAAATACCATAGAATGGGTGGCTTAAATAACAAACATTTATTTCTGACAGTTCTGGAGACTGGGAAGTCAAAGATCAAGGTTCCGGCACATCCGGTACTGGTGAAGGGACTCATCCTTTGTGGATGGCCGTCTTCTTGTTGTATCCTCACATCATAGGGTGGGTGTGGGGTGGAGGAGGAAAGAATGACAGAGAAAAAGGGAGAGGGAGAGAGAGAGTCAGTTTGTTCTTCAAAGGGCACTAATCCCATCACGAGGGCTCCACCCTCAGAACCTGATTACCTCCCAAAGGCCCACCTCCTAATATTATCCCATTGGGAGTTAGGGTTTCGATACCTGATGTTTTGGGGGTGATACAAACGTGCAGTTCATAACACCTGCCCCCCTCTCCTAACCATAGAACCCCCCTGCCCCACCCCAGGAATCAGTGTGCTCTGTTTCAATGCAGGGAAGTAGTGAATACTGCGTCTGAGTATGGATGAAATCAGCTACATAGTTGGATTGATCGCTGCAATATTATCCCATGTTATGCAATTCCCCCCTGGGCATTTTTCTTGGTATTTGGGCAAGGTCGCCATTATCTCAAGCCTCACTCAGTGAACTTACTAGAATTCCTTTCCAGCCCTGTATGCTGTGGAGCAAGACCTTTGCAACTCTCCTGTTTCTAAGCTTAGTGACAGCAGATGTGTTCTACCCAGTCAACTGAGGCAAAGGCTTCCCCTGCCCCAGCCCAGAGATGAAGCAGATGACCACTCTTGGCTGGCCACCTGTGGAGAGGAGGCAGAGTTGGTGTGAGCAGGAGAGCAAAGATGGTGACAGGGAGGCCGTCCTTTTAAGTGAAACCACATTATTCATTCAGTCAGCCAGGCATTCAATAGGGGTTCAGCACTTCTGTGATCCTGGCCCTGTACCCGGCACTGTTGGCGACAGCACTTAATCACCTCCGCTTAAAGAATGTATGACCTAGATGGGGACACCATGAAATATCACAGTAGCTGATGACTGAAAAGCCTCAGCTTGCAGAAGATGTTCAGATATTATGCCAGCAAGACCAAAATTTGAACCCTTGAAGGGAAAAATTACTGCAAATAAGAAAAGTGTTAAGAAATGACACCTCTGGTACACTTACTGGGAAATTGACAAGAAAACAAGAAGAGCAGATGTGCCGATTACCAAGCTCTCACCTGTCAGCTCCCAGCCTACCCATCCAATTCATGGTGCTGGGCTGGGACTATACAGAGGCAGCTGTAGACAAACTGAGACAGATGTTGCTGTCCAGGGGTGTCCAGTCCTGAAGGAGCATCCTACTTTGGCTCCAGGAGATGGCCTGGAGTGAATGCAGGGACGCCCACACCCTGCAGGAGAGGGCTCCCTCCGTGCCATACAAGCCAGAGCTAGGAGGATTTTCATTTAGTCAATTGATATATACATCTTAGGAAGGAATAAGGGTTGAATTAATGCTAGGTGGCAGCATACAGCCTACTGCAGCATCTTGTTCATGTCCAGATAATACTTCAGACATCCAGAAGTCAAATTGCTGAGTCAAAGAGTATGCACATTTAAATATTTGATATATACTGCTAAGTTGTCTTCTGAAAAGGTTTCTACCAACAGTGTATGTCAGTGCCTGTCTTCCCACAGCAGGATCAACTTTGTGTATTATTAATTTTAAATCATTTTTCCAATCTGCTGGGCAGGAAGTCCATGGTGCTATGTTCATGGACAGAATAAACCACAGGTGTGCCTATGATGTGAGGGAAGCTGCAGCATGTTATTCCTTCACTTGCACAAATATTCTCAGGCACAGCTTAGGTGAGCTTTTGCTCTGCAGAGATATCCTCAAAGTTCTGGGCAGAAGCAGCCTCTACCCTCAAGAGAGTCTCTGCTCTCAATCCAATCCTGCCAAGCCTGGACAAGAAGTTGCACTGCCTGAGTTCCAGAGTGAGTAAAAAGAGCTGAACACAAATGTCACATAAAAGCAAGCCAAAAAAAAAAAAAAAAAAAGGACCAGATGAGGAAAGCTTCAAATTGTGAAATTGTTAAAACAAAACAAAATGTAATTCTCAAACAAATTTTAGATAGGGAGCATATATCAAGATTTTATTTACCTCAGTAATGAAGAAATCAACAGAATGGCAAAGCTGGTTTAGGGAAGCTATGAGAAAATGGAATTTACATAGTCAATAGGAAAAGAAACGCTGAAAAAGCTAAGTTAGGTACAACAGCAATTAATGTTCTATGAGGCAGTAAACTGTACCTCTGGGATCTTCTTTACCAGACAGAAGAAAAAAAAGTCATTTTCCCTTGTTGGTTTTCTACACATTACCCTGTCACTTTTGGGTGTTGTAAAATATCTGGGTGCTACTCAAACAAAATTATATTCCCCAAAAGAATCAGGTGAACTCACAGGTGGATTTATTTGAAAATGCTCTAGGGTGATATTAAAACATTATGTACCACTTCATATGCATTAGGATGGCTACTATTAAAAAAAAACCCAGAAAATAACAAGCATTGGTGAGAATGTGGATAAACTGGAACCCTTGTACACTATTGGTGAGAATGTAAAATGGTGCAGCCGCTGTGGAAAACAGTATGTGGTTCCTTAAAAATTAAAAATAGAGGTATCATCTGTCTTAGTCCATTTTATGTTGCTGTAACAGAATACTGGAGACTGGGGAACTTATAAAGAAAAGAGGTCTATTTGGCTCATGGTCCTGGTGTCTGGAGAGTCCAGGATTGGGCAGCTGCATCTGGTGAGGGCCTAAGGCTGCTTCCGCTCATGGTGGGAAGTGAAGGGGAGTGGCCATGTGCTAACAGACCACATAGCAAGGCAGGATGCAAGGGAGTGACACTGAGGAAGCCACACTCTTTTTGCCAACCAGCTCTCTGGGGAACTAATCCATTCCACAGGAGTAAGAACTCATTTACCCCAGTGGGAGGGCATTAATCTTTTCATGAGGGATCTGCCCCCATGTCCCAAACACTTCCCACTAGGCCCCCACCTCCCAACACCACCACATTGGAGATGAAATTTCAACATGAGTTTTGGTGGGGACAAATAAACCACATCCAAACCATATATCACCATCTATCCAGCACTTCCACTTTGGGGTATATATCCAAAAGAATTGAAAACAGAGTCTTGAAGAGATATTTGTACACCCATGTTCATAGCAGCATTATTCACAATAGCAAAAAAGGTGGAAGCAACCTAAGCATTCAACCACAGATGAATAGATAAACAAAATGTGGTATATAAATACAATAAAATATTATTCAACCTTTAAAAGAAAGAAAATTCTGACATATGCTACAACATGGATGAAGCTTGAGAACATTATGCTAAGTAAAATAGCCAGTCACAAAAGACAAATACTGTATGATTCCACTTATACTAGGTACTTAGAGTAGTCACATTCCTAGAGACAGACAGTAGAATGGGGGTTGCTGGGGGCTGGGGAGAGGAGGAAGAAAGAGGGAATTATTGTTTAATGGGGGTTAGAGTTTCAGTTTTATAAGATGAAGAGTTATGGATACTTACACAAAACTAGGTGGTTAAAAAAAAAACAAAGAAAAAAGGAAAAAAAGAGTTATGGAAAAGGATGATGATTATTCAACATTATGAATGTACTTAACACCACTGTACTATACACTTAAAAATGGTTAAGATGGTAAATTTTATGTTATGTATATTTTAATATAATAAAAAATTGGTGAAAAAATATTATGTAGGCCTTTTTAGCCCTATTTCCAAAACATGCATAATTTTTTCTAAACAATTCTCCATGAGTATAACTAAGCTCTGTAGATTATTCTTGATCACACAATAAAGAGGCTGATCTCATGTTTTTGTGCCAAGATCATTATTTGAACTTCTTGCTTAGTTGGCTATTTTCCACAGTTCTTACTGGTGATGGAAATTAGACATAGACATAATTTATAGCACACAGACATAATTATGAAGACCAAAAATTTTTGTAAAACTATTTTTATTTTTAAAATTTATTTTTTATTGATATAGAATAGTTGTACATATTTTGGGGGTATATGTATGGTATTATATTAATTGTGATATCCACTACCTCAAACACTTATCTTTCTTAGTGTTGGGAATATTATAATTTTTCTCTTCTTGCTGTTTTGAAATATACAATAAATTATTGTTAACTATAATTTCTCTACTATACTATCAAATACTAGAATTTATTCCTTCTATCTAACTGTATTTCTGCACCCCTTAACCAAAGTATTGTGCCCCGTGTAAGGAGACGTTATTATACTGACTCCTGGTAGCTGTCTCACATGTCCTCTGAATCTGCTCCCTTTTCATCACACGCCTTCTATTCTATTTGGCCTAATTCATTTGTACATATGTAGCAAGAGGTATAAATTAACATAAGTCTCCATTTGGTCAGCAAATTTAGTGCCATAAGATGCTGAGCAACTATTAAATCCTGAGAATTAACTTCTGCCTGGAGATTATGCAAGGTATCTAGGGCTGTATTTTTAATAGCCTTATCATTCCAAAGTGGTTTTTCAATTGATTTTTTAATTAAATGATTTATTCTGAAGCCATGAAACCAACACCAAGAAATTCTTCTCCACTGCTATTTTTGTTTATGTTTGTCCGTGAGCTACTCTTCTCCTCAAGATTCCTGAAATTCACCAGTGTTCACAGGCTGCAGGGAAGTAGCTTCTTTACAGTCTATAAGGCTGAGATCCTATAAATTAAAAAACAGGGATCACACTAGTTTCCTGGGAAGAAGGTGTTAGTTGCAGATATAAAGTACAATATTTATTCCTTAAAGTGGGCTTCTAATACCAGATTAAATAAAATCTGTCCTCAAATATGAATGACACTCTCAATATAGCCTTGGTTACACAAGTAATTTGTCCATTTATATCCTATGAAAGGAAAGACTTATTTTTACTGACTCTATGCAAATAGTTATATTGCCATGAAAAGTAAAGGGTCTTTGCTGAAGTATTCATAATAATATCTGGCTATTCTCAGAATTTTATGGAAAGGCTAACCAATATTTTGCATATTTCCTAGAAAATCACCATATACTCCACCAATAACACTACCTACCCAAAAAATGTGATTGTTTCTATGATATGGGTCTCAGAATAAGTAAAATTGACTCAATATATTTTTCTAACCTTAAGCCATTGTAACAGCATTTCTCTGAATTCCAGTTACAAGACTAATCATCACCCTTAAGTTCCCCTGACAAATTCACTACTTTATAATTTATATTAATATTTCCCCTAGGATATATTTCCTGAATTCTTAAAGGTCAATCAAAATAAGATACAGTCCAAAGTGTCTTTCTCCAGTTTGCACAGGTATATCCTGCTAAATTGAGGATTAAAGGTAGATCAAGAAGAAAACTAAAACAGAAACAACGTTAAAACAATACCAAAAGTATTTCAAAACAAAAAAAATTGCAATTTTCTTATTGGTTCATTAGTGCTGTGAAACTAATTTTTGTTTTGTGTGATCTTAGGCAAGTGGTCTACTGTCACAAAATTATCTGCTTTTGGACTAAAATAGTTGTGGAAATCCCGACTCAGTCCCTTGGTACAGGCTGACAAGTATCTACTATGGTGGCAGTACCAGTCGTACTGGGAAGTCTGTTTCCATAAGTTTATGACTTGTAGTGTCCATGGCTAAGAGTACCTGGTAGAGTGCTTTACTTGTTCTTTTAATGTTTCTTGTAAAAGACTTTTTTTTAAAAGAAACATTTCAATTTCTGACCTATAGTTTATAGTGGAGGGGTAGCAGATACCACGTGCTGATGACAAACTGAATGACTGGTTAATTTATTACAGGAACCAATAATACCACAATGAAGCAGAGCAGAATCCCCTTTGAGGGTATAATACAAAATCACTTCATGACCTTTCTGGGGTAGAATGTATCATGGTCTTTTAAGGTACTGACAAATCTCAAGGTCCTTCTAATCCATCCAGTAAAGTGTCTGTTACAATTGCTACTGGTTGACAAGAGTATTTTAAACATAGGAAACAAAAATCTTAAAAATCAGTTTGTTAAGCTATTGTGTCAGTCTATGTACATGAACATGAGTATGCTTCTGTCCTTCCTGAAAGGTGAACAACCATTGTAACACTTTACCTGTTCATAATTGACTCAGAAGAGTTAAGCTTCTCTTTTTTATGGAAAGCTCTTCCCATACTGTGAGCTTGATAAACACAAGAGCTGTCACTATCTGTTGAACGATAAAAACATGGAGATTACCAAACATACTTAATTATTTCTAGCATCTTTTTCTTTATAAAGCAAGTGAGTAGATTTTTGGGTCTACCAATAGCCTCTAGGAAGTGCCAAAAAAGGTCTATGTGTAAAAAAATACCTTGCCCACTTTCTTCGAAATTTTAAGAGAAGGAAACAACAAAAAGTCATCAGAGATCAAGCACTTGTTTCAGACAGGAGCATAGGTGGCTGAAAACAAGGAACAGTTGGAGTTTGGCGGGCTGATTAACATGAGTAACAATGTAATATTTTAAAATAAACACAAGGCTGGGTGCGGTGGCTCACACCTGTAATCCTAGCACTCTGGGAGTCTGAGGCGGAAGGATTGCTTGAGCTCAGGGAATTCAAGACCAGCCTGGGCAAGAGTGAGACCCCCCCTCCCCCGCCAGCTGTCTTTACTAAAAGTAGAAAAAATTAGCAGGCACGGTGGTGCACACCTGTAGTCCCAGCTACTGGGGAAGCTGAGGCAGGAGGATCCCTTGAGCCAGGAGTTTGAGGTTGCAGTGAGCTATGATGACGCCATGGCACTCTAGCTGGGGTGACAGAGCGAGACTCTGTCTCAAAAAATATATAAATAAATAAATAAATAAATAAAATAAACACAGCAGAAGTAACATAATCATCATCATTATGTAATATAGCTCTTTCAGATGTGAGGAACTTTCAATGTTTGTTTAAAAAGCACCAAACATTAACAGGTTCTCAAGGAGAATATTCAGTTGACATAAGGCATCTCTGCTGTCTGGGCATATTACACAGAGGTAAATAACTTTTTACTATCTTTGGTGAAAAGCAGGGTCAAAACTCCAAGACCAGTTTTGAACCAGGGATCTTCTCCTCTTCATCACACATAATTTATTTTGCTTATTCATTTAAATATTTATATGTAAAATATTTATATGTATATATTTAAACATACAATTAAGTATAAAGTTAGATGACAATATTAACTAAAACTTTCAATCTTAGCTTTAAAATATAATTAACTTTACATTACAAGACAAAGCATATATCATAATGAATTACCTCTTTCTCAGTGCTTTAAAAAAAAAAGGTAAAAACTATGCTTGGTGACATAGTAATTTTCTTTCTAACTGTGAATTTTAATTTTCTTAAAAACATTCCAGGTAACCCAAGGGTTCTCATTAACTAATGGAATAGTCTATCTTATTAGTCTCAAGTCTTAAAGTTGTTTGAGGATTTTGAAAATTATGCTTAAGTTGCAATTGCAAAATAGCACAATCATTGCTGATATTAAAAGTTTGCCAGAAGGATGAAAATTAGAAATTTTCCATGGACATTGAAAGTGAGATAATAAAACCCATATGATTTGCAGCATTGTCTGAAATTCACAAGAACTGATCCATTTCTTTTTCTTTTTTATGAACACTCTAGTTAGGTTATAATTCAATTTAGTTGAACACACATATTTACACTCTCATAGCCCTAAATATTTTGTAGAAACAATAATAATTGGCCTAACCCAGAGGTGGGGAACCTGCAGCCTTAAGGCCACATGTGGCCTTCTAGGTCCTTAAGTGCGGCCTTTTGACTGAATCCAAATTTTACAGAACAAATCCTTTTATTTTTATTAATACATTTTTGTTCATCTTTTATATTTTTATTTTATTTTTAACATGAACGTATTTAAAATACCAGAGAATAAAATAAGTTTCAACAAAATAATCCTCCCAGATTGACCGGCACAATTAGAATATTAGTCAGCCTAAAGGACTATACTGATGCTGCTACACTCATGATTTAGTTCTAACTTCTCCCGCCTGACTGGCGCCACTCCCACATGAGGCTGGTTGGCGAGAGTTTATCAGGGTCAAGTATGCCAGTCTGTTATCAGCTTTTGATAACGGTGCACTGTGTTTCTGTTTGAATTTGAAGTGGAATTTGTGAATAGTTGCACAGCTCGACAGTATTTTTTAATTCTGTCTGCTTAACAGCCCATCATGTCAAAGAAGACCAAGAGAACGCTGAAGGAAGAAAGCAGATTTCTTAATGAGGATTGGGAATTGCAATATTATCTTGTTTCTGCTAAAGATAAGACGATTTGCTTGCTTTGTGATACTGCAATATCAACATTAAAGAAATTCAATGCTCATCAGCATTATAACACTCATAAGGACCACAAATATTTTAAATTAGAGAGAGAGGCGTGTGAGGTTGTATCACAGAAATTAAAAGATGAAAAGCAAAAGCAAAGACAATTCTTTCAAGCAGCGATTAGACCTGGAAATAATGCCACTGAAGCAACTTACAAAGTAGCTTATATACTGAGGAAAAAAGAAAGCCTTTAGAATTCCTTAAACAAAGAAATATTTGACAGGAGCCTGCAAGCCCAGATCTCTACTTCACCTTTTGAGGCTTCCACACACTTTCCAGCACAAGCAGTGGGACCCAGCCCCGACCCAGACTTCCAGCCTTTAAGCTGGAACACAGACATTCAACCTCCAACATCATCTACAAGGACTTTTTTCTGCACAGCACCTCTGGGACCCAGACAAGGTCTTTCAAACTCTGAAAGACAATAACTAGGTCCTACCAGTTTCCAGCAGACAGACAGACATGACTTACAGAACCATATTTTCTGTTTCCAATTTTTGAAAGACAAAGACATTTTAGCCACAACAGATAGGTATGATCATCAAACTTTGATGCCTAAGAGTTCTGAAAATGAGCCAATCTTGGCAAAAATTCACTGGTTGGTTGAACAACCCTGAAATAGGAAGGCCAGGGAGGCACAAAGGATCTCAAAGTTTTGTTTACTGTGAGGTCCATGAGCTAGGGGCTGCTCTCTATTTTAGTGAGTCCTTGTGAGGCAGTAGGACCTTCAAAAATTGTGAAATTGTTAAAACAATAGTAACAATCAATTGTTACTCAAATAAAATTGTATTCCTTCAGACAGTCAGCTGACCTTCAGCTGGGCCCATTAGGAAATGGTCTCATATGATATTAACAGATCACACAAATAGCTCTCTGACTTATATCCAAATTTTATATAATTTTCCCTGAGTGTAACTTTCTTTCTGGAAAGCAGAAGTAACAACCAAAAGTAAGATTTTCTGGTTTCTAAGAAATGAGAAAATATTACCAGATAATTTAAAAACAGTCAGATGTTAAAAGTGGCCATAGGCTTTGAGTTCAAATTCCACTTCTAAAAGCTTATTCTATGTACTTTTTGGGCTCAGAAAATTATACACCAAAGTGTGGCATATTGGTATGCTGGATACTTTGAACTGAAGAACACTAGAAGGGCTTCAGAAGCAAAGTCACTTCTTTCTGACTGTGAAAGTTGCAGATACTAGGATAAAATTACTTTTGTCAGACCCAGACAAAATAGGGCCAGGAAGTCACAAAGGAGAGGAGGCTCATGCTTACAAGTCTGAGATAAGAACTGTCTCCAGGAACTTTCTAAAAACCCAACAAGAAATCCCTCCACGTCCTTCATGCATCACCTGCCTTGCACAGCTTGCATGTTCTGCATGTATTTGTATATTTCTATGGCAAGGTTCATCACTAGACATTCTTTAGGACTGCAGTAACTAAGATAAGATGCTCTCAAAAGGACACTTGCCCAGTAATGGCATCTCCACCAATGAATCGATGAACCTATGACAGCCCCGGCTTTGAGCCTCAAGGACCAAGGAACTCTGTTTCTAAGCAGCTTACTTGAACCTCTCCCTTTTGGCCAATAAAAGCTTCCCTTTACCCTACCCTCACCAGATACTCTTGTGGCTGGCCACTCTGTGCATCCCAGGTTATAATCCTCATTTCTCATTCCCAAATAAACTCAACATATTTGGAGATATTTTTCTCTAATGTCTTTTGTTTTTAGGTTGACATGACCTTCTCCTGCTTCCCTTGCTCCCCCAAGGCAGGCCATAGAAACTAGATTCCCTCTTCCCCAAGGTGGGTCATAGAAACCAGAACCCCTCTTCCCAAAGCCAGTCAAAAACTTAGAAATATTACTCTAACCTTCCCCCCACCTTTCCATGTAGGAGCTGGCCATAAAGAAATTCTCTTAACTACATTGTCTGAGGGTAGATCACAGACCTTCATTCCAGAAAAGGTTCTGCCCTATGCCTGGGAAGAAGGAATGCCACACAGAGAGGCCAAAAAGAATCCAAACAG
This sequence comes from Daubentonia madagascariensis, assembly GCA_023783475.1. NCBI lineage: Eukaryota > Metazoa > Chordata > Mammalia > Primates > Daubentoniidae > Daubentonia > Daubentonia madagascariensis. The sequence goes on from JAKFHU010001035.1 coordinate 40,388,697, forward strand.
GCCTTGCTGGATCTCCCCACTCAGTCTATTACTATCAGATCATTCCCTTTTTGTCCAATCACATTTTTACACAGCTGTCCATTCTTCATCAAATCTACACTTAAAATTGACAGTTTTCTTTTGGGTCTTTGAGTCTTCATTTCTGAAGGTTCCCATGTCATGTAAAAGTTTGATTAAATAAATTTGTCATGCAATTTGTTATGCAACAAATATGTTATTTGTTATGTATCAAATCTTCCCACCCCTACAGTTTGGAGGTATTTGGAGATGTATGGGCCCAGAATTTATGCCAAAGATGTTTACCTCAGTGCCCTTGATCACCATGAAGAACTAAAACAATCTAGAGGATTCACTAGTGATGTGTAGTAGGAATCAAGTAGGCCTTGACTTTATCTTGACTCCAATCCTTACCTGCTGTGTGCCCTGAACTCTTAGCCTTTATTTCCTGGTCTGTAAAATTAGGACTGACAACACGCAAGGCTGGATTGCACAGTGGACATGTTTAGGCACCAGAGAAAAGGCTTTTGAAAGAATTTGATGTTTGATAGGAAAAAATAAATAAATAAAACAACACCAAAATGGTCATAATAGAAAACTTACACCTTCTTATATTTATTTTATATGTTTTGTTTTTTATTTTGTAAATAGCAAAGTGGTACCGTGACCTTGTCGGGGAGGAAAAACTTTTTCTCTACCCTCTTAGGTTTAGTATTTGGGGGCCGCTGAATTAAACTGACAACAACAGATTAGCAAGAGAAAAGATGGATTTTAATCACATACAGGAGTTTACAAAGAAATGCAACTCAAAGGGGAGATAGAATTTGGGGCTTATATATCATTTTAACAGGTGAAGGGGAGGGAGAGAAGAGTACTTACTGGGAAAACAAATGACTTCCTAGAGGGGGCGAGGAGAAAGAGCACCTACGGAAAAACAAATAACTTTTAGGAAAGATAAATGGGCCCTTAGGAGAACAGATGGGAGATACAACAGCTTTGTGATAATGTCTGTTTGGGTGTGCTGCCAACTTCTCTCTCAAAGCAGAGTTGCTCCCAGGGAGGGGATTTATGACAATTCCGTTCTTTTGAGTTCTTTTGGGAGCCTCTGCTTTTAGGTAGATAAGAGACTTCAGGAACTCAAATGCCTTCAACTCAAAATGATTTTTATGCCACAACAGCTTATTCTGGACCCTTTCAATCTTCTCGAATCTCAGGGCTTCCCAAGTTCTTAATAATGGTGAGTGCTCTTTGTCTGTGTTACGGGGATAGGCTACTTGAAAATTTGGCAATGAGGGAACTAAGATTGCTCCAGTTGTTGAACTGTAAAGCCTATGACTAATGGATCAAAGAACAAATATGCAAAGTTACTAAAAGAGACTCAGCTGGCCAGCAGAAATGGACTGCAACCTGATTAGAAGTATTAACATATCTAAAGAAAGCATGTATCATTTGGGAGGAGAGCTGAGTTTTCCTATCCCAAGTAATTACTGTGCTTCCCTATTGCTTGCCTTTAAAGCAGAGTTCCCACAAATGCTTATGAGTTTAAATTGGAATGGAAATGAACAATATCTCCATTTATTGAACACCGATGTCAGACATTGTGCTAAAGGTCTACATTATCTTATTTGAGTCTCACAATAGACAAAGTCAGTATTATTAACCCATTTGACAAATGTTTAGAGGGACAAATGTGTTGCCCAAGTGATAACCCAAGCTATCTAGTGGCAAAGCTAAAACCAGTCCTCAGAATCCAAGCTCCTGTCCTCTACCTTGCCATATTCCATTCCATTCCAGGTATCCTCTACCCACATCTTGAGTGGTTTGCCCAGATTCCCCCTGCTGAGATTTTTGCTCATTGTAACAATAAACCAGAGAAATGTGAAATAAACTCCCATTCACCTGTCTCCCTTTTGGGTGACTCACAAGAACATAAATCTTGCAGGGTCTTTAGCATCCAAGATGCCTAAAACCTAGGTGGTGTCAAACACAAGAATCACTGTGGTAGAAAAGCTATGAAGCCCCCATCTGAGCCCTGTTTCTGTAAGTGACTACCTGGGTGATACAGGGGAAATCACTAAACCTCTGGACCTAATTTTCTCATTTTATAATGAGAATAATGTAGGGATAAGGCAGAAAAGGAAGGTCGAGAGAGCCTAAGTGCAGCCATTTTGACCAACACCAGTCCCTAACCACCCTAAACAAGGAAGTCGCCAGCAAGTCACTGCCCAGGACCACCGATGGATTAATTACTAACCCAGATGCCTGACAAACTGTTTGTGTTTACCTTTCCGTGACAGCAGTTTACCATTAACCTTTATGGCCTGACCTCAAGACAATGCTGGTCACCTATGGGGTTTTTGAACATTTAAAAACATTACCATTGCCCCATAAGTGTCCCCTCCTGCTCAGGAAATGACCCTTACTCTGCCTGTGGAGTAGGATCTGTTGTCTCTCTCAATAAACTTTCTTCTGTCACTAGTTGGCTTGCTCTCGAATTCATTCCTACACGAAAGAAAGAACCCACTTGGCGAGTTCAGGGGGCTTTCCCCCCTTCATTGGGGCAGCCCCTGCATCAAGAGCAGTAGACTAGACCACTTCCTAGCACTATCATTCTGGGACTTTGTAGTCCAATAAAAAGGGCAAAAGTCTCCATAGGGGTAGAGTTTGCAAGGAGAGGGCTGAACCCTCATTAAAGATTTTCCAGTTTCAGTGATGGAGCTATTTTTAGATTTGATCAGGTTCTCTCATTCATGTTGCATGTTGCTGGATGGTTTTCTGGGTCAACCTTTCTCAAGTAAACTGTCATCTAATCCCTGACCAGTTGCCCCGATAGAGTAACTGTTACTGCAAGTTCGGCACTTGTCCCTGAGCTTATATCAGAAGAACACGGACAAGTAGGTTGAGCAGAAGGAAAGAGAAGTTATTAATTTGCCGGCAAATGAGGAGAATGGCATACTCTTGTCTTAAAGTACCATTGTCCCATCTATAAGCAGAAATACAGAGCTTTTAAAAGGAGTTTTCAGCTTCAGGCTATTGCTGTTTAACTATAGCATCTCCTGTGAAGACAATCTTGTGACCTCTGCCCGGACAATTCCAGTTGAGCCATCTCCTGTGGTACAAAGAACAAAGAACACTCCCCTTCCCCTCTGATTACTGGCCTTGGGCAGGGACGCAGGTTTTAATTCCCAAAAAGAGTGTGTGTGGGGGGGGTTAAAGAGACAACTCATAAAACATTTTACCCTTTTTCAGGCCATTCCCTCTGTTAATATTCCCCACTGTCAATTTTATCTTTCCATATCTATGGGAGGAGGGGCTATGTGGTCATCGACCTACTTTCTGCTGTCTGGGGGCTATGTTTTAGATGGAAGGTTTGTAGTTATTTATGCCATTGCAAATCTTTGGCAGATTTACAAAAATAAAGAATGCAACAGATTACCAGGCGAAAAAGGGCATAAACAACAACTACAACTGTGAGGACTGACAAGGCAAAGTGGGGGAGGATACCTGATAAGAGAGATTTTACCCCGCTTGGGACCTGAGACACAGGTAGGACGGTGGGTCCTTACTGTTGCCTTGTATGTAATGTCTGATACAGGGCTGGGCAAGAAAGAAACCTGGGACCTCTGAGTATGGAGCTATTAGTCACACCCTATAGGTGACCTGAGAGACTGACATCTGCAAATTCAGAATGTAGGAAGGTAAATTATATACAAGAATATGACAGGGGGGAGGGAGGAAAAAAAAAAGAATATGACAAACCCAGCAGTCAGACAGATCAGCAGAGGAGGAAATCCTCACCAAGGAGTTGTCTCTCTATTCTATAGACAGAACAAATAACCAAAGAAAGTATAGCAAAAAAAAAAAATCAGCATTTTCATTTTTCCTTCTTCTTAAACAGATCCTGTAGATCACCCAAAGGCTGGCCCACCCATGGGGGCTTGGATCCTCTTCCCCATGGGACATCGCTTTACTCTGGTATGATGGACCCAAGGTTTTACTCCTGACAATTCCAATGAGGTGTGAGTTGTTAGAAGCACTTCATAGGGTCCCTTCCACCTCTCTGCCAGTGGTTTTTCAGGTCCTTGTTCTTTCCAGGCTTTAGGCAACAGCTGGTCTCCCGGTTTAAAGGGGTGGAGTGGTGTCTCCAACTGGAGTGGGCCTGAAAGAGGCAAACTCATGCATAGTGGTTAGCCTCTGACCCACTCATTTGACATATTGCTTTACTCTGCTTTCTTTACTCATGGTTATATCACCTTACTACCTCCAGGTGCTAGGAAGGGTCACTCATAAACTATTTCATAGGGGCTTAACTTAAGCCTGCTTCAAGGGGCTACCCTTGTCCGGAGGAGGGCAAGCGGCAATACCCTATCCCACTTTAGATGGGTTTCATGCAGTTTCCATTCCAGATGTAGGGCTTTGCTTACTTACTGAGTTATCTCCAATACAAAGGAGGGTCCATTATCACCCTGTATGGAGGAAGGAAGCCCACATCTCGGAATGAGTTCCTTCAGAAGGATTATGGTAACTTCAGACACTCTCTCCACTCAGGTAGGATAAGCCTGAAAAGGTATCTACTAATACAAGTTTAGGCATCTGAGTGAAACCAACGTGCCAGTCATCGAAAGTGTGGGTTCCCACCTGTTGGGTTCCCTGTGCAGCCGGTCACTTTTCTGTCTTTGGATTGTTTTTGAGCAGATAAAGGGCAGCTCTGAGTTATTAATATTTATCAAACGGTGTCCTCTTAAATGAGGTCCCACCAAATCCATTAAGGTATATAACTGTTTACCTTTTTTCCCTCTGGATAACTGAAGAGCTCTGGTTAAAGCAATCAGCTCAGCTTTCTGGGCTGAAGTCCCAGGTAGCAGTGCCATTGTTTATAGTACCCGTCATTCTGTGACCACCGTGTATCCAGCTCTTCTTCATTGTCCCTAAAGCGGCTTCTGTCAATGAAAAGATCCCAATCTGGCTCTGGCATTGGCTGATCTGACAGATCCATCCTGCTAGAATAGACAGCCTCTAGCACCTCTGAGCAGTCATGCTGCAAAGGCTCATTCTCTTCAGCTGGTAACAGGGTGGCAGGATTGAGAGCAGACACAGTCTTTAATACACACAAGTAGCTGCTACTGCCTGGAGGCAAGGAGGCCATCCTCTCACAATATTGTCCAGTGCCTTTGACAAGTACGCCACTGGCCGTGGAATGTCTCCCAGCATCTCTACTAAGATTCCAAGGCCCATTCCTTGTTGTTTTTCATGAACATATAATTTAAATTCTTTCTTCAGGTCAGGCAACCCCAAAGAGGGGGCAGTCTCTGCTTTAGTTTTTTTGAAGGCATTTTGACAGTCTGTGATCTGTGGTCCAAATCAGTGGCTCCACGTATGTTCCTTTAAGGGCCTTGTACAAGGGCTTTGCTATGAGTCCAAAGTTTGGGATCCAGATGTGACAGAACCCTGCCATTCCTAGGAACTCACACAGTTGTTACAGATTCCCTTGCTAATTTGGAATCCCAGTTAAGTAGCCCACTGTTTGCAAATCTGACCAATTGCAGGTTCCACAAGTCCCCCACTAAACCCTCACCAAACAGGGCAGGAGCACAGTTGTAAGATAGTATGATAATTTAAGGTTTCATTCAACAGGTACTTCTCCTCATACTCCAGCACGTATGTTGAATTACAGTAACACCAATCTCTTTTAGACATTGGCTTATAGCTATAAGTTGGCCATTCAGCCAAGATTCTCCCCAACTGGCTTTCAGATGGAATAGAAACGGAGCCTCCCATGTTGGCAAACAACAACGAACACAACATGACAAGTAGACAATAGAGGGAATTCCCAACACAAATCATCTTAATGTCCAGGCCTTACCAAACAAATGAGAACCAGACAAATGAGAACCAAATTCTTAAACGAGAACCAACATCTCCCAATCCAAAATGGAATGAATTCCCCAGGTTCCCTAGTTGAAACAAAACTCACAAACAACAAACACAGACAATCCAGGGAATTGCCAACACAAACAATCTCAAATGCCAAGGCCTTTACCAAACAAATGGCCAAGGCATCATGACACTTCCCAAATCCATTTCCTTTTCCTCAATTTAGTTCAGGTTGTGGGGAGCTGTGTCTACTTTGTGGGGGAGAGACAGGAGTTTCCCAGAGCTAAACAGGCTCCAGCAGCTGCTGGGGTGGTCCCTTATTCTCCCAAAAAGATGTTGCTCCTACCAGTGAAGACCCACAGCTTGACCCGGGGTTGCCCCCCACCTCTTCCAGCCACAGCAGCAGTCTCGGGGTGCTGTTCCACCTGGGCACTGATGGGCCCACCCAGGGATGCCAAATTCTGTTACCGAAAGTTCAGCACTTGTCCTCAAGGCCACATGAGAAAAACAAGGACAAATGGTTTGAGGAGAAGGAAAGAGAAGTTTATTAATTTGCCAGCAAATGAGGAGGATAGCAGTACCATTGTCCTATCTATAAGCAGAAATGCAGAGCTTTTAGAAGGAGTTTTCAGCTTCAGGCTATTTCTGTTTAACTATAGAATCTCCAGTGAAGACTATCTTGTGACCTCTGCCCAGATAATTCTGGTTGAGCCATCTCCTGTGGTACAAAGAACAAAGAGCACTCCCCTTCCCCTCTGATTACTAGCCTTGGCAGGGATGCAGGTTTTAATTCCCAAAAAGAGTGTTTGTTGGTGGGGGGGGGCGGGTTTTAAAGAGACAACTCATAAAACATTTTACCCTTTTTCAGGCTGTTCCCTCTGTTACATAATGACTTTTCCCACACTAGCATTGGCTATTTTGAGATTGCTTTGCCCTAGCTATATGATTAACCTTCAAAGAATTGTGATGCAGGGTGTCCATGTGTCTTTGGTTTGAAAGGAGGCAATAACTCTAGTCTATCACATGTGGAGTTTCTCCTCGGTCTTCCGTTCATGCCTTCACTTAGTAGTTTTTTCTCAACTGCCTACTTTGTGCTAGTGTGAACTAAAATAAAATCTTAAGCCCCCCAGCTGACCGAATGGACCTCCTTTTAGCCAAGGGGACCCAAGAAAAACCCTAAAGCTGAGTTGCCAGCCATGAGAAAGGAGGTCAGATGCGTCTAGTCATGCCCCCTCTCTTTTGGAGATATTCTTAGTAACAATAAGATACTAAATAAATCATTAGCAGGCCTAAGGCTATGCAAGGCAAAGTTTAACCACAACTGCAGGCCATCAATTTACTTAACAGATCACTTGAGTTTTAGTAAATGTCTGTGACTTGTCTCCAATTAACAAACACCCTTATCTTAAGTTAAAACATTCCAAACCTTTAAGACAAAGCTTCATTTATTTAACCAATTACAAATCAAACAATCTTTAAACCCACCTATAACCTGTAAGGTCCCACCCCCACTTTGAGATGTCCCACCTTTTCAGCCCAAAATGATATACACCCTCCATGTATTGACTTAGTATCTTACATGTAATTCCTGTCCCCATGAATGTATAAAACCAAACTGTAACTGGCTCCATGAACCCCTATATGTTTTTTATAATCCTCTCCCCTAACTAACTACGTGACCCCTTGAGTTGTTTCCCAGAAATGATGGACCTGAACTCCTGGCCTCAAGTGATCCTCCCTCGATCCTCCCGCCTGGCCTCCCAAAGTGCTAGGATTATAGACTTGAGCCACCACACCCAGCCTGAAATGAAGAATTTTCTATAAGACAAAGGAGTTGAGATTCTGAAGGTTCCAGGGCAGACTTCCTGACACCCAGAGCCACCATCCCCTACGACCTGCCCCCAATGCATGTAGCCCCCTTGTGAGATAAACCACAACCTGCCCCAAGGTATGTGGCCCCTCCTTTAAAAGCCCATGATAGGCTGGGCATGGTGGCTCATGCCTGTAATCCTAACACTCTGGGAAGCTGAGGCAGGAGGATTGCTTGAGCTCAGGAGTTCAAGACCAGCCTGAGCAAGAGTGAGACCCCATCTCTAGTAAAAAAAATAGAAAAATTAGCCAGGCGAGGTGCCGCATGCCTATAGTCCCAGCTACTTGGGAGGCTGAGAAGAAGGATCACTTGAGCCAGGAGTTTGAGGTTGCAGTGAGCTATGGTGATGCCACGACACTCTAGCCCAGGCAAAAGAGTAAGACTCTGTCTCAAAACAAGAAAAAACAAAACAAAACAAAAAACCCAAAAAAACAAACAAAACAAACCATGATATCCCTTAGCTGGAGAGATGGATTTGAGGCAGCTTCTCCTATTCTCCCAGCAAGATGACCTTCCTTGGCAATCCTTGCTGTCTCAATGATTGGATTTTTGTGAGACCAGCAAATGGACCTAGACCAAAACCCCCTTGTGGTTTTGACAACAAAACTGTAACCCAGCTACCACAGGCATATTTACTCAGGACCTCTTGAGGCCATGAGTTCCTGGCTGGTCACACATTTGGCTCTGAACAAACCTCTTTAAATTACTTTACAGAGTTTGGATTTTTTTTCCATTAACACTACTCAGAATACAAAAATAGGCAGGATCCATACCACTGAGAAGCTTACAGTCTATTGGGGGAGAAGATATTAATCAAATAATCACACAAATTTTTATTGCTACTGTAACAAGTGCTATAAAGGAAAAGTATAGGATGCCCCAAGAGCCTCTAATTGGGAGGTCAGAGAAGGCTTCCTTGGGAAAGTGCTGTTTGAACTGAGTTCTGAAGGATAAGTAGTTAACTAGGTATTGAAGGGAGGGAAAAGCATGCCTGGCAAAGGAAAAAAGAGTATGACCAGAAATCTTCAGCAGGAAGAATCATGAAACTAAAAGGAAGCCGGAGTAGTACAGCACGGAGATCAAGGGGGTGTCAAGGAGGAAAACCTTTTCTTCTATCCTCTTACATTATGTACCCAGGGGTCTGCAAATTAAACTGACAAAAGACAGATTAACAAGAGGAAAAAACTATTTGTATGCATACTGGAGCTTACAAAGGAAGTAGCTCAATAAATGGTTAAAGTTAGAAGCTTATATACCTAACTTAGTAGGGAAAAGGGAAGGGGGCTAAAATGCCTCTATCAGAAAACCAAATGGGTCTACTTAGGAAAGACAAATGGCTTTCTAGAAGAACAAAGGGGAGATGAGAAAGTTTGTGAAATGCTTACTCATGCAGGTATGAGTGGTCTTTCAATTTTCTTCAATGGCAGTAAAACTTCCCCCGTAGAAGGGATTTATGTAGGTTTATTCTTGATCTCCTTCCTGGGAGCGAAAGCTACTCTGAGGAAGGAATTTATGACAGCTTCATTTCCTAGAAGTTTCTCCTATTAGTCAGATAAGGAAAGCTCCAAAAAGGCTTCTTTCTACATCTGTTGAATCCCAAATGTCTTCAGTTTAAAATAATCTTCATATTAACCTGTGGTCCTAAGTGGGTCCCCACAATGGGCTGATGCACAGTGATGCCAGATCGATAGCAGGGGCTAGATGACATAAAACACAGCTATGTTAGTTTCATCCTTTTCCTAAGAACAATGGAAAGAATTAAAGGGTTTTAAGCAGGCGTGCTGCAGGATTAGATTTGTGTTTGTTGAGCTTGGGGTGCATTTGAGAACTCTAAGAGTTGATGATAGATCGGCAGCTGGATGTCCCAGTCTAGAACTCAGAGGAGAGCTCTGAAGATCCTTGTATGAGTCATCTACGCATCGCGGGTAATCACAGACCAGTGTGTGACTGAGACTGCCTAAGGGGAAAACGTATAGGAACATAATGTTTCCACCCACCTGCAAATTAAAACAAAAAGAGAGAAAGAAAAAGAGAAAGTCGTAGGGAAGGAAGGCTAACTTGTAGGTAACCAACCCACTTCTATGTTCGCAGAGAGGACCTCTGTGAAATTGTAACTGTTATTTATATTACCTCATTGCAATTCCAACCCTGGAGTTGTCTTCTCATCTGACAACTTAAAAATCCCTACCTTGGCTACTTTAAAGAAACTCACACGGACGTGAAAATTCTTTGAAAATTTAAAGTACTGTAATAGTATTTTTGTTGCTATTACCACTAATGTTATAGTATCATTGTTGACTGAGGAGGGAAGGAAAGTGAAGCAGAGAAAAATAGCATTTATTATAAGCTTACTCATGCAGCAGATTCCCTGCCAGCCAATTTGCATTGTTAATCCTCACTATAATGAGAACAAGGTAAGTGCTATATCCCCATTTTACAGATGAGAAACTAAAGCGAGGCTCAGCAAGGTGAAGAAACTGCCTGAAGTCTCATAGCTAGGACATAATAGAACTGAGATTCATACTCACATCTGACTCTGTGGCCTATGCTTTTTCTTTAAATTCTTTTTTCTCCCCTACTGTGCAACCCCACTCCACCACACACATAAGAAAAAAGATTCATCAGCTCAAACAGTGCAATACAATATCAAAGGGAATATCAAATATCCTAAATCATAAAGATCTGGCCTGGGCCACTTTTTCAGACCCCTCCAGATTGATAAAGCTGTTGTTCTGACACTGGGAAAATTACGCAGCATGTCAGCTTGGGTCCTTGCTGCTCTGCTTCTGGGCATGCAGTTTGGCAAACAGTGTTACATTATTTATTTTCTCATAGATGTCATTACAGATTTTTTACAGGCAGGATTGGTGGTTGCTTAGTTTAAAGAGGTAGAAATTCATAAAATTCCCACCTCTGGACCATGCAGATCAAACCCTACTACATCAAAGCTATTCCCAAACCTCAGCCCAACAAGTCTTCTACCTTTCACCCACTTTTCATATAATATAGGAACAATTCTCAATACAACAGTGAAGAAAAACTTTGGACAATATAAGTGTGTAGTTACTCAATAAGTATATACTGAGAGCCTTGAACGCAGCACAGGATACAAATACCTCAAGGCCCAGTTCCTGCCCTCAGGGCGCTTACAATCCAGACACTACATACTAGCTATCTACCAGGCATGGCAGGGGAGGAAGATCAGAGAGGTTACAGTGACTAGAGTGGTTGAAGATAAAGTCACAGGAGATGAGACACTTGAGCTTTGAAGAAAAGGCAGGGCTCAGATGATGCATAAGAGAACATTCCTGGCAGAAGGAACCACATGAACAAAGGCACAAAGGTGAGAACTAAGAAAGGCAGGCTTAGAAATACAGCAGGACCTGCCTGAGAGGAGCAGAGACACATGTTGGGAGCAAAGGTTGGATAAGCGGATTAAGGGCACTTAAAAGAGGGCATTGCTGAGTCAGCTTAGTCCAGGGTTTCTCAACCTTGACGCTATTCACATTTTAGACCAGATCATTCTTTTTGAGTGTGGGGTGAAGAGGACAGGGGAATCTCCTTTGCATTGTAGGACAGTTAACAGCATTCCCGGTTTCTACCCTCGCCCCTGGTTATATGTCCCACCTCCCAAGTTGTGACACAAAAATGTCTTCAGACATTGTCAAATGTCCCCTGGAAAAATCACACAACAGGTTGAGAACCATTGGGTCAAGACATTGTGATAGTGTGTGTGATCTCTGTGTGATTTTTCTCTGGTTCGACGAGTCTTTTGAGAGCTGGCTTCCTTCTTCCACACTCCACCAGGGTTCCTGTGCAGGCCCTATGACGGCAACCTGTAGCCCTAAAGAAACCATCCTCTCGCCGGATTCCAGGGCCCAGTTGTGGTGGGTGTTGTCCTTGTTCACCAGCCCCTACTTCAGCATGCCTGGATAATGCCACTAGGGGAGAAAGAACAGGTGAAACACAGCAAGCCAAGAGCTAACAAGGGTGGCCTGGCCTCTGAGTGGAGACAAAACACCTAAAACAAAGATATAAGCAAAAACATGTGGAAAGCTTTGAAGCAATTTTAATATTAACATCAAGAATGATGGGAAAATGTTCCAGTTCCTCCTGAACATTGAGCCCATTAGCAATAAAACAATACATTGTGATTGTCCCAGAGTTGGGCAGTGAAATGCTGTCCAATTAGAACTGGCATCAAGCCAACTAGAGCCCTTGATTAACACTAGCTGGGATGTTTAGAGGATGACGTATTGTTTTCTTGCCCTCTGTGCCAGGCAAGTTGTTGATATAAGAGCTCTGTGAAAATGTTTACCATTATTCTGGCTTTTCCTAATTAGAGATTTTGGAACCACAGACTTTACTCATGGACTTTGACAGGGGAATGGAATGTCAAGGACAGTGTTGGAATGGGAGCTTCTGTGCAGCTGAGTGGCCTCAAGGAGCCAAGGCTTCCATCTCCCTGCAGGCCTTCCTGCAACCTGTTCCCTTCCAGTTTTATCTAGAGGATAAAACTGTTCTGTATGACTCTCAAATCCCCTTAACTTCCACACTACATCAATATTCAGCAGTCAGGCCTGCATACATGGACTGCTGATGGAGCTTCTCCAGCCTTCACAAAAAGAACATCTCTCCATTAAGATTCGCTTTACATTAAGCCTGGGGGTTGGCAGCATCTTGTCTGACTCCCTCCCTGACCAGCTTCCTTCTAGTAGCAGCTGTGAACTCGTTACTGCTTCCCTCTTGCTCCAAAGAGTGCTGCCAGCAGTGCTGCGATTTTCTTTTTAAAAAAAAGGCCAGGTGCAGTGGCTCACACCTGTAATTCCAGCACTCTGGGAGGCCAAGGCAGGAGAATCACTTGAGCCCAGGAATTCGAGACCAGCCTGAGCAACAACGAGACCCTGTCTCTACCAAAAAAAAAATAGAAAAAATTAGCCGGGCGTGGTGGTGCGCACCTATAGTCCCAGCTACTCAGGAGGCTGAGGCAGGAGAATAGCTTGAGCCCGGTAGTTGGAGGTTGCAGGGAGCTGCGATCGTGCCACTGCACCACAGCCTGGGTGACAGAGCAAGACCCTGTCTCAAAAAAAAAAAAAAGGAAAAAGCAAAATTAATTTTAGTAACATTTTATTTAGCTCAAGATATCCCAACTATTATTGTGTCAGCATATAATCAATATTAAAAATATTATTAATGAGATTTTGTACTTTCAGCTCTCAACTTGGAGCAGCCACAGCCCAATTGCCCATTAGCCACCAGGGGCTGGTGGCTGCCATATTGGACAGCACAGTTCCAGACCAACTTTACCTCCATTCAGGGACCTGTGGCAGCCTCCCCTACCTCAGCCCCATCCTCGGGTCATTTCCCAGATGATCCTAAACACCACAAGGGTGGGAGAAATGAGAAAAGGGCTGTTTTGCACACTGGACGTACCCTGCCCTCCAGCATACCAGCCGGCAAGGGACACAAGCGGATTCTACCCCTTCTCAAAACCCAGTGGCTTCTGATTGCACCTGCAAGAAAGTTCAAACTCTGTAGTCTGCCGCCTGGCACTGATTCACCTAATGTCCAGCTTTATTTCTCACAACCCCCCTGTAGGGACCTTAGCCAAAGCCACCTGGCAGGCCACAGACATGCCTTGCATTTTCCTACCTCCGTATCCTAGTATATGCTACTTATTCCCGGCTAGAAGGTCCTCACCTACTAAATCCTACCCAATTGTGAAGGCCCAGTTCTTCATCTCTTCCCTGAAGCCTTTTTTAGTGACTCCTGCTTGAAGGGTCTTTGTCCCCCTCTGACATCTACAGCACACTTATCAGCAATAACCAGGGCAATTGGTGTCGTATTTCAGGACGTGCCTTATTTACTTTCCCCTTTAGGTTGTGAACATCTGAAGGGCAGGGGTAAGAGTCTTATATAGTAATAATAATAATAGCAACAATAATAATAATAAATGATGGTTAACGTCTGTTGAACACTTACTATGTTGCAGGAACTGTGCTAAGCACTTTATATTTAATCCTTACAACCACCCTGGAAATTATTCCCATTTTATAGGTGAGAAAACCATGGCAAAGAGATGTAACTGACCCAGTCCCACAGCTAAGTGGTATAGGTGGGCTTCAAACCCAGGCAGTTTGAACACAGAGCCTGCACTGCCCACCTGACCCATGCACCTACCACCTCACTTTCTGTGGTGGTTCATTCTCTAACATTGTTCTGTAAACTTGGTAAACAGTAAATACACATTTAATTGTATGTGAACTATTTAGGGTTTTTCACAGAGCACTAGACAGAGTGTTAGGCACATACTAGTGATTTAACAGTTTAAAAGTGAGGGTCCGGACCACTAGGACTGGGCACAGCCACAGCACGGCTGTTCCTCTGTCTCCCGGCCCCTGCTCGGCACCTGCAGCATGGGGCTGGGCACAGAGCAGGCACACCCTCCGATGCTGCTCGGCGGCTGGGCGGCAGTCTGCTTCTCAGCCTTGGTGTGCAGCTTGTGCACAGAAGACATAATCTAGATAGTAAGTGCAAAGAACGTCCCCACAGGACACAGGTGAAGTCCCTCCCCTCACTTCTATCAACCTTATCTGCTTACTTGGGGCTCCCATCCCTAACTCGGCAATTCAATCCTCCCTCGTGGAATCCAAAAGTCACATACCCATTCCCCAGGGAGCTGAGGTCATAAGCAAGCACAAAGTTTAGGATTACTCTCTGATAAGAGTCTTGTTTGAACAAGATGGCATAGAAAAGCCCGTCTGATCCCACACCCTTCTCCCCTGGCTCCCCCCTCCTTTCTTCCTCTCTTGCTTGGAAGATCGCAAGATTGTGCAATCCGCCCCAGAGACTGGGCTGACAGACCTAATGCAAACTGCTCTCAAACCCACAGACCTGTTTCCCAGCCCTCTTTTTTAGCCTCCCCTCCCTGCAGCAGGCCTCGCCCTCACCCCCACCTCCCTACGGGGGCGGGGGGGTGATGCTTGGGGCTCCCCTGGGGACTTCCCACGGGCACTTGCTCGGTTACATTTTGAAACTAGGGCAAAGTTCAATGCTATGGTTGGCTTCGGTGCCCTATGAGATGCCCAGCCCTGGTGAGAAAAATGCAGACAATAGCAACCTGGGAAAATTTCCCTCCTAAAATAGCGCAGCCCCACAGCATTTTGGCAACAGGTTTCTCTGTGGTGAACCTCTGGCTCTGGGATGATGGGAACACCCAGCATGTAAATAGCAATAAGAAAAGGCCGCTTGTGCCACTATTAGGTTTTGTGGTAGCGGGTCCCCCCCCCACCCAAAGTTGTATTTTTTTGTTTTGTTTAAAGTTCAGATCACAGTGTAAACACCAAGGGTTGAGACCCCGTTCTGCTCCTGAGCTGTGAACGCAGGACGAGGGGTGGTGGTGTCCTGCCCTTCCTATGGGTGCCCCAGCCCCTCTATCTCAGCACTGTCCTCCCAGGCCCTCCCCTCTGAAGATCAGTTCCTTCAGCTGCAAAGCGGGGTGACACCGCTAGTTGGGAGGGTTGAACGAGGTAGCAAAGCCTGTGCCTGGCACAATGCCCACCTGCAGCCAGCTGCAGTGTTCCAGGCCATGATTAGGACAGGGTTGTTGCAGGCGGTACAGGTGCACACAGTGGTGAGGGAGCAGGCAATGGGGACCCTTCTGGCAGTCCCAGCCACATGGATACGTGGCAGGACCTTGGAGTTTCAGGTTGAAGTGGTCAGCCCTCCCCATGCCTCCTTGTTTGCAAGATTCCAGGCCAGTGCCTGGCAGCCCTTAGGCACAGAACTTCTTGTACATTCCACAGCCCTGAAAGGACTTTTGTCCCCACAGGAAGAACAAACAACAACGGCAATTGTGTGTCTCCTCACAGGCCCGCACAGCAGGCTTGGAAAGGGAAACTTCTTTCCCCAAGAGTCCAGCTTTGGCGCAGCGGCTGCAGCCGCAGATGTGGTCAAACAGCCGCACAACTCAGGAGGAGTGTGCTGTCTGAGCTCCCGTGCGTGTGGCTGGGTGTTCATCACACACACGGCTCACACACTCACATGCTCACACAAACCCCAACAAATCGCTCCTGCCCAGACTAGCCAGGCAGTGAGTCCAGGGGCTGCAGCTGCAGGGGCCTCGGGAAGGCAACCCACCCACGCCCATCAGGAGGTTAGGCTTCACGATTCCTCTTTTCCAGGGGCCACAAAGGGCCAGAGGGTCCTACGACTGCCACATTCTCACCGTGCTTGTTCTTTTCAGGCCTCACAGCCTGCACCGTGAATGTTAGGCAGCATCAGAGAAAGATCTGTTTTCGAGAAGTCTATCCCGAAGTCTCTTCAAACAGAGAGTCACTGACAGCATATTGACAGGGTTGAAACTCCAGACCAGCCAGAGGAGATGAATCACGCGGAAGAAATCATTCTGATCGGGGGAGGGCAGATCTCTCCTTTTGCCATTTTCTCCCTCCTTATTTTCCCTGTTCTCCTGTAATTGTCATAATAGGAGACTGAGGGTTTGGAGGGTTTTAAAATTTGTTAAAGGAAAAAGCTTTTCTTATCAAATGAAATTATTATGCATGATTTTATTGGACCCCATGAATGGAATAACCCAACCCATTTTCCCTGCAGACTTGGCTGCCGGAGCACTCAGCGCCAAGTTTAGTGATCAGTTATTATTATTTTATTATATAATTATTATAACAATTCATTCCAGGTACATCTGGTGCTCCTAACGGATGTCTGACCTAGTGTCTGTTTTTACATTTTGTGTCTTGTTGTATCCCGAGTTTAAGTATCGTAAGCAATCTTGGTGCTGTGCAAAAAACTTTCATCCACCCGAGGGAATTGGGAAATCTAAGTATTATTCCTGGTTCTGCTTGACTGACCAGTTCCACCTTGAGCAAGACATTCCCTCTACCTAGGCCTCCATTTCCTCATTTTGAAAGCTATCTGTGTCTCCCAAACTTTCCTGTTACAGAATCACCTGGAGTGCTCACTAAACGTGGAGTCCCATCCCCCTTCCCTGGATGGGGGGTGCTGATGGAGGGCTGGCATCTATATCTTTAAACCAAGCACCCCAGTGGATTCTTACCATCTGGCAAGTCTGGAAAACACTAACACCAGAGGGTTGCCAAGTTTATGTTCTCTATGCTACGATCTATAATTCATACAAATAATCTTTTAGAAAAAAGATGAAGTTTGGTAATGATTCGGAAATCACATGTCTTGTATATACTGAATATAGTTTATTATGATCCTCAGTTTTCATTGATAAACACACATGGAGGGAACACTTTGTATTTCCCTTTGCAGAATAAAAAACCCAACCCAGGTACTTGTTCCCCACGTGGCTTTCTATGGGATCTTTACTAGGGTCTGATCTCCCCACTCCTGCCCATAGAGGCTGTGCTTCTTTGGGAGCTCCACAAATGTCTCCCCAGACAGCTGCATGAGTCACCCCATCACACCTCCCTGGGGTGTTGACTCAAATGTCACCTTATCAGCGAGGCCTTCCAGGAGAGGCTAACATCCCTCTCCAACATTTCCTAGCCTCCTCCATACTTAGTGTTTCTCCCTAGGACTTGTCACTAACCTACTGAATATTTCACTTATTCACCTTGTTTGCCATCTGTCTCCCCAACTAGAACATAAGCTCCTCAGGGATTTTTGTCTGTTTTGTTCCCTGCTATAGCCTCAGTGCCTGAGCTGGACATAGTATGTGCTCAGTGAATATCTTTGGACACAATGAATGAAATGCCTACTGGATGAAGGAATGAATAAATGAATTTCCTGGAACGGTCCCGATGTTTGGCCCCATTGGAACAGCCCTATCGCCCCAGGCTGGGCTCCAGCCTTCCAGCAACAGTGCTCCTTCCCTCTGGGTTCACGAGCACCCTGGTCACATCTAAATCCCATAATTGAACTGCCCCTGGGATAACCGGACATCCTCAGTCCTCAGCCTTGCTCTGTGGGACAGCCCGTGGGCACACGCGGCTCCACCCCTGCTCACAGCTCACCCCATGATCCCTGACGCTGACTGCATCACCCCAGCTTTCACCCAGCTGCCCCCCTTTCCCTTTTCCCTCTCTTCCTACCAGCACACAGTGAGACCTGGGTTGCCTTTGCTCCAGTATGGGGTTGCTCAACTCCTAGTCACACTCCCTAACCTTTCTCTAAAAACAACATTTTTCTTATTAAAAAGAGAGTAAAGAATGGCTACTGGGATCCATCTCACCTAGAGAGAGGAAAGAAAGTTCCAGAACCATGAGGGAGGTGAGACTAAGCAGGGACCTTTAACTTGAGTCTCTTGCATTGGGGCCCAAAGAAACTGGTTCCAGTACTTGTGGCTCTTCTACCATAATTGGCTCATGTTTATTTATCTATTTACTTTTTAAAAATATGGAACACTTCACGAATTTGCATGTCATCCTTGCACACGGGCCATGCTAATCTCTGTATTACTCCAATTTTAGTACACACGCTGCCAAAGCAAGCATGGCCTGTGTTTTAATATAAGTGAGTGTTTGAATTAGGGAAAAAAATGGTTACACATGGCTGGGTGTAGTGGCTCACGTTTGCAATCCCAGCACTTTGGGAGGCCAAGGTGGGAGGATTGCTTAAGGCCATGAGCTCAAAACCAGCCTGGGTGATATAGTGAGACCTTGTCTCTAAAAAATAAATAAATAAAAATTAGCTGGCATGGTGGGGCACATCTGTAGTCCTAGCTACAAATAAACAAGTAAACAAAGAAGAATAGCTACAGCTAACACATAGGATGCCTAACAGTGCCAGATATTGTTCTAAGGGCCTTTACATTTTATCAACTGATTTAATCTCACCACAACCTGCAGAAGCAAAAATTTGCCATGCTTCCAAAGTCAGCAAACACTTAATATACCAGGTCAGGAAAACAAAAACAAAACAAAATATTTTGCACCCTGAGACAAATCAAAATAGCAGGCTAGACCCTGACTGGTTGTGGTCCCCCAAATAAAAAAACTTCGATTATTTCCTGTGAACCTGGACTCCTTAACAAAAATAATTCTATCCCTAACTTTTGCTATGCTGATGTCTAAAGATGTCATGGCTTTTGCGACTATGATAATCACGTGAGAAAGTCATTGTTTTTCCATGAATAGACTAATGTTAACCATATTGGTTTCCTAGTTGTCATAACAGATTAACACAGACTTGGTGGCTTGAAGCAACAGAAATTTACTCTGTCACAGTTCTGGAGGTAAGAAGTCCAAATTCAAGGTGTCAGCTGGGTCATGCTCCTCCAAACACTCTAGAAGAGGCTTCCTTGCCACTTCCAGCTTCTGGTGATGCCGGGTGCTTCCCAGCTTGTAGCTGCATCATTCCAGTCTCTGCCTCCCTTGTCTTCTCCTTTTCTGTCTCTTATAAGGACACTTGTTGGATTTAGGGCCCATCACAATCATCCAGGAGGATGTCATCCCAAGATCCTTATATTAATTACATCTGCAAAAACTATTTTTCCAAATAAGGTCACAGGTTCCAGGGGTTAGGTCATGAACATATTTTTGGGGGGCCACCATTCAACCCACTATAGTGGCCTTGGTAGTTTTGCATACTTGTTTGTTTGTTTTATTTAAACACTGCTTTTATGTTTTTGTATTTGGAGAGTCAGTCCTGAAGTCTGACTCTTGCACTCATTGCCAGAAATTTTTTTTCTTTCCTTCTCTGAAGCCTCTATCTCAGGGTTTTCCTTTGACAAACCTATGATGCATGTTGGCACCATTATCATCCCTGTTTTAGAGATGAGGAGACTGAGGCACACAGAGGTTGATGACATGTGAATTACATGGATTCACACAGGTGGTCTGCTCCGGAATCCCCCGCACCCATAACTTAGCCACTCAAGACATAACCAATGTTAACCCTTTGATGTTCGAACTTTCAGTCTTTCCCCTTTACATATTTATTATATGTGCATTTATTTTATTTTTATGGAATAAGAATCAACCTGTTTCCATTTCACTATATATTCTTCAACCTCGTTTTGAGTGGCCGCTGTGATCATTCATCATATGGATGTACACCACGTAATGTCATTAGTCTTATATCTTCCAGTTCAGCACATTTGCATGCAGCCCTTTCTCTGTGCAAAGCGCGTCTGGGTTAGGGAAGAGGGATGGAAGGGCCAGGGTTCCTGTCCTTCTGGGGCTCTCTGGCAAGTGTGGTGGTTCTCAGCCCTGGCTGCCTGCTAGAACCACATGAGGAGCTTTTAAAATGTACCCAGCCACCCCACACCTCAGTCCAACTACCTCTGAATCCCTGGGGCTGGGCCCTGGCACCAGTGATTCCAGTGTCCAGTCAGGGTTGTGGTCTCAGAGCCCAGGGGCACAATCTCCCGCCAGATCACGCCCAACACCTGCTCTCCCTGAAGCTCCTTTCTGCCTCCTGCGCCTGCAGGCCAGCCAGCTAGCCCCTGGGTCTGCCAAACCACAGAACTCTCTGGATGGTGAATTAACCCTTTAGGTTCTGCACATATGCCCTGCTGACTTCAGCAGCAATGGTCTGGGGGGGACTTCCTGCCCACATGGATGGCTCTGTTCTTCAAGATCTTCTCTCTGTGTCTCTAGGTGGAAGAAAGGGGCAAGACATTAGTAAGTGGTTCACAAAGAAAACATCACAGCTCTGGGAATCAGAAGGCCCGGACTTTAGTCCTCTCCTGGAGCCCATGGGATGCTGGCCCAGCCCCTTGGCCTCTGGAAGATGGCAGAACAATGAACAACCACCTTGCTCCATTCAATACCCATAAACTGGCAGGCAGTCCTGAGTCTCCAGGGAGTTCATCAATTTGTGAAGTGACCACAGCTGCCTCTGGTCCATCTCTTGCCTTTGTACAAATCCAGGTGAACACTGGATTCCAGCAGTCCCTCAGCTGCACGCTCTCACGCAATGAACCACGTGAACAATTATACCTGGCCTGAAAGGAACTCACTGTAAATGAAATTTAACAGACAAAGAAAACGCTGGGCCTGTACCTTCACCTGGCAAACCTATGAAGCAATGAAGAGACTGCAAAGGGGAAAGGGTGGAGGTGGGGGGTGCTCCAAGAGCTGCTGCTGAAACCGGTGCAGCTGCACATGACGCCGGGGCAAGGCAGGCGAGGAAACTCCCGAAGCAGACTGCTCCGCGTGCCCGTGCCCCTCCCGGCAATCCACAGGGCCTGAGAGCTGCTTCATAAACCTGGCAACGCGGCCTTCTTGCCCACATTCACAGCTCTGCACAGAGAGGCTGCAAAATAAAAAGTACAAATTAAACAGAACCACTGCAGATCTGTGAACAGATCTTACCCTTCCTGAAACGGGACAGGGCCCATCTGGACATTTATGAAACTGGGCAACTTTGCTCTGAGATACTTCCATCCCCACTCTGCTTTTTGCTCCCCTTCTTTGTGCCCACTTAACCTTTTTGGATGCCCAGTGCCGCTGGCTCCCTGCTGCCTGTGCCCCCTGCCCCAACCCCCCCAATCCGTCTCACCCTCATCCCATCCCATGCCACCCTTCCTGTTAATGTGAAGAGTTGTTGGAAAAACTAAAGGCTTCATAATCAGACAGATATGGATTTAACTCCCAACTCTGTGAACTTGGGCCAGTTATAAAATCCCTTTGAGATACAGCTTCCTCATCTATAAAATGGGGATAAAGATATTTAGCTAATATAGTGACGCTTGACCCATAGGGTTGCTGTGATAATTATATAAATTAAACAGAAATATACATAGAATACCAGGCATATAGTAGGTGTTTAATAAACACAAGTGTTATCGAGCAAATGAACTCACTGCCCAATGCACACAGATGCCAATACTACGGCACCCGCTTTTGAGAAAAGAAAGGCTTTACTTCAAGACTGGTCAGCAAGAAGACAGGTGACGTGCTCAAATCTGTCTCCCTGATTTGGGGTCTGGGGCAAGTTTATAGACTCAGGGGGCAAGTTTATAGACTCAGAGGGCAAGGGAAAGGATTTAGCAATGTTGGCTTGGCAGGGTCTCGTTGGAGGGCTT
Source organism: Daubentonia madagascariensis (assembly GCA_023783475.1). NCBI lineage: Eukaryota > Metazoa > Chordata > Mammalia > Primates > Daubentoniidae > Daubentonia > Daubentonia madagascariensis. Next base: position 40,410,455 of record JAKFHU010001035.1, read on the forward strand.
CAAATTTGACCATTTACAGTAAGGTACGTTGAGGTGGATTTAAGCCCTGGATCTTCCAGGCCAAAGGACCCCTCACTTCTGAAAGAGTTCTAGCATTCAGGTTCCAGACATGTCCTGGTCATCTTGGTTCTGAGGGGAAGAATCATTGGTTCCAGGTGCTGTTAGAGGTCAAAGCTTTTTCTGTCGCGTATGCCTGGCTTATATGACTTGCAGTTTCTGGCTTTGTTCTACCTACAAGGTAAACTAACATTTTGCTATCAACAGAGTAGGCCCCGTTTGAGCTGGTCCCATGGGGAAAGAAGCAAAAAGAAAACATAAAAAACACCACAGCCCCACCATCGCACGTTTACAATGACAACCACTTGTTGAGTAGTATAAGTCAGCCAATGTATTCGGCCTACTATGTGCTTTTTAAATTTAATCCTCAAAGCTATATAAAACAGATACTTTTAAAATCTCCATCTAACATTGCTTACTTCAGCAGCACATATACTAAAATTTGAACAATACAGAGAAGATTAACATGGCCCCTGCGCAAGGATGACACGCAAATTTTTGAAGCGTTCCATATTAAAAAAAAAAAAAAAACTCCATCTAACAGATGATTAAACAAAGTCTCAGGGAGTTCAGGCATCCTGTCCAAGTTCACACAGCCAATAAGAAAGAGAGCTGGGATTTGTACCCAGGTCTCTCAGCTTGAACTGTGAGAATGTATTCCCCGTTGAGGAACTTTCAGGGAGCTGGGAGCCCAGGGCTCTTTCCAGGACCCAGAGGTCTCAGTCTTTCAGCAGCCTCCTGCTCAGGCATTTCCTGCCTGGCTGGCTGACCCTGGCCACACCCACGTGCCCACACGCCTTCCGCAGTTGCATCATCTTCACTGGCTGTAGCAGTAACATATTTGCATGCAGCCCTGTGACGACTACTACAGAGCATGAGCAGCACCCAGGCTGGCAAGGCTGGTGACACAAGAGCCAGAGGTCTAGCCCCATCACTACCTTGTAGGGTGACCTTGGGCAAGTCCCTTGAGAGTCCCCATCTCTCATGGAAATAATAGCAATCATTTTTCCTGTGGTTCTGAAACAGGTAAAGTATCCTAGACCACCCTGATAGTTTAAATGCCATATAACCTAGAATATAATGTTACTGAGATAACCAAAGGCAAGAATAATCTGTATATAACGTGCTTACAATGTTTAAAGGGCATTTGATGACATTAGATTTTGACATCACATGCAGGCAGACCAACCAATATACCCAAGGAATATCTTAGTCACGGAACAGGAATAGGCAAATGCATACTGATCAGAAAATTTATCTGACATGCAAACCCCAAGCAGGTTCGATGTAGCAGTGGATGGAGGAAAGCTGGAACCCCGAGGGTGAGACAGACATTGGGCTGGAGTCGGGAGAATCTCGCCTGAGGGTAGAATCACGACTTCTTATGAGATCCAGTGGGACCCTTCTAGAAGAGGCTGAATTATAAGATCCTGGTCTGATTTGGGGAGTTTCTAGAACCTGGGGAGATACCCCATTGGCTTTTTCTAAGGGCCATTTACAGCACTTTGAACTTCAGAATCAGAAGACTAAAGTGGCCAGGCGAGGTGGCTCACGCCTGTAATCCTAGCTGAGGGGCTGAGGCAGGAGGATTGCTTGAAGCCAGGAGTTCGAGACCATCCTGAGCAAGAGCGAGACCCCTGTCTCTACAAAAAATAGAAAAACTAGCTGGACATGGTGGCACACGCCTCTAGTCCCAGCTACTCAGGAGGCTGAGGCAGGAGGATGGCTTCAGCCCAGGAGTTTGAGGTTGCAGTGAGCTATGAAGATGCCACTGCAAAGAAAAAAAAAGACTCAAGTGAGAAATAGGAGTTGAGAGTAGGCCAAGGCTACCTTTGAGTGCTCAGAACCAGAGATGAGTCCTCCAGATTTCCACATCTGAGCACGACCAGCCCAACCAGCCCAGAGCCTGCAAAGTAAAGCCACTCACTGGGCAGCCTCATGGCTTTCTTGGTCTAATGCTCTGTGGCTTTAAACAGCCAGCTTCTGTAACAGGAAGAAGAAAGTACTGTATTCTAGAGGCTCTTTGAAACAATGCTGTTTCTGTTTCAGACGGTACCCTGAAATGACCTGCCCACTCCTACAAATTGTCATGCACCCAGCCAATAATTAATTGATCAACTAATGTTCTAAGAGGCATCTCTGAAGGCCCCATGCTGGGTTGGACCTATGGGGAGGCCCAGGGACTCATAGTCCTGTCCCTGTCCTCAAGGAGTTCGGCATCCAGGAGTATAGGTGGCATTTGAGTCACCTTGGAGCTCACCATGGGCACAGAAAAAGAACAGTCCAGGAAATGCCTTCCTCAGTGTCAACCTGAGTGAAATAATATCCCTGATGACATTTGCCTGTGTCTGGAAATGTTTGCACGGGGATTGCACCGTATGGAGCATTACACCACACGGATTTGCCATTGTAGGCTGTGTTGTACCTGCACATGTCCAAGGGCCGGGGAAGGGAAGGTGGCGAGCAGGATGATGGCCCCACTACGGACAGCACTGTGCCAAGGGAGCTTTACAGGGAGTCATTCTATCCTCACAACCACCTGGGCGGGAAGAATCATCACCCCCACTCTGCAGTGGCAGACCCAGCTGTACGAGGGGCTGCATGCTCTGGGGGCTGTTGCTGCGATCACGCTAGGAGCCAGTGGGGAAGAACAGAAGCAAGAGCGCCGTCTGATCAGACCTATTGGAAAGCTCTCTGGCAGCTGTGTGAGGGCTGGGTGGGGATGGGGGAGGAAGGATTGCAGAATGAGACCAGAGAGAGGGCTCTGGGAGGGCATATCTGTTGCCCCTCTTCTCCCACAACACATATAGAATAATGGTCTCTGGAGTCAAAGCAAGAATTATAATAACCCATTTTAAAATTTTAGGCCCAAGTCAGTGGCCCCTGTATTAATTTGGATAATCAAAAGTTGGCTAAATCGAGCCAGCTGAGTGAGAGAAGGTTGTGCTGTGAGCACTGCTCTGGCAGGTGGCTGCTACGAGGGCAAGCTTGAAAAGATTTGCCATGCTGACAGGGAAAGCAGGGAAGGCACTGGGTTTGGCCTTCAGGCAGACCTGAGCTTAGCCATTTACTAGTCATGAGACATTGAAAACTTCATTTAATCTCCCTGATCCTCTTTACTTCATTTTTAAAATAAGGGTCATCATCTTTCTCTTGCATGATTGTTAAACTAGAGTACTGTATTCAAATTGACCAGCACACCATCGGTGCTCAATAAATGCTAGCTGGTATCATCACTTGGACCTGGTCACTCGGACCTGGTCACTCCACGGTGATGGCGCCTGCCAGCCCCGCTCTGTGCTATGGAGCAACACTTCCCTCCAGTGGCTAAGCGGGGAATGACGTGTGCACCGGCTGCCTGCACCCCACCCCACATCCCAAACCTTAGGAGGGTTCAAAGGGTCAGACCCACCGCATGCATTTCTCACAAAAGCTCGAGCTCTGCCCTGGTCAGCAGGTGACAGCCTACATTGTCCTCAGTACTGGAGGACCTCAAGCTCAGTGGGTTCTGAATCTTGGGCTGGGAAAATAACCTCCAGTATCCTTGGAACAGTGCTCTAGAGATGGCCATGACCTCCAACCCACCCCACCCACACCCCAAGAATAGTGTGAGTGGAAAGCAAAACGCCAGCGGCACAGCCAGGCAGCCCTTGGTGAAACAAGGAAAGAAGACATTCCACAAACATTTAGTGGGCACCATCCTGGCCTTGGGCTCCATGCTAGACTGCAGACACAGTGTCAGCAAAACCAGAGTTGACTATCTAGTTGGGAGAACGACATTAATGAAACAATCACCCGAGTACATAACTGCAGACTGTGGTAAGGATATGAAGAAAGGTTCAGGTGCTGACTCCACCCAGGACAAGAGGACAAGATAAGAGATGCGGGGCGCTCCTTGGTGTTCCCATGGGCCTCTTGAGCACCTGCTAGCCAAGGTGCTGCCCCTGCGCCTTTTGCACACAGTGCACATTTACATGCTCACTGCTCTGGGTGTGGGCTGATGTGGCTCTGGTCTGTCTACCAGAGGATGAATAGGCATTAATAAGTACCGGTTTAAAACGGGCACTCTTAGAAGCAGGAGCAGCATGTTCAAAAGCCCCAAAGTAGGATCCCATGGGCATATCTTTGAGGAAATGTGGCTGGAGCCCAAAAATCAAGGACAAGAGTGGTACAGGTGACATGGGAGCAGTGGGCAGGGCCCAGGCCATTAGGCTCTGGAGGCCGTGACCAGGAGTGTGGTCTTGGCCCTGAGAACCATGGGAAGCCTCATGCAGTGCTCCTACCCACCCTGGCCCCGGGAACAAGCCCCTCTCTGCCTTCCTCCTCCCCTCACTCCCAGGGTGCCTCCATCAGGATTTTTCTGGGGGTTTCATCCTTTTTTCCCTTCCTGCCAGTAGCATCCTATCAAATGGTGACTGGGAATTTTCTTCCTTCCTTCCTTCCTTCTTGCCAGAGTAAAATTATATTAAATAAAAACTAGCATTCAAAAACCACACTCCCACAACTAAGCTGCAAGGATTTCCCACCAACCCTGGGTGCCCATCCCTGTGCTAGCCTAGGCCTGGGGATGAAGTGGGAATATGCGCCTTCCTTGCCTCTGAGGCACTTGCCATCTTGCTCTGAATCCAGAGGCTACATCTCAGCGAGCTGCACTGTCACCCTCTGAGCCCTAGCAATGCAAATGGTGCTTATAAACACTCCCTGTCTTTCTGCATATCCAAGTCCTCACACAGGAACCAAGCCAGTGGCCAGTCAGTTCATCTGGTGAATGGTTTGAGGTGTATAAGGAAATAGCACTGGACCTGGAATCCAGAAGCCTGGGTTTATAACCTGGCTCTGCCATTTTTAAAGCTGTGTGTCCTTAAACAAGTTTCTTGACTTCTCTGAGCCTTGGTTTCTTCATTAATAGAAATAGAGTGAGGGTGAACAAGACTTTCCCTGTCTACCTTGCAGAGGGTTTATAAGGATCATACAAGGCACCACCATGGTCCCCAGTGGGAGTCCTTAAACAGGTGCCACCCATGTTCACCAGCCCACAGTGAGCGGAGGAAAGTAAGAACAATGATGGGAAGTTTCTACAAAGGTGGATGTATTCAATCTAAAGGACCGGCCTCCACTCTAGATTGTTTCCTTCTTGGAGTTTATTTGCACTGAAATTTCATTTACTTTATGAAATGATAGTGGTGTTAGTCGATTTTTTTTAAATGTTTTTACTTTTTTGGAGGGAACTTACTGCTCTGTGAAACCCCAAACGCTTCTGAGTAAGTGAACCAGAAAGTCTCTGCAAACCACAAGGAGCCATGAGCAGGTGCTGCTTTGGCTGTCCTCCTTTACTGCCCTTCTGCTGGCCAGAGCCCGTGCCCTTACTGGTGGGCTCTGAGGGTCAAGCCCATGGATGTGCTTTTCATCTTGGCTTTAAAAGAACAGATTCTGGAACTAGACTATTAGGATTTAAACACTAGTTATGCCCCTTTCTAGCTGCATATGACCATGGACAAGTTGCTTCTGCTCTCTGTGTTTCTACTTCCTTATTCATAACATGTGTGTATTAATAGTGAACAGTAAAGGAAAGGCAGGTAGGACAGTGTGCGGCACATGTGGACACTCGATGAATGTTAGCTATGACTATTATATTATTTTTCCTCCCAGCCCCAGCTCACCAAGTCACAGCTGCCTGTGTCAAGTCTTAAGCCATATGTCCTCTGCTTCTCCTTCTCACCTTCAAGGCCTGTCTAGATCTGCCTTAGGGTCCAGGAAGCCATTAGCTTCTCCTTGGAGAGTTCCTAGAAAGGAAATGTATAGGTGTTCCTAATATGCAGAAAAGAGTTTTAACTGTGTTTTCTTTTCACCTAAAAATCTGCCCATTGACTTGTAAATGAGGAATTGCTTCCAGGTCCTTGGCGACAATTTGCCACAGATAAGCCAGGAGGTGTACTGGGAAACCCAGAACCTGGCAGAAGCACCTGCCTGGCAGAGGCCAGGTTTCTGTTTGTTTGTTTGTTTGAAGGAAAATTTTCCTAGTTTAATATTCCTTTCTCAGGACAAGCCTCACAAGCCCTTCCACTTGTGTTGGATATATGTGCTCTCAGCCATTTGCTAAGAGGACATTGTAGCATTTGTCCCTCTTGTGAGTACGACAGTGCCAGGAGCTGAAATGTGCACGCCCCAAAGGTTTCATTCCAGTAAGAGAGAACTCACAGCTGGCTCCCTGAGCTGGAGAGATCCGCTCCAGGTTTTGGCATGAGAAGACAAGATACATAGTCCTGGACTTCCAGAACATGCTGAAAATATTGACTAGTTCCCAGCCCCACACTCCTGGGAGTCAGCAACTCATGTCCTCTGTTAGAGAGGCACCATGCTTTTGCTTTGGCCTGTAGCTTTGGGGTATCTGCTTAACTGGAAGTTGGAAGTTTGTATGCAAGGGAGTTTCCTTATTCCTTTATACTTTGAACAATATAAATAATGGACACCTTAATTATTTTGTTAGGCTGTCTACTATTTTAATCCCCAAATGCCCTAAAAAGTATGCAGAGAGTTTTGCCTTTCAGAGTTGCCTTAATCCAGGTCTGGCAATCCCCCCATCTGCAGTTCTCTAGGTTCTACCCTCCGCCCTGTGCTGTCCTCATCCGCAGCCTGGTGGCTGGCCAGCTCAGTCAGGCCAACACTGTCTCCAGGAAGAACAGGAAACAGGTCTACCCCAATATAAGCAAGGGTCCCAAGAGTCCTCCTGATTGGGCAGCTCAAGTTCCAGGTGCCCTCCTGAGAGCAGTGACTGTACTCAGGAGAATGGGATGTGCTGAATGGCTATGCCAACCAAGAACCACCCCAGGAGCTGGATGTGGGGTCCCCTTCCCCTGGCAGATGCAGGCTGTGTGAAGAAGGGGTGGACATGGAAGCTGGGCAGGCTACCAACAATGTCCACTAGACTAGTTCTTGGGCTTTGAAAACTGGATGGCAGTTATGGACACTCCCCTGACAAATGAACACATGCAAATGATATCAAATTGCACATACAAATTTACAGGGTTTGTGGACTCTGAAGTCCTTGTGTGGGTGTCAAGTTAAGAACCCCTGCACTATACTACTCAATTCAGTATCTGCTGCACCTTTATCTCCCTCTTCTACTGGGAAACCTACCAGTCTTCTCCCACTGCCTGCACCTCCCACTTGGTGGGGGCCCCTACCTCCCTCTGTCTGGTCCACTTTCCCTCTTCACATTAGACCCACCACCCCCTCACTCGCAAGACCCGCTGCTCTACCCACCGAGAATGTTCTTCCTGCAGTCTCCTCCCAACCAAAGTGCTACCTTTACAGCTGGGCCCACCCACAGGCCCTGGCTCCCACAAAGCCCCAATCTCCTCCGAAGCATGTAGCACCTTTCTTCCATGGCTCATCTGTGATGCCGTGCTCTGGCTGTTAACTAACTTGTAGAATAGAACGTACCTCCAACTCATTCTACAACGGAGAACAGGCCTCCTTGTTCCCTGACTCCTTCTCAGTTGGAACAGGAGATTGTTGTGCAGTTATTGAAGGAGGGACCAAGTGAACAAAAGTCTGCATTTGCTCCAATCCATCCTCTCTTGGTTCATCCACATTTTCTTATTCTGTTTCCCTTGTGCCCATGCTAGACTGTGAGACCAAGCCAAATGCCATGTGCTACACAGAAAAGAGACATGTGACTTTGATCTCCCAGCATGGGCCCTAAATAGCTGAGCTGACAGTAACCAGAGGACAAAATGCGTTGGTTATATTGACCATGAGTTTCTATTGCTATCCAAAAATTCAAGTTGCAAATCAAATTAATTATTAGATAGAAATGATTCCTTCTGCCCCAAGACATCCTCGTATTCTCTCTGACTCAGACAGAAGAAGCAACCTTCAACAGCCACAAACCATACAGACTTCAACTGAAATAAATAAGAACCTGTCAAACATGTTCTTTTATTAATTCAAAACGCATTTTTTGAGCTGATTTTCTTGTTAGCTGGTGACTTTGTTCTAGATAATAAGGAATTGTTCTAGGTAGTAAGAATATATGAGTGAACAAAACAGACAAAATTACCATTCTTATGAAGTGTGCTTCCTAGCAGGGAAAGACAGAAAATAAATAAATACAGACATACCTCAGAGATACTGGGGGTTCGGCTCCAGAACACTGCAATAAAATAAATATCACAATAAAGTGAGTAACACAAATGTTTTGGTTTCTCAGTGTATATCAAAGTTACGTTGACACTATACTGTAATCTATTAAGTGTGAAATAGCATTATGTCTGAAGAAAACAATGTACATACCTTAATTAAACAATATTGCTAAAAAATGCTAAAGATCATCTGAGCCTCCAGGGAGTTGTAATCTTTTTGCTTGTGGAGGGTCTTGCCTCAGTGTTGATGGCTGATGACTGATCAGGGTGGTGGTTGCTGAAAGCTGGGGTGGCTGTGGAAATTTCTTAAAATAAGACAACAAAGTTAGCTCATCAATTGGCTTTTCCTTTCACAAAATATTTCTCTGCAGTATGTGATGCTATTTGACAGCACTTTACCACCACAGAACTCCTTTCAAAATTGAAGTCAGTCCTCTGAAACCCTGCTGCCACCTTACCAACTAAGTTTATGTAATATTCTAAATCCTTAGTTGTCAGTTCAACAACGTTCACAGCATCTTCGCCAGGAGTAGTTTCCATCTCAAGAAAATACTTTCTTTCCTCATCCCTAAGAAGCAACTCCTCCTATGTTAAGGTTTTATCGTGAGATTGCAGCAATTCAGTCACATCTTCAGGCTCCACTTCTAATTCTAGTTCTCTTGCTATTTCTACCACATCTGCAGTGACTTCCTCCACTGAAGTCTTGAACCCCTCAAAGTCATGCATGAGGGTTTAAATCAACTTCTCCCAAACTCCTGTTAATGTTCATATTTTGACCTCCTTTCATGATTCACAAATGTTCTCTTAATGATATCTAGAATGGTTAATTCTTTCCACAAGATTTTCAATTTCCTTTGCCCAGATCCATTAGAGGAATCACTATCTATGGCAACTATAGCCTTACAGAATGTATTTCTTAAATAAAAAGGCTTGAAAGTCAAAATTACTCCTTGATCCATAGGCTGTAGAATGGATGTTGTGTAAGTAGGCATGAAAACATTAATCTCCTAGTACATCTCCTTCAGAGCACTTGAATGACCAAGTACTTTGTCAATGAGCAGTAATATTTTGAGAGAAATCTTTTTTTCTGAGTAGTAGGTCTCAACAGTGAACTTAAAATATTCAGTAAACCATGCTGTAAACAGATATGCTGTCATCCAGGCTTTGTTGTTCCACTGATAGAGCACAGGCAGAGTAGATTTAGCATAATTCTTAAGGGCCCTAGGATTTTCAGAATGGTAAATGAGCATTAGCTTCAACTTAAAGTCACCAGCTAACAAGAAAGTCAGCCTGTCGTTTGAAGCTTTGAAGCCAGGCATTGACTTCTCCTCTCCAGCTATGAAAGTCCCAGGTGGCATCATCTTCCAATGTAAGGCTGTTTTGTCTACACTGAAAATCTGTTGTAGCTACCTTCATCAATGATCTTAGCTAGATCTTCTGGATAGCTTGCTGCAGCTTCTACATCAGCACTTGCTGCTTCACTTTGCACTTTCATGTTACGAAGACGGCCTCTTTTCTTAAACCTCATGAATCAACCTCTGCTACATTCAAGCATTTCTTCTGCAGCTTCCTGATCTCTTTCAGCCTTCACAGAATTGAAGAGAGTTAGGGCTGTCTTTGGCTTAAGGAAATGGTATGCTGATTTGGTATCCTATCCAGACAACTAAAACTTTCTCCATGTCAGCAATAAGGCTGTTTGGTTTTCTTATCATTCATGTGTTTCCCGGAGTAGCATTTTTAATTTCCTTCAAGAACTTTTCCACTGTATTCAGAACTTGGCTAACTGTCTAGCACAAGAGAACTAGCTTTTGACTTACCTTCCTCTCTAAACCTAATCATTTCTAGCTTTTGATTTAAAGTGAGAGATGTATGACTCTTCTTTTCACTTAGACACTTATAGACCATTTTGGGGTTATTCTTTGGCCTAATTTCAATATTGTCATGTCTCAGGGAATAGGGAAGCCTAAGGGGGGGGGAGAGAGAGAGAGAGAGAGAAAGACAGCTCATAGGTGGAGCAGTCAGAACACACACAACATTTACGGATTAAGTTCTCCATTTTATACGAGCATGGTTTGTGGTGCCCCAAAGCAATTACAATAGTTACATCAAAGATCACTGATCACAGATCACCATAACAGATGTAATAACAATGAAAAACGTTGAAATATTGCAGATTACCAAAATGTGACCCACAGACATGAAGCGAGCATGTGCTATTGGAAAAATGATGCCAATAGACCTGCTTGACACAGGCTTGCCACAAACTTTCAATTTGCAAAAAATGCAATATCTGTGAAACTCAATAAAACAATATATACCTGTAAGTATAATATTTAGTATGCCAGATGGTGATAGTACTGTGGAGGAAAATAAAGTTGGGGAAGGGGATAGGGGTTGAAGGGAGTAAGAGAAGGTTTGGAATATTCAATAGCATGGTCAGGGAAGGGTTCATTGACGAGGTGACATTTAAGCAGATGCCTGAAAGAGGGGAGGAGTCAAGCCCTGCAGATTGCAGAGGGAAGGGATTTCCAGGCAGAGGGAGAACAAGCGCAAAGGCCCGGGGGTGTGGGCAGGTCCAGGGTGATGGAAGAACAGCCAGGAGGGCTGAAGGGCTGGAAAAGACTAAAGTGCTTGGTGCTCAGTCTTGTGCTTGGCACTCAGAGCTACTGGATAGAAGGGAACAGCACAGTCCTTGGCCTCAAGGAGGCAACACAGCAAATGCTAAAATAATAGCACACCTAGAAAAAGACAGAGGCTTAGTTCATGTTGTGTGAGTTCAGAAAAGAAAGCTCGGGGGCTGGAGCAGGCAGAGAGGGCTTCAGGGAGACGGTGGAGATCGGCTGGAGAGGCACCGGACAGGCAGGGGAGTGTGGCACAGTGTGAGCCATGAGGCATTCAGATTAATTATTGGCCACATTCGCTGTGCCCTGAGCAACTGGGAATTATTACAACTTGAGATATTTGGAGACAAATCAACAGAGGGTCATAATATGCTGGTATTTTCCTACTGGGAGAAATTCCATATCAAGTCTCCTGTTTTTTCCTCATCATAAAGGGCCTATTGCTGTACAGCGTGTACCTTTTCTAGACATCAGCATTAAAGCAGTGAGTGGGGAAGTTGCAGTAGGCAGGAAAGGCTTAGTAGCAGAGGAGACTGGATGGCCCAAGAGCAGCTTCTACAGTGAGACTTCAGGAGCCACCCTCCCCTGAGCCCCCAAGGGCTCTTGTGTGCCACAGATTTTTCCAGATTAGCCTTTGCCTCCTATTCTAAGGCAGATAACCCCAGGAGGATCCTATTTAGAGCCCATCACACATTTATGCCTTGCTGTTTTCCTTAGTTTATTCCTTTATTTTGTCTGTGTGGAGACAGAGTCCTCGCTCTGTCCCCCTGGATAGAGCGCAGTGGCATCACTGCAGCTCACCGCAACCTCCAACTCCTGGGCTCCAGCGATCCTCTTACCTCAGCTGGGACTGCAGGCGCGCGCCACGACACCAGGCTGATTTGTTTTTCCTTGAGATGAGGGCTCGCTCTTGCCCGGGCTGGTCTCGAACCCCTGAGCTCAAGCGATCCACCCGCCTCGGCCTCCCAGGGAGCCAGGACTACGGGGCGTGAGCCAGCCCAGTTCCTGAGTTTATTCTTTTATTCATTCATTTATTTATTCATCAATAACTTCAGCAAATATTTATTGATCTGCTTTTTTTTTAAACCTTTCTTTCCTCTTTCACTGATACATAATAATTTACATATTTATGGGGTACATGTGAGTATTTGTTACACGCATAGGATGTATAATTACCAAGTCAGGGTATTTGGGATATCCATCACCATCAGTGTTTATCACTGTTATGTGTTGGTATCATTTCAAGGCCTCGCTTCTAGTTACTTTGAAATATACATAACATTGTTGCTAAGTATAGTCCTCCTAGTCTGCTATCAAACATTAGAACTTATTCCTTCTAGCTAACTATACATTTGTACCCATGTACAACCTTTCTTCTTCCCCCTTTCCCTGCTTCCCAGTCGCTGGTATCTATCACTCTATTCCCTGTGTCCATGAGATCAAGATTTTAGCTCCCAAATATGAGTGAAAACGTGCAGTGTTTGTCTTTCTGCTGCCTGGCTTATTTCACTTTACCGATCTGCTTTCACAGGCCTCTTCTCACTATTCTCGGGTTGTCAGTGGCCCCCTGTGTGACCCCATCCCACAGCGCCTGGAGAAGTTCTTCATCTGTACTCATGAAAAGTTGATAAATCACTTTTAATAAAAGCCCAGTAACTTGAGATGTCACATAGACAGAACCAGAAAGAGAATCTCTACCCAACGCTATAGCCAGGACCAGCTATCTAACTTATGAGTCCAAACGCAAAATGAAAAGGTGGGGCCCCTTGTTCAAAAAGCAGGAAACAAGTGCCATGAAAGGCACTAAAATATAAAACCTTGTCCTTTCTTCCATGGTCTCTCCTTCACCCTCTCTTGGTATTTCTCATTTGCTACTTAATGCTATGCTTCCTTGGGCACAGGGATACTTGTAGGGTGAGTACAGACCCTCACAGGCACTGGGGGTGGCATGGAGGTGAGCTGCCCCCGACTGCACGTGCATGCACAGCCCACCAGCTCTAGGACTCCTCCTCCAGCTGCCACCAGACTGAGACCTGCTCTGCCCAGGGGTGAGGATGGGGCGAGATTGTCAATCTCCCCTTCCCACAGGCCTGCTGTCCCAACCCATGGCTGATGGGAGACACCCAAAAGATTAAATTTCCATTCCAGAACAGTCTCAGTACCTGGATAAGGGATGGATGAGAGGCTTGTTCCTCCTATTGCTCACCAAAGGCACCACGTCACTGCCAGCCCAGGGCAGGGACAGCTGCCACCATGCCTCTCCCCAAAATACCACAGGGCTCAACCCAATGCTCCCTGTGCCCACAGCCAGGCCCCCCTGCAGGCAGAGGTCAGCAGCAGTCATGGGGCAAGAGCAGGGAAGGGGAAGCCAGGCAGGGCCTGGGAGCCAGAGAGTGGGGAAACAGGCAGCTGAGAATTGTCATGGTGGCAGTGAGGGGGGCAGTGGAAGGCAGAGAGGCAGGAGAGGCAGAACATCTCCAAGCTTCTAGTGCACGCTTCATTGTCCCATTGGACTTCACTTACAAAATATAAATGCAAAGATAAAATCATTAAGAATGCCAAGACAGTAGCCACAGAGCATCAAACCCCCAGCACAGGACCCTTTTGAGCATGGGGCCCTATGCAACTGCACTGGTTGCATTCCCTTGAAACCGGCCTTGGCTACAACTTTCAATGCAAACTTCTTATAGTTTAGGCCCTCTGCAATGTCACTTGCTTCCAGTAGTTCCTATCAGAGCTGAGATGGGGTCTCAGACTGGCATTAGGAGAGGCATGCAGCTTTCCACTGCAGGAATAAAAAAAACACCAATGAAAGTCTAAGGAGTAATCCTTGAGCAACCTCATATTCGGAGCACCACCACCTCCTCAGCTTCTTCCAGATGCTAAAAAGCATGTCAGGGTCTTAGAGTTCTGGTTTGTTTGTGTCACAGGTAATAACTTGCATTTTAATTGGTTTTAAAAACTGGATATGCTCCCATTTGTTAGCCTGTGTATTTAGACCCGCGTTTCAGGTTTTTTAGTGTGCCCTTGAGAAAGGTGCATAAACCTATAAACACCTTCCTTTTTCTCCCCAAGATGAAGATTAAGCCCAACACCAAGTACCACTGATTCCTGGGGAATCGTGTTGAGAACATCTTCTCCCTCAGGCTCCATTTCTCATCCTAAGGGACTTGGTGAATATCCATCCACACTTCATTGTGGAAGGTTTTGAAGGCCTCTGAATAAAATGAAAAAAGAATTTGAGCAAAACATTTTAAAGAAATAGAAAATACTAGTAGAGTTTTCACTTTGATTTCAGAATCAATTTGTGGAACTTTAGTTTCACAAGAATGAATAAAAGCCCCCTAGGCATGGCAGCTTTTTAAAATATTCAAACACAACACCAGGCAATTGAGAGCATTTAACTTGAGTTATTTGGTTATGCAAGTATATCTAAATAAATTCCAAATCTCTTGTGAGTCCCTTTTTCCTGCGTCTGCACAGAAACTGGCACTGGCAGGACTGCACCTGTGGCAGACCAGAGAATCCCCGGACTCCAGCTCAGGCAGTGCCAGGGCCTCCGACAATAGAGCAGCAGGAAATCTCCTGCAAAGGGCTTTTTGGCCAACAGATGGTGTAGGGCCCGAGAACATCAAGTAGAACATGCCGGACTCCCCATGGGGCCCGAAACCCCAGATCGCCAGCCTCCGCCCCCTGAGAGTATTCCAGAATCTCTGAGGGAGGCTTTGGGAGGGGGCCAAGGCACTGCAATCCGGTGGGTGGGACTCGGAGCCATTGTTCTTTGCACATTGGTGCGAATGTGACCTAATTTGCTAAGCACAGGCTGGAGAAGCCAGATATACCTGTTTAAATTCAAAGCCAAAAGACACCAAAGGGTGTCTTTAGTGTCTGGGGGGGCGTGGTGGTTGGAAAATCATGCCACAGCCCCTCAGGTCCAGAGTCTGTCCCTTAGTCTTTCTCAGATGCAGGAAAGGCCCTGGGAGGGACCCTCGGTGGGATGAGCCATAGCACACGGTGGCCAGCGGAGGGCAGCACTGTACTGCAGAGGGCAGCGTGAGCCCTAAGAAGCCGTTTGCAGCCAGCGCCCGGTGGCCGGGCGCGGTGGCTCACGCCTGTAATCCTAGCTTCCCTGGGAGGCCGAGGCGGGTGGATCCCTTAGAGCTCAGGGGTTCGAGCGAAACCTCGTCTCAAGGAAAAAAAAAAACCACAAAACAGCTGGGTGTCGTGGCGCGCACCTGTAGTCCCAGCTGCCCGGGAGGCTGAGGCGGGAGGATCGCCGCGCCCAGGAGCCGGAGGTTGCGGTGAGCTGCGACGACGCCACTGCACTCCGCCCAGGGCCACGGGCAAGGAACTCTTGTCTCCACAAAAAAAGAATAAAAAATAAATGGGCTCTGTCTCCACAAAAAAAAAAACATTGTAACTGGACGACTCTCCTCACAAACACCCCCCCCCTTTAATATTCTTGCCTAGAAGAAAGGCCTTTTCTGTTTCCTAACTCTGGGAGACATTAAAGCTATTCTGAGATTATTCTGTGGCTGTCGCAAGAGGAAAAGCAGATTTCCTCATTGCGATGGCCTTGAGCAAAATCACACCATCCTCGACACACACGTGTATTATGCCTGCCTCCCTCTCTCGGAGCTGAGCTTCTCTTCCCATGGCCATTTTAAGCGCCTTCGCTCTGGGACGCCGCGCTCTGCTCCACATTAAAAGGAACGTGGGGCATCACTGGGCGGGGAGGGAGACTTCCCAGCCTGTCTGCCACCAACCGCACCTGGAAGGCAGGCCGAGCCAGTATCTGAGTCTTTGGTCCCTGAAACACCAGCGGCTCTAACTGGAGGTCCTGCCTCCTGGCTCTGGACCTGGCTCTCCTTGTTCGTGACAGTTACGGCTTCCAGACTCTTTCCTAACCATGCCTGTGACTGAGCCCAGGGTAAATTTACCTTATAGGTGCCAGAGAATATCCTTTGTGAGAAATGTTTTCCTTCACCTGTCCCAATCCACAATTAGCCTAACCTTGCCCCATAGTACACATTGGCTGGTGTTTACCGGTTTTGAGACGCCTCCTTGCCCCTTCCTCTGGCTTCTGGGTCTTCTGGGAACCCTTTCACTGGTCTCAGATGGAATCCAAAGGAGTGTTCCCACCCAGGTGCTTCATCTGGTAGGGTGTGCTTCTCAATGAAAAGCTCTACTGGGGAAGAAAAAAATTCATTCACCATTCATGACAAGGTGTTCATGTTCAAGCAAGGGGAAAATTACCCAAAGGAACTGAATTATAAAGATGGGACTCTTAGCTTTTGGCAGAGACATATCTGAGTGGAGGAGACTAGGTCACCTAGGTGGC
This sequence comes from Daubentonia madagascariensis, assembly GCA_023783475.1. Classification (NCBI taxonomy): domain Eukaryota; kingdom Metazoa; phylum Chordata; class Mammalia; order Primates; family Daubentoniidae; genus Daubentonia; species Daubentonia madagascariensis. Next base: position 40,426,618 of record JAKFHU010001035.1, read on the forward strand.
TGCCTCTTCCCCCTCACTGAGGCCAGCCTTGCATCTAACCAGATAACATAAGGCCAAACACACCCAGCCTGGTTTGGTAAGCAGACCCAACAGTAAGCAACCACCTCTGCCAAGTACTGTTTCTTTCATAGGGCCCCAGTGATCTCATCGCAGAGGCTGCGCTCTCTGGTTTCTGTTCCAAGCACAGACTCACTCCTGATAGTCATTCTACCCTAAGCAGCTCCTTTATATTCCATACTGGGCTAAGCTCTGAGGAGGATACAGCTAAAGGACCCTGATCCCTCATGAAGCTTACCTCTGGCTCTAATTCAAGGTTTTGTCTATTTCCACAAGCTTTGTGGAGCACAAGGCCTGTGACACTTCACCTTATGGGCAGATAACCCCCAAACTCAGATTCCCATAGCTACTGTTTCCACCACACTCCCTCCGGGAGCTGCCTTCCCTCTCCACCTTTTTCTCATGGATTTGAACGGGCCATTTCAAAAGTCCCACACCATTGAGCAATATGGCATGCTTAGAATGATCACGTCAGACTTCATTACACACTCCCATTGCAAATTTCTGCATATGATATTTACATATGCACCAGCTCTCACCAAGGAACTCAAAGCCATTTATGGACCCTGTCTCATTAGCTCCCACAGGATCCCTGAAGGTAGGAGAGAAGCCATGGAGCATGTCATTTTGGACACAAACAGACTGGAAGAAACTTCCAGGCCTTCTCTGTATGAGAAAAGCCTTGACCAAAGTTAGTCATGGCCACCAATGTGTGCTTTTAGACAACATTTTAATTTAATAATCTCAGGGCCTTTTTGTGAAACTTGCATTCTGCAGTATAAATAATCCTTATTCAGGAGCCAATGTTTTCCTATAGAGTTAACAAGGCAAATTAAAATATGTGAATCCCGGTCAGGCACGCCTGTAATCCCAGCACTTTGGGAGGCCAAGGCAGGAGGATTGCTTGAAGCCAGGCCAGCCTGGGCAACATTACAAGACCCCATCTCTACAAAAGATTTTTTAAAAATTAGCTGGGTGTGGTGGCATGAGTCTGTAGTCTCAGCTACTTGGAAGGCTCAGGCAGGAGGATCTCTTGAGCCCAGGAGTTCGAGGTTACAGTGAGCTATGATCACACCACCACCCTCCAGCCTGGGTGACAGAGCCCGACCCTGTCTCTTAAAAAAAAAAAGTGACTCCTGTGGCATGGTGGGGGTACCATACCATGGTCAGCATAAGGGCCAAGGCTTTACTCGCTCCCCTGGGTGATCACCCAGACTCAAGCCATGGCAAGTCTTAGGGGATTAGCAGAGGGTCTTGGGTAAAAAAGAAATTAGAGAATCTAGACATTTTCATTAAACTGGCAATTCACAATCACACAGACACACAGGAAACGTGAAAACCCAGAAGCATGATGCCATATTTGGGGAAGTGACAGCAGCCAATGAGTTGCCCTCAGGGCAGGAAGAGGCTGGAAAACCAGGTGGGAGCCACGCCCCGCAGGTCCTTGTGGGCTCTAGCAAAGTTTTTAGACTTTATTCTGTTGGTTCTCTGAAGGGTGAAATCAGGAGAGAAACCTGATTAGATTTGCATTTTGTTTTTGCTTTTTTTTTTCTGGTCAAGTGAAGCAGTGGGAGTTAGATTTGCATTTTGAAAGTGTCACTTGGGCTGCAGTGAAGAAAATGAATTAGAAGGGCCAGAGTCGAAGCAGAGAGTCCAGGCAGGAGGCTCCTGCAGGAGTCCAGATAGGGGACAGCCACTTGGACTAGAGGGGTGGCAGGGGAGGCAAAGAAAGTAGATTCCTTTGAGAGCAATTTAGGAGTGACAATCCAGAGGGAGATGAGGAGAGAAAGGATCCAACACTAGAAATTGGATTTTCCAATATAAACTTTGGTGCCTATTACAACTTTATTTCCTTTGAGCTGCCAGGTATCTGGGAGGGTAATGGAGTACAGGAGGAGTCTCACATTTATCAAGAATTCCTGGCCGGGCACAGTGGCTTGCACCTGTGATCCCAGTACTTTGGGAGGTCGAGGCAACAGGATCACTCAAGGCCAGGAGTTCCAGACCAGCATGGGCAACACAGCAAGACTCCATCTCTACAAAAAAAAATTGTTTTTAATTAGCAGGGCACGGTGGTGCACACACCTGTAGTCCCAGCTACTTGGGAGGCTGAGGAGAAAGGATCACTTGGGCTCAGCAGTTCCGAGGCTTCAGTGAGCTATGATTGTGCCACTGCACTCCAGCCTGAATGACAGAGCAAGACACTGTCTTTAAAAAAAAAAAAAAAGAATTCCTACTATGTTCCAAGTGCCTCATCTAGCTCTTATAACCCATAGGTTAATATGGGCTTTGAATAAGAAGGATTCCAGCTCTGCATTTAGTAGCTATTTTACTTTGGATAATTTAAACTTTCTCATCTATATAATGGGGTTAATAATATCTTTCATTCACAGTGTGAAGTTTAAATCTATATAAGAAAATTAATATAAACTTTTTAGGACACAAGATCTGGCACATACTCAGCAAATGGTAGCTACTACTATAAGCATACATTGTCTTATTTAATCCTCACATTATTTATCTGGAATATAGAAATTATTGGCTCTGTTTTACAGATGAAGAAACTGAGGCGCAGAGAGGTTAAGTGATTTACCCACAATGTTCACTTCTGGCCATGATGGAGTAATAGGAATCAGATTTACCCTCGTGCCATAAAGACCAGACAACTAGGCAAAATATATAAAATAAATGTTATTACACGTTGGACAACGGGCAGCACAAGTCTAGGATCCCTAAGAGAAGGGAAACACATGAAGTGACACCTATGATTGTTCTGGTTTTCTGGGGGCACGTTCTAGACCATGTCACAGAAAAAGTGGTCTTACTGAGCTGAGGGGAGAGAGAGAGGTCAGAGTTCAGGGGTAGGGAGTGGAGAGTAGCTAGAATCTGCAGGGCAGAATTCCAGAGAGGATGGCTTTACAAAAAAGAAAGAGCTTGGGGGTCCCCTTGAATCTCTGCTGAATGGTAAGGCAGCCATGAATAGAGTGAAACTCCATGAGGTCATTAAAGAGCAACCAGGAAGCTGTGAGCACTGTGGTTCTCAAAAACTCAGTAGGGCTGGGAGGTGTTGATTCTGAAGATAACTTGTAAACTTCTTAACTTACACTGACTCCTTTGCCCTCCAGTAGTGAGAGACTAGCCTACTCTCCCTAAATTTCTTCTTTGAGTGAACAATTCTGAGAATAGGATGTAATGGGCTGAGATAGACCAAATCACAAAGAAAACTCCTTTCTGCAAGATTGCAAAGCCTGCTGACCCACGCCCACCAAACTTGAAGCTGGCACTTTTGACTCGTTCCCCTATAAACCCCTCTCACTCCCCAGTTCAGGGAGACACTCCTTTTAGATCTCTGTTGGAAATTCAGACATAGGACTGAATAATCTACCCATTCCCTTGCAGTTTGAGTCTCAACAGAATTTTTGCAAGTTCAACAGTTCTGGCTAGCCAGAGTAAAGATACTTAATCAATTACTTCAGGCATTTAGGGGAGAACCCAGAAGGCCCATACCTTTGTGGTAGGGCTAACTGGTCCTTTAGAGTAAAGACTACTGTAAAAAGAAACTTAAAAACAGTCTTCAAAAAAGGGTCAAACTGAACTGAAAGTAACCTAGTTGCTTACCAGAAGAAAGCCTAACATAATTTAACAAACAACAAAACCTAGCACTTAACAATGCAAAGGTAACAACTTTCAGCATCCAGTAAAAAATTAACAGACATATAAAGAAGCAGGAAAGTGTGACCCATAACCAGGAAAAAAGTCAGGCAACAGAGGCAGATCCAGCAACGACAGGGATGATGGAGTTAGCAAACGAGAAGCTAAAATAGCTATAACTACTAGTGTGTTCACGTGTTCAAATAAAAGCATGAACACAGGGAGAAGAGAGATGGAAGGTATAAAAAAGAAACAGGAACTTCTAGAGGTAGGATTAACAGTGGATAGACACTGGAAAAGAAAAGGTTACTGAACTTGAGACATAGCAACAGAAACAGCCAAAGTGGAACAGAGAAAAACAGACTTTAAGAAATGAACAACACTGGCTGGTCCGAAGGTAGTGAGTTATCTGACTTGATTGTTCACAGTCAGTTACAGATTGAACTCCTTGTTCTACTACTTTCCTCCCTTCTCACTACTGCACTTGACTAGTCTAAAAAAAAAAAAATGTAAAAAAAAAAAAAAGAACCACACATCAGCGATCTGTGGGATAATATCAAGCGGTGGAACATAATTGGAGCCCTCCCAAAACGAGGGAAGGCAGAAAAAATATTTGAGGAAAGAATAGGCAAAATTTTTCTAAACTTGATGTTGTTTAAAGTAAAAAATAATAGCAATGTTTTATGAGGTTTACAACATATATAGAAGTAAAATGTATGATCACAATAGCCCAAAGGATGGAAGAGAAGAAATGGAAATACTCTATTGCGAGGTTCTTAAATTTTATGTGAAGGGGTAAAATAACATTTGAAGGTATGCTAGGTTAAGTAGTTTATCCGAAGTTGTACATGTGATGGAGCTGGGATCCAAATTAAGCACTTCAGATTGCAAAGCCTTGTGTGGAGAGATGAGATGTGAGATCAGGCTCACATATGCGGCAAGACAGAGTTTTACCAAAGGCTGTGGGAATTATGCTCTTTTAGCCCTGTAGTGGGTAGAACTGTATCCCCCAAAAAGATATTTTCAAGTCCTAACCCCCGTACCCACGAATGGCAGCTTAGTTGGAAATAGGGTCTTTGCAGATGTAATCAAGTCAAACTGAGTTAAGGTGGGCCCTAACCCAATGACTGGTGTCCTTATGAAAAGGAAAATTTGCACACAGAGAGAGAAGACACACAGGAAAAATGCCATGAAATTATGCATATCTATAAGCCAAGGAACACCCCCAGAAGTTAGGAAGAGGCAAGGAAGGATCCTACCTTAGAGACTCCAGATAGAGTGGGCCCTGCCAACACCTTGATTTTGGACTTCTGGCCTCCAGAACCAGACAGAATAAATTTCTGTTGTTCTAAGCCACCACACATGTGGTGCTTTGTTACAGCAGTCCTAGGGAACTAATACAATCCCTAAAACTCCCAGCCTTTACGAGGTAAAGAAGCTCTGTGGGCCCAGGGGGAAGTGAATGTTGATGGCAGGACATTAAGTTGACAAAATAAACAAGCTTTGGGATCTAAGAGCCATAGGGAAAAGCATGAAGGGGGGACTGGTTGGACTGGTTTTATCATAACTCTCAGTGACTTAAATCCCAACCAGGTCAAATCTTAAAGTTAATTGATTCAGCGAGTAAGGCCTGAGCAGCTGCTCCTCACATGAGGCGCTGTGCTGGGTGCACTGGGGAAGCCAGGTGAGTCAGCTGCCTCTGCCTTGGAGGAGCTCATTCCAATAGGATTCACCTGTGTGTAAGGTTTAATGGCATAGGTCAGTAATTAGTCAAGGTGTGACTAACAGGCTGTGTAGGTTCAAAATCAAGAGAGTGATTCATTCTACCTGGGGAAGGATCAGCTCAACCAACTGCTTCACTGAGGAGGAGGAGACAGCGCTCTAAATAATGCCTGACTGTGGGGTGCACAGCCCAGAGCAGAGGAAAACAAATCTACAGGAATGCTGGTGTTTTTTTGGGAACTGTTTCACCAATAATGGGGTCATGATCTCTGCTCAGTGGAGAGGTACAAAGCTGTCTAACCCTTGCTTGCACAGGGAGTGATTCTCCGGGCTCTCAAAATCTTTTCTTTTCCCTTCTGGTTCTTCACTCGGGGTGAGTGTTCATCACCCCAGAGGTCGAGGAGGTGATAAAGGTGGAGAAGGTACACAGAGGATATGGAACTGCTGATGTTCTCTTCTCAGTTACATTTTGTTGGAGAGCCAGTGGCTTAAGAAGGAGGAACAGGCCCTTGTCTAACATTTGCGGGATCCAGGGCAAAAGTGTAGCCCACGTGTCTAAGCTCCATCTACAGTGCCCAAAATTGACACTCCATGAGCCATTTGGGCCTCCCAGTAGCATGGCCCACAGTCTGGAGAAATGACCCGGAGAAGAGGCCACATAAGCCCTGAAAATAGACTTGGCCCTTCTGAGCAAGAAAATATCCTACAATGCTAGAGGATAGCCCCCCATAAGAAACAATGATTTGGCCCCAAATATCAATAGTGCTGAGGTTTAATAAATGAATTTTTAGTACCTTTAGCATGTGCATTTGGACTTGCTTGCTGTAGGTTACTGAGCCTGGAAGATATAAGATCACAAGCCGTCAGGGTCCCTAATGGGGCCCAGAGCAATTGCTTCCAGAAAAATGGGCCCCAATCAGAGAAACAACCTGATGATGAACTTGGGACTATACTATCAGCTTCAACAAAGGGACTTGGGGCCCAGCAATCAGCCATGCCTGTGCCAAACTCCTGAAGACCAACCAGTGCGAACTGTCCATCCCTTTTCCCTGTGCAACTTTGCCACCCACCTCACCCACCAGCACCTTGCCTTTGGTCTCCACTGGGGCAGCTCTCCGGTCAACTAAACCCCCACTGCTTAAGCTGACTGGCTGAGTTTTCTTTGCAGCTTAATGGTCACTATGCCTCACAATGTCTCCTTTTTAAAATCAGGCTGTACAACTCAGAACACAGACAGAATTTGGACCTAGGTCTGTGTGACCCCAAGGGCCAAGCTCAGCTGAGCAGCCAGAGCTCTGGGAGGATGCTTTGGACAACATTTTACCAAATGTTTCTGGCCTCCCTGTAGCCCAGAGCAGAAAGTGGTGGTCAGGATGTTCTCAATGCCAACCCCTTCCACACATCCCCGGGTTCAGGACAGCTATTTAAGCTGAGCATACTGCAGTCACTTAATTCTTCTAGATATAAAATGACCAGTAGATGTGTCCACTCTGAGCCTGTGAGCAGGCAGGGCCAAGTCCAAGGGCTCTATCTCTTCTTCGGAATCTTAAGGCCTGGGATCCCAGCAGTTCTGGGATCCAAAGGCTTTTCAGGCTCCTGAAGCTCCCTCTGTTTCTAATAATGTTAATTAGCTAAGCAGAGAGGAAAAGGTGCACTTTTGTTATGCAGGCAATCTTTGATGATTCTTCATTCATTCCTTAGCAAGTATTCATCTGACATTTACTAGACACCAGGTACTGTGCTGAGCACAGGGCTATGGTGGTGAGGGGGCCATTTTCCCATATAACAGTACCCAGGCTGATGCCAAGGTTTAACACCTCAGGCAGGAAAGGGAGAAAAGTGTTAATGAAGTATTTGCCACGCAATTTTGAAACCGACTATATTAAAAGAATGTAAAGCCATAAGGTAGAAATAGTAATGAAAGTCTGATTTTTATAAAAATAATAGATATAGCCAGAAGTTAACCAGCCATTGTTCCCTAACTTCCTTACAAGGCACGCATCCTCCCTGACAGGTGCAAGACTGGTGACTTCCCCAACAGCTGCTATAGATAGTATTGCTATCACAAAGCCTAAGACCGGTCCTTGAGATATTTTTCAGACTCTGCATTTTGGGAGGGACCCACTGATATCAACCAGACCTGTGGACATGTATGGGAACAGATCCAACAAGCCTTGAGACCCCCTACCCAGGAAATTTACCAGCTAAGATGATTTCTGCTTCCCAGCCCTATGAGTTCATCCCCAGCCAATCAGCAGACCCAATTCCTTAGCCCTTTGTTCACCAAACCACCTTTAAAAACCTTAGCCCCCAAATTCTCAAGGGGATGGATTTGAGAAATTACTCCCATCTCCTGACAGGTACCTTGCAAAATTAAACTCTTTCACCGCTGCAACACCTGTTGTCTTAGTGTATTGGCTTTTACTGGGCAGTGGGCAAGGGACCTGGTTGGGCTGTAACAATTTCCCCAGAGTAAAAACAACATCCCAGGAAATAATTCTTTACACTTCAGTTATTTGGGGTGGTATGTGAGGGAATCTTTAAGAAGGTGCTATCAATGGGAAAAGGGAAAGGAAGGACTCTTAGTGACTAGCTGTTTTTACAAAACCTCGCTCGCTCCTACGAATATCTCAACATCTGAGAACTACTAGGCAGCATCAGTTTTAGAGAGAAATAGAACAAGGCTTCCTCTCTGTGGTAAGAACATATTAGCTTAAAGTTGCTTTTTTAAAAAAGTTTCCACTGACCTTAAAAACATTGAAATCTAAGAAATTGGATTCTGGAGTTTGAAGGTGAGGGAATCCCGGGTTGTGGATGCACAGCCACACCAACGACAAAAACAAAAGGGAAAGGAGAAAAATGGGGCCGCAGCCTGAAACACCCGGAATCCTGGTCCCTGCAGGGAGCCCTGGGGACTGCCAGGAACACGCCCCGCCCCTGCCGCGTGACCTTCTCTAGTCCTCCCTGGGGGCTGGAGACAAAGGAGAGGGTGGGGACTTGGGGACAAAGAGCACGAGCTGTAGAGACTGGCCCTGGGGCGAGGATGCCGCAGCCACCCAGGTCTGAGTTTCGGTCTCTGTTTGTTATCTCACCCAGAGGAAGTTAAAAATTAACTGGAGCTGTAAAAGGACTAAGTAAGCAAAGGCACCGTGAGGACCTCTAAGGGCCCCCGCTCGTTCCGTCCGTTCGCCTCGGCGAGAGCAGAGCGTGAAGAGGAAAGGCTTTCACGACCCGCTCAAGCCCCACCCCCTCCTTTCGGGGCTCTTTCCTTCCTTTCGGGGTCTCCCCTGCTGCTCCCCGTCAGATCTCTGGGCAAACCTCCTTCCTCTGGCTCCGTCTTAGCATTTATGCCTTAAGGTGCTGTCCCTATGCTGGGATAGATACATTATAAAAGAGGAAACTGCGCTCCCTGGTAAATGGGTGTCACCAAACAGCCAATTGGTGGGAAAGGAGATCGCTTTTGTTATTTGATGTTGCTGGGAGAAATGCAAATGTCATGATAATGAGGCCAGTCTCGAAGACACGGGGAAAGCAGGACAGAGATTCAGGTCCCTGCATGGCTGTAGAGTCCATTTCTTCTAGTTGCCGTTAAACTATGTCCTCCACCTTCACATTTATGATTTCCGTTATTTGAAATGTCTGTGACTCTCTCTCTCTGTGTCACCCACACACACACTGAGAGCTAGATGCAACTTAGAAATTAAATCTGTGTTGAACACACTGTGAATTTAAATCTTGGAGAAAAGGAATAAAAATTTCAGTTCCACAGTTCAACGTCGGGTTTATCTGCCTTGTCTTTTTATTAGGAGTTCTGCCTTGGGCTCCTACCTGCTTCTATTCCTCTCTGACTTCTCTTGTAGCTGATGGAGAGGAACCTTGGAGTTGCAAGCTCTTCTGAGACTCTTAGCAGATCCTTTTCAAGCCATAGTGTGAGGATACACATTGATGAGGCCAGTCTTTAAAAATGGTCAGCTAGACATATTTAAGGTCACAAAATGAAGTATGTTTTCCTCGGTTGCTTATTAATTAGTCTGTCTTTAGTTCTAAGGGCAACATTTTTCTTTCATTTTGTTTTTTAAAACTGAAGATATAATTTACGTACAATAAAATGCGCAGAATTTAGGGGTACTGTTCAGGGAGTCTTTACAAATGCATACACTTGTGTAACTCACACCTCTATCAAAATATAGAACATTTCCATTACCCCCCAAAAGTTTCCTTGTGCTCTTTCCCTAGGGAGGGGTCTCCCAACCCCACCCCTGTCCCAGGCAACTGTGTTCTGATTTCTATCACCATAGATTAGCTTGCCTGGTCTAGAAATTCACATAAATGGAATCATACAGTGTGTACTCTTTTGGATCTGGCTTTTATTGCTTAGCATAATGTTCTTGAGATTCGCCCATGTTGTTGCAAGTGTCCATAGTTTGTTTTGTTTTGAAGGTACCTTTGATAGAAACCTCCACAATTTATTAAGTTAGTTCCCTCTGTATAGTGTCTGTTCCCAGGCGCTGTGCTTGGTGTTGAGTGAGTGTGGCTTTGGCTGTCTTCTGTGTCAACTCAGGTGAGTTGGAATGACGTTTTCCAGAATTCCTGCCCCTGTATATACCCAGTTAGCGTTTGCTACAAGAGAAATTTGCACAGTATTTGGAAGATGTAAGTGAAGCAGGAACCATTTATTTATGCTTGGAAGGTAAGGTGCAGGCAGCAGACACTGAGGCAGCTCACATGTGTTGTTACTGAGATGCTAGCTCACTGGCATGAGGCACCCCCCCCCCCCCGCCCTCGGCGGCAGCTCCTCCAGCCCCACCAGAACTCCTTTAGCTTCTCCAAGGTCTGGGTCAAGTGTGTGCGTGCACCTCCAGATGAAGGGTGCCAGCATCTCCTGTGGGGCACTCAGAGCATCTAGGTTGGAAGTGGTGAGAGTCAGGCCTGGGTTTTACTTGTCCTCATGGGTTCTAGTCGTCCTCCTAGTTCCCATGTGTCCTAACTCCCATTCAAGCCCAGCTTTCTTTCCCGACTGCCAGTGTGGCAACCTACAGTGACTTCATAGTGGGAACAGCCTTGCTGTTTTCCACCAGTTCCCACAACGGTGTGATTCTATATCGTCCCTGTAATAAGTCCTTTATTCTTTCTCATTCATAGTGGCTCAGATTCTCTGATCAAATCCTGCCTGATTCAGAAGGGACAAGAAGTCAAACATCCATGTGGACAGTGCATCCAGCATCCAACCTGGCCTGCTAGCTCCTTGGATTTGGAACCCAGCGTGGTTACCTGTTGTCTGCTTCGGCAGTCCTCTGCTGTGGCCATGGGAACTGCTCCATCTCTCTATCTCCTTGCAGGAATGCTGGTCCTTCCCGCCTTCTTACTCCCTTTGCGTCACTCACCTGCTCCCAACTCCCATCTAGACCGCCCCCGCCTTTGGCTTCTTTTTGTCTCAGTCCATCAGCCTCCTCTGGCTTCCCTTACCACCTCTCCAGACTGCACCTCACAGAACACAACCTTACCCACTTTCCTGCCAGCAACCTCAGTGCTGTTAAGAAAAATTATCTAAAACTTGGAAACAAAGCAAGAGGACCATATGTCCTTTCAATATGGTTTAGCATGGTTTATAGGCTCACCAAGGGTTATTTAGCTACCAGGGAAAGAAATCCAAGTTTGACTTTGCTATTTACTGTTGGTAACTGCCCAGATACTGTAGAGTTACATGTTCATTTGCAGACTTTTGTCTAATAGAGATGCAAATGATTTCTGTCTGGTGGGAAAGAAAAACTACAGTTTGGTTTTATTGCCCTATGGGACATTGATCAGTTTTGTATCTAACTTGGCAAATGGATTCTAACATTCTAAATACCCAGGCCCTCAGTGCTTTTGGAACCAGCTTTACCATCTTACTGGTTCACCCATTGATTGATGAATTACATAAAATCTTTGACGCATGTTCATTTCGTGTTTATATCAGAATCACATTTTCAGGCTGGTCTGAAACCAATGGTGTTTACAACTAATTGATCATAACCAGCTACAGATTTCTTTGTTCCCTTTCCATTCCCCCTGCTTTACTTGACTATCCTTTAAAAAAAAAACCTCACATTTTAAAATTTTGAAAATTACACTTTGATAATACCTTCTCTCTTTGTCCATGTGGAGCATCAGCTCTGCAAACTACCAACCCTGTCTGCATCCAGCTACTTGTGCCACACTGTTGTGTGATGTGGTTTTCCTCCAACAGTGTCCAGCAAGGCCAGGCGTGGATAAGACTAATTACGTTTGCTCTGTAGTAGCTTCATCAACTACCCTCTCTTTCCTGTATTTTCACCTTTTTCTTCCCTGACTCCTTCCCCTCAGCCTACAAATATGCTCAAATTTTGCCCTTCTTAAAACAATATCACTCTTGACCTGAGAACATGCAAACACAGGAGAAAATAACGTGGTTATTGCTTGGATTATCCTACTATTGACTCACTGGTCTTTCCTCTCCGTTGGATTGGGAAGAGCCAAGATTCAGGTAAGAAATTAGGGAAGAAGAGGCAAGGCAGGTCTATTCTGGTTCTTGACTCTAGGTCAATCCTACCTCAGGCAAAAGTACTTCCTCATATTGTCTATCTCTGTTCCCTGGATTCTTCTAGAACCCTGGGTTTTTAGGCGAAAGACTCACCTATATCATTTGTATTCTCTTGCCAGCCAGAGACCTCTGTGTATGTACAGTCATGCATCAGTTAATGATGGGGATGTGTTCTGAGAAATTCATTGTTAGGTGATTTTGTCATTGTGCAAACATTATAGACTCTACTTACACCAACCTAGGTATAGTCTACTATACACCTAGGCTATATTGTACAGCCTATTGCTCCTAGGCTACAAACCTGTACAGCATGGTACTGTATGGAATACTGTAGGCAATTGTAACACAATGGTAAGTATTTGTGTATCTAAACATGTCTAAACACAGAAAAGGTACAGTAGAAATATGCTATAAAAGATAAAAAATGGTCATACTTATATAATGCACTTACCATGAATGGAGCTTACAGGACTGGAAGCTGCTCTGGGTGATTCAGTGAGTGAGTGGTGAGTGAATGTGAAGGCCTAAGACATTACTGTACACCACTATACACTGTATATTTAGGCTACATTAGATTTTTTAAAACATATTTTTATTTTTTCGATAATAAATTAACCTTAACTTACTGTAACATTTCTTTCTTTAATTTGAGATGAGGTCTTGCTGTGTTGCCCAGGCTGGTCTCCAACTCCTGGGCTCAAGCAGTTTTCCTGCCTCAGGCTCCCAAGTAGCTGGGACTATAGGAATGTGCTCTGGTGCCTGGCTATTACTTTTTTACTTTATAAATTTTTAAATTTTTTCAAACTTTATGACTCTTTTGTAAGAACACAGCTTAAACACAAACACGTTGTACAGCTGGGCAAAATATTTTCTTTATATCCTTATTCTATAAGCTTTTTTCTATTTTAAAAATTTTTTATTTTTTATTTTTTTACTTTTTAAATTTTTTGTTAAAAACGAAGACACAAACATACACATTAGCCTAAGCCTACACAAGGTTAGGATCATCAATATCACTGTCTTCCATCTTCACATCTTGTCCCACTGGAAGGTCCTCAGGGGCAATAACACATATGGAGTTGTCACCTCCTATGATAACAATGCCTTCTTCTGGAACACCTCCTGAAGGACCTGCCTGAGGCTGTTTTACAGTTAACTTTTTTTTTTAGAGACAGGTTCTTGCCCTGTCACACAGGCTGGAGTTCAGTGGCCCGATCATAGCTCACTGCAGCCTTGAGTTCCTGGGCTTAAATGACCCTCCTGCCTTAGTCTCCCAAATAGCTAGGACTACACGCACACAGCACCATGCCCGGCTAACTTTTTCATTTTTTGTAGAGATGGGGTCTTGTTGTGTTGTTCAGGCTTGTCTCAAACTCTTGGCCTCAAGCAATCCTCCTATCTCAGCCTCCCAAAGTACTGGCATTACAAGACTGAGCCACTAGGCCCAGACTGACTTTTTTTTTTTTAATAAGTAGAAGCAGTACACTCTAAAATAACCATATAAAGTATAGTATAGTAAATACCTAAGCCAGTAACACAGTCATTATCATCATTATCAAGTATCCTTTACGGTGTGTGCAATGCTTTTATGTGACTGGCAGCACAGTAGATTTATTTATAACAGCATCACCACAAACACGTGAGTAATGCATTAGCTACATCATTACAATGGCTGTGATGATAGTGGGTGATATTCTTCAGCTCCTTTATAATTTTTATGGGACCACTGTCATATATGTGCTCATATGTGTGGTTGACTGAAACATCCTTATGCAGCGCATGACTGCATTACCTATAAGGACCTTCCTTCATTCAATCATGTATTCATGCATCACACATTTATTCAGTGTCTACATAAACAATGCATGTGTTAATGCTGGAGATATAGTGGGTGACAAAGACCTAGTCCTTGCTTCACAGAGCTTATAGTCTGGTGTGAGAAATGGATATTAATCAAATAATCTGCCAAATATAAAATTACATCTGTGAAAAGTGCAGCAAAAGAGAACTACTGGGACTCTGGGAGGAACTGTCTTGTCTGATAGAGGCAGTAAAATGTTCTCAAAAGAAACAATGATCATGCTGAAGTCTGAAGGATGAGTCAGTATTAATTAGACAAACCGAGGGGGCAGAACGTTTCAGGCAGGGGCTGGAGAAAGAGCAAAGAGCCTGCAGGGGTGGGGAGGGGTGAGGGAGAGGGCAGAGTGCTGGCCAGCAGAGGGACTGGGGTGGGGGGCGCTCATCAGTCTGGAGCAAAGGCAGGGCCCTGGGGGGCTAGGAATCAGGGCTTTCATCCTGAGAGCAATGGGAAGCCACTGGAGTGGGAGCAGGGTAAGCAGGTTGGTGTTTCGAGAAGCTCCCTTTGGTTGCTGGGTAAAGAATGAGTTGGAGAGGGGCCCATGAGTAGATCGAGAAAGGGGCCTTGTTGAGACCAGGGATCAGTTGTTGTTGGATGCCCTGACTAAATATGTCTTCTCACACCATCCATTCCCATACACCATCGTCCTTTTCTCTGTTCCTCCTTGGTGGTCTCAAAATACTGTTTCTACCCTTAGCATAGCATTTATTTTAGTGTTTTAATGTTGCTTTTGCCTGATTAGCATGAGCACTTCTTAATGACAATGAGATAGTATAGGAGGTGGACTTTGGCTACCTGCCTGAGACTTGAGCCAAAGCTTAAGTCTGCTTACAATACTGAACAAAAGCTTTGAAAATGATGAACACCCAGCTTCAGTAGGAGGTAACTCTGCTTTCTTTAACAGGACATGGCACCCATTGGAGCAGGGGTCCACAGGCCCCAGTCAAAGCCAACACAAATTGGTTACTGCTGAGATGAAGCCCAAAATTGACCACTTATAGACCTTTTGCCTCATTTTAATGCTAAAAATCACACCCAAGCATGGAGATTTAACATGCTAATGAGACATGCGGTGTGTGAAGAAGCATGATCGCCAGATGGGCAGCTGCCAACAAAACTGCCTCTACATGCTATGATTTCAATGCTAGAGTCAAACTTTCTCTACCCTTTAGAAGTTCCCCAGCCCTTTACTTGGAGAGCCAGTCTGGTTCCTCCTTAACCAGCACCAGCACTGTTTGGGCAAAATCAACCTCCCCGCCTCCACCCCCCATAAAGCCTTGCCTGCATAAGTTCCTTTTTCGGCCAATTTCTATTGACTCGTGGAAGAAGAACCGTGGAGTTGTAAAGTCGGTAGCAGGAATGGCTATGTCTCCCTCACTTCTCTCCCTTCCTCACCCTGCAGAGTTTTTAGCCTAATATTTCATACATAGCAGCTTCTCAAATATGTCTGTAGAACTGAAGTGTGTCTTTCTCCAGTTTCACCCCAAGATCAGGGAAAGGCCGTGCTCACTGTCTTCATCTCCGTATCTCCCATTCATCCCCACTTAGTCTATATTCTGCTCTCCCGCCCCCCACACTGCCCTGAAACTTAGAGACATCACCACAGCCTCCCGGTGCCCAAACGCAACAGACGATTTTAGTTCTTGCCTCAGCTTGAACTCTGGCTCATTAGTTTTTTTTAAGTATTCCTTCCTTTTCAAAAACTTCCCCTGTCCTAGTTTCCTTAATCTCACTCTCTTCAGGTACTTTAACTCTCTACCTGTTTCTTCTCAATATTTTTTAAGAGCTCTAGTTCCTCTGTCTATCCCTCAAATATTGGTGTTCCCAAAAATCCAGTCTCAGCTTTCTTTTCTTCTCTTCCTGTGTAATTATTAATTCATACACACTATCGACTATGACCTTAGATACTAATGACTCTGATATCTAACCATTTATCCATCCTAAAACTTTCTTCTCAGCTCCATGTTTTCAACAGTGTACTAAGAGTCTGTCCCTAGATGCAACACAAGCACCTCAGACTCAAATACGAACTGACTCTCTTCCTTAAATCCACTGTCAAACCTGCTCCCTCCCCTTCACTCCCTGTCTCTGTAAATGGTGCAACCTGTCACCAAATCTAGAAAACTGAAGTCATCCTCAATTACTTTCCTTTTTGAGTCTCCTAGGCCCTGTTGACTCTATCTCTCAAATGCCTCTTGGGTTTGCACTCTCTTCTCCAACACCTCCTCCCCACCCACATCCTAGCTCAGGCCCTTGTTGTCTCTTTCCTTTTACACAGTCCCCTGGCCTCAGTCTTCTGCCCTCTCCAAGCAGTCCTCTATATCACTACCAAAGGGATGTTTCCACACATCTGACCACATCACTCCTGGGATTAGTCATCACTTAGCGAACATCGCCATTCCCTTATCACCCATCATCCCCACATGTGCCCTATAATCTAGCCATCTTCAACTACTTTTAGCTTCCCAAACTCATCACACAGTTTACCCATCTTTCGACCTTTGTGTAAGCTGTTCCTTCTGTCCAAAGGCTCTTTCCCTACTTGTTGGCCTTACAAATGCCTGTGCATCCTCAGGACAATTTGAGCATCCCCTCCTTGTACAGCCTTCTCTCACCCTCTCTGTGCCCTTGTAGTGCCTTGACATTTCTGTACCACTTATCTTCTACTCCCTTAGTCCTGGACTGTGAAGTCCTCGAGCAGAGTGACCCTGTCTTCTCCATCTCAAGAGCCCCAGTGCCCAGCACTGTGGCTAATCCAATAAATATTGATTGGAAAGGCAGATGAGTAAGTGAAAAGAAAGCCTCTTTAGTCAAGAAATTTACTATTGAATAAATAAAATTAACCTATAAATAAAAATGGAAAGGGAAAGTAGAGCTATGTATGAGTGAACGTAAGGTAATAAATTGCCATTAGGCTGAAACCAAATGTACCAATAAGACAAGATTTCTATTGAAATCTCAGTGATTTTTAAAATCGATTTTTATAAGCTTTTACATGAAAACCCTTTGTCATATTTATAGACAAGTGTTTTTTCCCAGTTTTTTGCTTGTCTTGTAATTTTATGTTGGTTTTTGTTTGTTTGTTTGTTTGAGACAGGGTCTCACTCTGTCACCCCGGCTGGAGTGCAGTGGTCCAATCATGGCTTACTGCAGCCTCAAACTCCTGGGCTTAAGCAATTCTCCTGCCTTAGCCTCCCAAAGTGCTGGGATTACAGGTATTATATTATTTTTGATTTATAGGAGATTTACATTTTCATACAGCCACATCTATCAGCCTTTTTCATTAAGATTTTTCTTCGATTATTTTCATGCTTAGAGAGAGATTTCCCATCCAGAAAGTAAATAACTATTTGCTGAATTTTTCTTCTAGATTTTTGAGTGATTTTATTATTTGCACTCATTCTTCAATCCATATGGACTTAAGCTCAGGGTATAGCATGAGATCAGGATTTTAAATTAATGCATTTAAAAATAATCCATTTTTCCAATGCCATCGAATGAATTATCTCTTTCCAATAGAATGAAGGTCCCTATAAAGATGAGCACCCAATTACAAACTCCTTTTGGAATCAATCAAATTCCAAAGTTCTTAAGTCCCAGAGTTTACCAGATATAGAAGTAGACATTTCTTTAGCTTTTGACTACCAAGACACAAACTTTAAGGTTGACAAGAGCATTAAATGAGTTAATGCATATACATTAGCTATTATTTCACAAATTACTGAAATATTGCAGTTTAATGTTCAAATTATAAGTTGCTAAGAATGAACTTGCATGGGAAATTAAAATATAATAATAATGGTGCTTAATTGTTAGACAAAGTGCTCTCTCAGCTGACATACTCATTGGTCTGCCATAAATGCTTTCAAGTAATAATCATTCTCTCTGGTGTTCAGGAAAAGACCAGTATCCAGACTGAACTTTGGAGCCCTGAAAAAAAAGTGATAAACTTTCCCTGAAAGACACTCTGGAGATTAGTTTACGGACTTCCTTAACCCCAGGGACCCCCACAGGGCCCTCATGACGGATTTGGGCACCCTGCTGTCTCTTTCTTCTGAAAAGTTCAGCTGTACCAGGTACTATTGCCTGGTATTAATATGCAGCTATTTCTTTTTTAACTTCACAGCATGTGTCTGATCCCTCCCAACTGGGCTGGAGGCTTCTCAAGAACAGGACCTATACCTTTTACTTCCTGGACGCCATTAGCACTTAGTACAAAGTTGCACACATAAATTTAAGTAATTTAAGTGCTTAATAAGTAAGTTACAAATTAATCCCATGGCAGCCCTGTGCTTCAGTGGAGTGATTAGAAAGGTCCTAAGAAGCCCTGCTGCTTCAAACACACCGCTCAAAGACATGCTTCTGTGCCTTAGATTCCCACCGTCGCTTGCTTTTTTTTAAATAAAACATTGTCTCCGGAAGGCCTGTATTAAAACCTAAACTAACCTGGGAGGTGTAACTCACTAGCACATTATCTCTTTGACAGTTTCCTAGCAGACAGTTTGGGCCTCGGATTGTGTCCAGGGAAAGAGCTAGAGAAAGCGGGACCCCACTTCGGGGATGCGGATGAGGTTGAGCCCTCAATGAGAGCTGTGAGCAGATGAGTCCACTGGGTTGGGCACCCGTCAGGTGGGGTGGGGAACGTCTAACTGGGCTGGAGGGCATCTCCACACAGCCAGAGTCCCCGTGTAGCACAGAGCCCTCACAAACCAGCGCAGCACTGTTGGGTATAAACCAAGCATTGGAGTGAATTTCCGTCTAAACTTGGCGGACATGCCGGGTTTGGTGGGTGGCTCAAACCTGTAATCCCAGCACTCTGGGAGGCTGAGGCGGGAGGATCGCTTGAGCTCAGGAGTCCCAGACCAGCCTGAGCAAGAGTGAGACCCTGTCTGTACTAAAAATGGAAAAATTAGCTGGGTGCAGTGGTGCGTCACGCCTGTAGTCCCGGCTACTCAGAAGGCTGAGGCAGGAGGATCGCTTGAGCCCAGGAGTCTGAGGCAGCAGTGAGCTATGATGACGCCACTGCACTCCAGCTGGGGCAAGAGAGTGAGACTCTGTCTCCAAAAAATAAATACATAATATAAAATAAACAAACTCGGCAGACAAATGACTTATCCAAGGCTACACTCAGAGCGCTGAGTGCTCTCTGCCGGCTGCTCTACTTTGAGAAATACCTACTGATCTCAATAGATCTTGTTGCAATTGCAATGAGAACCAAAGCAAGTTCTCATCTGGAATTGCCCTCCAGAATCATTCAGGAAGGGATTGAAGTGGTGCAGCCCTTGACCCACAACCAATACAACTTCTGAATTCTCAGTGACCTTCTGTACACAAACACACCTCTGCCTATGCATTACATGGTGAGGGCCTCTGTGTACATAATCGCAGCATTTTTTTTATAAACTGCTTGGTAGGGTGGTGGGTGGGATTCAGAAGTCAGCAGGATCCTCTGTCCCTCAGCAATCTCCAGCAGGAAGCAGACAGGGAAGGTTCCTGTGGTTACAAGGGCTTGGCTGGTTTATTACTTTCATCATAATGGGTGTTTTTACAGCATGTAAGCAAAGTACGAAATATTTTATAGCCATTCAGATAGAAAGTCTGACACCCATTTCAAAGAGCAAAAGACCTCTGTAAAGATGAGCACCTAACTACAAGCTCCTTCTGGAATCGCCTGTAAGTTATTAAGTGCCAGAGCTTATCTGATACACACATAAATATTTCTCTAAGTTTTGCCTACTGAGACATAAACTTTAGAGTTGATAGCACCGAGGCTATGTGGTGTGGTGAAAGGGTGTAGGTTTTAGAGTCCCACAGACGTAGGATCAAGCCTTATGGCCACTATTCACCAACAATCCAATCTTGGACATTACTCAACTTTGGTTAACCAGTTTTCTCATTTGCAAAATGGAAATAAGTGATACCTAGTTCACGGTGGAGATTAAGTGAGATAACATGAAAGAAAACACACAGAAGCAAAGTGCCATGTCCTGCATATCAAGATGGCTTACTAACCCTTCACCGCTCTGAGATATTCTTTTAACTATTTGTAGCATTTAGACCCACATACTAATTTTCCTGGACTGTCTCATTGACCAAAGAGGAGAGGGAAACTTGGTTCCTAACAGTGCTCCAACTGTGTAAGAGATTCAGCTCAGCACCCATGAGCTGCTAGCTGTATTCCAGCAAGTTCTGTGAGTTGCTGACCATGGGGGAAGGGAGGGGAGTCGCAGTGGGGAGCGCAGGGGGATGCAACTGTAGATTTGCTTTCTATAGTACTTTATATCATCGTCATCACCGCCGCTATTTTAACCAGCTGCTAGTTCACCTAGTAAATTCTACGTGGGAATGGGAATGTGGTCACTACTTTATCTATTTGTAAGACTTCCCTACCAACTCCTGGAAGTTCCCCTTCTGTTCTGCAAACAGGAAACCAAGCAGCAGACGTGACACATGCTCCCTCCCCCAATACTCTATCCACATTCTTGGTTTCCGTCTTCTTTCACTTCCTTCTAGTAATTTCCTGCCATCATTCTCCCTCTTACTCACCTAGTCCTCAATGACTGCTGATCCTTGGTGCTGTAGGATGGGGACAACCAGGACTCCCAGGAACATTATCAAACTGAGTACATTCTGAATCAGTTTTGTGTACAGTGATGATGTGTGTTGTGTGTGGCTCAGCTGGACTATGACACTTGATAACTCCCTCATCCTGAGTAGGGGTACAAATGAAATTAAGAATGAACATTTAGTTCATTCTTTTTTTTTGAGACAGAGTCTTGCTCTGTCACCCCAGCTAGAGTGCGGTGGTGTCATCATAGGTCACTGCGACCTCCACCTCCTGGGCTCGGGTGATCCTCCTGCCTCCACCTCCTGAGTAGCTAGGGCTACAGGCAGGGGCCACCACGCCCAGCTAATTTTTCTATTTTTAGTATAGACAGGGTCTTGCTCTTGCTCAGGCTGGTTTTGTATTTAGTTCATTCTTTTCACACACCTTGATTTTCTAGGGCCATCTCCAGAGTTGGGACATACAAGTCGTTCCAGAAAGGGGAGTAATCTAAATGTGTTATCTTTCCTTTTTTGTTTCCTTATCATGCCTTGCAAGCTGCCAATGCATTAGTTCTCAACCAGCTCCATGAGAACTCATGGAGACAGCCTTGTTTGACCCAGTCTGGGAGGAAAGTTCCTCATAATTGTTTCTATATACTTGGTTGCTTCAGAGGTGTCATTAAACATGAGCACCACCATGTCTAAAAAAAAAGCTCTCAGGTTTCATTAGGGCTGTTGCACTCACTGTAAATAACCCATTATAAAGACCCCACCCTCTCTGATCCTGATAAGGCGAAGGTTAAGGTCTGTCTCTGTTTGCCATACTCTATTTCCTTCTATGTAAGCCAGAGCAGGATATCTGGAACCAATTGTTTCCTCTCTGAGCTGGCTGTAAGAACACTGTATTCTTTTTACAGTGTTGAGTGGTTAAGTCTTACACACAGTTGATGCCCAATAAATACTTACTAATGATCACAATGCAACCATTCAGGTAGTTACCAAGCTAAAACCAGTCACCCCACAGCCCCTATGTTACCATGTGCTCCCAGAGAGAGCACTTCCACCCCTGCCTATGAAGGCAGGCTGCCACCACCGCTCTACTCTGTGGGGAAGAACAGTCATCCTGAAGCCCCCTAACCTTCATACCAACTATTCAAACTTCACACAGTGTAGGCTGATTTCCCATCTTCCTCCAAGAGCTTCTCAGGCTACTCCCCTCATGACTGGCTTTGCCATTTGCCTTAGTCACTGCCAGAAGAACAAGCCTTCTAGGTCATCCAACATCAACACTGGATACTCATCCCAGCACCCCTGAGGACTGTCCCCTAATCTGATCAAACCCCTCTCCCTCCCCTTCCCAAACTCTTCCACTGTGCCCTTCGTAACTCCAGATATATCACCATCAAATATCCTCGTAGTGGCCAGGTGTGGTGGCTCACGCCTGTAATCCTAACACTTTGGGAGGGCAAGGCAGGAGGATTGCTTGAGGCCAGGAGTTCAAGACCAGCCTGGGCAACATAGCGACACCTAGTCTCTACAAAAAACCAAAAAATTGGCCAGGCATGGTGGCCTGCACCTGTAGTCCCAGCTACTCAGAAGGCTGAGGCAGGAGGATCGCTTGAGCCCAGGAGTTTGAGGTTGCAGTGAGCTATGATGACACCACTGCATTCTAGCCTGGGTGACACAGTAAGACCCTGTCTCAAAAAAGAAAAGAAAATTGTCCTCATAGTCCCATCCTTTTCTTTGAACACTCCTTTCACCTCCTGGTAGTAAATGAACTCGGATGTCCTTGAGGACCCAATCTCCTAAGAAACCTCACAGGTAGAGCTGTTTGTACCTGACGTCCCTGTCACCTCAGGGCCAGGAGGTGTAGTTGGTTTTCTACTTACCATTTCTGAACTATTTCTTTCCTTTGTTCCTTCAGATACGCAGCTCCTTTGAAGCCCCTGCTACCACCTCTTGTCCTTCCAGCTCACTTGCTCAGGAACGCCCACTGTCATTGACGACCATTTCTCTCTCTCCTCTGGTCTTCACGTCCAAACCCTGCTTGGCTCCCGTGGCCCAGCATTCTTGTTCCACCTCTGTAAATGCCATCCACAACAATCTTGTCCTTCTCTCTTCTACCACGTTGACCTGAAATATCCCGTTCTGATTGAACTCAACTACTGCTCTCTCAGAGCCTATACCCAAGCAGCTGGGCACTGCTGGAGAAAATCGTACAAGGTAGATGATTGGTTTCAGTCAAGCCTCAAATGGCCACTCCACACTGCCTGGTATTACTATCACGTTTCCCAGGAAAGTTCACTTTCCTACTTTAAAATGACTTTTTCTCACGTTTTCCTTTTTTTCTGAAAAACTCCCATAGCACAAAGCTTTAAGGAGAAATAAAATGTCTACATAGCCTCAAATTATCTCCCCTAGAACATTTATTACAACTGATGGTTTTGACAAATGTCCACAAATTCTTTAATGTTCTTCCTTTCAGGGGGTGGCTCTTAATTTCCCTCCCCTTGGGCTGGATATAGTGACTCACTTCTAATGAATAGAGTATGAAAAGGGAAAAGTAGAAATTTAATAGAGGAAGAATCTGGCAGATACCACCTTATCCAAGTGATCAAGGTTGACATAACCAGTAATAAACCATACTGATATCATGTACTCACCCGTATGATTTGATGAAAATGGCTTAATACCTCTGTGGCATTCTTCCCCAAATCCCATAACTTCAGTCTACTCATGAGAAAACATTAGACAAACCCTGGTTTAGGGAGATTTTACAAAACACCTGACGAGTACTCTTCAAATGTGTCAAGGTCAGAAAAAAAGGAAAAGACTGAGAACCTCTCCTAGATTGGAGGAGACTAAGGAGATATAACGACTAAATGCAATGTGGGATCCTGGATTGGATCCTGGAATAGTGAAAGGACAGGAGTGGAAAAAACTGGGAAATTCCAGACAGAGTCTACAGCTTAGTTAGTAATACCATACCAATGTTAATTTCTTAGTCTTGATAAAGGTACCATGGTTATGTAAAATATTAACATTAGCAATAACTGGGTAAAGGACATATGGGTCCTATATTTGCAACTCCTCTATAGGTAGAAAACTATTTCAAAATAAAAATAAAAAATAATAACTCCTGTGTCTCCTCATCCTCATACCCTTCTCTTAACTGGTGACCTCACTTCCTATGTTGTTTATGAAAGTGTCAGAGTAGATGCATCTGCCACTGCCTCCACCCTGCTCTCACAAAAGCAGACCTGCCCTGCTCTTCTCAAGGCCCAGCCCCTCCACTAGTGTTCTGGGTCTCCTCCCTCACCACTGTCCCTTCCTCAAAGATGTCCCTCCTTCAGTTATGCCCGTTCTTCCCACGTCACCTGTCTTCCCTCTCACCTGGCTCATTTTCATCATCATACCAACATGCTATATTATTTCTCAGATGAGCAAGACCCTTCCTTGAGCCCTTGTTACTCGCTTTGCTAGCCCTTTTCCCTTCTCGCCTTGTAAAACATTTTGCAAGAGTTATCTGCATTTGTTCTCTCTATTCCTTGATCGCCCTTTTCTCTCAATTTCTCTCCATGCTGGCCACCATTCCACTGAAATAACAAATCCAGTGGACTATTCTATGCCATCATCCTTGACTTCACAGCAGCATTCAGCACTGTTGACCCTTAACTGTAGTTTGAAACTCCTATTTCTCTTGGCTTTGGGGATATTTTGAAAACCCCTTCTCCTAGTTTATCCCCACATCATTGGCCCCTGCTTCTGCAGCTCCTTTCCTGCCCCCTCATCTTCTACCAAACCCTTGAATCAGGGAGTTCCTCGGGGCTCCATCCTAAACTCTTCTTTTCTCTATCCACACCCTCTCTCTCTTTACTTCATACCCTCCCTCAGCTCTAAAATGCCACCTATGTGCAGACGACCCCCATAGGGACTTGGACTTGTATATGCCACACTGTACTTGACATCTCTGTGTGGATGATCAAACTTTCTCCCCAGTCCCTTCCTCCTGCAATCCTCCCCATCTAGTAAATGGCACCATTGTCCCCCCAGAGCTGCTCAAACTGAAAACCTAGAAGTCATCTTTGATTCTTCCCTTCCCCTCATATCCCTACATGGATATTAGCAAATGCTATCTTCCAACTCCAAAAATATAACTCTTTTGTATTGATACTTCTCTCCATCTTCACAGACACTATCCTTGCCCAAATTGACATAACTTCTCACCTGAACTACTACAATAGTTTCGTAATTCATCTCCATTCTCACATTTGCAATCCATTCTCTACAAAGCACCCAGAAGTGCTCTTTTTACAACATAAAACATGCCTGTCCCCTACTCTCTCCCTACATCAGAATAACCTTCAAACTCCTCACTATTCCTAATGGCATTGCAGGAGCTCACTCCTGCCCTCAAACACCTCCCCTCTCAATTGCTCAATTCCAGCCCCGTCAACCTTCTTCCTGTTCTCCCAACATACCTTGCCTATCTTATCAATAGCAATATGAGATGTTAGGTCAAATGCATTCCTGAAATCAAGGTATGCTATTATTTAAGGCAGCTCTCAATCAAAAGTGGATCTCAGTCAAAAGTGGTAGTACCTTCCAAGAGGGCTGGAAATGTGTGGAGGCTTTTTTGGGTTGTCAAAATGACTGAGGGCATTGAGTGGCTAAAGACTAATCTTGAAATGTTCTGAACACTATCCTATCTAAAATCCCAATAGTCCTCCATGTACAGACATCTTGTCTAAGGCATTTTTGTGCCCACAAAAAAGAATTGTGCAAGAATGTTCATAGCAACTTTATTCATAATAGCCCCAAATTGGAAACATCCCAGTATCTACCAATAGGAGAATAAATAAATGAACTGTGGTATATTCATACAATAGAACACTGCTCAGCAATGAAAGAGAATAAATTATCAATAAATGTAACATGATCAATCTCAACAACATTATGCTGAGCAGAAGCAGCTTTAAATGAAAAATTATTCATATATAGGTATAATTCCATTTATATGAAAGTGCTAGCAGGACCAGCTATATAATTTCTGGGGCTCAGCACAAAACAAAAATGTGAGATCCCTTGTTAAAATATTCTTAAGAACTTCAAAATGGTGACAACAGAGCATTAAACCAAGTGTGGGGTCCTTTTAAGCATGGGGTCCTATGTTACTACACAGCTTGAATGCCCATGAAGCTGGCCTTGAGTTCTAGCATAGGCAAACTAATTTATGGTTAAAAGAAAAAAAAATATATATATAATTGAGGTTGTATCTGGAGGGAGCAAGAATTGGCTGGGAAGGGAAAAATGGAACTTTTTGGAAATGATGATTACACTTACCTTGATAAGAGTCTGGATCACAGGAGTATGCATTTGTCAAACTCATTTAATGTTACATTTAAAAGTTTTTCTTTTTTATTGTAAGTTTTACCTCAAAAGAAAAGAAAAAGACTCTAAGCAAACACTGATCTCTAGTTAAGCATAGACATGCTCAAGTATTTAGGGAGAAGTGTACTGAAGTCTACAACCGACTTTTAAAAGCATCAAAATAACAGGACAGGTGAAAAGATATATGATAAAGCAAGTAGAGTAAAACGTTAATGGTGTAATCAAGGGATGGCATACAGTTTTCACTGTAAAATTCTTTCAATTTTCTTTTCTTTCTTTAGTTTTATTTATTTAGAGATGGGGTCTCACTGTGTTGCCCAGACTGCTCTCAAACTTCTGGCCCCAGGCAGTCCTCCTGTCTCGCCTCTCAAGTAGCTGGGATTACAGGTGTGAGCCACTGCACTCAGCTTTTTCAACTTTTCTCTATGTTCAAACATTTTCATAATAAAATGTTGAAAACATGTGTACACCTAATAATAGAGCTTCAAAATATGTGAAACAAAAACTGACAGAACCGTAAGGAAAAATAGATTTGTTCACAATACATTTGCCCATAATGTCCACAATTATAGTTGGCTGTTTTAACACTCCTCTCTTGATTCTGGTAATTGATAGAAGTAGGCAGAAAATCAGAAGGAACATATAAGATCTGAACGGCACCATCAACTTAATTGACATTTACAGAACACTCCACCTAACAAAATACTCATTCTTTTCAAGTGCACATGGAATATTCACCAAGATGGACCATATGCTGGGTTATAAAACAAACATGTTGGTTTTTATTTTGTTTTGTTTTGTTTTTTGAGATAGAGTCTTGCTCTGTAGCCTGGGCTAGAGTGCAGTGGCCTCATCACAGCTCACTGCAACCTCAAACTTCAAACTCTTGGGCTCAAGTGATCCTCCTGCCTTAGCCTCCTGAGTAGCTGGGACTACAGTTGCATGCCACAATGCCTGGCTAATTTTGCCTATTTTTTGTAGAGACAGAGTAGAGTCTTGCTCTTGCTAGGGCTGGTCTCGAACTCCTGACCTCAAGCAATCCTCCTGCCTCAGCCTTCCAGAGTGCTAGTATTACAGTGTGAGCCACTGCGCCCAGCCTAAAACATGTTTGTTTTTAAATTTTATTTTGTTTTGAATTGGTACTTAATAATTGTACATATTTATGGTGCACAGTGTGATATTTCCATACATGTATACACTGTGTAATGATGGAATCGGTAAATTAGCATATCCATCACCTCAAACATTTATCATTTCTTTGTGGTAAGAAAATTCAAAATTCTCTCTTCTAGCTATTTTGAAATATACAATACATTATTGTTAACTATAGTCACCCTACTGTGTAACAGAACACCAGAACTTACTATTCCTCCTTTTTTTTTTTTTTAGAGACAGGGTCTCGCTTAGTCACCCAGGCTGGAGTGCAGTGGCCCAATCATAGCTCACTGCAGCCTCAAACTCCCCAGCTCAAGCAATCCTTCTGCCTCAGCCTCCCGAGTAGCTGAGATTACAGATGCAAGCAAGCCACTGCGGCAGCTGTTTTCCTCCTATCTTTTAACTTTGTACCAATTGACCAATCCTTTCCCTTTCCACCTCCCCCATCCCCTCTCCAGCCTCTGATAACCACTCTCTACTTCTATGAGGTCAAGTTTTCTAGATTCCACATATGAGTGAGATCATGTGGTATTTGTCCTTCTGTGCTTAGCTTATTTCTCTTAATGTAATGCCTTCTAGGTTTGTCCCCCATTGACACAAATGACAGGATTTCATTCTTTTTATGGCTGAATAGTATTCCATGTATACATAGTCCACATCTTTTTTAATCCATTCATATGTTGATGGACACAGGTTGATTCCATATCTTGGCTATAGTGAATAATGCCGCAATAAACACAGGACTGCAGATGTCTCTTTGACATACTGATTCCATTTCCTTTGGATATAAACCAAGTAGTGGGGTTGTTGGATCATATGTAGTTCTATTTTTAATTTTTTGAGGAGCCTCCATACTGTTGTCCGTAATGGCTGTACTAATTTACGTTCCTGCCAACAGCGTATAAGAGTTCCCTTTCACTGGACATGGTGGCATCATCCTGTGTTCTGGATTCCCAGCTACTCAGGAGGCTGAGGCAGGAGGATCTCTTAAAAAAAAAAATCAATGTAATTTGCCTTATAAATAGACTAAAGAAGGAAAACCGTATGATTATCTCAGTAGAGGTAGAAAAAACATTTGACAAAATTTAACTACTCGTGATAAAAACTCTTAGCATACTAGAAATAGAAAAAAAATTTCAACTTGATAAAGGGCAATCCATAATAATACCTGCAGCTAACGTAATACTTCCTAGTAAACAATTGAATGTTTTCTCCCTAAGATCAGGAACAAGGCAATGATGTCCATTCTCATTACTTCTGTTTAATATTATACTGAGATCCTAGCCAATGCAATAAGATTTAGAAAAAAGAAGTAAAACTGCTTCAGATGACATGATTGTGTACATATCAGATCTTCAGAAACAAACAAACAAAAAAGGAGTAAAAAGCTACTAGAACTAATAATGAAGTTTGCAAGGTTGAAGGATATAAAGTCAATATACAAAAATAAATTGTATTTGTATATACTAGCAATGAATAATTGAAAAATGAATTTCCAATAACACCGAAAGACATAAAATACTTAAGATTCTTAAGGTTAAATTTAACAAAATATGTGTAAGACCTTTACACTGGAAACCACAAGACATTTTTGAGAAAATTAAAGAGAGATCTAAATAAATGGAGAGAGACCACGAACATGGACTGGAACACTCAACATGGTTAAAATCTCAATTTTCCCTTAATTGATCTATAGATTCAATGTGATCCCAATCAAAGTCCAAGCAGACTTTTTTACAGAAACTGACAAGCCAATTCTAAAATTTATACGGAAATACAAAGGACCAAGAATGGCCAAAACAGCTTTCTGGAAAAGAAAGCTTTTCCTTTGAAAAGAACCACAAAAGGACAGCTACTGTTTGATTCCAAGACTATGGTTATCAAGATGGTATAGTACTAGAGCAAGGGTAGAGACACAGATCAATGAAACAGGAAAGTTCAGGAATAGACGCCACACACATGGTTAACTGATGTTTGATAGGTAGCAAGGTAATTCAGTGGAGAAAGAGTGGAGTTTTCACCATATGGCACTGGAACAACTAGCCAGACATATTGTAGGGGAAGAACCTCCAAAACCAAAAACTTTAACTCTTACATCATACACAAAAATTAACTTGAAATCATAGACCTAAACTTAAAAGCTAAAACTATAAAAGTTCTAGAAGAAACAGCGGGGAAAAAAGCCAACAAGAAGCTGGATGACTTCCACATGAACAAGGGAGACTTGTGGGGGAATGGCCATTGTAAGAGAGAAATAATTGCCTTCTACAGTAGGAAAGGAATAGGTACTATATGAAATTGGTGGGGGAAAAAAGTGGAAGAAATTGGTTGCCTCTGGGGAAAGGAATCAGGATGAGGAAGGGAACTCCTGTTTCTTTTTTTCTTTTCTTTTCTTTTTTTTTGAGATAGAGTCTCACTCTGTTGCCCAGGCTAGTGTGCAGTGGCGTCATCATAGTTCACTGCAGCCTCCAACTCCTGGCCTCAAGCGATCCTCCTGCCTCAGCTTTCCAAGTAGCTGGGACTACAAACACACACTACCACACCCAGCTAATTTTTATTTATTTATTTCATAGAGACAGGGTTCTTGCTATTGCCCAGGCTGGTCTTGAACTCCTGGCCTCAAGTGATCCACCCACCTCCACCTCCCAGAGTGCTAGGATTTAGAGGAATGAGCCACTGTGCCCTTGAAGTATTTTTGTTTTCTACTTATGTATTATTCATGGAATAACAAAAACTTTAAGAACTGGTAGCCTAATTATAATAAATGTTTACACATTACACACGCTTTTAACCATCTGCAAGAATAAAATTCATCCCATTTTAAGGTTTCATTAAATTCTACATATTATATACATACACACACACACACTCCTTTGCAAATCTATGTGAAAAAACTAAACTATAGGATATTAACCAAATAATTTTTCTTTAATAGCACCCTTAATTTTCTTCTTAAGGAACATACTTTCCCCCCAATATATGTGTGTTATTTTTTTGATTTAGAGGTATCCCTTAACATTCATGAGAAAGGTCATAATCAATATCCCTACTCTATAAATTAATACTCTGTACTACCCATTATATCTTTTCTTAACTAGTTTCTTTCCTTTTCCATCCACACTTTGGCTTTGGTGTTGACTTTTTCATTGGGTTCTTAGTTGATGGACTTCAGGAGTTTGGCTAGAAAAATTTAGCTGTGGTTTTTAATTTTATCATGTTTCTTTCTTAGTCAAATACTACATATCAAACTGATTACTATACAAACTAAAAAGCAACTCTGTAAAAATAGATAATAATTTTAGAAATATATTTGGGTATGAAATCTTACAAAAATATTAATACATGTTCTTAAATATGACACTAGAACTACAGAAGATTCACAAAACATAAAATGAGAGTAATTTTGAGCAGTGAATGACAAATTGAGGTGTTAAAGAGCTATAAAAATAAACAATACTTTGGATGTGCACTCAGATTCTATGAGTCAAAGATTAGTGTGGTATTTTGTCATCTATTTAATAATTATGTTTACTCAATTCACTTTATTGCAATGAACAATAAACAGCTGTCAAGTTATAAGATGAGGTTCTCCTGATTAGGTAACGGATTTAGACCTGGCAATGGAACATTTTGCAAATAAAGCCACAATAACCAGTTAGATTATTCTTGGGAAAAGTACGTATAGTTTGGGGCCGGCAGTGTCCAACTTCCTGAAAACATCCAAAATGCAGCAGACAATAAAAATCTGGTTGATAACTTGTTCCTGATTTGTTGGTACTATTTCCACTTAAACAAATCACTCAATGGATCACAAAGTTCCAAAACCAGGTCTAGCAACTCAGATTTAGATTTAAAACACTGATGGCGGGGAGGAGGCCAAAAAAACCCCAAAACAAAACACTGATAGGATTTCCTTAAGATGTCAAAATCTAATAATTAAATAGCTTACTTAATGCACCAAATAAAATTCAAATTATAGAGATACTTATACCAACGTGACTATTTACATTAATCAACTTGCCTACACTTCAACAGGAGAGTACAACACACTTAAATTATTGTTCAATATAAGCATAATCTTTGACTTGACATATACTTGTAAAAATTAATCAAATTTAGTTGAATCTTAAAATTGCTTTCACCTTTCCTTTTTTGAACTCTTACACCCGTAATTTCTTAAGCAGATAAAAAGCCTCTTTTAAATAGGTTATAATATTACAGCTAACAAAAGTAGCATTAAAAACACATAACAGTTATTAAAAGCTTTAAGTCATTACAATTTTTTTAAGATTAATAATAGTGTGTTGTGATTTGAATTCATTTGCACTGAAATAAATTACTGTCCTTTGTTTTACTTCCCTATGTTTTCTTTTCGAAGGACTCATCAACATTGTTCTCTAATATTAGTCAAAACCAAAATTATCTCGGCTCCCAGCATTTGGCTCTATGGGAACACCTTTTCTTACGTCTTCAAGTGCTAAACATGCTTATAAAAGAGGGAAAAGAATTATTGAACGTAATTATAAAGAAACATGAATTTGTCATCCTCGGAAAGCCAGGGAGATTTCTTCTTCTTCTTCTTTTTTTTTCTCCTAGTTTCAAAAGAGAACAATTAGACTGCCAAGTAAAGCTCAAAGGTCGTCTGTTTCAACGCGCTTCGGCCGGCTCTCCGCTCCCCTTTGCGTTCTGTTTTAGCTTCCATGTTCCCCTTCAGTCCCCGCACCCTTTTTTTCCCCCAAGGCCCGGTTCTTCAAAGCTTGAGAGTAGCGCTCCTCCGTGTAACAGAAAGTCTCCGTACAGTACTTTCAAACCATCTCCGCGGTCACCAAGGGTACCAGCCACCGCCGCACAGAGGAAGCACCAGGGGCGGCGCGCGGGCCGCACACCTGGGCAGGTGGCTGCGCCCCAGTGGCCGCGCAGGGGTGAGGGGAGAGGAGCCTACTCCGCCCCCCGCCCCCGGGCGGTGACTCATCGCGGAGCTCGGGCGGGCAGAGGTGAGCAGCCCCGAGAAATGGCCGAGAGGCGGGGCTGCCAGGTCGGGCAGGTCTGTGCTCCGCCCTGCCGCGCGCCCAGAGCGCGCAGGCCCTCCGGCGAGCTCGCACCTTAAGCCAGGTCCGGGAACCGCAGTGTGCGCCTCGGTCCTCCCGACGCGAACCCGCACGCCTCAGGCCTCGCGCCGCTCGGCGGGCCAGGCTCCCCGCGCCGCACCCCCTCCGCACGCCCTCCCGCGAGTCCCGGGCCCGCCCCACGACGCCCCTCTTCTCGGCGCGCGCAGCATGGCGCCCCCCCAGGTCTTTGCGTTCGGGGTCCTGCTCGCGGCGGCGACGGTGGCAGTGGTTGCAGCTCAGAAAGGTGAGGCGCGGACTGGAAGCGGAGTTGTGGAGTTGGCCTGGGCGGGGGTGGCAGTCCTCGACGCCCGCGATGGGGATAATGAGGAGGGGACCAAGAGGCTGTGCTTTCCCGCCTGGAGACCAGTTGGCGCGGGCAGAGCCCGGGCTAGGCCCTCCGCGCGAAGGAGGCGGCGGGAAGGCGTTCGCTCGCGCCGGCCGGATGGAGAAGCCTCACTTTTCAGCTTTGTGCGCCTCTCTGGGGAAGTGGCCCGGGGCGGGGGCAGGAGGGGAACGGAGTGGCCTAGTCCGGGGATCCTGTGGCCACAGAACCAGGGCCTCACTCCCGGGCGTGCCCCCCTCCTCTGGCTGGGCGAACTTGGGGTTACAGAACAGCCCGGGCCGGTGGTGGGGTCTCCGCGACGGCCACCAGCCGGCCCGCGCCTACCCGGGTTACCTGCGGCGGCGGGCCCCGGATGTGGGCCTCGGGCGGGGACAGGTGGCTGTGGGCAGGCGGCCAGGGCCGCTACGCACCTGCGCGCGGGAGACGGGCCTCCCGGGCCTTGACCACAGGGCGTGTGGATGTTTTCCCTTTTCTAAGGATCATATGAGTAATACTAAGTTTATTGTAGGGAACGCAGAAATAGCGATAACCGTAAAGAGTAAAGAACCTGTAATCTCACCACTTCGGGCGTCCCACAATTAATAATTGGGTATTTTTTGTGTTTTAGACGTGCTCTTAACATTACCCTAAACCTAAACGTGTAGTTTTATATCTTGATCCTTTTCCTGTATAACATCCAGTTTTCCACTCCTTTAGTACTTAAAAAAACACGATTTAGCCTGGCGTGGTGGCTCACTCCTGTAATCCCAGCACCTTGGGGAGTCCAGGGTGGGAGGATCAGGAGCTCGAGATCAGCCTGGGCAATACCAGAGACCCCGTCTGTACAAAAAATAATAATAAAAAAATTAGCCAGGCATGGTGGTGTGCACCTGTAGTCCTAGCTACTCTGGAGGGTGAGCCGGGAGGATCGCTTGAGCCTAGGAATTCCAGGTTACAGTGAGCTATGATGGGGCCACTGCCCTTCTTCAGCCTGGGTAACAGAGCAAGACCCTGTCTGTAAAAAATTAAAAAAATAAAAAAACCCATAATTTAAATGATGAC
The DNA here is from genome assembly GCA_023783475.1 of Daubentonia madagascariensis. NCBI lineage: Eukaryota > Metazoa > Chordata > Mammalia > Primates > Daubentoniidae > Daubentonia > Daubentonia madagascariensis. The sequence continues at coordinate 40,460,052 of JAKFHU010001035.1, forward strand.
TGAACAACGTTATCCAAATGCCGGACATGTAGTTTAATTCCAGTTTTTCTTACTCTAGAATAAACAGCTTGGCTGCCATCTCTTGATTTATTTGTAAGATGTTGCCTAGAGGTGAAGTGACAATTGGCCAAAGCTCTCTGGAAAGGCTTTTATACTTTGACCAACTGGGTGGCCTAAATTCAACAACTACACTTTAAAAATAATGCAATTTAATCAACTCGTGTTTTTCTAGCTTCAATCTGGGACTTAATATTAAATTACTTTAAAATGGTAATAGTTGCTATAGGCATATGCTCAGAAAGTCTGTACCTGACTGGTCTGTTTTAAATTTCACATCCTTTGGGGATGAAAAATGTGTTTTGTACGAGTACAGTATAGTGCTGCATAAGATTTTAACTCCTTGAGGACAGCTGCTATACTTTCTCCTTTTGTGACCCCAATATTGAGTTTAGTGCTGGACAGATTATAGGGAGTACATATCGATTATAACTTAAACAGGGAAAAATTAAAGTCAATTTAGGGTACTTGGGATGGATCCTTCATACCCCAAGTACCATATAAAAACTTATATGGATCCCAAGGATCCATATAAAAATTCTTTGGTTTGTCATGCTAGTTTTTGTTTTCAATGATTGTACTCTCTTAACTAGACAAATAAAAGGAATTTGATGGGCTTGCCAATTTGAAGTTAAAATGAACTGTAACTTTGTTTGAGGTAGTCAAGGATAAAACTATTAAACTCACATCCATACCCAGGATGGGCTGCTTAGTATCATTTTCAAAATCAGGTATCAGGATTTGATTTAGTTAGGAAACCTACATACAAGGATGCCCCCAAATTCAATTGAAAGTATAATTTTTCCAAGATATAAAGTGGTCTAGAAGTTGAATATGTTCCTATTAAACCCAAAAGCAGGTATCCCTTATTTAAGAAAATGAGGTGGGAGAAGGAGAGGATTCACAGATCCTAGAATTGGAAGTGTTGATTTTTTTTTGGAAAAGAGGAAGTGACTTACAGGCAGGGATGTTTCTAGCAGGCCAGGAGGAAGGAAAGAGCTGAGACTGGGAGTATCACAAAGGCAAAGCTGGATATGATGTTTGGATGGCTGAGTTCTTGTTTGAAAAAATTGAAACAGGAATGCATGCACATTAGACTATGTGTCTGTATGCAAACTATTTAGCAAGTGCCAGGCACTTAGGAAGCACTCAAATTATAGCTTGAAAGTAAAACATTCAGGACCACTTTTTAAGGCTTTGTGTCCCTGTAGTTTGGGTATTATTGTCAGAACATAATTCAGCTGGGATATCACCGTTGCTAGTTGGATCTACATTTTAAAGTGGATTTTTATCATTTTTTAGAATGTGTCTGCAAAAACTACAAGCTGACCACAGACTGCTCTTTGAAAGAAGATGGTCAATGCCAATGTACTTCAATTGGTACACAAAATACCGTCATTTGCTCAAAACGTAAGTAAAATATCCTTATTACCTTTAAACCTTATTTTGACTTAATACTTCTTTAATTGACATGCCTTGAATTGGAAAGAGTTTCATTGGCTCAAATCTGTATGCTGTTACTTTGTCGAAATTATCTCCCATCTAAAGCTTTTATCTTTAGAAAGAAAGTATGGGAATATGAAAGTTTGAAATAGTCTTTGGCCCTAGGAGTTTGGAGTTAAATTAAAAAAATTTTTCCCCTGTAAGCATGAAACCAGTTACTTTTCAGTTTGACATTAAGTTTTCTTTTCAGTGGCTTCCAAATGTTTGGTGATGAAGGCAGAAATGACTGGCTCAAAGTCTGGGAGAAGAGCGAAACCTGAAGGGGCTCTGCAGAACAATGACGGGCTTTATGACCCCGACTGCGATGAACAGGGGCTCTTTAAAGCCAAGCAGTGCAACGGCACTGCCACATGCTGGTGTGTGAACACTGCTGGGGTCAGAAGAACTGACAAGGACACTGAAATAACCTGCTCCGAACGAGTGAGGACCTAGTGAGTGGGACTGCCTATATGACTTGTTTCCATGCTTTTCAGATTCATTTAATTAAATTTATTTTTGAGTATATAATATGATTTCATGGTTTAGAATTCAAAAGATAGGAAAGGGCATAATGTATGTGAATAATTTAAGCTATTTATGTATTTGCTCATTTAATGTGTTTTAAAAGTGAGATATGCTTGTCTTAGGGATTGTTTAGTCAAAAGGAACAGAAACCCACTCAAGCTAGCTTAAGCAGAAAATACTTTATTGGAAGGGACTAGAAACTGGAAAGGTGTCAGGACCAAACCAGCACTGTCTCCATTTCTGTCTTCTGAAGCCTCACCGTCAATTTCCTCTGTTTCTCTCAGTGTCTTTTTTTGTCTTTTCACTTGAACAGGGAACCAACACGGCCGTCTCAGCCTTGACTTTCCGTGACCTTACCTGTTGTGGCCAGATGGCCAGAGAGTAGAGGGTCAATATTAGAAAGGGTGTTCCCTCCTGGGTGGGTTCTTTATGAAGGATGTATGAGGGGAGAAATTATGGACATATCTACTGCATAAATCCTTTTTCTGTTAGCTCTACTATAATTCCACTTGAGAATTTTAGTATAAGCTTATTAGGAAGATAGTATAAAAGACTTGAGTTATAGTCATTTGACACGTTTTTTACTTTATAGCTGGATCATCATTGAACTAAAACACAAAGCAAGAGAAAAACCTTATGATGTTCAAAGTTTGCAGACGTAAGTGCAATTAAATGCATCATATTATTCTTGCACAACTGGTTCTCAAATCTTCCATCCCACACCATTAGAAAAACTAAGTCTAAATGCTTTTTTATATTTCTGAAAAATAGTTATTTGAAATAGAATTGCAAGAATAGTACAAAGATTCCTGTAGTACCCTTCACTTAGATTCACCAATTAACATTTTGCCACATTTTCTTTTTATATGTGTATGTGTGGATGCACATGTGTGTGTAATTTATCTATGCATGTATAAACCACTTGAGAGCAAATTGTGTCATGTCCCTTTGCCCCCAAGTACTTTAGTGTATCTTTTCCTAAGAACAAAAGGCATTCTCTTAAATAAACCACTATACGATGATCAAATTTAGGAAATTTAACGTTATACCACGTTGTGCCAGTTCTCCCAGTATTGTCCCTTGTAGTAATTTTCTCCTCTTTGATCCAGGACCCAATCCAAGATCATGTATTGCATTTAGTTGTCATGACTCTTTAGTCTCTTTTAATATGGAACAGTTTCTTGGCTTTTTTTGTCTTTCATGACGTTGATATTTTTGAAGAGCATGGGCAAGTTGTTTTATATTAAGTCCCTCAAATTTGGGTTTGTCTGACATTTCCTTTTTTTTTTTCCCTTTTCTTTTCTTTTTTTTTTTTTAAAGTTGTTTTTTTTTTTTGAGACAGAGTCTTGCTCTGTCATCCTGGATAGAGTGCAGGGGCATCATCGTAGCTCACTGCAACCTCAAACTCCCAGGCTCAAGTGATCCTCCTGCCTTAGCCTTCTGAGTAGCTGAGACTACAGGCATGCGCCATGATGCCCAGCTAATTTTTCTATTTTTAGTAGAGACGTGATGTTGCTCTTGCTCAGTCTGGTCTTGGACTCCTGAGCTGAAGCAGTCCTCCTGTCTTGGCCTTCCAGAGTGCTGGGATTACATGCGTGAGCCACTGCACCTGTCCTGACATTTCCTCTTAACTGAAAACAGGTTGTGCATTTTTGATAGGAAAACTACTTAAGTGATCTTGTGTCCTTCACAGTACTTTGCATCAGAAAGTGCACGATGTCAGCTTGTCCCTTTATTGGTAATGTTAACTTTGGTTAAAGTGGTGTCCACCAGGTTTTTCCATTGTAAAATTATCATTTTCCCCTTTGTAATTAATAAATAATATGTGGGCAGATGTTCTTTTTCTAATTAAACTGGTACTCAGCAGTTACAACATCAATGGATGATTCTAGCCTGAACCAATTATTATTATGATAGTTGCAAAATGGCATAAAAATTTCAACTTTCGTTAATGACAGTTGTAGACCTTGGGCTATCTGCTTAGTTAAAAAGTAGTGCTTCTTACTGTTGTGTGGTACAAACATTTTTTTTAAATACAGATTTTTAATTATTTACAGTGCACTTCAGGAGGAAATCACAACTCGTTATCAGCTGGATCCAAAATATATCACAAATATTCTGGTACGATTTTCTAATAAATGAGCTTTAGCAGAAAGCTGGTGGAATAGCATGGTTTTGGTATAAAGAATAGCCAGTGATTTTAATAGTGGTTAACTGCATTTGAGTAACAGTTTTAAGTCCTGGATTCTTCCTGTGAATTTCCTGTGGTGGTGGTTCTCTTTCCATAGCCTTTAGAAAACCTCATTTACCCTTAAAGAAAATGTAGTATCTCTTAGTCCCTAAGACATGTGAGTGTTCTTACCCTGGAGAACCTCTTTCTCTGATTGCTTTTTGGCACGTATTTACTTTAGGATATTACTCTAGCGCCCATCTTCTTTGGTTTGAGGAAGTAGTCCTTACCTAGTTAGCCCTTCCTTAACTCTTTCAACACTGGCATTTAAAAAAAAAAGATGAGTGAATAGTGTGATGGAACTCTTTAAAGGCAGTATAAATTTATTCTTATATTTTTCTGGATTCAAATTAATGTCATTTTATAAAAGACTCATTAGAAGGAATATACTTTTTTCCTCTCTAAAAACAGAACATGGTAAATGCGTACTCCATTTTGGATTGCATTTTAGTGTTTTAGTTTTAGATTAATTCTAATTCAAATAAGGTACTTTACTATCTTGTTTTAAAATCTTTTCAAGACAAGAAAATTCTCTTGGAAGAAAAATATTCATTGTGTTTGGTTGCATGGCTGTCTTATTTCCCTTTGATAGATTTAAAGATCTCCCAAAGATTTTTCAGTTAGTGGTCAACCTAATTATCCACTAATGGTAAGGAGCACTGATGCATGTAGATTACAGAAAATCAAACACTGAATATTCTGATTATTGAATGATATTTTCATATGATTTTGATTATATGAATATCAATTTGTATTTTTCAATTTTTCCCCCAGTATGAGAATAATGTTATCACTATTGATCTGATGCAAAATTCTTCTCAGAAAACTCAGAATGATGTGGACATAGCTGATGTGGCTTATTATTTTGAAAAGGATGTGAGTATCATCTTCCTTATTTTATTCTGTATTCAGAAATGTAAGGTTGTCTGTCATGCCTCAGTGGATTCAAGATCTTTCATCACCTTTTTCTGCACTAATGGATCAACCATATCTCTGAGTGGTTCTGCTGCAGTTCATTTAGTCCTCCCTGTCACTTACATGTACCTGTCTTGTTTGTATATTTATGCCTCTTATCAAATTGTTCTGCCTAGAATATCTTTACTCTTTATTATAATTCTTATTATCTCCTTAGTAGTTACTTAGTTTGTGCATATGTCCTCCCCTATTATATTTATAATTTACATGACTATTTTGTACAAGAGTCTGTGTACAAAAAAATACTGTGTAACTAAAACATTTTCTTTAAATATTTTAAAGAAATATTTATATTTTCAGGGATGATTTCTACAGTTTGTTACTAGAGAAGTTTCTCTGAATATATAGAGCAAAACAATAAAAAAAAGTTGTTAAGCTTTAACATATTATAGTAAACTATTTTCTGATTAAATCTGAGATGGGCTTCAAAATAATCTGAGCCGGGGTGAGGGGATAGAAGGAAGAATAGATGAAATAAGATTATCCATGTGTTGATATTGTTGAGTGTGGGTGACAGGTTCATTGTACTACTCTTCCTACTTTTGTGTGTGTTTGAAAGTTTCCTATAATAAACGGTTTTTTATAAGTTTCAGTGGATCAGATTGTTATCACTGAAACCATAAAGATTCTTGGCAGCAGCTTTTTTGGCATATAATTGGTGTGTAATTATATGTAGCCATGGTTGGTTTTCTTAAATATTTTTAATTGCTCTTCTCCTTTTCAATACAGCTTAAAGGTGAATCCTTGTTCCTTTCTTCTGAGAAAATGGATTTGAGAGTAAATGGGGAACAACTGGATCTGGATCCTGGTCAAACTTTAATTTACTATGTTGATGAAAAAGCACCAGAATTTTCAATGCAGGGTCTAAAAGCTGGTGTTATTGCTATCATTGTGGTTGTGACACTAGCAATTATTTCTGGAGTTGTTGTGCTGGTGAGTATATAACAAGTCAAATTTCATTTAAGGGTGTATTCTTTGAAGAAAAGGTTAAAAATATGAAAAATTTGCATCCAGGTTCTAAACATATTAATGAAACAAAACCTTCATTTTTTGTTAGTCTCTGTAGTGAATGAATCTATTGCATTCCTGGTCCCTTTTTACAAAACATTCATTTTAAGAGGCACAAAAGGATCCTAACCTGAAAGAAGCCGGCAGCTGAGCCCCTCACAGGCCAGTTATGTTGCCATCAGGCAGCAAATGTCCTTCAGTTCTCCTAACTGCAAACAGGTCAACACTCCTGCTGGGATTAATGCAAAACACCTGAACTCCCAAACCATTCAATAAGATGGAACAACAGAACACAAAATTAAAGTTAGCATAGAAAAAGAGTTAAAAATGATAAATATGAAGCAACAATTCTAAGTAAAGATTAGCAAATTGAATTTAGCAATGCTGCAGCATAAGAATGTATCACCTGAAGAAGTAGGGTTTTAGGAATGTAAAGATACTTTAGCATCAGGAAATCTTACCCAACAGAATTCAGAAAGAGATTTGAGGGTATATGGGAACTTACATTTTCAGTTCAGTGGAGTTACCACACTTGGCTGTCCATCTGGAAGAAAACAAAAGTGGAATTCCTATTTCATCCTATTAGGGCTGGCCACATTATCCAACTGTGCGTGAATGGCATGTCCAGAGCACAGCAATGTGAAAGGAGTTGGGCAGTGCACCTCTGTTCAAACAAATTCCAGATGGATTATAATTTAAAATATAAAAAAATAAAGCAAGTCTCAAGAAAAATTAGGAAATGTTCATATAACCTTGTGACAAGGGAATCTATGTAAGGCAAGAAATCCATGAAGAAAAAAATATGTATTTGACTTCATTAAAATTAAACATTTTATATGGCAAAGATACTATAAAGTAAAAAATATCAATGATAGACTGGGGAAAAATATTCATGATGCCTAAAACAAAAATGGATATTATCCATAATATACAAATAATTCTTACAAATTAGTGAGGAAACCTAAAGTAAGAATGGCAACAGGTATGGATAGATGATTTATAGAATAGGAATCTCAGATGGCAAATAAATGTGAAAGATTAATCATAGAAATCTAATTATCCTGTAGAAATGAAAGCACAAGTACAAAAAAAAAAGCACATTCAAGATTATGCAGTTTTGCTTGTAAGGTGAATGTGGGAACAAATCTGAGTGTATATCAGTGGGAGAGGGATGACTACATTGTGATATATATATGATATGGAGTAATGTAAATGAGTTCAGTCTATATCTTTTGTTTTGGAATGGTTCCTATAATGTTGATACAGGCTCTGTAAACATAGAAATGATATTGCATGATCCCATTTTTAGACCACCAAACTTATATGCATGTGTTTTTATATGTTTCTATTAGTATGGAGAAAGATGAAGAATGCACACCAAACTTAAATTTCATTAAAGATTATTCATTGTTTTCGTTTATTGTTTCTTAAATTAAAATTTCACTAAATGTTTATGGATAGATTTTTAAATTAAGTTTGTTTAGGAATTATGTCCATTAAAAGCATGTATGTTGGCTGGGCGCATTGGCTTACACTTGTAATCCTAGCACTCTGGGAGGCCGAGGCAGGAGGATTGCTTGAGCTCAGGAGTTCGAGACCAGCCTGAGCAAGAGTGAGCCTATTTTTCCTACTAAAAATAGAAAAATTAGCCAGGCATCATGGTGCATGCCTGTGGTCCAAGGTACTCGGGAGGTTGAGGTAGGAGCATCGCTTGAGCTCAGGAGTTTGAGGTTGCAGTGAGCTACGATGATGCCACTGCACTCTACCCAGGGCAACAGAGTGAGACTCTGTTTCAAAAAAAAAAAAGTATATATGTTAATTTAGACCAACTTTTTGAGTATCAGTCCTAAAATAGTAATCATTTTTCTTCCATTTAGGTTATTTCCAGAAAGAAGAGAATGGCAAAGTATGAGAAGGCTGAGGTAAATGGATTACTAAGTAATAAAAAGGCGTTGTTGAATCTCTTACTCCTAATAATCACCATACCTTCCTAGACTCTGATGGATCTCAATTATATTGGAGTCCATTTATACTGTAGGGTCTTAAGGACAGTCTTAGAATGCACTGTTACCCAAATTTTCTTGCGTGAGTTCCATGGCAGACCACCTAATATTGAATTCTGCTTCACAGAAGAGTGGAATGGAAAGCCTGTGATTTTTATTTTACAACATGTTAACATTCAGTGGAATCTTTAGAGGCATACTCTTGTGGATTCACATTAGCGAAACTCAGTGTTACTAATGATATGATTTATTGTCTCTATGCCAGTGAAATAATAATTTAAAATGAACTTAATTTGTAATAATAAATCTGTTACGTACTAACTAGTCACCTATACTAGTGTGAAATCAAAGTGTCAGATTGTTAGTGTGTTCAATCCCTTGGAATTAGATAGGAACACACTTGTCCTTGAACCCTATCAATAGCATTTTTCATATACTCACCAATTTTTGTATATCTGTGTATTTATTTATAATTGTGTATGTGCCACTTACTAGTATTTTAGCAAATAACAAAAATAGAAATGGAAAAGAATATTGAAAAGAATCTAATAGAACCAGGAAGTTCTAACATTTTCTTCCCATTCCATAGTAGATCATCTGGCTTACCTGGTTTGGTGACCATAGGCCTAGGGGACTATCTCTGAACTGAATTGTAATGCAGGCAGAATGACAATGCAGTGTTGTGGTTAAGAGCCATACAGACCTGGATTTGACCACTTATTAGCTGGGCAAGTTATACAACTTCTTTAAGCTTTTTTTTTTTTTTTTTCTTTAAGCTTTTATATTTCCTCATCTGTAAAATGAGGATAATAGTACAGACCTGTTGCAAAGATTAAATGTAATCTGTGTACAGTAAGGATTAACATTAATCTATGTAAAGTGTTGGTCCCATGCTTCCCACAGCAAAATGTTTGTCAACAGTAGTAGTAGTGGTTATTATCATCATTGTTGTCTCAGTTCTGCCTATAAATACTTGTGTGATCTGGGACAGGTCACTTATTTCTGAACTTCAATTTCCTCACCTATAACATGAAAGATTGGTAATAGAAAATCAACGGATTCTTCCTAGCTATAAAAATGGTATACATTTAATAAAAATCTTTTCTATTCTTGAAGATCTAGCATACTTGCTACTTTCCCTAGTCATTCTGGCCATCTTTTCTCTCACTAGCAGCTTGGTCACACTCAGTGTGTGTTTTCTTATAATATAGATTTCTCTTTTTTTATTTAAATAAGTGTTATAAATGTGGAAGAGAATCATCTTGCTTTCCTCCCCAAATGTTTTTTTTTTTTTTTAACTATTTTCAGAATGAACAAATGATTGGAAAATTACTTAACATTTTTTCCTATGCTTTTTCCCTCTGTTTCAGATAAAGGAGATGGGTGAGATGCACAGAGAACTCAATGCATAACTACTGCAATCTGAAGGATAACTACAAGAAGGGAAATTAGCAAACGGACTCAGATTACAAATGTATGAACATGGGACAAAGAGAAGATCTTTAAGGATTACTATTTTGTTAGTTGTGAAGTCTGTACTCAGGATATAAGCAGCACGAAATTGGCTTTACCAATCTTAAAATTTGACCACAAGTGTCTTATATATGCAGATCTAGTAGAAAACCAAGAACTTGATCTGCATATGTGTAACGTTGAAGAGTATGCATTAGATATGCTTCCACAGTAGAGTTTGAATGACTGCTGTGTCATTTGTGATTGAAAGCTGCCTTTCTATTACTTTGAGTCTTGTACATATAAACTTTTTTATGAACTATGAAATAAAACATTTAAAACTGAATTTTTAACTTTGAATCATATTGAATGAAATTTCAAATTTCATAGCATACACATAATAGGTTAAAATGCTTTGAATGTTAACTACAAATTAGAGTTTTCCATGAGTACTTATGATCATGTATATTTGATATAACATGTAGGCCGGGTACAGTGGCTCCCACCTGTAGCCCCAGCAACTGGAGAGGCTAAGGCAGGAGGATTGCTTGAGCCCAGGAGTTTGAGGCTGCATTGAGCTATGATCATGCCACTGCACTCCAGCCTGGGTGACAGAGGAAGACCCAGTCTCTAAAAGATATGTATATATATATATTTTGTGTGTGTGTGTGTGTGTGTATAAACCATAATATGGAACTTATATACAGAAAAATCAGTTTCATTCTGAGTGAATCTAAGATTCTGTTTTGGACAAAAATTGGCATTTTGGTGTAACACTCATACCTTGAAGCAGAGTTAATTGATGGAGAGTGTTGTAAACTGTGAATTCTATGGTTGGTTGCGTTAGAACAGTGTTTAATATGGCACTTTCTCAGTATATTACATAATGAACAATTATGATACAAATGCATTTTACTTTTAGTTGCTAGAGAAGTTACTATGGGGTAGGTGCAGTGGCTCACACCTGTAATCCTAACACTGGGTGGCTGAGGTGGGAGGATCGCTTGAGGCCAGGAGTTTGAGACCAGCCTGAGCAACATAGCCAGACCCCCATCTCTACAAAAAATTTTAAAATTAGCCAGGTTTGGTGGCACATGCCTATAGTCCCAGCTACTTAGGAGGCTGAGGCAAGGAGGATCACTTGAGCCCAGAAGCTGGAGACTGTGGTGAGCTATGATCACACCACTACACTCCAGCTGGGCGACCACAAGACCCTGTCTCCAAAAAAAAAGTTACTATGAAGTTGAAGTATCCTGAAATATTTTGCTTTTGATAGGACTTTTAAAAACTACTATGAGAAGGATAACCCTAAATAAAATAGGAAAGCTAGACTTATACATTTATTAAATACCTATGATTTTTATCCCTTCTGTGGTGGGCAGAATTCTGTGATGGCCCCCAAGATTTCCTATGCACATGTCCTATATAATTCCCTCCCCCCACCCCTTGAGTGTGGCAGGACCTGTGATTGTGATGGGCCATTTTCATCTGTGACAAGATTAAGTTACATTATATGGCAAAGGTGAAGGGGTTTTGCAGATGTAATTAAGATCCCTAATCAGGTGATTTTGAATTAAAAGGGAGATTAGTCTGGATGGGCCTGACCTAATCAGGTGAACCTTTTAAGAGTGTCTAAAAGTAAGAGACAAGACGGAGAAACGGCAGAGGTGCTCTCCTGTTAGCCTTGGAGCAAACTGCCATGTTGTGGGGAGGACCATGTGTAAGGGAACAGCAGGTGGACCCTAAGAGCTGAGGGCCTCAGTCACACAACCACAGGAACTGAATTTTGCCAGCAACTAGTGAGTATGGAAGAGGCCCCTGAGGCCCTGATAGATGGTATCCCTGGCGAACACCTTCTTGGCAGTCTTGAGACCCTGAACAAAAGACCCAGTTAGCCTATGCCTAGACTTCTGCCTCATGGAAACTGACATAATAGATGTTCTGTTTTAAGACGCTAAATTTTTGTCAATTTATTATGCAATGACAGAAATTAATACAGCTAGTAAAAAGTAAGAACTATAAAGTCTTCAGGAATAGCAGACATAAAGAGCAGCCACTACCCCTAGGGCTGAGTCAGAGTACCCAAAGAAGAGACCCTCTCCGTTCCCCTCAGCCCCTATACTGAGCTGAGATCCAAACCTTGTGGGAGAAGGTGCGTGACTCACTGGATAGCAGAGAAGTTGCCATGGTGCTGCAGTGGCAGAACTTTTTGAAAATCTGAGTTGTGGAACGTGCTGGAAATCTCTCTAGGGCAGGAGTCATCAAACTATGGCCATCAGGCTGGCCTGCTACCTGTTTTTACATAGTCCAGGGGTCAGTGATGGTTTTGCATTTTTAAATGGTTGAAAAAAAATCAAAAGAGTATTTCATATGTGAAAATTATATGAAATGTAAATTTCAGTGTCCATAACGTTTTATTGGAGCATAGCTACATTCATTCATTTATATATTGTGTGTGGCTGTTTTGCACAACAACAGCAGAGTTGAGTACAGTCAACCCTTGAACAATGAGGGGAATGGGGTTATCCACCCTTGTGCAACTGAAGATCCACATATAACTTTTGATTCCCCAAAAACTTAACTACTAATAGCCTACTATTGACTGAAGCCTTACTGATAACATAAACAGTCAGTTAACATATTTTGTACATTATCTGTGTATTCTTACGATGAAGATCACACGCAGGTGTCTCAGCAGACACCAAAGGCACTCTATGAAATTGCCTGTGGGGTGGGGGGCAGGAACTCAGGGAAGCTTCTGGTTGCTGTCCACTGCAGGTGCAGCAATGTGCTGGGGAAGCCACCCATGCTGCAAGAGCCTGATGACAGAGAAGCCCTTGGGTGCTGCAGGAGCCTGCCAAGCCAGAGCACCAGAGCTAGGAAACAATCCTTCCTCTTGCAATGCCTGTCAGCGCCCTCTGTTGACCAAATTTCAGATCCATTTTCACAGAGAAGCGAAAAGGGTGAACTTGAAATTAAGGCAATAAGTCAACAACTGGCATACACTTCACCCTGTTGCCTTCTCTTCTCTGTCCTATCACTTCTGAAGCTACTCTTGCTAAGGTCAACACTGACCCTATTGCCAATGACCCTGTTCCCTCAGTGTTGAAACATTTGATCTCTCCGCAGTCTATCGCCATGATGACTTCCCTGTTCCCTACCCCAGTAAGTTGCCTATACATTCTCTTCTTTGGCTTCACTGACATTAGTCTCTTCTGATTGTTTTCCTCTTCTACTGCCTCTGCAATCCTGATGTTTCCAGGATTTGTCCTTACTTCTATTTTTCCTCCCTTTTTCTTCCTGGAGGATTTCATCCATTCCCTGGCCTTTGTTACCATCTATGAGCTTAGATGATAACAGAAGCACCATCTCCATTTCTATCCTTCATCCTGAGTTTTGTACTAAACTGTCTGTTTCATGTAAGTAGCCTTTAATGATCTCTTCATGTTCCTCCACAAACCTATTTCATCTTATGTATTCTCAGAATCAGTTAATAGCATCGCCATGAACCAAGTCCCAAATTCCTTTCTCTCTCTCACTTCAGCCATTGTTTTAGTTGCCAGTTCCTGTGATTCTCCCCCAGAAATATGTGCTCCTCTAATCTGTCTTCTCTTACACATTTCCCCTGGTCTCTTTGCCACCAATCTATTCCGTCTCCAGCCCAAACCCCACATTGCTCCTAGAATTATTTGCCTAAATTAGATCATAACACTTTTTTAAAAATTTCAAAACATTAAGGGGGTACAAATGTTTTTGTTACATGGATAGATTTTATAATGCTTAAGTCAGGGCTATGAGTGTGCCCATCACCCCAGTAGTGTTCATTGTACCTGATAGGTAGGCTTTTACCCCTCTCCCTCCTCCCTTCTTGATTTTCAATGACCTTTACATCTCTCTGTGCCCACGTGTGCCCATCGATTAGTCCCAAATCATTACAGAGTATATGGGGTGTTTGTTTTTCCATTCTTAAGACACTTCACTTAGGATAATGGTCTCCAGTTCCATCCAAATTACTGCAAAAGATGTTATTTCATTCCTTTTTATGGCTGAGTAGTACTCCATGGTATATATGTATACATTTTGTTAATCCATTCATGAATTGATGGACACTTAGGTTGATTCCACATTTTTGTGATTGTGAATTGTGCTGCAATAAACATTCGAGTGCAAGTGTATTTTTGATAAAATGATTTATTTTCCTCTGGATAGATACCCAGCAGTGGGATTGCTGGGTCAAATGGTAAGTCTACATTTATTTCTTTGAGGAATCTCCATACTGTTTTCCACAGAGGTTGTACTAATTTGCAGTCCCACCAACAGTGTGTAAGTGTTCCTTTCTCTCTGCATCCATGGCAGCGTCTATTGTTTTTTGGCTTTTTAGTAATGGCCATTCTGACAGGGGTAAGGTGATATCTCATTGTGGTTTTAATTTGCATCTCCCTGATGATTAGTGATGTTGAGCATTTTTTCATATGTTTGTAGGCCATTTGTCTATCTTCTTTTGAAAAACATCTGTTCATGTCTTTTGCCCACTTTTTGATGGAGTTGTTTTTTTCTTGCTGATTTTGAGTTCTTTGTAAATTGATCATAACACTTTTATATGACATAAAATCTGCCCCTTCCCTCCACCAGAGAGGCATATGAGGTCTTTCATAGTCTGGCACTGTACTGAGCACATTTTCTCCTTTTGATTGTCCAGCATCCTATCTCCTCTTTAATCTAGAGAGAATTCTCTGTGTGTGTGGCGTTGGTGAGAGCTAGTTCCCCACCTCCCTCTTTGGAAGTTTAAGGGCAGAGATCCTCCGTTTGCTCTGAGCATCCAGGACACAGGTACTCCCACCTAGGACTTGGAATCTTGTGATGAAAAGAAGTAAGAACAGTTGAGAAAACACTCATAGCAGTGGTATCATGAGACCAATGGCAGTCATAGGAGCATTGCAGGGTTGACATGCCAGCCTGTGGGGTCCTGTGATCATCTAGCTGTGGTTGCTCTGCTTGGCCTCCTTTGGCCTCTTCTTCCTCTCCAATCCCATTGCCAATAACCTGCTCCAGAACTTCTTCATTTGCCTGGATTAATGTAATTCCTGACTTCCCTGATACCAAATTCTCCCCACTCTCAATCGTTTCTCAATGTCATTCCCAGAACAACTAAAATCTAGTCACAATCTACCTTATTTCCCACTATACCCCCAATATGTCAAATTTTGCTGCATTCAAGAGTTTCCTTCCCCCTCCAAATGTTCCTGTTCCTCTGTCCTTTCACACCTTTGCTTGGGTTCTATCATGTCTTTGCTTATGTTCTTTTTTATGCCTGGGAAACCCTCTACTTAGGCAAGGCCCAGTGGAAGATCTACTTCTTTCGCAAATCCTCTTAACACTTCAACCCCAGTTCTTTCCATTTTCAATACTCAAAGCATACATAATTTCACAATTCTTTCCCATCATCCTAAAACATGTTCCCCTTCCCTCACTAAACATTCCCACTGACCCTGTCCCCCTAACAAGCTACCATTGCCGTTCCCACCTCTCTTTTCCTTTCTTATCAAACTTTTAAAAGGGAACTAGTACATTCTGCTTTCAGAATAAACTCTTTAACCCATAGAGCTTCTGCTCCCTATGTCAACTAACCAAAGAGCTTTCTCAAAAACCAAGGACTTCTTCAGATTCTTTGTCCATTTCTAAATTGGGTTCTTTATCTATTATTGAGATGCAAGATTTCTTTGTATATTCTGGATACAAGTCGCTTATCAGATAGAAGATTTGCCACTCACTAGGACAGTGATAATAAAGAAGACAGACAATAACAAGTGTTGGTGAGGCTATGAAGTTGGAACCCTCATATATTGCTGGTGGGAACGTAAAATGTTGCAGTCATTTTGGAAAATAGTTTGGCAGTTACTCAAAATGTTAAACATAGCATGTAAATCATATGGGTTATAGCTGCAGTCCTTAACCCCCGGGCCACAGACCAGCACCAGTCCATCGCCTGTTAGGAACCAGGCCACACAGCAGGAGGTAGAGAGAAGTTTCATCTGTATTTACAGCCACTCTCCATCACTCGTATCACCACCTGAGCTCTGCCTCCTGTCAGATCAGCAGCATTAGATTCTCATAGGAGCATGAACCCTAGCATAAACTGTGCATGTGAGGGATCTAGATTGCAAGTTTCTTATGAGAATCTAATGCCTGATTACCTGAGGCAGAGCTGAGGTGGTGATGCTAGCACTGGGGAGCAGCTGCAATTATAATAAATGTAATGCGCTAAATAATCCTGAAACCATACCCCTCACCCCCCCATCCATGGAAAAATTGTCTTCCATGAAACTGGTCCCTGGTGCCAAAAAGGTTGGGGACCACTGGGTTATAGTTTAGCATACAGTTAAACATATTAAAAATATGAGCCAGCAATTCCACTTCTAGGTATATATTCAAGAGTAATAAAAACATATGTCCACATATAAACTTGTATACAAATATTCATAACAGCATTATTCATAATGGCCCAAAAGTGGAAACCACCCAAATGTCTACTAAGTGATGAATGGATAAATAAAATGTGGTATAGCCATACAATGAAATATTATTTGATAATAAAAAGGAGTGAAGTACTGACACATGCTCAAGATGGATGAACTTTTAAAAATATTATGGTAAATGAAAAGCCAGTCACTAAAGACCCTATATTGTATGATTCCATTTATATGAAATGTCCGGAAGGGGCAAATCTATAGAGATAGATAGTAGATTAGTGGTTGCCAGGGCCTGGGGGGAGGGGTAAATGGAGAGTGACTGCTAATGACTATTGGGTTTATTTTTAGAGTGACAAAATGTTCTAAAATTAGACTGTGGTGATGGTTATACAACCCTGTTAATATACTAAAAGCTATTGAATTATACACTTTAAATGAATGAATTGTAAGGTGTGTGAATTATATCTCCGTAAAGCTGTTTTTTTAAAGAATTTCTTCCACAATGTACAGTATACATATTGCAAAACATCACATTGTATACCATAAATATATACAAATTTTGTCAATTAAAAAATTTCTCTCACTTATAGGTAGGAGTTAAACAATGTGTACACATGGAATAATAGACATCGGAGGCCGGACACAGTGGCTCACGCCTGTAATCTAGCATTTTGGGAGGCCAAGGCGGGAGGATTGCTTGAGGTCAGGAGTTCAAGACCAGCCTCAGCTTGAGCAACACAGTGAGACCCCCATCTCTATAAAAACTAGAAAAATTAGCCAGGCACAGTGGCACATGCTTGTAGCCTCAGCTACTTGGGAGGCTGAGGCTGGGGGATTGCTTGAGCCAAGGTTGCAGTGAGCTGTGATGATTCCATTGCACTCCAGCCTGAGGCACAGAGTGAGACCCTGTCTTAAAAAGAAGTAGACATTGAAGATTTGGAAGGGTAGGAGGGTGGAAGGTGGGTGAGGGATGAGAAATTACTTAATGGGTATAATGTACACTATTTGGGTGATGGTTACTCTAAAAGCTGAGAATTCATCAATATGCAGTATATCTATGTAACAAAACTGCACTTGTACCCCTTAAATTTATACAAATAAAAAAATTTTTTCTTAGCTTGGGATGCTGGCATGTATCTGTAGTCCCAGCTACTCTGGAGGCTGAGGCAGTAGGATCACTTCAGCCCATGAGCTCGAGGCCAGCCTGGGTAACAGAGTGAGGACCCCCCCCCCTTTCTGTTAAACAAACAAAGAGAGGTCCGGCCTCTATTTGACATACTTTAAATAAGAATTTATCATAAACAGTTAATACATGCACATAGTTGAATAAATAAGATGCTATTAAAACAACCTCTTAGACAAATTGATTACAAGTACATATCGAATTTTAATTTCAAGCTTGTTTCCAAGCAGGCTAAATATTCCTATTCTCAGACATTTTATATGAAAAAAGCATGTTAGGGTCATTGTTATTAGTCTGGACAAAGCAAAGACTGTTTGGAATCATTAGCGATCTTCTAAGTCTGGTTAAAGCTCACTGTCCTCTGCCAAGGCTGAGAGCCAGCTAGATGAACTTTCTAGACTTTATGCCCATTAAAATCTATTAAAATCTTTATGCCCATAAAATCATTATAAATGGTCATTAATGGCTTCCCAAAAGGAGCAGCTAATGATGTTGGACTAAAAAACTCAGGTTTGAAACACATTTTCTTTCTCAGTACTCAGTCTTGCTCCAGATTCTGTATGTACACAGATGGTTACGTATACAGAATCTGGAGCAAGACTGAACTCTATTGCTTACTAGCTCTGTGATCTTGAGCAAGTTACTTCACATCTCCAAGTTTCCATTTTTTTCATTGTAAAATAAAAATCATAATAGTACCTAACACCCTAGAGTTGTGAGGATTAAAACAGTAAGCACATGTAAAAATTAAAAAACACCTGACTATCAGTAATTGCTGATGAATGTTAGCCAGTATTTTTAACTACAAATAAACATATACACACTCATACCTCTCCCTTCCAGATGTTTAGTAAGAGAGACAGGTAAACAGATATATCCCTAAAACAATGTCGCAAGTATTATAATAGAGATATGAATGAGGTGGGACCCTAGACAATAATGCAACTAATTACACCTGAGGAGACTGGGCAGGCTTTTCTGAGAACTTCGAGCGGAGAACTGAAGGATGACCAGGAATTTGCAACAGGAAGGTGAGGGAAGGGCCATTCCAGAGCAATGGGTCAAGTTTGTGTTGAAGCCACATGTGGAAAGGATCATGGCATCGGGGAGAGAGGAGAGAGTGTTGCTAAACTGCAGGAGATGTTGCTGGAAAGGTAGTCTGCAGTCAGATGATCCAAACTTTCTCTACCGCTCAAAGGCATTTGAATTTTAACCTGTAGGCTAGTGATTTCTAAATTGAGCTGATTGTCAAGAATACCCAGGGAGCTTTCAAAAAAGATTCCAAGGCTTACCCTCCAGAAATTATGACCCGTTATACGTGAGTGAAGCCAATGAATATGTTTGAAACATCCCTCCCCCCCTCCCGTGATTTTGCTGCTGAATTAGGTTTGGGGGCCACTTCCGTGGGGGAACGGTGAGCCAAACAGGATTGTGCAATACCTTTTCTAAGGGAGTTAATTTTGCACGATGGATCCTGAGCTCCTTCGAGGCTTTACTCAACATTTAAAAAAATTTCAGTCCTCCCTGATCTATGTATATATTTTTTACCTACTTAACGGCGATGATTTTTCTCTTTACTGGTGATCCTCAGAGCCAGTAAGAGTCATATAAGTCATAGCAGGCCATATAAGTACATTTTTGATTGGATGAATTAATCGACGAGTGGACGAAACGATAATTTAGCTAGTAGGGAGCAGTAAGGAGGCTGTGGAGAAAAAACCTGTAATCTTGTGGTGTTTGCTTAAAAAAGAAAAGGGAGGCACAGTTGGAGAGGGAAAAAATGCTGGGATGAGGAGGAAGGCTAGTCTTTCTTTGTTTTCAAATTTCTTTCGGGTTCCACGCCCATGCTTCCGGGCACGAAAGCGCAATACCTGCCGGGAACCTCCCACCTGGTCGCCGCCCACCCAGCCTTACATCCACCTAGCTTCCAACCGCGAATCCCCGAAAACCCGGACAAGGGATCTCGGCTAAGGACGCGCATCTGCGGGCCGGTACGCGACCTAGGGGCAGGCATGCGCAGTAGACAGAGTCCCCAGCGTGCGCGGGAAGCTGGACAGCGTCCGTTTATGATTGGCTGCTGCGGCGGACTCCCACCCACCGAAACGCAGCGCTGGATGCTGATTGGGTGTGTCCGCAGAGGCCGGACGCCGCCTGCGGGGCGAGGGAGGGGAGGCGGGAAACAGCTTGTGGGTGCAGGGTCGCGCGGCTCCCTGAGGCGGGCGGTGGAGCGAGCTTCCGAAATGGCGGTGCAGCCGAAGGAGACGCTGCAGCTGGAGAGCGCGGCCGAGGTCGGCTTCGTGCGCTTCTTCCAGGGCATGCCGGAGAAGCCGACCACCACGGTGCGCCTCTTCGACCGGGGCGACTTCTACACAGCGCACGGCGAGGACGCGCTGCTGGCCGCCCGGGAGGTGTTCAAGACCCAGGGCGTGGTCAAGTACATGGGGCCTGCAGGTGAGGGCGGGGACGCGCGGGCTCGGGAGGGACCCGGCGTCCCGGGCGGCTGTGGCTCCCCTCCAGTCTGCCCCCGAGCAGCGGGCGGCGAGCTGCCTTTCCGGCGCGGGGGCGGGGCCGTTGGTGGTGCGGTGTGGGGAATTCCGCTTCCCCCAGCCCTACTTGTCCCAGGAGGGACAGCCCCCTCACCCCTGAAATCCGTGCTTCTCCGGGTGTTTACGCCGTGCCTGGCGTTTTAATACGTTGTCTTGTTTCATTTTCTAGCAGTCGCGTAGGTCTCGCTTTGGCCTGTAGCTCTCATTACAGGCAGTGCCAAAATCTTTTGTTACGAACAGCAGCCCGGAGTAACATTTCGAATGGAGGGGATTTTGGGAGAATCTTTCACCTCACCCACCTAATTTTGTCCACACGACAACTTCACTTATACCGCCGGTCCGGTTTAGGAACCTGTAATGGACCACTGTTGAGGGGCGGTATGGCGAAGTGGTCAGGACCACGGACTCCGGGAGCCGAGCTGCCTGGATTCAAGTCGCCGCTCCTCCTCTTACGAGCGTGTGACCTTGGGCTAGTCGTGGAAGCTGTCTTTGCGTCAGCTCAGCGTTCAGTGCCCTCCGTCACCCGGCCCCATCTCCCCCTTCGTCCTCCAGCATCATCTCTCCCTGGAAGGCTACAGACTTCTCACCCTGTGTGGGCTCGATGTTCTAGATAGTTCATGTTGACCTCTTTTCTCCCTGGCTTCTTTGCTTTTTCTTTCAGTTATGATAATGGAAAAAGTATTCTGGGGGAGTAAGAAGTTGTGGGTTCCAGTGCTGATGCTGCCACTTGCAAATGCGATGTTATTGACAAAAGATGTTTCACTCATCAGATAGAAATTTATTGTCAGTCGGGGTTATGGACACTAGATGAAACAGCAATATCTCCACTTTTGTAGAGCTCACTGTATTGGAGAGCAAGGCAGACATAATTACAATTCAAGTTGGAGGTTTATGGAAGTGAGCTCCATAACAAGTTGGTCAAGAGGCAGGATGACCCAAGGCTGGAGACCTCAGAAGAAGCATGAGATGCTAAATTCCACTTGCAGTCATGGATTAGTTTGCTGAGGGAGAGTGCCTGAAAGGAGGTAGATTGGTATTGCTGGTGTAGAAAGTGAGGGTGAGGAGACTGGCCCAGGTGGGTGGGGTCAGATGACAAAAGGCTTTTTATGTTGTGCTGAGATGTCGGAATTTTATCCTGTAAGCAGGAGGTGAAAAGTCTGAAGACTTTTAAGTAAACATTGAGTGGTGTGTTGGATCATTTTGGCTGTAGTGTGGAGGACAGGTTATAAAGGGGCAAGAGTTGAGGTATAGGACCAGTTAAGACTAGCCAGAGATAGTTATAGGTGGCTTCATAGTTAATGATGGTCTCAGTTGCTTTTCAATTTAAAGAGATTTGAATCCTGTTTATTCAACGCTAGAGCACATGGCTTTCTTATTTTTGAATTCAGTTTAGAATATTTTCACCTTTGGAGTGGTGTGAAAAGTTCTAAGCTACTGTATACATTTTATGATTTGGATCACTGATTTTTTTAAGCATCCATAAAATATTCGAATACTTTTATCTTTGTAATTTAGATTGTGAAAGGAATAATAGATGCTAAGTATTACATCTGTTTATTGGGAAGGGAATTTTGTATGAACAACCAGGAAATCTTTCATATTGGAGCGCAGTTTTTTAAAAAACCGTAATGCCCCCTTTGTTGCCCTTGAAGAGTAAAATGTGTTTGCCTGGGACATTTCTAAGACTAGAACAACTTAGACAGTCACCTCATCTTAATCATGTTGAGAGTATGGTCAAAGGTGAATTTAACTTTTCAAATAGATTAGGAAGGAAATATGAGTTATTCCCAAGTATCTATTTCTTATATTAGAGACTTATACCAAAGGCATAAACGGTTGTCCTAATATTTATTTGGGTATTATAATAAGAATTATAAAAAGATGGGTAGTTTGTTGCTAGAAATTGACTGAAATAACTGAAAAAGGGAGACACTCAAAAATGTACCATGATTCCCAAAAGCTGGTGAACTGTGCAAGGTGAAATGTAACTAAGGATTTTTTATAATGTATGTTGCTGTAAGGTTGCCAATACTTCTTTTTTGGGAGGAATTTTTCTTCATTTTAATATTATGCCATGTGGGTAAATGGTTAACACATTTTCCTTTGCCTACCCTGTTGCCCTGGAAACCTGATAAGGTAAAGAAAATTAGCTATGTTTCTAGGCAACATTGCTTATTACAAAAATGACCCCAGATTGGTAAATTACATCTGGACTCAACGAAATATAAATACCTGATAAGGACCCCGTACTTTGAGCTTTCTAAATGCACTGTCTCTAATAACTGGCATGTTTCTTGTGGGACTGCTGGAAGCTGTGCTTACAGAGTGGTACAGGAGATACTGGCTCCTGGGGGCATGAACTTCTAAACCAAGGTAGCCGCTTGGACCACTGATGTGGATTCTGCTCCTTGCACCTGAAGTGTCCTGAGAGAAGGGCTGTGTGGACTGCTGTGCAAACTGTGGCTGTATGCTGAAAGGAATGTGTGATGCTGCCCAGCTGGCAAGCGATTTCTCTGAGTGGACTGGTACCATATGTATGGTAATCTTCTGAGTCTGAATGTTCAGTTGAACCTGGTGGGCATTACATGCACTTACTAGTCTTTTGGTGTTAAAATAATCATTTTGTGAAATGGTGGTTATAGGATAGGTGGTTTTAAAAAATTTCCTTACCTGACAAATGAAAATGTTGGTAAGCCTGAGTTGGTACCCAATTTTTTGTTTTTGAAATATTGCTGGTCTGTGGAACCTAAATGTCTGAGAACCATTCTTATTCTGGATTTGAATTTAAAATAGGCAAAGATTATAAAATTACATTGCTTACAAGAGTATGGTGAAACAATATTCTTATTTTCTGGAAAGCAATACGGTGGTAGTGTATTAATCCTTAAAAATCTTTGTGGATGTATAAAGAGTTCCTATAATTCAGTGTAAAAGTACTGGGAAAAGACTTTACAGAAGATATTTAAACGTCCAATAAACGTATGACAAGGAACTCATCAAGGAAATGCAAATTAAAACTACAGTATGATACTACTACTTTAGCACTAGAATGACTAAAATGCAAAAATGATGGGAAATACCAAGGGTTGGCAAGGATGTGGAGCACCTGGAATACCCATACACAGCTGGTGGGACTATAAATTGGTACAACTGTCTTGGCAAACTGTTTGGCAATATCTATTAAAGTTGAACATACACATATCCCATGACCCAGCAGTTCTACTTAGCAGTGGGATACAGAAATACATACATATATCTGTTCACCAAAAGACATGTACAAGAATGTACATAGCCCTAAATGGGGAAACTACCCAAATGCCAATCAGTAGTAGAATGGATAAGTAAATTTGGTTTATTCAAAGTAGAGTATACAGTAGATAATGAATGACACTGCATGCAAAAACTACGGGTGAACCTCACGAAAGTTGTGTTGAGTGAAAAAGAAGCCAGGCATAAAAGGGAACTTACAGTTTGATGCCATTTAGATAAATACGAAAATAGCAAACATAATTTATATGCTGTTAAAAGTCAGTCTGGTGTGGTTGCCCTTGCTGGGGAAGGAGTGACTGACTAGGAAGGGGCACAAGAAGAGAGTGTGTTTTCTGGGGTGAGTAGTGTTCTGTTCTTGATCTGGGTGCTGCTTTCAGGAGTGTGTTCAGTATCAAAATTCATTGGACGCTCTCTCTCTTTTTTGCTTTCTCTCCCTCTCTCTCTCTCTTTTTCTCTCCCTCACTTGCTCTTTCTTGCTCTCTCTCGCTTTCTCTTGCTTTCTCTCTCTTTCTTGATCTATCCCTCTCTCTGTTGCTCTTTCTCTCTTTCTTGCTCTCTCTCTCTTTTGCATGTACACACATGCACGCCTGTTTGCTGTTTATTTGTTTGCTAGTATTTATTTGATTGCCCAGGCCTGCCACCTGAGGGATCCTACCTGACCAGGCAAGTTGGCTGATACCTCCTACCTTTCTCTTGTCTACTTAATAAGGCAACAAATGAATTCTGGCATTTCAGAAAGCTTTTCAGCAAAAGTGGGACCAAAAATGTTTTTTGGTTGCCTCTCAGTTAAGCTAAACATTTAGTCAAACAGAACTTTCCATTAACTCATAAGTCCATTACCAGCACTATCAATATAATAAGAATAAAATCCCACTCAAGGGGATTTTCTGGGGTAATGAGACTATTCTATATCTGGATTGTGGTGGTGGTTATGTGACTGCATGTGTTTGTCAAAATTCATAGAAATGTATACCAAAATGAGCAAATTATGCTGATGTAAATTATACCTCAGTAAACCTGATAAAAATGTGAAAAAAAATTTATTGGGCTGTACATTTATGATATGTAGACTTTTCTGTTTGTATCTTGTACTTCAGTAAAAATTTACCCAAAAATGCTCATACCCTTTAATCAGGAGTTCCATATCTAGGAATTTATCCTAAGGAAATAATCAGATAAGTGAACACATTCACATTCAGAAATGCTCATTATGTCATTATTTTTTTATTTTATTATTTTCTTAGAGACAGGGTCTTGCTTTGTCACCTAAGCTGGGGTGCACTGGTGTGATCATAACTCACTGTAACCTGAAACTCCGGAGCTCAAGCAGTTCTCCCCAGTAGCTAGGACTACAGGCATATACCACCACACCTGGCTAATTTAAAAATTTTTTGTAGAGATGGGGGTCTCGCTGTGTTGCCCAGGCTGGTCTTGGACTCCTAGCCTCAAGTGACCCACCTTGGCCTACCAAAGTACTGGAGAGTGAGCCACTGCAACTGGACTTCATGTCATTATTTATAATAGAATTATTTACTTATAGTCTAAATAAACAGGGATCTGGGGATATCTGTGCTCCCATGTTCTTTACAGCATTATTCGTAATAGCCAAGATATGGAAACAACCTAAGTGTCCATCGGTGTATGAACGGATAAAGAAACACACACACAGTGGAATATTACTCAGCCTTAAAAAGGGGACCCTGCCATTTGCAACAACATGGATGAACCTAGAAGACATTTTGCTAAGTGAAATAGGCCAGACACAGAAAGAAAAATACTGCATGATCTCACTTATATGTAGAATCTAAAAAGAGTCAAATACACAGAAACAGAATAGAATGGTGTTTACCAGGGGAGGGAGAGGAAATGGGGAGATGTAGGTCAAAATCAAAGTTGCAGTTATGTAGGACGAATAAGTCTAGAGATCTAATCTACAGTATGAGGACCATAGTTGATACTGTATACCGAAAATTTGCGAAGAGTACATCTTAGGTGGTCTTGCCACAAAAAATAGTTAACTACCTGAGGTAATGGATGTGTTAATTTCTTGAGTGTAGTAATCGTTTTACTATGGATTTGTATATCAAGAGGACATTTCATATACCTTAAGTATATACAATTTTAAAAAAATGAACAGAGGGGAATAATTTCATAAGTATGGCACCAAACTTAAAATGACTTCCCATAATACTTCTGCAGCCTTCACTTCACCTCCCACAGTCCTCATATTGTCAAAACAAATTCTCACTCTTTCCCCCCCCCCTTGACCCAAACAGTTATTCCTTTTTCCTACACTTTTCTGCTGTCTACCCTCAGTTCCCATTTTATGGATAACAGTTTTCCCTGTAATTTTTGGCCTCCTCACCTTCTGCTCTTACCTGAAACCCAGCTCTTTAGAACTTTGCTGCTCAGTCAGTGTGGTACTTGAACCAAAGCATTGGCATCACTTGAGTGTTTGTTAGAACTTTAGAAAGTCTAGAGGCCCCCCTCCAGACTTGCTGAATCAGAATCTTTGTTTAGGGATATCCACAGGTGATTCATATACACGTCAGTATCTAAGGTGCCTTGTAGAATACACTGATTCCTGATAGAGATTGCACTTCTTGACAAATCTTGGACTTTGTCACCTTTCCCTACATTCTTTAGCAATCTTATCTCTGACTATGGAAAATATAAAGAAGAGAACTCCATCAATTTCCTGCCCTCAAACTTGTACTTTTTAAAAAATATATAAACATGTAACCTATAAATCACCTACTGAAAGTGTGTTTACAGTGGATTTTAATACATTCACAGAGTAACAATCACCACAGTAAATTTTAGAACATTTTCCTCCATTTTGGAGTGAAATCTAGAACATTTCACTCTAAAAAGAACCCTGTACCCATGATCAGTCACTCCTTGTTTCTCCCATAATCTCCCCAACCCTAGGCAGCCACTAATCTATTTTCTGTCTCTAGATTTGCTTATTCTGGACATTTCATGTAATTGGAATCATGCATTATGTGGTCTTTTGTGACTTGGCTTCTTTCACAATGTTTTCAAGGTTCATCCATGTAATCAGTTCTTCATTCCTACATTTTGTTTATTTTCCAGTTGATTTTGGTTGTTTCTTGAACCTATACATTTAATTTCATTTGTACCTGTTGGAATAACCTGCTGTGCCAATAGAGAAATGAGCCTTTGCTGTGTTCTGGATCCCATCCCCTCTTCTCAGAGATGGCTTTCTGCTTTCTTTTTCCACTGAAAAAGAAAGTTACTTAGCTTATGTCTCTTTTTCTTTCGCAGCTCAGCTTGGAAGCTATCTCTTCTTGGAAGCTTTCCTTTATTCCCATGTTAAGATTGCCCCTCTTAGGTGTTCTCTGCCCTAGGACCTTCTCCCTACCCTAGAGATAGCATTTACTCTTGCCTGCTTCTCTTAATGGACTGAAAGCTCTGGAGGGCAGGAATTGTATTTTAACTCAAGGGCCTCCAACCTATGGTGAGTTGTATAATTATTTCATTATATATTACAATGTAATAATAATAGAAATAAAGCGTGCAATAAATGTAATGCGCTTGAATCACCCTGAAACCCTTCCCCCCCCAACCCATCCATGGAAAAATTGTCTTCCATGGAAACAGTCCCTGGTGCCAAAAAGGTTGGGGACTGCTGTTTAACCATCTCTTCGTGTAACCTCCCAGCTCCTGGCGCAGATGAATGGAGGTGGGGCTTCTAAATTATTCTTGAAGAAAAGAATCTTAAGGGTATTTTTTCTGCCATACCTCAGGTAGAGGCTTTTAGCTTTCTCTTCTGGTTCCCTGTTTCATACCAGGAGGTCAGCCCTACTTCCTAGCTAGTCTCACTTAAAGCATAATAAGCTGCACTTCAGGTGCTTGTCAGGAAGCATGACTTAAAATGCAGTGCCACCCAGTGTCTCATAAAAACTCCTTTGAGAGAAATAGTATCTTTGGAGGATAATCTTGAAGGCTGGGCAACCTATCTGTAGATTCATAATGGGGTTGGGAAGTCCCTGGCAGGGGGTGGAGGGGAATCACCTCATTTACCTCTTCACCCCAACCCGCTTATAAGAAATCCCCAGTTGTGAATTAGTGTTCCTGTTGAATGTGTCAGTAAAAAGACTGAACCATTGCTCTGGATCCTGCTTCCTGGGAACAGGCAGATAACATTGATATGCAAAGTAGTCAAGTGTTAAGAGTGGAGGGGCTTGTGGATGTGAGGTGCTTATTCATCCAGATAAAAGCATTCAAATTCAAATGCTTTAAAACCCTATACTGGCCAAATTATTCTTTTGCTTGCACATCCTGTTAGAGTGATTTAAGAACTGTTCCAGAATTATGCCAGACCAGTATTTTTTTCCTTTCCCCAGAATTGTTTTTGCTGAATTGCCTTTTAATTGAGGGATTATATGAAAAACAGTGTTTTTGAGACTTACTGCTGTATTTACTGCAAGTTGCTGATGATAATCATAATGGCATTTATGAGTATTTCTGGGAGAAATCTCTCTCTTGAGTTTTGTGTTAACTCTGGCTTGGTGCTTTTGTTGAGTAAGTTTGGTTTTTTTGATGATGTTTCATCATATATATGACATAACTTATGTGGAGTTCAACTAGATGGGCTGATATGGTAACCAGTCATTCTGGTTTGCCTGGGACTGAGGGAGTCCCTGAGACAGGGTCTTTCAGAACTAAAACTGAGACAATCTTGGGCAAACCATGATGAATTGGTCACCTCATATGCTATGCAAAAACAGGGAATAATTTAAATGGGGCCTGCTATTTCACTCTGAGGTTCTGATCTTGAGTGAGTGCTAGTTGGGGGATGTAAGTCTGCTGTATCCTAGATAGGCCTTAGTTACTTACTGTGTATGTCTCTGAAAATGTGAGTACAGGCCTTGCTGAATGCGATTCTAGAGTAAACATAATTTTCGTGCTGCTTGCTTTCTAAATGCAAGCTAAAGAAACAACAGTCTATTCAAGTCTGTAAGAAAATGTGGCTGTGTTGAACTTATTTATTTATTAATTATTTTATTTTAGAGATGGGGTCTTGCTTTATTGCCCAGGCTGGACTTGAACTTCTGGGCTCAAGCAAATGATCCTTCCTCCTCAAGTGGCTGGTGGTGGTGTAACCGCAGGGGGTTTTGGCCTATGTGCAGTTGCTCATCGCACAAAGATCCAATTACTGAGACAATGAGGATTGCCAAGGAGGAAAGGAATTTTTAATATGACAGAGGTCTTGTCAGGAGAACAGGAGAAGCTGCCTCCAATCTGTCTCTCTGACTAATGAAGATCATGGGCTTTTCAAGGGGAGGCCACGTGATTAGGGGCGGGTCAAGTGGGATGGTGAGTCCTGTCAGGAAGTTTGCCCTGGGGCCTTCAGAATCTCAACTCCTTTGTCTTGCAGAAAATCCATCATTTCTGGGAAACAACTCTGAAGGGAAAGGTCTAGTAGTTAGTTAAGGGAGAGGATTATCAAAAACATATAGGGGTCATTGAAATTTGTTCATGGAGCCAGTTACGCTGGGATTACAGGTGTCTGCACACGATTTGTGTTGAATTTACTGAGTTGAAAACTGGTGGGAGTTTCTTTTGAGACTGAGCGTAAAATATTCCTGTAGTTCAGCAGTGGGTTGGAGCTGAGTAGCTGCTCCTTCTGACCTAGTGAGTCGAGAGTCCTCTGCCCTAATTTGCTTCCCTTGTTTTGTCAAAGTGCCCACCCTTTTATATGGTCTCTGTTGGATCCATTTGTCATCTGTCAGCTCTGTTGTTATTCTTATCTGTGGCCTCTGTTCATTTGTTACTGCCTGGTCTCTGTAGAAACTTCACTTTGCCAGTCCTGGATTAGATCATAAGGAATGTTCTAGGGACTAACCTAGAGATGCAAGATTTGAGCTAGTTTTCAGGGTGTCTGTTGACTGAGGATTCCTGTCTAGTACTTATAACTAATTACCTGATATTGGAGGTATCAGCTCTGTCCCAAGTGCTGAGTACCAATCTTACTATGTCGTTTAATTTTTATTTATGCTTATTTGTAATATTTGATATTTGTATTGTATTTGACATGGTCTATTGTTAAATTTAGGTTAAATCTTTCATAAGATCCAGAAATTGTCAGAATAATCTACAAGTATATTCTGTATTACCTTTAAGTGAATAATTGGTATTACCTCTATTTGAAAACCGAGTTTCAATTCCACTTGATGGTGTGGGTGGTTTTATTTATTTATAAAGAAATGGGTATTTGCAAGTCAGAACTAAGCTGAGACACTTACTTTCTATCCAAGATGGGTTCTTCATCTCTGCACTATAAACATTTTGGACTGAATAATTAATTTGTTGTTGCAAAGGGTTGTACTGTGCATGTTTAACAGCATCCCTGCCTCTACCCTGTAGATTTCACCAGTACCCCCTCTCCCCATTTGAGACAACCCAGATGTCTCCAGACATTGCTAACTGTCCCCTAGGGGAGCAGAATAGCCCCCAGTTGGGAACCAGTGATCTAAGATAAAGACCAGAAAATTTGAAAACTCTTTGTGTTGACTGGGCAGGGGAAGTAGATTTACTTATACTTTATGTATTGTAGTGTTTTGTTGTTGTTGTTGGAGACAGGGTCTTGCTCTGTCACCCAGGCTGGAGTGCGGTGGTGCCGCCAGAGTTCACTACAGCCTCAAACTTCTGTCCTTAAGCAATCCTCTTGCCTCAGCCTCTGGAGTAGCTAGGACTACAGGTGCACAGCACCACGCCCAGCTATTTTTTTTTTTTTGGTAGAGATGGGGTCTCACTATGTTGCTCAGGCAGGTCTCAAACTCCTGGGCTCAAGTGATTCTCCCATCTCAGTCTCCCAAAGTCCTTGGATTATAGGTGTGACCCTCCACCTGGCCTGGATGGTGGTGTTAATTGGCACAACCAACCAAGAGGATAGTCTGGCAGTATTTAACAAAGTCACACAGGTCCTTTGATAAAATCCAGTTTTAGGTCTTTATCTTACAGATATACTCTCACATGTTCGGTGAAGGAAGCATGTGCAAGGTTATACATGAAGCATTATTATAATAGCAAAAGACTATAAACAACCTATATATCCATCAGTAAGAGACTAATTAAATTATACAACATCCTTCTAGTCATTGGAATGTTTGCAGCTGTAAACAAAGAAGGGCATTATATACTGATGGAACATTCTCCAAAATATATTAAAGTGTTAAAACATGGTACAGGACAGTATGTATAGTGGGCAACCATTTATGTAAAAGAGGAAAAAAATAATGCTTTATATTTGCTCATGTGTGTAGACTATGTTTGGAAATATATTCTACAAACTGATAAATTAGGTTGGTAAACTGGATGCGCAGGGGACAGTGGTGACAGGGAGACTTCACTGTACCCCTTTGAATCTTTGAGTTTTGAACTATAGGAATATATTACCTAGAACATTTGTGATGGATAATGAGTAATTGATTTTCATGGATCTTTTGAAAAATTAATTCTATTTTATACAAATACTATATAGTTTTTATATAAGACTTTTATTCAAACTTGTGAAAAACAAATTATAAAAAAGGACAAGTAAGGTTAGTTATATATGTATTTACTCATTCTTTTATCTTTATGTCATCTTCAAAAGTTTAGCTTTCGACGTACAGGCTCCATAGAAGTAGAGGGGCTGTGTCTATTCAATATTTTATGCGTTACCTACCATAGTCCCTGGACATATAATAAGTGCTTGATCAACAATTTATTGAATGAATAAATTACTGAGAACTCTATAGAGAGTTCTTGGGGAAGGATTGTGTTAGGTGCTTGAACACTTACTACCTCAAATTTGTAACATGTACTTGTAATTTTTTTTTAAGGAGCAAAGAATCTGCAGAGTGTTGTGCTTAGTAAAATGAATTTTGAGTCTTTTGTAAAAGATCTCCTTCTGGTTCGTCAGTATAGAGTTGAAGTTTATAAGAATAGAGCTGGAAATAAGGCATCCAAGGAGAATGATTGGTATTTGGCATTTAAGGTAATTACATTTTAAAAATCTTTACTTTCTTTTAAGAGTAGAAAAAAATAAAAATGTGAAGAATTCAACTGTGCTTTAATAATTTAAGCAGGTTATGATAGTAAAATGGTTTGAGAAACTTTAACAGAATTCAGCATGTAGTTTTTAAAAAGTTACAGTTTAGTAGCAATTTAGCAAATTCAGTAGAATCCTCATTATAAGGTAAATTTGAATACACTGAGCCTTGTCACTGTTCCTAAAAAATGGTAGATGATAACCTGGACATAAAGTTGAATACCAGCATTAAACAAGGATTTGATTTTACTATTTTTGGAGTACATCGGACAGATTTACATTATCCCAAATATCTCATTTATACACATTTGTCATATGTTTGTATCTTTATATATAACTTTCTTTTCCATTAGATTGTAAATTTATGTAAGTCTGGAACATTGTTAATGGTAATCATATTCCTTGGTGTGCCTGGGAAGAAACACTGACATGCATGTGTCTAATGCCTTTAAGGAGATAGTAATGCTATTGATTTTTGTTTTATTTATTTGATGGCTGTCTTCCTTTATTTTCTTATTAGTCTATAAGGTCATGTGTTTGTTTTTTCACACATGCAATACCTGCATAGAGTACGTTCTTAAGATATACTGGAATAAATTAACAGTTAAAATGTTGGGGAGGTGGGATTTCTTCTTCAAAGGGAATAAAAAAATGTATGATAAGGGGAACAATGCTCTGGGCTTGTAGTCAGGTTTCATTT
Organism: Daubentonia madagascariensis; assembly: GCA_023783475.1. Lineage (NCBI taxonomy): Eukaryota > Metazoa > Chordata > Mammalia > Primates > Daubentoniidae > Daubentonia > Daubentonia madagascariensis. Next base: position 40,492,015 of record JAKFHU010001035.1, read on the forward strand.
CTCCTCTGTCTGTAATGCATGACCTTGGCAAATTCCCCAGCCTTGTCCTGTATCTGTTTCTCATAAGGAGTAAAATTATAAGGTTTTCAAGATGGTTTTTGATTTTAAAGTCCTATGAGTTTTTTATTGTGAGATTTAATATAATAATTAAACATTTGATGTTGGAGCTGTGTCAAATACAGTATTCTTCAATCTTCATTCCATATTTCCTTTCCTCCCCCAATTCCCTTGTAAGTATAGACATTTACTATAGATTATATCTGGGAGAATTTAGCATCCTACATTATAGAGTTTCCAATTTTAATTGTTACTGCACTGAGAAAAGTGGGACTGACAGTTTTAGCCTATGTCTTGAAAGATTTTAATGGAAAATTAAGGGTACCACAAAGGGATGTTTTCTATCCCATTCTTCACAAGATTGAACAAAAACAAAACGTGGAATCACAGGTTCAAATGGTTACCATGATTATCAGCTGATCACAACTCACTCCCTTATATCATGTTAGATGAATTTTTTTTTTTAACTCCCACCCTTTAGGTCAGGGGAAAAAATTTTAAGATATGTATCTTTACCAGGTTAAAAAGGTGGTGTCTTCATCCTGACATTTTAAGAAGTTCAGATGTAAAACTGCTAAAACTGATTTGTCTTTACTTTTATTAACTTATTGATTCTGTTGGAAAATATTAGTGACATTTGAAGGAGTTGATCTCTATGATTGATTTTTCATGTTCTCAATAGTATGTTCAGAGCAGTAAAGGACCTTAGATAGCACCTGCTTCAGAGATTACCAGCCTTATCCTTTTAAAGGATGGCCAAGAACCTGATTTTATTAGCTGCTGGTTCACTTTTGGGTGTTTTTTTTAAGGTGTGTTTTATAACCTGTACATGTAAATCCAAAGCATGTATGTGAAAAACAGCATTTATGTTTGCAATCGAATGAGTGCTTTTTTTCATCTGAATTTCGGGTAAGACTATTTTTCCATTTCTTTTTTTTTTTTCCTTTTCTTTTTTTTTGAGACAGAGACTCGTTCTGTTGCCTGGGCTAGAGTGCAGTGGCATTATCATAGCTCACTGCAGCCTCAAACTCCCAGGCTCAAGTGATCCCTTTACCTCAGCCTCCCGTGTAGCTAGGACAGGTGCACACCACCAAGCCCAGCTAATTTTTTAAAAAAGTTTTTGTAGAGACAGGGCCTCACTATGTTGTGCAGGCTGGTCTTGAACTCAGAAGTATCCTTCTGCCTACACCTCCCAAAGTGCTGGGGTTACAGATGTTAGCCACCACGCCTGGCCTCCATTTCATTTTTGATTTAGATTTTAATCAACAATCCATTGTTGTAAGGGATTCAGAATCATGAAAAGATAAATGATTGTCATGATTATGATCCTAAAGACGTTCAAAGATGGCTACAGGTTGCTTAAATAGGGCTGTTACTTTGCTCATTTGGAGAACTGTTCATTTTCTGTGACTATCCCACGTGTAAAACCATGGTCTATCAATTGCCCCAGAAATACCTGATGTAAACAGCACCCTATCAGCTAACTGGGTTGAGGTATATAGTGTCACCCACTCACTTGACACAAGCTTAGTCAAAAGCAAAGAAACTTAACCGTTTAGTTACCTTCTGCAGTCCTAAAGAGATTTCTAACCTTTTTTGAAATATTGGTTTATCCCTTATCTGAAATGCTTGGGACCAGAAGTGTTTTGGATTTTTAAAAAAATTTTGGGATATTTGCATATGCATAGTGAAATATCTTGGTAGCACCCAAATTTAAACATGAAATTCATTTGTTTCATGTACACCTTATACACATAGCCTGAAGGTAATTTTATGCAATATTTTAAATAATTTGGTGCATGAAATAAAGTTTGTGTTAAGTACTTATGCGTGGAATTTTCCACTTGTGGCACCATGTTGGTGCGCAAAAAGTTTCAGATTTTGGAGCATTTTGGATTTTTAAATTTTAGGGATGCTCAACCTGTATTGAAAATAGGTCAAGGACCCTTTATTTGGAAATCACTGTTCTAGAACAATCTCTGCATTTTACAGATAAATATATTGATTTAGAGAGGTGACTTTCCCAGTTCAATATTTAAGCTAATAATTCCATTCTCCTATGTGATATAGCCACTCAGTGAGAATACTCAAATGAGCAACCGTTAGGTAGTTTGAGAATATAGAAATATAAGCATAGCACTAACAGGATTACCAGTTTGGGTACCTTAATGATTATGTGTATAAACACAGCTGCCAAATTTCAAACTGAAAATCATTTTTGATACAATTATTTTTAAATGTGCCCAAGTGTTCTGAAAATAATTGGAAACAGAGGGAGAATACTTTATGGAATGTGTAATAATAATTAGAATATATGGTTATAAGCAATTTTTTTGGTAAGAAAAGTTTAGTAAAATTCATCAAGGTTGGATAATTCTTGTTTGCTAGTAAAATTTTAAAGTACGTTCAGTTTCTTAAAAATTTTTATTTTTGTTTAGGCTTCTCCTGGCAATCTTTCTCAGTTTGAAGACATTCTCTTTGGTAACAATGATATGTCAGCTTCCGTTGGTGTTGTGGGTGTTAAAATGTCCACAGTTGATGGCCAGAGACAGGTTGGAGTTGGGTATGTTGATTCCATACAGAGGAAGCTAGGACTGTGTGAGTTCCCTGACAATGATCAGTTCTCCAATCTTGAGGCTCTCCTGATTCAGATTGGACCAAAGGAATGTGTTTTACCAGGAGGAGAGACTGCTGGAGACATGGGGAAACTGAGGCAGGTAAGGGAATCAAGTCTAGTGATAGAGAATCCAGACTTAGGAAAGGCTCTTTAATTAACAGGATACTCTTTTATTTAAGGAAAAAATGAATTTAAAAGTCAAATTTTTTGGTATCTAATTAAAATAATGTTTTATTTTGAGGAATAAAATAATATTTATTTTTGATGGAAACTTTGTATCTTTAATTAGACATCAGAACAAACTGTTTCTTGTATAAGACTTATTCTACCTTAGATCTTTTCTCCTCTCTTCCTCCCTTTCTCCCTTCCTTCCTATCTTTGTTCCAAAAGAATAATTACTGTAGTAAATATTACTGTATTTAGCATGGATTTGTCAAGTAAGATGCAGTTCTTTAGGATTATTTTTTGATAGTTCCAATGGAACTTTACCCTCTTATTTTACTGACTTTATAGGTCAGTAAAATATTTAGATAGATAATGTATAGTTTATTATTTAGATATTTCTTAAGGGATATTATATCCCTTAAGGATTCTTTTCTTTTCTTGGGCCTCAAATACCATAAGTACTGCTGTGCAATCTATGATGGTCATTTTTAGTATAGGTGGTATCTAAGCAACTTTCCGCAAGTAATATTCTATTACGAGTTTTTACTATTAACTATTTTTTGAAAGCTTTATGTGAACATAATTTTATATTTTGATGAAGTTTATAGATTTTAAAAATATGTTAATACATGTATGTTACCAGTGTCTTGCACATTGTATAAACCTTTAATGTGGGTTAATAATCTGTTAAACTCTTGTCACTTTATATTTGTCAGTGTTAAAATTTTCTTTATTGCTTTTCTCATTCCTTTTCCCATAGCAGTTTAAACTATTTCTTGTAAAATAGGTTATTCAGAGAGGAGGAATTCTGATCACAGAAAGAAAAAAAGCTGACTTTTCCACAAAAGACATTTATCAGGACCTCAACCGGTTGTTGAAAGGTAAAAAGGGAGAACAGATGAATAGTACTGTCTTGCCCGAAATGGAGAATCAGGTATGTAGATTATAAATGTGAATTTATTCTTAAATTATAATAGTGGCTTTTGTGAAGGCTACTTCTGTCAACATTTATCTCAAAACCTAAACTGTGGATCAGTGATATTAAGCTTATTTTATCTATGATGAAGCTTTAAAAAAAAAGCTCAAGGAAATGACTAGAAAAATTTAAACATAACCTTAAATATAATTTCATTATATTTATACTACATGTATTCCTGGGGTGTGGAGGGGTTTTAGTAGTTTCACATGAGAGAGCCTGACTTCTGGCACTTAAGTAGGTCATTAAATATGAAATGTCCAATTTCAGATCAAAAGTTTATTATATCTTAAACAAGAAGCAGTACAATTAATCAAAATATGTGTCTCAACCATTGACACAATTTTGTTATCTTTACGGTAGCTTGTTAATGCCAGCAGTGAAGAAGCCTGGAGAGCAAGTGGTGATGAAATTGCCAAAGACGTTTTTCACAGCTTGTTGTGAATCGAATATTTTTCTTGTAAGAAGTGGTCCAAAGCCTGGAAGAACTGGTAGTCAGTTGGTCTAAGGTCTGGTGAATACGGTGGGTGACAGAGAGTTTCTAAGTCCAGTTTCAGTAGTTTGAGCAGCGTTGTTTGTGTAACATGTGGTTGAGTGTTGTCTTGCAAGAGAATTGGCCTGTCTCTATGGACCATTCTCGGCTGTTGAATTGCAAGCGTCCTCATCATTTCATCTAATTGGTGCAGTAGACATCTGCGGTAATCAGTTGACTAGGTTTTATGAAGCTGTAGTGGGTAAAACCGGTTCTGGACCACCAAACAGACACCATTAGCTTTTTTTCTTTCATATTTTATTATATTTTCTATTCTTTAATACTTTTTTCTTTTTCTAATTTTTTTCTAAAGGTTGGTCAAATGAAGCAGTGGGAGTGGAGAAGGAACAGAGGGAATCTGTAACTGGTTGTGATCAATTAGTTGTAAACACCACTGCACTCGGACCAACCAGCATTAGCTTTTATTTGATAAATATTTGGTTTTGGACTGTGTTTCAGTGCTCTGTCTTTATCCGGTATTGTGCTGAATGCTTGTGATTGTCAAAAAGAATCTATTTTTTTAATCACACGTAACAATACGGTGTAGAAATGGTTTGCCTTTATGTCATGACAGCAAAGAAAGGCAAGATTTGAGACGATTTTTCTTTTGATGTTTGTTTAATTTATGTAGTACCCATCTATCTGGCTTCTTTGCCTTGTTGATTTGTTTTAAATGGTCTAATATTGTTGGAATAGTAATGTCAAACCTTCTTGTTAATTTATGCATAGGCTGAGATGAATTCACTTCCACTACAGTTTTTAGTTTATCATTATCTACTTTGGTCTCAGGTCATCCATGTGGCTCATTTTTAAGATTAAAATTACCAGAATGGAACTTTTTAAACTATTGACATACTGTGTGTTCCTTAACTACATCCCTTCCAAACACTGTGTTGGTATTTTGAGCTGTGTTGTATTGGTTTTATGACAAAACTCATATTTGAAAATAATACAAATTTTTGACTTATATGGTTGTGCAAAAATTGTTATAAAAAATTTGAAAGATAATCACAAGTCAAAATGTTCGTTTGAAAGAATAAAGATGTACCTTCACAATAAAAATAAAACAAGAAGTGTCAAAGTGAAATGTCACAGATATTAACTGTCAAACTTAGTACTTTAGGAAATTGGACATTTCATACTAAATAACCTAATAGGTGAGATAGCATAGTAACTGGAGGGGAAAAAAAGACCCATTTCCTGTCTCATCTTTATTATGTAGCAGCTGTGGGGTCTTTAATAAGTAACTTCACCTTTCTGAGAGGCAATTTCATTGTCTGTTAAATAAGTCTAAAAATACCTGCCTTAAAGGATTGTAATGGAGATTAGTAGGTAGTAAGGGTGAAAATATATACATACAGCACATAGTAATGCCATAATAAATGTTACATCTAAACAATTTGGCTCAGAAATTGGCATGGTTATGTATGGTCAGTGGTAGAAATGAGTATGCACACAATATAACTTTTATGAGATTTTCAGTGGTTGAAGTTTATCTTACTGGTCAAATTTTAAAGGTGGGAAGGACTTGAGGAGATGTATTTTATGGTAAAATATTGGGGAAACTCTTCTCTGGATATTTGGGGATCATGAATAAGTAAAATGAAAAATTCTATCGTTTTTTATTTAAACAAGACAGAAGAGACTTTATAACTGCTTATAATTTTTAAAGTAGATTTCAAACTGGAATGTGAAACTATTATGACCATAATGATTTTGAAGTGATTGTTTATCAAGTAATAGTTTGAACCTTATAAGCTAATTTTTATGTGTTTGTATTTTACTATGTCCTGTAAGACAATAAAAAACCAATATGGATGAGTAATAATACCAGTAGTAGAGAAACTTATCCCTCTTTTGAAAATATGAGGAAGCTTTTAGAGCTGCTAAAAAGTTTTTCTCTCTGCCTCCTGGTGAAATAGCAGGAGATTCTTGCTTGTACATTTATTAGAGTTTATTAGAGCTTGGCAAGGGTGGATAGATTACTGTGTTATCAAATGGGAAAAATAGGCACACTCACAATAAATAGTACCAAATATATTTTAATAAGTAGAATTTGTCATTGAGCTATCAGTGTGATGTGTTGTATTTTATGCTATAGTTCTAATATAGGCAGTAAGAATATAGATAATAATTTGAATTTATTTTGTTAAATGTACATATGGGAAAGTGCATATACCATAAGTATATACTGAATTTTCATAAACTGAATATACCCACATAACTTACATCCATGGAACAGAATATTAGTAGGAGCCTAGAAGCCCCTCTCATGTGTATTCATTACCACAACCAGGGGTAATCTATACTGTCACCTTCTTCTCACCTGACAGTGTAGGTGAGTTTTGCCTATTTTTATAGTTTATATAAATGGAATTATATAGTATATATTCTTGTGTCTAGTTTCCTTCATTCAATATTATGTTTGTAAGATTTATCCATATTCTTGAATAGTTGTGGATTGTTTGCTCATATATATTGTTTTGTAATACTCCATAGTGTGAACATGCCAGAATTTATCCATATTACTCTTGGTGGGCATTTGGGTAATTTCCATTTTTGGCTATTATAAATTAATGCTGCTATCACAGTTAATTTTCACTTCCTAAAAATCATTTTCTAATCAAGAGATTTGTTTAAACTTTGATTTTCCTGGTGTGGATTGGGAAGGAACACCAAGGAAAATGATAGAATTCAGAATTTATTTTCATTTTGTGTTTTTAAAAAAAATCTCTAGAATGAGTCCTTGTGATACAGGAATCTTTTATTTTAAATTCTTAATTTTAGGTTGCAGTTTCATCATTGTCTGCAGTAATCAAGTTTTTAGAACTCTTATCAGATGATTCAAATTTTGGACAGTTTGAACTGACTACTTTTGACTTCAACCAGTACATGAGATTGGATATGGCAGCAGTCAGAGCCCTTAACCTTTTCCAGGTAAAAAAAAAAAAAAAAATGGGTTAAAAACACTGAATCGTTAAAAAATGTTTTCTTTGATATATATTGAAGGATCTTATTAAGGAACTTAAATATTTTGAAATACTATTATACTTTGAATAGATAAGTAGTTTTGAGTTGCTATAGTTTTTTTTTTTTGTTTTTTTTTTTTAAAGAAATGGGCCTGGCTGTGTTGCCCGGGCTGGAGCACAGTGGCTATTCACAGGCTACATGATCATCGTGTACTACAGCCCCGAACTCCTCCTGGGCTTAAGCAGTCTTCCCGCCTCAGCCTCCAAAGTAGCCAGGAGTATGGGTGTGTGCCACCATGCCTGGCTCTTGAATTGCTATATTTTTTTTTCCTAGTTTCCAGCTGTATATACAGTATTTATCCTGACCTTATGAATAATTTTGTATATTAACAGCAATTCTTTAATTACATTCTAAGACGTTTTATATCTAAAACTGCAGTAATTATAAAGTGGTTTTGGCTTAGGGGAAAATATTCAGGCTAAAATACAGATTAACAGGTTGAAAAGTTGGTTTGGATCTTTTGTGGAAATTTCTCATTTAATATTTGAAGTATATTATGTGTTCTTGTTCCCAAAATTATTTAATTACTTTTCATGGCGTTGTAAAGTTTTCACTAATGAGTGTGCCATTCTTTCTGTTTTATTTTTTTTTCACTAGGGTTCTGTTGAAGATACCAGTGGCTCTCAGTCTCTGGCTGCATTGCTGAATAAATGCAAAACCCCTCAAGGACAAAGATTAGTTAACCAGTGGATTAAGCAGCCTCTCATGGATAAGAACAGAATAGAAGAGAGGTATATTATTAGTGTATACTTTTGTCACCTTCAAGTAATTTGCAGTTACTCCATATGATTATACTACTTATTCTAATATACAATTTTGCACCTATATATTTTTAGCATTGAACTGCACAGAGAGCTACATGGTAATAGAGTAGTAATGATTTAGATTGATTTAAAGAACTTATTTTTCTAAATAAGTTTTTTTTTAAACTATAAAAAAAGTAAAATTTTATTAGAGAGGTTGTATGATATAGAGCAGGGGTCCCCAACCTATGGTGAGTTGTATAATTATTTCATTATATATTACAATGTAATAATAGAAATAAAGTGCACAATAAATGTAATGTGCTTGAATCATCTCAAAACCATCCCTCCCCTCCCTCGTCTGTGGAAAAATAGTCCTCCATGAAAACAGTCCCTGGTGCCAAAAAGGTTGGGGACAGCTGGTATGGAGTATAGATTTGGGAACCAGAGTACCTTGGTTCATATTATGTGTAATCTTGGGCAAATTACTCAAACTCTCTGTCATAGTTTCTTCACTTTTAATCTTCACTTTTAAAATGACAATAATTCATCTATTTCATAGGGTTGTTATGAGGATTAGGTGATTTAATATGTATTAAATACTTTGCACTCCAGCCTGGGCAATGGAGTGAGAACTTGTCTCTTAAAAACAAACAAACAACTTTGAACAGGGTCTGGCACACAGGAAGCACTTCATTGTTCTAGAAAGGATTTAAGGTGACCTAAACATATTTCAGAAAATCTCTAAAATTGAGGAAATTAAAGGTTATATAATTACTCTAATATGACTAGTGATGGAAATATTTTATTTTTAGATAAGAGTTTTAAAACTTCTAGATGAAGTGTAAGATACGTAAGAGCACAAATTTCAACTGTGCAGCTTGATGAATTTTCAAGGTGAACACATCCATGTAACAACCCAGAAGTCAAGAAATGACATAACTCACATCACAAAAACTCCTCTCAATTCTTCTAATTAACTACCCATCCTCACCTCAAGAGTAACCACTGTGTTGATGTCATAGACTAATTAGTTATGCCTGTTTTTGACCTTTGTATAAATGAAATCATTTTATATAGTGCACTCTTATGTTAGACAATCTTTTTTTCTTAAACATGGTTGTAATTCTGATACAGTTTTATGCCCTATTTTTTTTCCTACTTATGCTTTTATTATCATAAACATTTTTTGGTGTTGCCATTTTATCTTCAGATCCAGCTTTTTTTCTTTCTTTTTTTTTTTTGAGACAAGGTCTCACTGTCACCCAGGCTGGAGTGCAGTGGTGTGATCATAGCTCACTGCAGCCTTGAACTCCTGGGCTCTAGTGATCCTCCTGCCACAGCCTCCCAGGTAGCTGGAACTACAGGCGCGCACACCACACCCAGCTTTTTTTTTTTTTTTTTTAAACTTTTTGTAGGGAGGAGGTCTTGCTTTGTTGCCCAGGCTGGTCTTTTCCTCAAGTGATCCTCCAACTCAGCCTCCCGAAGTGCTGGGATTACACGTGTGAGCAGCTGTGCCAGTCCCAGGGCTAGCATTTTAAATAAGCATATAATATTTCATTGACCGGATGTACTTTAACTTTCTCAATATTGAGGTTATTCTAATGACCTTATTGTGTACCTACTGTTTTCCATTTGGCCAGTTAGTATATGTTGCCAGAATGGGTAAAAGAGATTCAACATTTTTATGCTTTGATGTTGTTAAATCTTTCAAGAATGATTTGTTGAATACATAAAGAATGTTGATGGTATATAAAAGCATAATGATCTCATGACTATTTGGGAAGATGTCAGGCAAACATAAAATAGTTGATCAGTATTGTAAGACACCATACAAATAATTACCAAGCTAAGTGTTAGTCTTATGGATTCCAAAGAACCTTACAATAAAAGCAACTCACAGGTTAGTGAATTGTGTGTGTGCAGATATTTCATTGAAAATGCTTAAGAAGATTTCTGAAGCCAGATTTGTTGGGGAAGAAGAGTGGGATTTAGTGACTTAGAATAAGAAATTGGAAGGATTAGATCCCAACGTAAAGAAAAGATACATGTTTGAGGTGATGGATATACCAGTGACCCTAATTTGGTCATTATGCATTGTAATACATGTATCAAAATAACACATGTACACCAAAAATATGTACAACTATGATGTATCAATAAAAAACAAAATTCCAAGGATTGGATACTTCGCAAGTAGTTAAGGCAATTTATAATTTTTAATTTTAATTATTGTGAACAAAGTAAAGTAATTACATTTATATGTGTCAAAATTCAAAAAGAACAGAAGCATATATAGTGATAAGTCTCCCACCCTTGCCCCCGGAACTCCCAGGACCCTTTCCTCAGGGGCCATGTGTTGGATACATCCATGAATCACTTTATCTATCGTAATGTTTGTCCTTCCATTCACTAAAACCTATTTGAAACTATGAGAATGTTATTATCTTCTAGGAGTGAGTTTCTAGGGATTGCTTCCTTTTTGTACTTTAACAGTCAAATTAGAAACTATGAGAGCCCTGTTCATATTGTTTTTTCCCTTATTTTCTGGTAAGTCCAAAGAGCCCTCATGTCTGCACATCCAGTTGGACTATTGCTTTGTAGCTTTACACTTTCCTTTTGTCTTTTCATAGATTCACTTGAAGCTTTGGTAATTTTTTCACTTTTTTTTTAAACTTAGAATTCTATAAGGAATATTAAATATGTTAGTATATGAAATAGTTTATTCTTGTGAAATTGCTCATGGATGTTGAATTTGGTATTTTTATTGCCTTCTAGTTTAAAATTGAATATTTCTCTTTATATAAAATGAGATTAATATAGCCATCTTAATTAGAAATATGTCTTTAAGTAAAAGTATGCTCCTGTAAATTTAGAAATGGTGGTGGTACTTTTGTGAGGCTATATTATACCCCTAGGATTCCTAGACTTCTTTCCAGGTTGTGTTTTCGTTTTGGCCTCATAATGTTTGTACAAGAATCACTCTAGTGAGTCCACGTTCTATGGAAATAGAGGCATCTGGAAATCATACAGTAAGTGCAGTTTCATTAAAACAGTCAAGCATTGCTTGAGCTTCCAAGGAAGAACAAGAGGGCTTCCACTCCACTGCTTTCCCATCACTATTTTTTCCTCTTCTAGTAGAGACCCTTTTATTCTGTTGTCTGGGCTGATCGGATAGCCACTCTAAGTTTCATTTGCCTTCCTATGTAGCCTGCATTGCAAAGGCAACTGTTTTTCCAGTGCTTTCTTTCATGGGTACCATGGAGTTTCTTACCCCATCGGCCCTTTATCATATTGGCCTCTCTCTCTGCTTTCTTTCTCAATTAAAATTTGCTGGAGCTGGCACGTGCCTGTAGTCCCAGCTGTTCGGGAAGCTGGGGCAGGAGGATTACTAGTTGGAGCCAAGCTTGGGCAAAATAGCAAGACCCTCATCTCCAAACGAAAAAAGTTGCTGGAGAAGGTCACACAGTGCTACTTGAGCCAATTGTACTTCCAAGCTATTTAGTGTTCATTGATACTGGGTATTACTTTCATTGCCTAACTCATTATAGTGACTAACCCCAAATTTTTTACTTTCCTTGAAAGCCTTCAGCTACCTCCTGTCTCCAAGCAGGTGATTTCTTCCTTAATCCTTGTGACCTCAAAATGTATCTGTATTTTCAGTCTTTAACTCTCTGGTCTTTCTCAGAAGAAGTATAAACACTGTTTTCCTTTCCAAAGCCAACCTTTCCATTTTACCTGTGGTTACAGATTTTTCCTATTCTGCTTTGGTTTTCTTCCAGTGCATCCTTAACTTTTCTCCCTTCAAGTCTCTGCTGTTGCCTCCACCCCCCCGCCCAATATTCTCCCTCAAATTCTGTCTCTGTAAATACTAAGTATTCAGACTGTAGTTAAATGAAATACCCCAAATTGAAGTTTCCCAGTTCCCGTAGGGATTCTTTGCTTTCTTATCCATATATAAATATTTCATTTTATTTTATATCTCAATTGTTATTCAGCACTAACTGTAAAGTGGACACATGTTCATCTCTTCCACTAGATTGAATATTCTTTGAAAGCATGTTCCTCTCTTTTATATATTGTCATACTCTTTTTTTTTCTTTTTAAATCTTTCTCAGGCCCAGCACTATATCTGCTACTTTAATGTATCAGATGAGTGGTTCTGACTGCATTAACCCATGTGAAAAATAGACAGAATAAAAAACTTGTAATTACAGTTCTTTAGGTACTGTGTGTGCTCTCAGCCTTATAAATAGTGGTGTTATGCAATCCCAGTCAACTCTTCTTATAATGAGTGCTCAGAAATGCTAGTTTTAAAGGATAGAGTGTTGATTTTAAAATACCAAAAATTTCATGATTAATTCTGTTGGAATTTTAGGGATTAACTGACTCACAGTTATCTTGTATGCCAGTCAATTTGCAAATCAATATTGTATCAAATTGTGTACAGCTGAGTAATTTTATTGAGTAGGATTGATAGGTATACTATGTTATGCCAACAGTAACTTTGATATTTCTAAAATTGTGATTCAAAAGTGGCATTGTCATGGAAACAGCAGAGTAATCGGTTTTTTTTTTTTTTTTTTTTTTTGGTTTCTTTTAGCCGGAAACATACACTGACACTGTAATTATTTCTGAAGTGCTAGAGTGAATAGACTTGTGAAACTAGCAATTTATTAGGCTTTTAGTGATATCTGAACCAAAGACTGAGGGGGCTGTGTGTATTGCTTTGTGTTATTTTTTAGAAGTTTTTTTACTTCTTCTTGGTCTTTTACTTCTTTCTTAATGCTCTTATTGGAACCTTATAAGTAGAAATTGTGAAATAACTTGAAGTTCATTTTTTAGTCAATTTTTGGGAAATTACTCAATGTAAGGTTGACATCGTATTCCTTTGAATATCCAATTATTATTTGGTTTTGAATTTGGGGACCTAAGGAGAGAAGTCTGGTTGTTTCTGAGTTTCTGAAAATTGTTAGAAAATGAAGTTTGATATATCTGAAATCCAGTTTTGAGAGAATTTGCCCATGGATAAGGAAGAATTAGTTCAAGATGAAGATTTGTTCTGGATAAAGCATTTGAATCATTTAGAAGTGGTTTGAATGTCTTTTAAACCAGTTAGAACAAACTACAGGTATTACCTCTGTTCATGGGCTTTGGACAAATAAGACCAAAAGGAAAAAGATTATGTATCTTAAGTATAGAGAGTGTGCTTTTCTTACTACTACTCAGGTAGTTTACAAATGTAAAATGAAAATGGTTGCTCCTCTGATAGCGTTCTAAACCTTGGATCATTTGCTGTGCCCAGGGTCTCCAGAAAAGCTTCTCTAAAGCTATAGCTAGAGATGTGTAATATGTGTAGGAACGATTTCCCTACCTTCAATTGTTACAATTTACCTCTCAGCTATTCAGTAACATCTATAACATTGTTTTTCAGACTCCAAGTTGTGACCCAGTAGTGGGTTGTGTAATTAGTGTAGTGAGTGATAAAGAGCATTTTTGAAAAATTAAATACAATGGAAAATAACAATGTATCACATATGGTAAGCATAGTTTTGTGAAACCTATTTTAATTATATATCGATGCATGCATGTGCAGCATCATGATGTAAAGACATATTTCTTGCTGTGGGTTACAGTGAAACAAATGGAAAGCCACTAATTTCCAATAAATTGCAAAACAAGTATGAGCTACACGGTCTATGGTTCTTGAAACAAGCTGAGATTTTATTTGACTTTGGGAAATAATAAAATTATTTCAGTTTTTTAATTAAAGTTTTTGGCTTTGTACTGTCAAGAGGTAATTTTAGAAAGTATTCTGAAAATTTGTAAGACCTTCTGATAGACTGTTGGATTTGGCAACATTCTTGAACTATAATTCTGTTTCATTAAACATCACTGTTTACATGTGCAACAATGTGTCAGTAACAACAATGTCCCAGGAATGAAATTCTTTCTTCTATTTAAGAAATATCAATTTGATAAAAGTCAAACAAAATTGGGTATATTTTAGTGTCTTATGACACTAATTAAACATTAATTTGACGCTTAGCTAATCAGGAAATGCTTGCCTCAACAGTTTTATGGAGCTTTCCAGTCTCTGAAAGAAGCTAACATTTCAGAATAGATTAAAGCTTCTTACATGGAATTTTGAGTTCTTTTGGTTGAGCCTTATGTGCCTCGTTGGCATATTTTAATTTTATACTAAAATATTTAAGATTAATTCTAGTTAATTTATTTCAGATTAAATTTAGTGGAAGCTTTTGTAGAAGATGCAGAGTTGAGGCAGAGTTTACAAGAAGATTTACTTCGTCGCTTCCCGGATCTTAACCGACTTGCTAAAAAATTTCAAAGACAAGCAGCAAACTTACAAGATTGTTACCGACTCTATCAGGGTATAAATCAACTCCCTAATGTTATACAGGCTCTGGAAAAATATGAAGGTAACAAATGATTTTGTTTTTTGTTTTCTTTCACCCTTACAATATATGCTTGGCAGATGTGCTGTCCTTATAAAGTTGGTGATAGTGTTCGCCCTTATGACACATTAAGTTTTCTAATAATAGGTTTGTATTGACCTGTAGCTTCATGCAGGAGATATGAGACATCTTAGAATTTTTGCTTTTTAGGAATGAATGTTAGAATTACTGGGTTTATTATTAAGGCCTATTGCACGAACAGAAGCACTTTGCAGGATTTGATGGCTGAAGAAGACTCACAGGACCCAAAATGACAGTTTATTATACATCTCAGTTTATTACAGGAAAAGGATTACAATCCAGTAGCAGCAGCAAAGTTAGGATATGCATCGCAGTCAGAGGCTGTCATAGCAAGTTGTTGAGAGAAGTCAGATGCAAGTTCTAATTGTCCTTTCTTTTGTAAAGTCTGTGGTGGTGTGTGCACTTTCTCAGATCAGGATGTGCACACAGGACACTGTGGAACCAGGCAGCCAAAAACAGAGTCTTGGCTGGGCTTTTTAATATTTTCTTGGTCAGGTGGGCATGTTCCTATTTGGTAATTAGCCTCTACAGTAGAGTCCTCTGAGGTGAGGGAGAGGGGGGTGTGCTCACTGAGACCAGGTGCAAATCATCAATCACAATAAACAATACCAAGCACTCTGAATATCTTCAAACCCATGATTACAAAACACCACCATTAAGTCAGTATGTTTCATGCCTTGATCAGGGGCCATTGCCACGAGAGAAAGTTAAGACAGAAGGTCTTAGTGCTAACAGCTGAAGCGAAAGTGAAGTTACCAGAATAAAGTGAGCAAAGTCACGTATAGTTGATTAACACATAGTATTGGTGGATAAAATCAACTTGTGATAAGCATAGTTTTTAACTTTAATTGAACATGTTTCTACAACAATTTTAATAATTTTGTAGTGTTAGGTCTAATACATAAAGCATTTTAAATGTCACTTAAAAATCACCATCCCTTAGAACTATTACAACATACTTTTCAATATTATGGGAAAACTTTATTCTTTTGTAGACAGACTTAAAGAAACTCAGCTTTATGATGACAAGATACAAAATAAGTATAGATTTAAATTTTATGGTAACCCTTTCCCTTATTTGTCTAGTATAAAAGGTAGCTAAGTGCTTATCTTCTCAAAGTACCTGTGTTATAAAAGTATTCCTTTTGTAGCCAAGGCTCCTTATTATACTGATAAGACTTAGAGCCCCGGCATAAGACTTAGAGCCCCGGCAATTTTTTCCACCAAAGCAGAAATAGAGAAAATGAGTCTTTAAACTTTCCTGTTCCCATACTTTAGTGTGACTTAGGCAGCCATTTACCCTCCTTGTGCCTCAATTTCCTCAGCCTATAAATGAGTATCTTCCATTGCTGTGCTTTTCTGCTTCCATATTCTCTGGTCTTGTCCAGTCGGACCAGCTGGAAACACAAAGTGATTGACCAGTATTAGGGATGGAATCAGAGTATAATTAAGGAGATAGGCTCTCTAAACAGTTCAGTCTCACCATTTACATCAGCCATTTTGATCCTTTTCTCCTCATACATCTCTTCTCTCATATAGTAAATAAATATCCTTTTATTTTCCTGAGAAAGTACTGGCCTTGAATTTGGAACTCCCTTCATTTCCTTTCCCCACGTTCCTACCCCCACCCTTTACTCCTTATTTTCCACTTTCCTTTAATCTCTTTATTGACTCTTTACCACCAGTATTTAAAAATGCTCACATCTATCCTATTAAAAAAAAGGCACCCTTGTCCCTGGGTCCTTATTTAATACCATTTATATCTCTCTCTCTCTCTTTCTATTCCCAGCCATGTTTCTGAAAGCCTACACTTGCCATCTTCCATTCATTCCCCTGACCATAGAACTGAAATGACATTTGCTAGGTGACCTATTTTTTGCTAAATTTAGTGAATGCAGTGTAGTCCCTGTTTTCCTAGTGAGACTTCACCGATGAGTTTGACCATCTTGATCTTCTTGAAACTCTCCTCTCTAGGATTTTGTTAAACGTTTTTGTGTTCCTGGTTTTCATTTTGTTCTGTGGTTATTCCTCTTTATCCTTGTCTTTTTGCCTTTCCCTTAAGTGTTTCCTTCACCCCTTCAAGTTCTGTTTTTGGCTCCCTTCTCACTTAATACAAAGAACTTTAAAGATGGAATTCTTGAATGAGTTCTTGGAGTCTTCCTGAAATTTTATGCAAAATTTTGTATATATATATATATTTCTGGGGAAAGGATCTGTAACTTTTATCAAATATTCAAAAGCATATGTTAATACCCCCGCACCCCCAAAGGTAAGAAATACTGCTCTGTACACACATTCCTTGGGTGATTTTTCTCACTCTCTGGGATAGTTATGGAAGTTAGGAATTGGGGATGGGGTTGGTTTGGCTCTCTTCTTCAACCTCCCTGTATGTGCATGGTCTAAAATACTTGATGAGAGTTTTGCAACAAGTCAATAATTTCCTACATTTATGGTGTTACACTTAAGTTATAGACCTGTGAGAGATCATAACATGATCTAAATCAAATGCTTCACATTATAGGTTTGGCAACTGTTGTCCAGTTAAGGTATTTGAAATCACATAGCCTGGAAAGTATTAGAGGGAGAAGACTGTTCCAGGTGTTGTGGTGCTCAGAGCTGTGTTTCTTTCTATTATACAAAATATTTGAGACTCTGGTTGTACCTTGGTCATTGGGAACCTAAAGGATCTCTGAGTTGTTTTTTTTTTTCCAAAAACAATAGCATGGCGTTTTGCAGAGCTCAGTATAGCTCCTTAGCATATTTATTTCAAGGAGAAAATCTAAAGTGGGACTAATTTGTGAAGAAAATAGACCAAATGCACTATCTTTAAAAACAAAATCGTGACTTTAATGTTTTATTTATTTATTTATAAACAAACAAACAGGGTTTCTGATGCCTGAGCTAGAGTGCAGTGGCATCATCATAGCTCACTGCAACCTTAAACTCCTAGGCTCAAGTGGTCCTACTGCCTCAGCCTCCCAAGTAGCTGGGATCACAGGGGTGAACCACTATGCCCAGCTAGTATTTAAATTTTTTTGTAGAGACAGCGTATTGCTATTGCCCAGGCTGGTCTAGAACTCCTGGCTGCAAGTAATCTTCCCACCTTGGCCTCCCAAAGTGCTAGGATTACAGGCGTGAGCCGCTGTGCCTGGCCAATTTTTAAAAATATATTAATATATTGGTAGAAATTTGAGTATGCTTTCCTGCCATCTTGTGATTTTTTTTGGTTTTTTATTAACTCTAAGCTTAATGTTATCTTAATGTCATTCCTGAAAAAAATGGAAAATAAAGTGAATTCAGAGACCAGTAGGGGGCAGCAATAGTATAGAAAGTAGATTTTGCTTTGAGTGATAAAAGCTCTCTTTCTTTTCTTTTTTTTTTTTAAATAGAGACAGACTTTGCTCTGTCCTACCCAGGCTGGAGTGGACTGCAGTGGGCTCAAGCAATCCTCTTGCCTCAGGCTCCCAAGTGGCTAAGACCACAGGTGTGCTTCACCACAACTGGCTAATTTTTCTTATTTTTTGTAGAGAAGGGTTCTCACTATGTTGCCCAGACTGGTCTCGAACTCCTGGCCTCAAGCGATCCTCCTATCTCAGCCTCCCAAAGTGCTGGGATTACAGGCATGAACCACCACTCCCAGCCAAGAGATATATTTTCATTTGACTTAGTGCATACCACACACACACTGTATATATAAAAACTGAAATAATCATATAATAAATTGTATGAAACTGAAGAAGTGTATACAACTGAAACAATAAACAGTACTATGTATATTGATGTTTTTTATTTTATTTCAAAGATGAATCTTTGGATTTTGCCTTTAGAAGTCATTTATTTGAGTAAACCTATCATGTGTTTAGATTTGGCTAAAGTCCTTCTCTGGTCATGTGTTTCCAAAACACTCTGTATTTCCTATCATCTTTCTTATGGTCCTTCTTTGTAATTACTTGTTTAATGGCTGTATCTCTCCTCCCCCACCCCAGGAGTATAGCAGCATGTGCATGAGGAATGAGTATTCTATGCCAATTTCTGGCATGTAGTAGGCACTTAGTAACTTCTTTTGGAAGAATGAGAAGGAAGGTACCACTTAGTGTGGGAGGAGAATGTGAATGAACATGCTAGAGGAAAAACTGAAAAGTAAGCAGCATAAGAATGGGGAACTACTTAGTTAATGGTGAATGGCTATACCAGGAATTCAAGATGCTTTGTCTTACCATTGTTATTTAAGAAATCCTGAAAACTTGCTATGTTCCTTATCTTACTTTAGTCTCTCTACTGATAAAATATCAGATATTAGCAAAAATTTTACATCGTGACAAAGGACTAGTATCCAGAGACTCTTAGAGAAGATAAGGAAAGAGAAGCAGAAATAAGAAGAGGTTCAATAAACACTTGGTGTCCTCACCGTGTTCTAGACACTGCTAGTTGCTAAGGCTGGGACAGGAAGCAAAAACAAAATCTCGCCTGTGCCCTTAAAGAGTATAAGGGAAACGACATTAAGCAAGTACTCCCACAAATAAAAATGTGTTTTTGGTGTTATGAAAGGGAAATTCTGAAGTGGTATATTAAGAAAGTACAATATTTGATTTTTCTTTTCGGTAATGCACATGCCAAAGTAGTTTTCATTGGTATTTTTTTCAGTTGCAAGTTAAACTTTCTAGATTCACTAAAGATGGTCTCCTTCGTATTTCTCTCAACCTATAAATAAGTAGCATGAACATAGCATAGGCAAGGTGGAGAAAATAAGTCCCAGAATTATAGTTGATATGCCAATTATGGTTTAGATTTAGAAGCTGGCCCTGGGCAGTATTCCAGGAGTGTATCTTAATGAACCACTTACTCTTGATAGGCTTATGGGCTTTCAGTTTATCCTGAAATTTCTTGTAGTTTTTAAATAGTGATGATTTAGTAGTGATTAAAATATGCTTTAGGTTGTTATATAAATGTTACTACTTATGCTTATTGACCTAAACATGGCAGCAGTTTATGAGGTACACAGCTGTATTCTTGAAAATGAAATCTTCAAGGAGATGACAGTCTGCAGTTCTTAAAAATTATTTAATGATGATTACTTGGACATTTCACATTTTGATGCGTTTAAGAAGCTAACAATTACTTCCCTGTGTAATCTTTGAAATTTCTCCTAGGTAAGTGTTGTATGGATTAAAGCTAATAACCAACGATTGATTGCTTCATTAGTCCCTTGCTCCCCTCCTTCATAAAATCATTCATTCAACAAATAGTTATCTCCAGTCTGTCCCTGAATCAAAAGGAAAAAAAGAAAAGAAAAAGAAAAAAAACCCAAATAGTTATAGATTGCTTTGTGTCAAACATTGTTCTAGGATCTACAAGGGTAGATATGATAGATAAAGGTCCCTGTTTGTGGAGGTTCTGTAATAGTGGAAGGGTAGAGGGACATAGATAATAAGGAAATAAATGAGCAAGAATTCTAAATAGTAACAAGTACAATAAAGAAAACATATTGATGTGATAGAGTGATTTGGCAGGAACCAAGGAGGCAGTAGATCTGGAGACCCTACAAAAGGAAGGCTTCTTTAAGGAATTGCTGTCTAAGGTGAGAGTTGAACCATGAGAAGGAACCAGCTGTCAAGATCTTGGTGGTGAGGGTGTGGAGGCTAGCGGGGTCTGCCACTGCAGGTACCTAAGGCTGGCATGGGCTTGACTTACTGAAGGAGTGAAGGAAAGCTAGAGTGGTCAAGCGTAGAAGTAGAGAATTAGGGCAAGGTTGATAGGAGCTGAGGCAAGAGAGGCAAGGCCTGTCTGACATTTTTAACCTTTTTGTGCCATGGACCCTTTTGGTTTCTGATGAAGCCCATGAACCCCTTCTCCAAATAGTATTTTTAAATGCATAAAATAAAACACATAGAGTTACAAAGGAAACCAATGTCTATTGAAATATACTTATCAAAATATAAAACAAATTCTTGATATAGAAATATATCATTTTTATTAATGCATTAAAAAACATCTGACAGAAGAAGGTCTACTTTAATTTTGAAGTAAGAATAAGCTTAAATGATACTTCAGAGTATCTCCAAAAGCTATAATATGACATAAAATATAGCTGGTATTTTGTATTTTAATTGGTAACAAAGACACAGGTACTGGTAATATCACTGTGGTTTATTGCCTACATTAATGATGGAAGGAAATGCTAAATTGCAGTTAGAGGTTAGAGAAAATAAAGACGGAATTTACTTTTCCATGTTTATGTACTATGAATTCAAGGGGACCTTGGATTAAGACCCCAGGGTAGCTTGTATAGGGTATTCTAGGCTGTGGTAACTAGTACAGAATGTAGTTTTTCAAAACCCAGCTGGAAATTGGCAACTGAGGTTCAGTACAAGTTACAAGTAAGGGAAGGATTTCAAGATGCTAGTGAAAGTTTGCAGGATAAGGGAGCCGGTGAGCTCAGAGGGGGTTTGTAGACTCTGAGAAGAGCTGCAGCAAAGTGGGCCTGTGTGTTTGAGAGGCTAGAAGACATGTTGAGGGTGACATGGGTTCTGAAGTTTACACAGGTATTTCTGTAATAATACTATGTGTGTATTCTTGGAAAGCCTTCTTTAAAGTCATGTGCTAGAAAAATAACAAAGCTTATGGAAAAAATAGGGTTGAGGCAGACTTTACATGAAATTTTTAAAACCATTACTAACAAAAGCATTAACAAAGTTTAATAAAGTCAGTGGCCTCCGTTGCATTTGCACCAGCTTAATGCAAGTCTTTGCAGCCTTACAGTCTGGAGCTCTTGTTTCCTCCTCTAAGATGTAGGTCATTGAGGAGTATTTGCTTCCAATGGAGGTCAGTTTCATCAAAATTAAAAATCTAAAACAGGGTATAGAGTTCAGTTGATTTTTTTTTTTTTTAAACACTGGTAAATGTTTTTACACCCTTCAGCCTTCCCACATATCTTAAACATAGTGGAAAGTACAGTGACCATTAAGCTAACTACTCTGAGGTTTTCATTGCTAAGGTTTACTCTTGTATCAGAGCTTGCCTTTGATCCCTTCAAAACATTAATAGGCTGGAAAAAAAACTCATGAACCAAGACCACCTCTGCATTTTGCTGCCATCATTCCTTTATTTACCAATACCACATGAGCTGACTTGGAATAAAGAACCAGGCATTGTAGCACAACAGACACTATGTGGGCAAAGCGTTGTTTATAGTCTATCTAAATGATGTTTCACACATATATACTATTTTCTAAATATGTGTAGATGCTGTTGTGATTAATAATAAAACATGAATTCTTAAAACAATTTTGCTGACTTCATAGTAGGTTTTCATCATTTTCTCAATAGCTACTAAAATGTCTGGGAAAGTTGCTTTGGAGTGAAATGCAGTGTGCTAGAGATCATTTGCGGAATTCTTCTAGGGGAATTTATTGGAAATCAGGAGAAAAATCCTTGCATTAGTCTAATAGTTATAGAGTAATTGTTGAATTTCTAAGTGTCAAGGACTATACTAAGTGTTGTATATAATTATCTTATTTGTTCATCTTCTGGGTAGCTACTGTTACTATTCCATTGTACAAAAAAGGAAAAGGGGGCTCAGTAACATGCTCCAGATAACAGAGCCAGTCAGTAGCAGAGCTGGGATTTGCACCCAGGTCTCTACTCCGGCTTTTTCATGCTATATATTCTGTTGCTTTACTTATTCCTTCTTATGAAATTCTCCAGTATGTACTAAATAGTATTAAATAGCAGTATTAAATAGCATCAAGCAAAGTTCCGTTGTGTAAAAACTTCACTTGATTTAACCTCTGTTAATTTGAACACTCTGTTATTAGTGGAAATTAGGAATATAAAGTAAGCTAGAGAAACATTAATGACTTTGACTTTGGGTTATTAAATCGACAAGAAGTGAAATTCATTTAGTTGTAATTAATGTCAGGTATCTGCATCTATAATACTCATTGTAAAGGATATTAGAGACAAGCAGGGGAGGCACAGTGTATTGTTAGTGGGATGCTTTGAGTGCTAGATCACCTCCCTTTCTGTAAAATAAGTTGAGTATTAAACACATTTGAATTAAAACACCTGAATAAATAGTAATTTTGAAGACTTGCTGTATTATTTGTACCATTTGGATCAAATAATGCTCATTATCTTAGTCAAATTTTTATGATCTGTAGTCTTGTATTTTAAAAAATGAGATCTTGTTATTTATTTTTCTTACTGCTTTCTTTTAGGAAAACACCAGGCATTATTGTTGGCAATTTTTGTGACTCCTCTTACTGATCTTCGTTCTGATTTCTCCAAGTTTCAGGAAATGATAGAAACAACTTTAGATATGGATCAGGTATGCAATATACTTTTGAATTCAAGCAGAATATTTTTGAAAAGCAAAGACACATTAGAACAGTTAGAAACATTAGAAAAGTTTGCAGATTTTCCTTTTTAGTATGTAATTTGGCACTTTTGTGTGGCACCTTTGTAGACAGTGGATGTAAGATTAAGTGACAGATAGGAAAAGGATTTTTAAAAAAACAACACTTGCTTCAGTGGATGCAAATAAAGATTAACAGAGGAAATGAATATTGGGCATAACTGGCCTGGTTAAATAAAATCTCATAAATAAACAATTTTACATATGCAATTGAGTTTTGTTTTATTTCCAAGAGAGAAGGAATATTATAGTCACTAGGATAGGAAAGAGAAGGTAGGGGTAAATATAGGACACAAGAGAAAACTTCTCTTTTGTTGATTTCCTATGTAGAGAAATTCTTTGGGAGAGGAGGTTAGAATATGTGTATATCTCCTAAATAGTTGTCAAATATAACTGAAAAGTTAACCATGACTCTAAATACTGTTTACTTCCAAATTTCTTAGTTTAGAACATTCAGGGTTTAATTTAAATGACCTATATCCTCAAATGTTTAACAATTCTGAGTGGTAATTTGCATATAAATATAAAGTAGGAATAGTTTCTGAAATAGTTGAAAATATCCTTACATGAAAATGAATTTGAAAGCAAAATTTATGAAATGGTAAAGTTTTGTTTTGTATCTGTTAAAAATTTGTTTATATGAACAAGTTTAATATGATGGGGCCATTGAATATAGTGTTCTTAAATTGTGTGACTTTAATATTTTGAAATTTTTCTGAATTAAATTTTCTGTTAAAATGATCATGCAGGGAATATGTGCTTGTATTATTCATATTGAGGTAACAGCATAGTTTGCTAATTGTTAGATTCTTTGCATTCTTCTTAATACCTGTGAGTTTGGGTTAATATTTGCCCTATGTGACGTTGATTTGTTTTTACTGGATCATTAACTAAGACTTAAAGAAGTTAAATCTCATTTGCTCTGGGCTGTCTGTATTTTAAAAGTACATAAGTGTGTGTATGTATAGTATATTTTATGTCAGTGATAGGGCAATCTTTTCCATTGCAAACTTCCACTTGCAGGTTAAACAACCAAAAAACTTGTATCATTCATTACCCATTCTTTAGGAAAACTTGCATTTTGGCTCTTTCCTCTGTAATATTGCTGTTAGTGGAATGATTTTAGGTGCTTTTTAGATGTGGAACTTTTAAAAAGGTCAACAGGAGGCAGAAATACTCTTCCAAGACATCTGGACGCTGAATGTGTTTTGCATATGCCTTTCTGAGGATGTGGCCTTGCTTATGATGGGGCAGAGTTTGGTATTTGTAAACATTCCTTTAAATGAAAATATGTAAAGGTGTTCCTGATGGTTGACAAAAACTATTACTATAATAGAGCCTAATGGGGGTGGGTCAGGAAGTATTGAGCTTTTCATTGTCCCCACAGCTGTATGCCCTTGAAGGAACCCCCAGCCCAGGCAAAGCTTTGCTGAAATGCTGCAGTTGATTTTGCCATTTGTGGCCACATTTTTTTCTTCAAAGTTGCTATAATCTTGCCTTAATACTCAAATTTAAGCAGGTATCAGAATGCCCTAGGGGGCTTCTTTAAACAAATTGCTGGGTCCCAAGCCCAAAATCAGGGCTTTAGGTGTGGGATAGGGCTGGATAATTTGCATTTCCAACACATACTCAAGTTTGTTGATGCTGCTTGTCTGGGGACTGCACTTTGAGAACTGCTTGCTTAGTAAATTGGCAATGTAATTGACCTCAAAGTGAGAATGAGTATGTAATGTTTTTCCACCTTGTAGCCTCCCTGAAATGCTACACACTTAGGCAATCACTGGGCAATATCTAGCCAAAAATTGGGTCTTTAAAAAAAATTTTTTTTAAAAATTTATCTTACTTTATATTTTTGAGACAAAATCTTGCTCCCTTGCCTGGGCTAGAGTGCCGTGGCATCAGCCTAGCTCACAGCAACCTCAAACTCCTGGACTCAAGTGATCCTCCTGCCTCAGCCTCCCTAGTATGGGACTATAGGCCCACCACCATGCCTGGCTAATTTTTTCTATTTTCAGTAGAGTCAGGATCTTGCTCTTGCTCAGGCTGGTCTCAAACTCCTGAGCTCAAGCGATCCTTCTGCCTCGGCCTTCCGGAGTGCTAGGATTACAGGCGTGAGCCACTGCACCTGGCCCTCGTTTAAAATTTTGATTGAAAGGTCTGCTCTTGTGTGCAGCTGATCTGGGTACAATGGTTTTGGCACCCATTGAATGGAAAATTTGCTCAACTTTAATTTTTCAGTCAGAATTGTGTAAGCTGAACCAGTTGAGATATCTGTGATGTTGGCTATTTTTCCTGTTAATTGTTGGTCCTCTTCAATTAGGGTATGAACAAGATTAAATTTTTCCTCAAAAATTGATGTGGATGGTCCGCTGCTGCTGGCTTCATCTTCTACATCATCTTGTCCCTTCTTAAAATGAGTTATCCATTTGTGAACTGCTAATCTCTTTGGGGCATTGTCCCCATAAACTTTTCATAAAGTTTTAAAAGTTAAAAGTTTTTCATACAGTATATATTTTTTCCATCCTTTGTGCATCTTTATGGTTTAGGTAAAAAGGTTTATAACTGGGATTTTATTTATTTTTAAATTTAATTTGATTTTTTTAGTCCATTGTGATTACTAGTATCTTTGGATTTATTTGTACCAAATTATTTTGTTATTCTTCTTCTTTCTGATTCCTCTTGCCTGTCCTATCTTACTTTTATATTGATTGGGTTTTTAAGATTCTGTTTTGTCCTCTCCCTGTGCCCTTCCCCAATCCGGTCTCTTACACACACTGATTTGGAAGTTATACACATTTTTTTTTAAAATTTCTGAATGTTAACGGGGGGTACAATGTTTTGGTTACATGTATTTCTTTTGTACAGTTTGAGGCAATGTTATAAGTGTGCCCATCACCCAGATAGTGTCCATTGTCCCCATTAGGTGTGAATTTACCCAACCCCACCTCCCCCTCATTTTTTTTTTAATGTTTGTACTTAACTCATCAAAGCCAAAAGCCTATCATAATCTTCTCATTTATCCCCCAAAATACTAGGACGTTAGGACACTGTAAATCAAATTATATTTCTTCATTATTGTCTAGTGTTCTAGTTCTATCTTTTTCACCCCTCAGATTTTCATTGTGCAAGTGAATGTTAAGTTTAGATTTGCCCATATGCTTGCTAGTTTCTTTGCTATCCAGTCCTTCCTGGTTGTTTTTTTAGAAGTTCCTTTATTGGAGATCTGTTAGTCAGGTTTTTTTTGTTTGAAAATGTCTGTATTTCACCCTTGCTCTTGAAGGACACTGTATCTAGGGGTACAATTCTAGGTTGACAGTACGTTAGTACCTATAAGATTGTATTGTGCTGTCCTTTGGCTTACATTATTCTTGATGTTTAGAAATCTTGGTTCCAGATACCAATTCCTTTTACTTCTCTGTGTCCAAAGGTAGATTTCTTTTTATTTTTCATATTTGGGTTTATTGTGTTTTCTCAATGAGAGAATTCATGTGTTTGATCAATTCTGGAAAATTACCAATCATTATTTCTTTGAATATTATGTTCATTTCTTGTTTCCTAAAACTATGATTGGACATATGTTAGACTTTTTCTGCCATGTGTCTCAGTGTTGCTCTCTTTGTGAGTACTTCAGATGCTCTAATTCACTGGGTATCTCTTCAGTTCTGATATGTTATTAAACCAATTCATCAGGATTTATTTTTCAAAGATTATGTTTTTCATTTACAAAAGTTATTTGGCCCTTTTAAAACTCTGCCTTGTCTGGTTTTTTGCTGTTGTTGTTGTTGAAGTAGTGTCTTGTTCTTTGCTCACGTGTTCCATTCTCCTTTATAGTTCTTTAAATGTTTTAAATATACTTCACATTCCATATCTGAAATTTCCTGAGTTTTAATCTCTGCTCCTTGTTTCTGTTGAGTCCTTTTTATTTTTTGACTTATTCTTGGTGGCTTGTTTCCTTGTTTGTTTTGTATGTTTAGGTTATGAGTTCTTGTTTAGCTGGGTTCTGTGCAAATCATACAGGTAAATCATGCGTTCTCCCCCAGATAAAATTTGCTTTTGCCTGACACCCCACAGTGTAAGTAGCCTAAGAATACTTTTAGGTTCATTTCTTACCCTGGAGCTTTCCAGATTTATTAGGGTGAAGATTTAGCTGCTAAAAAAGAAACGAACAATAAATAACAGTGGCTTAAATAAGAATAGAGGTTTAATTTTCATCATAACAGTCTGGGCATAATAGCACAGGACTGGCAATACAGGCAGCTCCACTATGCTGTGACCTGGCTCCTCCCTTTTTGTTCTACCACCCCTATGTGTTGCCTTCATCTTCAAAGCCCAGGATGACTTCCCACCTTATCTTCATTCCAGCCATTGGGAAAGGACAAAAGGGGAAGAGGAAGATACATTCTGAGAATGGTGCACTTCATATCTGTTGGCCAGAATTTATTCATATGCCCATACCTAGCTGCAATGGAAGCTGGGAAGTGTATTCTTTGTTCTGAGTAGTTATGTGCCCTGCTAAAAATTATCAGTTATATCACTGTAGAAGGGAAGGGATAATAGACAAAAGCCAGCAGCCTCTTTGACTGCCAACACAAATAGGCATTTGGTATCTAAACTCCTGTGAAGGCAGGCTTTCAGTTACATAGTGTCAGGGAGGAGATTCTGCCCCCGTCTTCCCTTCCCTGGGGCCTGGGCTGCTGGACATAGGTTTCCCTATTGTTGCCATTTATCATTTATCATGAGGTGGGTTTTGAAAATGATCCTCCTGGCCTTATGCTGGGGACTTTACACTTTGCAGGGACTCAGAGCTCTAGTTTCTCCAATTCAGCTGTATGTTTATTGGGAAAAATATAATATTTTATCTAGTATTTTTAAGGTAGTGGAGCTTTTAAAAAGTTATTATTTTAAAATATCTAGTATATTCTATATTTATACCTCCTTTTCTGTAGCCTCATGCAATGACTGTGTGTTTCTGGTGCTTAGGTAGGAGATGCTGTTGGAAAGGAAACTAGGTTAGGAGATAGTAGAAGTCAGATGTTGTGTTTGTTAGAATACCTCAGTGCTAGGTAAGAAGACCTAGTTGGGTGGTGTCTGGGGGAAGTGATATATTGCTGAAGATGCCCAGTTTGGTGTGTGGCCCTTAGGATATTTATTCTAGTAAGTTAGAACCTCCTTGTTCACTTTTCCCTGTCTGTCTTGGGTCTCCCCAGCAGCCCTTTCAAAACAGTATTCCCCTATCTGAGGATGGAGAATGTAAGAAAATTGAATTTTCTTCTCTCTAGATTTGGGATTATTAGTGAGAATTGTCAGGGGTTTTTTTGATTGACCAATAGATTTCTGGAAGGTGTGTATGGAGGGGTAAGGATAGGAACTTGGCCTTGCTCTGCTCACCTCTCTCAGATTCATTGGAAGAAGCAAGTTCTATAGCATAGTTTGAATCCACCATTGATTGTAACATTATTTTTTCCCTGAATTATCATAAGTCTTGGTCCTTATTTCTAGATAATCTTTCATTATCTGTTTAAATTACTGCAGCATATTCTATTCTGTTGATGTACCATTGTGCAAGTATTGTGATGTTTTATTATTTTTAAGTTTTGCTGTAACAGATAAATCTGCAGAGATTGTATTCAATTCTATGTTATTTTGCTTCAGTTGCATTATTTGCTTAGATTGAATTCCTAGGAGTAGAATTGTTATGTCAGAGTATAACTAATATCTCTGAGTCTTGTCGTATATTGCTTTCTTCATTTTTAGAGGTTATACCAATTTAGATTCTGTCAGAAATGAATGAGTATACTAATTTCACTATAGCCTCACTAGTATTTGGTGGTAGTTTCTTTTTCTTAGGAAAAAAAAGCTGTAGAATAATCTCAAGGTTGCTTAAATATTCATATCTTTTATTATTATATCATTTCCCTATGGATTAGTTTACTACTTATTTTCTCATCTGTGAGTTGTAGGTGCTTATGCCTGCCCATTTAATGGCCTTCATGGTTTTCATATACATACAAACAAGTGCCTTTATAAAAGAAAATAATTAAGCTTCATATTTTTACATTTTGTGAAGCTATTTTTACAAATCTTTCATCTTTTAAAAGTCATGTTTATTTAAAAATTTAAATTTTAATATGTTATATTAAATCTCTCGTTGGTTTTAAATTGAGAAAGTTATTTGATGAATATTCTCTTTTTTTGGCTAGCTTTCTTTTTTTTTTTCCTTCATATTAAACAACTTGTAAGTTTATTCAGGTTTGATTTTAACAAATTTGTCCAGGGAGAGAGCCCATGGGGGCAGGGCCCTCCCAAGTGCCTGAGGAGGGGACAGGTCCCCTCCCCTCTCTCCTCACAACATCTTCCTTCCCCATCTAAAGGGGTGTGGGGAGAGAAATAGGGGAGGGAGCTGGTCCCTAGTCTGTGGGGGTGGTGCTTGGGGTAAAGGGCTATGAGAAATAGGGAACCAGAGCAGGGATGAGTAGGGGAAGGGCACAAGGACCATTTATTTTTGGCTAGCTTTCTATAATTTGATTTTAATTCCTTATTCCTTCTGTAGTTTACTTTTGGTGTGTGAAGGTATGCTCTAAGTGGATAGTAATCAGGAGCAATTTTTTTTTTTTTTTTTTTTTGGTAAGGGGATTACATTGGTCTCAAACTCCTGGCCTCAAGCAATCTTCCTGCCTGGCCTCCCTAGGAGCAATTTATCTCAACCTCATTTACTGAAGTTTTTTTAAATCATCTTGTTTAAGAAAACTGACTCTCTTATATTAAACTTTTACATATAATTGTCTGTTTAATAGTTTTTAATGCCTAGTAAGGATAGATTTCATTTTTTAAAAAAAGGTCTTTCATAATTTTGTTTAAATTTTAGTTGTTTTGTTTCAAAAAGGATTCCTACTGAACAGTCACTAGGAACGAATAGCTCTTAATGTATTTGATTTAATTTTCTGTTTTCCTAGTTTGCCTCTTCCCTTAATTCTTCTTTTAAATCTTTCAATAGGCAGTAGTCTTTATAAAGGCCCTATATAATCAAGACTTTGTTTCTGAATATTTTATGTATATTTTTGCTATTGTAAATGAGATCTGTTTTTCATTATGGTTTCTTGCTGTTTATTACTGGTAAGAATTTAGTGAAATAGGGTTCTTAAAAGTATGTTTTTAAATCATGAGATTTTGATAAATTTTCAGTTTGAAGAAATAAAATTCTATAGTTTTTTTTTTTTTAAGAGCTAACTTTGAGAATCCTAAGATGGATCCTTGGTTTGGGCAAAACCACACATTCTATTATAGGTTTTGAACATTGAACTTTCTTTAGTAATGTTTAGGGAAAATGTTTCAAATATTGTTTAGGAAAAATATAAAAATACACAATACTATTAGGGACATATGCATCATCAGCACTGTATCTGTTTCATATGAATAATTTTTGTACATCTAGAGCTCTAAGCTCCTAATAATCAGAACTTTACATCTCCTAATAAATAGAAACTTAATAGTTGTGACTGAGTAACTTACTGATAGCAATTCATTTAACTTAAAACATTAATGAAATTTAAATTAAATAAGTAGAAGAAAATATTTGCTTCATGATTTACATCTTTACCTATCATTTTATACAATTTAGCTATTCTTTATTCTGTTTATAGGTGGAAAACCATGAATTCCTTGTTAAACCTTCATTTGATCCTAATCTGAGTGAATTAAGAGAAATAATGAATGACTTGGAAAAGAAGATGCAGTCAACATTAATAAGTGCTGCCAGAGATCTCGGTAAGAATGGGTCATGGGAGATTGGAATAATTTTTTTGTCTACACAATGTCCGCACTGGTGCCAGAATTATTTTACTAATTCCCCATCCCGAAGATGAGTCAACATTCTTGCCAAACAAAAGTTGCCCGGTAGGCCCTTGCATGATATCATTTAAATAAGACCTATTTTAAATATCACCTCCACTGTAAGCCTGATTCTTTTAGGAATAGTTCATTGATTTGGTTTTGGGGTTTCTAACCACTTCATTAATATCAACATTCTTTTAAATGTCTGTCTTTCATACTAGATTATTAATTCCCTAAGGGTTCACACTTTTATTCTAGATTTCTAAACAACTTTTTTTTTAACTTTTTTTTTTTTAAAAACATGTTTGTTGAATTAATAAATGAATCCTAGAATGTTAGAACTAGAAAACCCCTTGGAGCAGTAATATTTAATCTTCTAGATAATCTGATTAAAGTTATGGATCCTCTTCCCAGAAATACGCCCATAGCTACATATACAAAAAATGTAAAAAAAAGATAGTTTCCATGGAGAATCCAAATATGGACTAGATCCCAGATTAAGAACCTTTGCCTTAAAGCTATTGAAGTCCATCTTCCTCATTTCATAGCTAAGAATATTGAGGCTCAAGTTTAAGTATTTAGAGTTAAAGTTATTGTATATTTTCTTAATGATTTAAAAGTACGGACAGATTTCCGTGTTTCACTGTATGTTAATTTGGGTGGCTGGAAATTTTCCTACTGATACTTGCTTGTTTTATGAAGAAAGAATTCTATTAAGAATACATCACAATATGCATTAATTGTTGCCTATTCTTGTTCTATTTTATTGAATACTAATGAGAAAATTAATGGCAAACATCTATTTTTACAGTTTAAGTTTAATTCCATTTTATAATTAAATAGGTTTGTTTTGTAAAAGAATTATGTTGAATGCAATATAAACAGCACTCAAATTGAAAAGGAAACACTGTAAGAAGCATTAGGCTAGGAATTGGGAAATATGAGTTCTAGTTTCAATTTGCAAACTTTGTGAAGCTTTTGGTTTCTGGTTTTCAGCATATTCTTTTGTAAAATTAACAGGTTTGATTCAGTGCTTGGTTTCTTAGACCTACATATCATCAGAAATACCTTTACACTTTGAGGATATGAGCCTCATTTTAGAGTTGTGATTTTCATCCTAAATATGCAAGTGTTAAATAAATATAGTATTTATTCTATGAATACTGTTATCCTTTATGTTTAACAACATTGTTATTGTTAACACTACGCTGAAACACATATATGAGCAACAAACTGCATCATGTACTCATGAAAATGAATGGTCCTTTGGTCAGGTGCATAGTCCCAGCACTTTGGGAGGCAAAGGTGAGAGGATTGCTTGAGGCCAGAAGTTCGAGCAACATAGCAAGACCCTGTCTCTAAAACGAAAGAAAGAAAGAAAGAAAGAAAGAAAACGGTCCTTTGTTTTGAAACTTTGATCACTGATTGATTGCAGTCTTTCATTGTGGAACTACCCTTTCCCTTTGAATGTTTTAAGAGATTCTGTTGTTCAAATCAGTCTTATTTTATTTCTGCGTGGGTCTCAACTGTCCTTTTCTTCACTGGTCAAGTGAGATCTGTCTTGATTTGATTTGATTTGATTTGATTTTTGAGACAGTCTAGCTCTGTCGCCCGGGCTAGAGTACAGTGGCGTCATCATAGCTCACTGCAACCTCAAACTCCTGGGCTCAAGTGATCCTCCTGCCTCAGCCTCCCAAGTAGCTGGGATTATAGGTGCGCACCACCACCTGGCTCATTTTTTCTATTGTTGGTAGAGATGGGGTCTTGCTCTTGCTAAGGCTGGTCTGGAACTCCTGAGCTCAAGCGATCCTTCCGCCTTGGCCTTCCAGAGTGCTAAGATTACAGGCATGAGCCACAGTGCCTGACCAAGATCTATCATTAGTTGTTTGCTGCTACTAACGTTTGATAACCATGTTTTAGCAAATTAATTTGTAGATACTATCTCTCTCTTCTGATTTGTGGTCTAAAGAGTATATTGATGAATGAAATTATGAAGAGAGGACATATTTATAAAAACTCAAAAATCTTAGTTGTGTAAAAGTTTAGCTGATCAGATTGTTTGCTTTATGATGTTTCCTACACTTAACAGAAAATATATGTACTAATTTTCCTAGAGTTCTATTGTCAGAGTCTCAAGTTTTTGTTTGGAAATTGTGTTTGATCACTTTAATTATACTCTATATTATTAGTTCCAAAGAAATGCTTTAGTTAACTAGAGAATCCTCATGCATAACTCCTCAAGGGTGGGCCCATGCCATAACCCATGCTCATCTGCCCACAACATCTGGGACAGTGTGTATTACCTTGCCCAGTTCTGGTGCTCTGCAGCCTTGGATGGGTTTACCCAGAAAGCAGCTTCCATGTCAGGAAGTGACATTCATAAGGGAGTTTAAGGATTTTATATCTATCCTTAAGTCATGTAGTTTTTAAGTGAAGTAGTGTTTGAATCTTTTCCAGTTAGATAATATTAATTATTTCCAGTATGGTGTCATGTCAGAAAAGTATGTTTTCTACTATCTAGATTTAATACTTAAAGAGTTACACTAAAAAATGGCTGTAGATATTTATGGCATACTTTTTCTTTTCTTCCTGATTATGAAGGCTTGGAGCCTGGCAAACAGATTAAACTGGATTCCAGTGCACAGTTTGGATATTACTTTCGTGTAACCTGTAAGGAAGAAAAAGTCCTTCGTAACAATAAAAACTTTAGTACAGTAGATATCCAGAAGAATGGTGTTAAATTTACCAACAGGTTTGCAAGTTTATCTTGTATTTTTAAGCCTTCAATTGTTCCATGGATTCTCTGATGTAATGTGAATGTCCTATAATAAGGAAGTTTTACCTTAATTATTATTTATTAATATAGGCATCAGGTAAGAGTCAAGGTTTCTTTTCTTCCAAGTAGCTGGTCAGGTGTCTCAACACCATTTGTTAAATAATCCATTTTTTCCTCATTGACTGAAGTAGTACTTTGGGTCTGTCTCAAAGACTTTTCTCACCATTCTTTCATCAATACAAAATAGATTATATTACTATTTTATATTATGTTTCCATATCTATTTATAGCTAGTTCCCCCTCATGTCTCTGCTTTAGTTTTCTTCATGTTTATTTTTTCTAAGAAATGTTCTATCATTTATCAAGCTAAAAAATTCTACCAGCCTTAATGAGGACTTTCACTAGAATATAGCTTTTTAAAGTCATGTTCCATGTTGAAAAAAATCATATCCAGTTTTTCTGCCTTTTCTCTGGCTGATCTCAGGAAGTTTCTGAAGCAAATTATTTAATAGGTGAAGAAAGAATTATTATTATAAAATTTTCTGTGGCCTATGGGAAGGCATTTATCCTTTCTTCTTCTGTACTGTTCTAGAACCTGTGGCCTTCCCTACTCCCACCCCTCCTGATTATTCCCAGTACTTTACTGGCAGCTTTTATATATATGATCCTCTTTCATCCATTTATTTAACAAGTATTTTGAGTGTCTATTACATGCAGACATTCTAGGTGCTCAGCCACCCCAGTAAAGAAAACAGTCTGTTTAGTTTGTTCCTCATAACAACTTTCTGAAGTAAATAGGACAGGTGTATTTCTCTCATTTTATAGATGGAGAAGCTGAGACTTCAGTTCCTCTGGGTTAGACGGCTAGTATCAGTCAATGCTCAAACCTAGATGTTCTGTTGCCAAATCTAGTTGTGTTGTTTTTCCAGCACCCTGTATCCCTCCTGGTTCAAGAAATGTACATATTTTAGCTTAGATGAGATAGAACTTTTGGGGTGTTACAATCATCTTCAAAACACCCATGGGTATATATATAAGAGATTGGACTGAGTGGCCACGTGGTCCCAAAAGTGAAAAATTCACTCATAGATTATGACCTCCACCTCTCCTTTTATGTCTTGCAGCTTGTCCCTTCACACGGTGGTCTCACTTTTATGTCTTTGCCTCTTGCTTTGCTTTAATTTTTTCCACTTGCCTGTTTCATAGTAGTCTTTTTGTGCTGCTGCTTGCCCAGGTACTGTTCCTGAGCTATCCATGTCTACTATGCCATTGATGAATTTCGTCAGGTTCACAGTTGTTGCCTTGGTGAACTGATTTCCTCCCACTTCTAATAATTACTTTGTCCTCTTTCCTTTCTCTTCTATGTCCCATCTTTTTTTTGTTCTTAATGTCATTCCCTTCTTTGATGCCAGTGAATATTTTTTCCTTATTTTATTCTCGTCTGCCTTTATTATTTTTGTATTTCAACTTGTAATTCATTTTCTCTTCAAATTGCTCAGTAAGATTTAGTTTTCAAAACATTTTCTTTATTTTGAAAACTTTCAATATCTAAAGATAGTTATGCTACAGTAATGAGAAATACCGTGTGTATGTGTGTGTATGTTTTAAAAGGGGTAATGGCCTCCATTCTAAATTGGGATTCCATTTATATATTTTATAAAAGGGCACACAGATCAGAATTTTACTCAAGGGAGTAATTGTTATAGCAAGAGTCGTACCAATGTGCTATACCAGACAGCGCTAAAGAACATTGATAAACTGAATTCTAGCCACATTTACCCCCGATGAGTTGCCCATTTTCCACTCACATTTCCATTTTAATTATTGTTTCAGTGCTACATAGGAGAGATACTCTGGATATGCTTTATGTAGTACATGTTACTTCTAGTAGATGATTTAATATTTTTAATAATATCATTATCTTGATTTGCAGTAAATTGACTTCTTTCAATGAAGAATATACCAAAAATAAAACTGAGTATGAAGAAGCCCAGGATGCCATTGTTAAAGAAATTGTCAATATTTCTTCAGGTAAATTTAATAGAACTAATACATTAAATATTCTGAATATGACCTGGTTCTGGGTTTTGGTAATAGAAAAATCATCAGGATACTTGAAGAGTGTTTTGTGTTTTTTTTCTTTTTCTTTTTTTTTTAAGCCGTTACACACTGTGACTATTTAATATGTTAGGCTCCCTGTAAAATCAGGCATGCTGTATTACGGTAGGAAATGTAATTGGAAATTACTCTTGTACATGGAAAGGCAAGATAGCGCAGGCCAAGGAATGGGAATACCCTAAAAAACAAAAAATGTGTAGAAAAGCACAAAACTTAGTATAGTTGTAACAAGGAAAGGAAACACCAAGGGCTACAAGGCACTAATGTCTTGGGTTATGTATGGGGTCATCCTCTAGGTTATGTAAATAAATACTACTGAAAAGTAAATATAGAGTTCATTCTAGAGGCATTGTTTGAGATGATTTGCTTGTAAATAAAGGGACTGCACAAACTGGTGCTATGTTATTGCCCTTAGAATGAAATGAATGTATTTAGCACAAGGTAGGTGGTGATGTGTTAAGTTGGCAGGCTTTGCTTACCATAGTGCATATATGGATTGTAACCTTTATTGTGCCTTTCAAAAATACACTAAATATACCATAACCAAGTAATCAAAGTTAGCATCACTAATCCTGGGACAAATGACATTATGTACTTCCTGATAGGACACAATATCACCTATGTAGTATTCTTGACAAAAAAAAATTTTTTTAATGCCCCCCACCAGCCACCAAAGATGTCCATGTCCTAATCCCCAGAATCTGTGAAAATGTTAGGCTACATAGCAAGGGGGGAATTTAGGTTGTGGATGGAATTAAGGTTGGTAATCAGTTGGCCTGGAGAGGGGGAGATTATCCTGGATTATCTGGGTGGGTTCAGTGTAACACAAGGATCTGTATATGGAAGAAGGAGGTAGAAGAGTATCAGAAGGATGTGGCATGAGAAAGACTCGACTGGCCGTTGCTGGCTTTGAAGATGGACACAGGCCCTCAGGAATGCAGGTGACCTCTAGAAACTGGGAAAGGGAAGGAACCAAATTCTCTCCTAGATTCTCCACAAAGGAATACAGCCCTGGTGACACTCTGATTTTAGTTAGAGACCTATGTCAGACTTCTAAGCTACAGAACTAAAAAAACCCAAAAAACAACAACAAAAATTTGTGTTGTTTTAAGCTACTTAATTTGTGGCAATTTGTTACAACAGCAACAGGAAACTAACACAGATATTCAAGAAACTGGTAACAGTGTTGTCTCTGGGGAGGGGAATAGTGGAGAGAGAAGAGTGGGATGATAGAGAGTAAAAGAAGTGTACTATTTGGATTTTCAACCATGTGAATGTATTATTTTTAACATAAATAAAATGCTTTGAATATTTGGGGTACTCTTCTTCCTTTCCTTTCTTTTCTGCTTTAAAAAATCTGTTTGGTAAAAGAATAAATTTAAAAAGAGGAAGAGAATTATGTGTACTCAGCCATTCACAAGTTAATTTTTATGTTTAAGACATTTTATCACTTCATGGGGAACAAAGGAATCAGAAATGAGTCAAATTTCCTGCCATTTGATTGAACTAATTATTTTGTGTTTTCCTAAAAGTAAACACTTTTCCCTTGAATGTTCTGTGAAGCTTTTGACATGATTGATATCTATGTGATAGTCTACATGACATGTGGGTCTGTTGCACCAACCCCTCCAAACCATTAGCGTTTAGAATCTATAAAAATATAAACATTGTTACCGTCTTCACGTATTTTGTCACTCGTATGTCAGGCAGGGTCTTTTTGATACACGCAGTATTTTTTAGTTTTAATACTCAAGCATGGTAAAATCTTGAAAATATTTTAAGTGACAATTAGAGATCTAAATTTATGCTGAAATCCTCTGCATGTGATGCTGATGAAAAAAATAAAGCTCAACTAACAATCTCACAGTCAGTTTGTACATGCACAGGCGTTGGTGGTCACATTGCGTTGGTGGTCACATTACAGCTTGCTGCCTGTTGCTTGCATGTTTCTTACGATTTTGAGGTGCATTCTTGGTTCAGATTCTTTTTTTTTTTTTCCAAAATATTAAGGGGGTACAAATGTTTTTGTTACATGGATAGCTTTTATAATGCTTAAGTCAGGGCTGTAAATAAGTGTGCCCATCACCTGAATAGTGTTCATTGTACCTGTTAGGTGGATTTTTACCCCTGCCTTCCTCCCCCTCGTCCCTTCTTGATTTCCAGTGACTTTTATGAGGTTGTGGAGTATGGAATGTCTGATTTCCTTAAGTACTAAGTTTAACAGTTGATATCTCTGACATTTCACTTTGACACTTCTTGGTTTTGTTTTTTTTTTATTGTGAAGGTACATCCTCATTCTTTCAAACGCATGTTTCAGCTTACGATTATCTTTCAGAAATTTT
Source organism: Daubentonia madagascariensis (assembly GCA_023783475.1). Taxonomy (NCBI): domain Eukaryota; kingdom Metazoa; phylum Chordata; class Mammalia; order Primates; family Daubentoniidae; genus Daubentonia; species Daubentonia madagascariensis. The sequence continues at coordinate 40,530,111 of JAKFHU010001035.1, forward strand.
TTTTAGAGCAATTTTTGTGAAACCAAGGATAAGTCAAATATTCATGTTATTTTTTAATGTGAGTTCTGTCTTGGAACCAGTGCAGCGCAGACAGCTCGAAATAGCAATAAAGTGTTTGGGAAGGATGTGGCTAATGAACATACAGTACATCGATGGTTTGAGAAGTTCCATTCTGGTGATTTTAACCTTGAAAATGAGCCATTTGGGTGACCCGAGACGAAGGTGGATAATGATGAGCTAAAAGCTATAGTGGAAGTGAATTTATCTCAACCTATGCATGAATTAGCAGCAATGTTTAACGTTACTATTCCAACAATATTGGACCATTTGAAACAAATGGGCAAGGCAAAGACTCTGGATAGATGGGTTCTGCATGAATTAAACAAGCGTCAGAAAAGAAATCGTCTCAAAGCTTGCCTTTCCGTGCTGTCACGACATAAAGGCAAACCATTTCTATACCATATTGTTACGTGTGATGAAAAATGGATTCTTTTCGACAATCACAAGCGTTCGGCACAATCATTGGATAAAGATGAACTGCCAAAACACAGTCCAAAACCGAATATTCATCAAAAAAAGTTAATGGTGTCTGTTAGGTGGTGTAGCACTGGTATTATCCACTGTGACTTCATGAAACCCGATTAATCGATTACAGAGGATGTCTCCTGCAACCAGTTGGACGAAATGATGAGGATGCTTGCAGTTAAGCAGCTGAGATTGGTCAATAGAGACAGACCAATCCTCTTGCAAGACCACATGTCGCAAAAAACAACACTGCTCAAACTACAGAAGCTGGACTTGGAAACTCTCTGTCATCCACCATATTCACACACCTTGCACCAACTGACTACCACTTCTGCTGGGCTTTGGACCACTTGTAAGGAAAGATATTCAGTTCTCAACAAGCTCTGGAAAATGCCTTTCACGATTTCATCACCACTTGCTCTCCAGGCTTCTTAGCTGCTGGCACAAGCAAGCAACCGTTAAGATGGCAAAAATGTGTGGATAGTTTAGGCACATACTTTGATTAATTGTACTTCATCTTGTTTGAGATACAATAAACTAAACTTCTGATTCAAAATCGGACATTTCATATGTAATGACCCAATACTTCTCTCTGTGCCCATGTGTGTTCATCAGTTAGTTTCAAATTGTTGGAGGAGTACACGTGGTGTTTGTTTTTCCATTCTTGAGATACTTCACTTAGGATAATGGTCTCCAGTTCCATCCAGATTGCTACAAAAGACATTAATTCATTTCTTTTTATGGCTGAGTAGCACTCCATGGTGTGTGTGTGTGTGTGTGTGTGTGTGTGTGTGGTGCACATTTTGTCAGATTTTTAAAATGTAGGAAAAGGGTGTGTCTTAAAATTGAGTGTGTGCCTTGGATATTACTGCACTCTGCTTCTCTTACCTTATCTCAATATATTATGAAAGCTTCTCCCTGTTAGTTTTCTTTTTTAAAGCTCTACCTCATTTCTTTATAACCAGCTGTATAGTTTTATATTTTACTGGTAAAGGAAGGCATCACATTCTAATTTTAAAATCTGTTCACAGTGGGGAAGGATGTAGCAATGCATTTTAACCCCATGTTGAGTTTTAGGTATTTCTTTCAACTTTTGTTACAGCTAACTTTTGTTAATTTTTTAAAAATGTATAAATTAGGAAGTGGGTTTTAAATTCCCAAATGGGGGAATTAACTTTGTTCTTATAGCTTATATCTACATTTGTTATTTAATAGTCCTGTGTACATTTTCTGTTTTTGTACAGGCTATGTAGAACCAATGCAGACACTCAATGATGTATTAGCACAGCTAGATGCTGTTGTCAGCTTTGCTCATGCGTCAAATGGAGCACCTGTTCCGTATGTACGACCAGTCATTTTGGAGAAAGGACAAGGAAGAATTATATTGAAAGCATCCAGACATGCTTGTGTTGAAGTTCAAGATGAAGTTGCTTTTATTCCTAATGATGTATACTTTGAAAAAGATAAACAGATGTTTCACATCATTACTGGTAAAGAACTTAGTATATGGACTTTTTTGGGGAATAAAGTTTTCCTTTCTTTATGTTGGAGTAGAAATATATTTAAAATTGACCAAGAAAATCCTAGTCCTTGACATTAGAAAAAGAACATGTTATTCATAATAGTAATATATTCACATTTGGATTAGAGGGAAGATTTGGAAGGTGGGATATAAGCTTATGAGAGAATATTGTATTCACAGAAACTTCTGTTCCGGGAGTTCAGAGCATTAAAAAACGAACATCTTTTTACCCTCAAAGCTTTCCTTTGAGCCAGTCATTTCAATAGTGCAATCGTTGAAAGTCAGGCAGAATTGGCTACTGGAGGACCTCAGCTTAGGGTAGGAATTATTTTTTAAGACTTGGCACTATGTTCATGTGAAACTTGAAAAAAGTAGCCTTGCATATAGACTAATGTAGCATGTCTCAGCTGAGATGTTTTGAGAGATCTTAACCAGATTCTCGAAAACAAAAAGGGAAGTAGAAATCTTTGGGCAAATATGTTTGGGAAAGTTAGTGATTGTATTTTGTTTCCCCAAATGGGTTTTCAAGTTGTTCATATAATCTAACCCCAACAAATAAATTGCACATTTACCAAAAGAAGGGTCACTTCTTAGGGCTTTAGTGTGGGGTTTAGATGATTTGAGGGATTTGACCATACTGATCTATTCACTAGTAACCCCATTTACTAATGAGTAACACTGTTGAGTTAATCAATTATGCTTGTGCTACTTTTCTGGAAGTCATTAAATTATCCTGCAGGCAGCTCCGTAAGCCATAGGAAAATGGATGTGTGGTCTTTCTAGACCATAGTCAAATTATAGGTAAAGTATATTTTTCATTGTTCCTCTTGATGAAAGGCCCAGTGTCAATTTGTCTGAAGAATAATAATAGAATTACTTTTAAGGGCAGTAATTTTGTTCACATTTTTGGGCAGCCACATCATTGTGACCTAAGTGAAACATCATCAATGTACAGTTTAGGACTAACAATCCATTTATTAGTAGCAAAAAGAAATTAAAAATCTTTTTTATATAATTTGTTTTATAGGCCCCAATATGGGAGGTAAATCAACATATATTCGCCAAACTGGGGTGGTAGTACTCATGGCCCAAATTGGGTGTTTTGTGCCGTGTGAGTCAGCAGAAGTGTCGATTGTGGACTGCATCTTGGCCCGGGTTGGGGCTGGTGACAGTCAATTGAAAGGAGTCTCTACATTCATGGCTGAAATGTTGGAAACTGCTTCTATCCTTAGGTAGGTGCATGTTCCAGTCCTCTGAAAATGGAAATGTATGTCCCTGTCCTGTGAGAAGTACGTTAGACATTTGAGAACAATTGTCCTAGTTTAATCATTTTCCTGTGGACTTTATGTACCTTGTATTATCTTAAAAGGGTGATTGGTGATAGTTGTAGAAAACTCTGATTTTTAAAGTTGTCTCTTTAAGGTATCTGGTAGTAGCCCACCTTATAAATCTCCCCCAGTACGATGCTTTTGCTTGCATTGTTCACACTACCTGGAATGGTCCTTCTTACACTTTACCCAAGTTCTGTCCAATCTTTAAGTCCCTAATGACAAGAATTCTACTTCACTGATGATTTTTCTTTGAACTCCTACTCTTTGACATGCCTGTAACTTACTAATTCTTTATTTTAGAGGTTACTGAAATGTTTTGTCTTATTTCACTTTTTAGGAGCTTCCTTGAAAACAGGGACTATGCCTTCTGTTTCTTGGTATCTGCTAAAGTACTTTGCGTATAGTAGGTCCTTAGTAAATTATGTGTTAATTTAACTTTTGAGAGGTTCCATTGTTTGTGAGGAATTATAAAAGCAGTACAAGAGTTCTGTATAGTAATTAAGCAACAATGTAACTTATAAGATTAAAGAAACAAGCGAAAGATGTCAGCTGGCAATTCACAGAAGAAGAAATAACCAGTGAGCACATGAAAGACTATCAAATTCTCTAATTAAAAACAAGTTTCCTTCCTTATATTTGGTTAAAAATGAGAAAAGAAATGGTAATATCTGGTATTGGTAGGGCTGTGGCAGGCACACAATTTACATAACCACCAGCAAAGTATGTGATTGTCCCTGTCATCACACCCTGATCCCATCTTCATTTGGTTTTATTTTTCTAAAATCTTAGCTGATTTGATTGGGAGGAAATGAACAATAACTTCTTTATTTGGAATTTCTTTGATTACTACTAGTGTGATTGGTAACTTAAAAAAATTTATTCACCATTTGTTTTCCTTTCTATCCATTGTTTATGTTCATGCCTATTTTTTCTATTGAAGTACTAGTGGTTTTTACCGACTTTGTTTATATATTAAGATAATTAATCTGTTATGTTTGTGGTATATCTTTCCCAATGTATTGTCTTAATTTTGTTATTTGTACTTCCACATTTAATGTCATGGGAAATTTTCATGTAATTATATGCTCAGGTCTGCAACCAAAGATTCATTAATAATCATAGATGAATTGGGAAGAGGAACTTCTACCTACGATGGATTCGGGTTAGCATGGGCTATATCGGATTACATTGCAACAAAGATTGGTGCTTTTTGCATGTTTGCAACCCACTTTCATGAACTTACTGCCTTGGCCAATCAGATACCAACTGTTAATAATCTACATGTCACAGCATTAACCACTGAAGAGACCTTAACTATGCTTTATCAGGTGAAGAAGGGTGAGTATATACCATTGATGTACTGTAAATTCAGAATATGACAATGGGAAATTTACTACCCTTGAAATCATCGGTAATTGCCTTATTTCTTATAAGTTAGTATGAATCATTAATGTTTTTATAGAGCACACTTACTTCTTAATTTACAGTCTGGAGGCAGGAACATGGTATATTATCTATATTTCTGTGTCTCATATTTAGGACCACTCGTTCTAAAGCAATCACAGAAAGAATAATCTGTACTCTTAAACATCACCACGGAGAGGTGTTCTACTGTCTCCCATGGCAGTATGTTTTCTTGTCAAATTAGATACTAGTTAATATCAATATGCTTTGAAGTTTGAAAGCTCTACCTGTTATTGTTTAATAAAATCATTATTGTAATTATTTTTTTGTATGTATATCAGGGTATGTTAATAGAAACAAGTTCATCTCAAGCTGGGAGTTCCTGAAATCTTACAATTGTTAGTAGTTATTACATGGGGAATGACTTATCTGTTAGTATTTCATCCTTTCAGAAAAGTTTGTCATTTGTGGGTCCTACACCAAATCAAATTACTGAATTGATGAGATTAACATACTGTAACGGTTCATAAGGTTTTTTTTTTTTTTTTTTTAATTATACTTTAAGGATTGGTTTCACCAGTCATCAGAATAACTTCTTCATATGGCCATCTCGTTCTTCTGCATTGGTTAGTTGCACATGGATGAGATAGTTTTGGTTTTTTTATCCTTTGTTACTCATGCTTCAGTGGGAATCCTTTTGAGTTTCTGTTTGCATTATTATTATTATTGTAGAATACAGATATTTTTAGTGGATCTGGCAATTAGCATGAAGTTTTGGTTTTCCTTTTAAATCATTGCGTTTGTGTGCTATAGAAATGGATGTGGAATAACTTTTTAAAGGCCAGATAAAGTGTGAAGATAGAAAACATTCATCCTTCACTGTGGATATGGCTCAAACATTTGCTTCTACTTTATTTTTGTTTGCTTCTCTTAGTTGTGCAAAGTTTCCAGCTCCAGAATGCTTGGGATTTATAACTAGGCCAAAACTATTCTTTATAGTTGATATATAATTGAGGCAAAAACAGAAACTCTAATAATTTTGCAAGCATCACTTGTATTTAAATGCTTAGAAAGAATGTCTCAACTCAGTTTAACTATTTCCTGCAAATGGGGATGAAGATAAATTTTAGTCTATAAATTTTACTAGTGATTTGGGTCAAAAATTCCATTGTCATTTGCTTGCAGTAGTTCAGAGTCAGAATGAGATTATGTGAGAATGGTAAGTAACTTTTCTAAGAAAAGTATTGTAAATTCTGAAATATATTTAGATGATTTTCCTGAGTCACCATCTCTAGAAAGTGACATAGATCAGAGGATAGACCATTCACTCATAATAAATCAGTATGTTTTGAATTAAATGCTACTCTTAATTAGTGGCACTTTTACATGTATGTCTCTTTTTCTTAGTACTTTAGTTTCTCCCTCATGAAATGAGAAAACCTCAGAGAGATATTGGGTTGATTAATTTTTCTTTAGATTAAGATATTTGTCTAGGCCTTTGAGGACTATCTATCAAGCTTTTCGTCTGCTATTTTAATTTTTCCTACTGCATTTGTCAAGGATAAAATATAACACTGTGTGCCAAGTCATAATCACTTTTCACTGGAGGCTTAATTAAAATTCCTTTGTCTAAGTTACTCTGAAACGTTTGGCTAATGTATTTGAAATAATCCAGAATTAAGTTTCCTAATGACAAGGTGAGAAGGATAAATTCCATTTATATAAATTGCTGTGTCTTCTCATCCAGTCTCCTCACGCTCCCCCCAAATTTCTTGTAGGTGTCTGTGATCAAAGTTTTGGGATTCATGTTGCAGAGCTTGCTAATTTCCCCAGACATGTAATAGAGTGTGCTAAACAAAAAGCCCTGGAACTTGAGGAGTTTCAGAATATTGGAGAATCACAAGGATATGATGAAATGGAACCAGCAGCAAAGAAGTGCTATCTGGAAAGAGAGGTTTGTCAGTTTGTTTTTGTAGTTGTTTATTGTTACATAAACCAGGTCATCAAGATGAGGGTTCCCCCCGCCCCATGTGATTCTAGTGTTTACTTTTTTGATCATTTATTATTGGCTTTCACTTATATTTCTTTCCATGGTAAAGAATACATGTGTCATTTTGATTTCTGCACTATATACATCTGCACGATCAAAAGATACCATTTTGAGTACCAGATTTAAAAAGTAAGAGTAAAGGAATATTAATCTAGGTTTAAAATTAGTCATTCAAAAAAGCTGTAGACATCCATCTTTGGTTACTTCATAAATATATTGAGTCCTGTTAAATTACATATTTACTTAGGTAAGATAATGACAAAGAAATTAAAAAACATGATTCATAATTTTGGTTCTCCAGTTGGTTAGAATGTAGTTGGGGAGATAATAATGAATGTGACATAGAGAATGAAGTGGTATATGACAAATGTTTATTCAAAAAAGCTGTTTGTAGACAGGATATTTCAGTTCTCATGGGAGAAGTGGATCTTATGTTTGGCTTTCTCTGAGTAATGGATCAAATTTGGATGTTTACACAGAAAGGTACAAACATATGCCTAACTTGTTTTTTTAAAAAATTAAAGGTTTACTAGTTCTTTTTAATGATGAAAATAAAAGAATCTTAATTCACTGCCTAGTCCTGACAGCATTTACTGCAATATACATTGTGACAGCTTTTTACTTGTTAAGTTTTTAGCTTTTACCAGTGAATTTTTTATTCTTATGTGAAGGATAGAAAGTTGCTGCAACAATAGTAGATGATATGTGTGGGTTTTGAGCTTAAAGTCCGTAGTTTTATCTGTGGCACTTATGCAAGAGAAATATATCACAATTTGTTAATAATTTTAGGTATGAAAGGTTGCCATCCTAAATATGAAATGGTCTTTGTATTAGCCCTTTAATGTGTCAAAATCATAGCTCTCAGTGTTCTGGGATTAGGCAGGCTCTTTTATGTAATCCCTGGTTTCCAATTAGAACAGAAGTCATGTACCTTTGATAATTATTAATTATAATTTATTTTGAGCTCTGTGAGGTTGGTGATATTATCCCCATTTTATGGATAAGGAATGTGGGTTAAGGAATTTGCCCAAGGGTCACATAGCAAGTAATAACCGTGCTCTTTGAAATGGCAATAACTGGGCAATAAAATAAAAAGGAAGCATTCTGTGTGTATGTATTAAATTTTCAGTGACTGTTTATGCCTTGCAGTATTCTTTGTAAACCTTGAGTTCTTTTTTTCTCAGAGGATTAAGTTTATATATCAATGATAAGAGTGGAGGGATTTGGGAACTACAAAAATTTTAGCAACTGAAAATAGATTTATACATGTCCTTTTAATGACTTGCTATGAAGAAATACGGTCAACTAAGGACTTTGTTGTGTACTTATAAAAATGAAGGTGGTCTATAAATATTGGGTGGTGTGCTTAGAAGGAAATGAAACAATTCATTGCTGTCTAATGTGACTTTTAGAAAAGACATTTTAATAACTAATGGGACATTTACATGTTTTTCAGCAAGGTGAAAAAATTATTCAGGAGTTTCTATCCAAGGTGAAACAAGTGCCCTTTACTGAAATGTCGGAAGAAAGCATCACTATAAAGTTAAAACAGCTGAAAGCTGAGGTGATAGCAAAGAATAATAGTTTTGTAAATGAAATCATTTCACGAATAAAGGTTACTACTTGAGAAAATCCCACCAATGGAATGAAGATAATATTGATAAGCTATTGTCTGTTATACTTTTATATTCTTTTATATTAACCCCTTTTCCGTAGTGTTAACTGTCAATGCCCATGGGATATCAACTTAATAAAATATTTAGTACTACTTTGCTCTGAGTACATTTTCAAAGATCTTTATTTTGAAAAATGATAGCTATAACTGAGGACTGCTTAAATGGACATGGGCAATAATAAGCAATATGCTGAATTTTATAAATAAAATCATGTAGTTTGTGGAACTTGTGTATCGTATTTCTTTGCAATGTGACTTTTATACGTCTTTGTTCCCAAATGGTATGGAAGAAACAGGCAGCCCAGAGACCTTGTAAAAGTAAAGGATCTTACAAAGCAGGGGGTCACTGTGAAGATCATCACTGTGAAGTATCCCCAGAGTGTCCATCTGTTGACAGGAGCCAGGTTGGCTGCATACACGTTGGCTAAGGAACTTACAAATCCACAGTCCTAGTGTGAGCCTGTGTCCCGTCTGCCAATCTCTCACCCCTAGTATTTCATGAGACTTAGAAATCTGGATTTTAACAAAAACCTTTCAGATCAGGAACCCTGATTTAGTCTACCTCTTTTATTTTATAAGAAAGAGATAGAGGGGTTAAGAGTTAGTGGCTGGTCCTGCACAATGTGAGGGAAAAAGGACTGTCTGTTCAATAAATGCGGTGGGATGGTGGTGTATCCATATAGGAACAAATGAAATTAGACTCCTACACCTTATCATATATAAAAATCAACTCCAGTGAATTTTAGGCCAAATGTATGTGGCACAATCATCCGACTTTCCGTGTTTAGTTTTATAGTCCCGTAGAAGATAATAGAGGAAAAGATCTTTACGTCTTGGCTTTGGGGAAACTTCCTAAGTCACAAAAAACATCATTCATAAAGTTTGACATATTTAGCTATATTAAAACGTTCTTTTCATTAAAAGCCACTAGAAAGTGAAAAGACATGATCCATAATGGAAGAACATACTGGTACCACATAAAATATCAAAGAGCTGGGTGTGGTGGCACCTGCCTGTAGTACCTGCTACTGGGGAGGCTGAGGCAGGAGGATCATTTGAGCCCAGGAGTTTGAGTCCAGCCTGGGCAACATAGCAAGACTGCATTGCTTTAAAAAAAAAAAACCAAAGGATTAATATCCAGAATAAAGAATCCCTATAAAATCACTAAGAAAAGGGGTCACTTAGTCTCCATATAACTCAATAACAAAAAGACAAGCCAATTAAAAATGGGCAAAGAATCTGAATAGATATTTTTCCAAGGGAGATACGCAAATGGACAATAAGTACATGAAAAGATGCAGATCAAGGAAATGCAAGTCAGAACCACAGTGAGTACCACTTCACAACGATTAGGATAAAGCCAGACGATAAGTATTACCGAGGAAGTGGAGAAGGTGGAACCCTGGTGCGCTGCTGGTGGGATTGTAAAATGGTGCAGCTGCTTTGGAAAACAGTCTGGCAGTTCCTCAAACAAACATAACAGTTACCGTAGTCCCAGCAATTCCACTCCAAGATACATATCCAAGAGGAATAAAAATATATGTCCACACAAAATTTGCACACAGACGCTTATAGCAGGATTATTTGTAATAGTCAAAAGGTGGAAACAACCCAAATGACTATTAGCAGGTGAATGTGTAAACAAAATGTGGCATATCCATACAGTGGAATATTATCTTGCCATAAAAAGAATGAAGCATGGTACAACTGGGATGAACCTTGAAAACATTGTGCTAAATGAAAGAAGCTGGTCCCAACAGTCTACATGTTATAGATTACATTACATTCATATGAAAATTCAGAATAGGGAAAGCTATACAGACAGAAAGTAGATTAGCAGTTTAGGGCCATGGGCCAGGAAATACAGGGATTGAGGGGTATGAAAGTTAAAGGGCACAGTGTTTCTTTGGGAGATGGAAGTTCTAAAATTGGTGATAGTTGTACACATCTGTGAATATACTAAAAACCATTGAATTGTACACAGATGAATGAATCAGATGTTATGGGAATTATCTCAATAAAGCTGTTTTTAAAAAAAAGTTCAGATGCTTCACTCAAGAGGAAATCTAAGTGGTCCATAAACATGCAAAGGTCTTCAGTCACCAGTGAGAAAAATGAAAACTGTACCGGGCTATCCCCTACTTACCCTCCTTCTACCACACTGACAAGCATTTCAGGGATGGCAATGCCAACTGTTGGTGAGTATGTAGAATAACACTGCTGGTGGGTGTAAGATCATCTAGTGAAGTTGAAAATACACATACAACCCAGCAGCTCTACTCTAGGTGCATAGTCTAGAGATGCCTGTGCACATTGTGCTACAATATGTATACAGGAATGTTAATAATAGCCCCAAACTGGAACAACCCAGTGGTGAAAATGAACTACAGCTACACAAAATACCATGGATGGAATCTTAAAACATTAAGTAAAAGAAATGACACTAAAAGGATACACAGTTTTTTCCCATTCATATGAAATTTGAGAACAGATGATACTGGCCAGGTGCAGTGGCTCACCCTTGTAATCCCAGCACTTTGGGAGGCTGAGGCAGGAGGATGGCTTGAGTCCAGGAGTTTGAGGTTGCAATGAGCTATGATGATGCCACTGCACTCTAGCTCAGGCAACAGAGCAAGACCCTGTCTCAGGGGAAGAAATGCTTATATTGTTTGGGGATGCAGTCACGGGGATGGCAACTAAAAAAACTATAAAAAGAAAGTGATTATGTAAGTCAGGAGAGTGGCTGTCTCTGCCTAGGGGTATGGGGTGCTGATGGGGAGGGGGCAAATTAGGGCTTCTGGAAGTCCACGGCATTCTGTTTTTTGACCTGAGTGGTTTTGCAGGTGCTTGCTTTATAGTTACTGCAATTTTGTTTTATGCACTTAAAATTTGGTATGAGAACAAATTGAAATTTAAGACCAATGCTTCCTTTAAAATACTCAATTAGCCATGTTCTTTTTTCTCATCATTGGTAATTTAGAGTGAGTTACATCAGAGTTTTTCTTTTCTAGGTACCAAAAGCTTAGGAGGAAGGCAAACTTACAGGTAAAGATTTTAAATGTGGCAGTCTTTATTGGTTTACAAAATCATTTAATCACTTACAAGTGGAAAACTTTTATATAAATCAAAAAGCAATTTTTAAATTCCAATTAAATATTTCATCCCTTGCTTAGCTGTGGAAGAGTGTTTTTTAGATTGCTGCACAAAAGCATGTTTAACATGAAAATCAGCTTTTAGTTGGTTTTAGTTGTTAGGGCTACAAGAAATGGGGGTGGGGGTGGGGGAGTGGAAACAGTGTTGATTCCAAGAAAATGTGTAATCTACCAAGCTCTGATAAATCAGGCTGCTTTCATTTCTCTAAAAGACACTTGGTGTTTAGTTCTGTGATGTTTTTGAAAATGAAAAAACATAATCTGCTTAAAATGTTTCAGACTTAAACTGTGCTTATTACATGAATATGCTAATGTAACAACCACGCCTTCAATTAGAGTCTCCTTCCTGTTAGAATGGTGGATATAAAACAAAATATAAACTAATTTCTGACCTGTCAAAGGTTTTTCTTAAAATTTTAATTGTAACGTGGTTTGGTTTTTCTTCCCCACTCAAACATGAATTTGGGGAATACCAGAGTAAAGCTGAGTATATATTATCCAAGATTTAAAACTCAACCATACTGTTAGCATGAAATTTGTTGGCTACATAACTATGTTTCCGAAAAAATACATGATTTTTTGATTTTTTAAATTATCACTAAGAAGCCAAGATGCAATTGTTTTTGTAATTTGATTTTTTTTCTTAAAATACTGTTTTGGGGTTAAATTTGTAACAAAACAGGTATAAGAAAAATATTTTAAGGTAGATAAATTTAAGATTCTGTCTCATGTTCTTTCGACTGAGCTAGCCGGGTGACTAGGGTAGATATATTTAAGGAATAACTTTTCCCCTTAAAATCTCAATGTTCCACATACTAAGCACATCCTGTTAGACTTCTTGAGTATTAAATACATCTTCTATCCTTGGTCTTTCTGCATTTAGCTTTTTTGGGAAGTATGTTTTTACCCACAGCATATGGTATGAGCTGCTGATTCAGTACTGAGTGGCTCTTTAAGCTTGTTAGTTACATTCTGTTGATTAAAATGTTGTGCAGAATAGTCAGGAAAAACCAGTCCCTGATCTGAAATAAATTAAACAATGTTAATTAGCTTATGGGGAAGGACAAATGAGTAAAGAGAATTTTCATATACAAAGGAAATCTCTGTTATTACCTTCCTAGCCTCAGTGTGTTTGGGTTAAGAAGATAGGATGTGGCTGGGGAAGATGATGAAAATGTCCAGAATGATACACCTATTTTTAGACTAAAACTGGAAATGCCGCCCAACTTAAAATATTGGTTTTCTGCCTAATGTCCCCTCTCCACACCCACTTACTTTCCTTGCTAGATAAAGCCACTGCTTTATCTTACTGTTCTGCTTCAGAACTTACCTCTATGGTTTTTAGATGTCTGTGAATGTTCTGGTGCAGTGCTAGGGTGTCGCAGAGGAAATAATCCCTTGTGGACGTCTTGTTGCTGGTAGGAATCAGTGCCTCCTGTTCTCTCTGAAGAGGGCAGTGGGAAGCCCTTGCCTTTCATCTGACACAGCAGTTTTCCGACCTCCATGAAGAATCATGTTTCATGGTGTCAGACAACATGCAGAACATGAGCAAATTCAATGTATGTCAGCGTTTGTTCACTTTGGTGTGTGGTTTGTCCAAACCAAAGTGCCCACACATATCTCTCATCCAACCAATGGAGGCAATTCAGCAGTGGCGTGAACCATATGGAGATGGCGGGTGTTGGGCTGCCTTGAATGGACTGCCCCGGTCTTATTTCTGGATTTGGTGAGTAGAAGATCACACTGTTGTTGCCTTGGGTTCACCTCAAAGAGTGAAAGAGAAATTAGAAACTCCCTCAAATGGTTAAATTTAGAAGCAAGAAAAAATTCTGTCAGAGGACAATTTCTTACTAGTTCTAACAAAAGAACAACGGCGGTGAATTCCTTGGTGTTCAGAATCAACCAGGAAGCAAAACCATGGCAAGTAAAGTACGATCACACTATTATGATTGTGTTTATGTCCTGGAATTTTGTTGACAGTTATAATTAGCAGTCAGATAAATTTTATGAGTAATCTTGGATAGAGATAGCTTAAAGTCAAATTAAGTATAATTAAATCTAAGACAATGCACCTTTTCAGTTCAGCCACTGAGCTGCAATTTTAATATGCATTGTCCATCTAGCAAGATGTATTTTTTCCATTTTTTCTTATATAGTGATTAAGACTTATTATTGTCAACTCTAACGTGATATTTTATTGCTAAACATTGTCTGGCTCAGCCAAATCAATCACAAAAATGACTTTCCACATTGAATCCTTAACATTATAATGTGGATTAACAATTTGGCAACATTATATACTTGGTGAGTAACTGTAAAGTGCAAAGTTACTGTGCTGGGCTACTCCTCTTAAACAATACTAAAAGGCAGGTACTTTTATTATCTACATTTACCAGATGAGGAAACCTAGGTACAGAGGTTGTATAACTTGGCCAGGTCACACAGCTGGTAAGTGGCAGAGCTGGGATTTGAACCCTAGCTCCCTGTCTCCAGAATCCACACCTTTTTGTTTTTCTGTGTAGAAGCTTAAAATATAGTTAGGAATCTGAGATGTACACATGATAAATTTAGTCTTTCTAAATATGATTACCTGTCAAAATGAGCGGTGCAGGCAATGTAATAGGAGTTAAGAAAAATAAGAGTGTGGTAGAGATGTAAAAAATTTCTGATTCTGCCCTGGATGCTGGCACTCCTGCTGCCACAGTCACACCCAGAGGCCTCCACCTGGGCCGGCGCTGCTGACCTGGCTCACTGCTGCCAACACTGCTCTCCTGAGGCTTGTTTATACTAAGGCAAGTGAGCAGCCAGGAAGCTGCAACCTTTCAAAAGTTCACCAGTCACCAAACGCTGACATCGAACCAAGCAACTGCATTGTACCCTGTTTGGATGAAAGAGTGTGTTAAATGAGAAGAGAGATGATCAGCCAGAAGCATGGAAAATGGGGAGTCAGAATAAAGTGTCGGCAGTGTCCGGAGTGAGACGCTGAAGCTGGTGCCCTCAAGTCTCCTGATCACTTGGAGGCTGTGAGTGTTCTGTCACGAGCCAGGAATGCTTTACCCAGCCTCTAGGGAATAACCCTGGAGAGTCCCTTATTACTCTGCTCTTAATATGTGCTATGGAGTAAACGTCAGATGACTGAGGCCTACAGGTCTGGATGTGCAGTTACAGTGAGTGGCAATGTGGTGTATTAGGAAGACTTGGGTTCTAGTCCTTGCTTTGCTACCTAGCCGTGTGGCTTTAAACTGGTCACTATGCCTCTTTGGGTTTTTTTCCCCCCTCTTCCGTAATTTATGGGGTTTGGATTATTAGAGTTTTCAAATGTCGTAACTTCAGGGCCAGGCAGATGCAGGATACAGAGAACAGTGGGCTTAAGGTGCACACCCCAACCTAAAAGCAAAAATTTTAAAACATCACTGGCCAAGCAAATGTGTCTTTAGGTCTGAATTTGGCCAAGGGTCACAAGTTTGTGCCCTTTGGGTGCTCTAATATTTCATGATAATGTGAAATGATTTTTCCATACATACTAAAAAGCGGCTCAAGCTGCTATTGCAGTTAGTCTATGTCAGCATCCAAATAGAGAGACCCCAAGGTGGTCTCCACCCGCTTCCCTCCTTCTTTAAGTGTCATGTTAATAATCTAGCTCGTAATTCTCCAAACAGCAATAGAGCATTTTGCTGCTTTATTTTTATTGTTAGCTGTGATCTTATCAGCCCAAATATGTTGGAACTTAGAAATATTCACCAATGATGCTTCTCCCTGAAGCTCTTTTGGTGACCACTTCACTAGGATCAGACATGGAGAAAAAAGACCCAGTGAATTTCAAGCAGATAGAATGGGGGAGGAGCCATTGGGGAGGGGAAAAATCCGTGCTAGCCTGAGAAAGAAAAGGTGAGGTGACTGGATCAAAGCAACACGTCAAGCTTTTTCAGCTCAAGGAGCATAAGTCTAGGTTTTGGGGAGAACCCATCATTGTGGGAATGAGGAAATAAAGTAGGCTGTATACTTCAGAATTGGGTATGACTCAGGTAACTTTCAAGATTGAATAGTAGCTTGAAGGGAGTCTGCGGATGGGTCAGCTGGACGGGCACCCCGGGAGGAAGGTGTGAGAGGAAGAAGGGATGAACGGGCCTGCTGTGTTTGAGTGCACTGAGAGGAGTTTGGGGCTGAATTAATAACAACTGCAAAAAACCCACAAAGCAACCGGGAAGAAAGGAGGGCGATTATTAACTCTAGCAATATGAAACTTTTTCTTTAAAAGAGTGTCGTGATAGTACACTGCCCACCTCAATTGTGAATTTTATTCATTTAGCCATAATAATTTACATACCAACAAGTGATTTAAGAAAAATAATAAAACAACTATATTGGGATGGGGGAAAGTTATAAGAGTAAATCTGCTCTTTCTGTAAGATAATGTCTAAAATTGGAAAATAAATAGTGGCATGAGCATATTATTTAAAAACACAGAGGTAAGTGTCAGAGGAGCCCGCTAAGAGAGCTGCAAGTGGCTACCTCTGGGACGGCGAGCAGGGCAGCATTGAGACGGGAGCTCCCGTTTTTCATTATAAGCCTCATGAAAATAATATTTGATTTTAAAAAACTATTGCTTTTGTAAAAATCAACATTATATTGAAAATGAACACAGAAAAAGAAAACTGTCTAAAAGTATACTTAAATAGAGATATTATTCACTTTGCACGTTGACGCCTTAAGAAAAATCCAACAAACACAACGTCATACTCTTACCCCAAATAAGTTGCATTATAATGTAAGGTTCTTCTCTTGGGGAGAATCTAAACTGACAGGAAAAATCTGTCCATTTTAAATCAAGGAATTATTAATATCTGTCAACACAAAGTGTCTGCAAGCATCCTTAAAACTGTGACTAAAGAGAATTTACTGTTTAAAAAAAATGACACCTAGGTCTGGGGACGAGGGGGATGGAAATGGAGAGTGACCGTTAATGGGTACAAGGTTTCTTTGTGGGGATGGTAAAAATTTAGATGATAAAATCTAAAATTAGAGTATAGTGATAATTGCAAAACTGTGAATATACTAAAAACCACTGAATTGTACACTTTAAATGGGCAAACTATTAGAGCATGTAAGTTATATACCAATAAAGTTGTTAAAAAATAGTAGCTTAAATAAGATGTAATAATAGCCGACACTCAACAGTCTATATAATAGATACTACTATCTCATTTTACAAATGAAGAAACTGGGGCATAGAGAAGCTAAGTGATTTGCCTAAGATCATCAGACATAAATAGATTAGGATAAAAGTTGTTTTTCTTTCATGTAAAAGACATCAGAGGGCAGGGGGAGCCGGTAGGCAGTCTAGGGCTGATAAGGTGGCTCCATGAGCACCAGGGACACTGGATCCTTTGAGCGTGTTTGTCCACTACACGGCTTTTCCTCTCAAGGTCACCTCGTGACCCAAGACTGCTGGAGCTCCAAAAAATGCATTCACATTTTAGGCAGCAGGAAGGAGGAGAGTGCAAGGATGCTCTTTCTACCTGTAAAGAAACGTAGAAGTTGTGCACAGTGCTTCCACTTGCATCTTCCTTGGGAGAACTGAGTCGTGTGTCTACACTGTTGGAACCCGGGAAATGGAGTCTTGGCTAAGGAAACTCATTTTGAGGCCGGTCACGGTGGCTCACGCCTGTAATACTAGCACTCCGGGAGACCAAGGCAGGAGGATTGCTTGAGCTCAGGAGTTCTAGACCACCCTGAGCAAGAGCAAGACCCCATCTCTACCAAAAATAGAAAAAATTAGCCAGGCATGGTGGCACGCACCTGTGGTCCCAGCTACTGAGGAAGCTGAGGCAGGAGGATTGCTTGAGCCCAGGAGTTGGAGGTTGCAGTGAGCTATGATGATGCCACTGCACTCTAGCGAAACCCTGTCTCAAAAAACAAACAAACAAACAAAAACCCCAACTACCTCATTTTGAAAAGCGCATTTTACAAATGGCAAGGGATTTCCAGTTTGGTGCTTAGTAAATGCTTTGGGATGATGACATTTCCTCCTCTGCCCACCATCTTCACAGACCCACCTAGTCTTTCATTATTTATTTCCTCTCAAAGCATCATTTGGCTGGTCTCTGGTCTTCTTTTTCTTTCTCTCATAACAACTTCTTTGGACCCACTCTATCCTGTAATCGCCGTTTCCACTGAATCCAACTAAATTCAAAACTCAGTACCTTGTGTGTCTTGTTCAAAGTTATAAGCACAGCACTAGGAGTGGAGTAGGCTCTTGGGAAGCCCTTGTGCACAGAGTATGGGCTCCTTGGGGGTCATGGATTATCGACACCCTTGAGCAGGGACTTTGGTATGCCCGAATGTGCATACTTTTCCCTCTGGGCTGTAATGGAGGTTAGTGGAACACTTTGTCTTCCTTGACAAGGCTGGAACAAAAGCCCCTGCACAGAACAGACTGGTCCTCCGACCCCCAGGCGCTTCCTCTCACCTGTGTTTCTCAGTCAAACACCGATTTCCAGTCTGAGCCTCATCGCACAGGGTCATTAAGTAAAATAGAAACGGATAATAAATTTTTATGTGTTTGGAAATTGCTTCTCTCCTCCCCTCCTCTTGTGGTTGATTAACTTAGCTGGAAATAATGAACCTGAACTGATTTTTGAGCACTGATCTAAGTGGTAATTACTGAGTTGGTACCTTGTTTATGAGACTTGGACGACCATAATACCTATTAAGAGAATCCTTTTCTCTCCCCGACTCTCCCACCAGTTTTTCCCTTGGTGTGAGAACTGACAAGCCAGAACTTAAATGAGCCAGAGGGAAGAACAGTTTCTTTTTTCTAGGAGTTGTGTCATATTTCCAAAGCGCAGCGCTCTAAGTACTCTATTCCCTTCAGGAAGAAATTGTGCTTCAAGGACACCTTGCTGAGAGCAACTCCAGGAAAGAATGGCCAGTTGAGGACTTACACCGGTAATCACTGGCCACGTTCCTTCCCTCCTAGAATCTTGCCAACAGAGGCCCCGGGGTCATCTCCTGGGGCTTTTTAAGGCCATTACCGTTTTCTTCTGGCTTTTCTCAGTAGACATTTATGACTTTTAATGACATTCTCTCTCAGACCTGCTTGGAACCAATCCATGTCTGTCTCTTAGTCCTCCTATATGAAGGAGATGCCTATTTGTCCTCAACTGGCTTCTCACGGGTTTCAAAGGCAGCCCTTCCTCCGAGTTGCTCGGGGGTTAGTGAGCAATTCTATCTACATGGTTTGGGGTACTTGGTAAGCCTATAGGGACATCATGATCTCCCCTGGAGATAGTACCATGGTGACTCCTGCCCAAATTCTGTGGTCACCAAAGGTCCCAGGTGACAGTCCAGAGAAGGCACCATTCCCTGGGAGTCCTGGTGACTTGGCCATTCTTTGGCTTTAAGGCATTCTCTTATACATCCCACCTGGGCCCTGGAAGCCCAATAGCTAAGTAAGAAAAGGCCGAAGGCCAAAGGCCCTTGGCCTGAAGCTGAGTTGCTTCCACTCTGCTTGTAGCTTTTACCCTCCCTGGTCCCTCTCCCCTCCCTGGCCCCACATTCTCCCCAGTGGCCCAAGCAGCCTGAGGGCTGAGTTCACTGATAGCATCCTCACCACTTTAAATATGCTGACATCAGTTCTTCCTGGCCTACTGCTCACCCCTGTGAAATTTGATCTTCCAATTATACCCCTGCCAAGCTGCTTCCTGATCTTTGGCTCTGCATGGCCTGGTCTCCTCTTGTCCTGGCTTCAGCCCTTTCCCTGTCTGCCTTTGGCCCCCACTGCAGCCACCCTAGCACCAGCTTCTGCACGGGTTGAGGCTCAAGCTGTGCAGGGGCCTCTTCCCTAAGAGGACTTCGTTCAATGTGGCAGTGGCAACCCTTGGATGATGAGAGCTGTGAGGGGCTGCAAACAACCATATCAAATTCAAACCCTTGATTTAGATATGAGGAAACCAGGGACCCAAGGCCACACAGGTGGTATGAAGTGGCACTGCAGCAATGGAGGTGGTGAGCACCTGGGTGTCTAGAGCAGGCTGGACCGATAACCATTACTAAGCCTTCCACAAACTCTAATCCACTTTGACAGTGAGGTGACATCTCATCATGTTTGTTCACCACCCCCTCCCCATCTTTCCTGTTAAGGCCACTCTCTGCAGTTCTGAAGGGGCTGCCAGTCACAGGGCCCATTGTCCCAGCCACCGAGATGGGCAGTGACCCAAGCTATGCCATCTGAGTTTATGTTTAGGTTCCAGGAATGAGAAGGTCTCATTCCTCGTCAGTTGTTAAACTTGGATGTTGCTGGAACTGTCTGTGGGCATACCCCCCCCCTTCATCTTCCCACACCCCACCCAGCCATCCCAGGGAACCTGTCAGCAGTAGGAAAGAGTTAGGTCAACATACAGAGAGAGGAGAGCTATTCTGTGTTGGTGCGGGAAAGGTGCAAGATCCTACAAAAGTGAGCTGACCACATTATCAGAGTCCCTGGAGTTTCTGAAGCCAACTTTGTCTCTGGGTTTCACCAAGTCTTCCAATTCCCTCTGGCTTAAGCTGCCCTCTTACTCTCTGACACCAACTGGGTGTCCAACAATTCAATACGCTTTTGACACTAACTATCCAGAGTTAGCCCAAATCCCAAGGGTTAAGGGCTTAGTTTAACAAGACTGCTCCCACTTCAGACATCAGCTGCAAATGGGGTGTCCAAGCTACCCACATTTCTGCCTGGCTGACTACAGATTTGGGATTCCCACGAGCCCTCCTGAGATTTGATAATTCGCTAGAACAACTCATGGAGCTCAGGAAAGCACTTTACTTGCCGTTACCAGTTTATTATAAAGGCTAAAACTCAGGAACTGCCAAATGGGAGAGATGCACAGGGCAAGGGGTAGGCTGGGGCTACAGTGCCCTCTTGGAGCATGTCATCCTCCCAGCACCTCGATGTGCTCACCAACCCGCAAGCTCCCTGAACCCCATCATTTAGGGATTTTTGGAGGTTCCATTAAGTAGGCTGGATTGATTAAATCATTGGCCATTGGTGATTGGACTCAATCTGCAGCTCTTCTCCCCAGAGGAAGTGAGGGATAGTGGCCAACACTTTCTCCTTTGACCAAAACTTTAGCTAGGCTCCTCTGAGTCCTTTCTGACCAGGCCTGACCTTGGGCTTCTCTCTCTGCCCTTGTAGACTCTAGTTAGAGCAAGAATCCTGCCCAGTCAGTTTAGCAACAGTCCCCATCCTTGGGATCTGACCACCCTCGGCATCACCCGGCCTGCCTTCAACCAGAATTCCTTCCCCCTGATGTTTCCTCTTCGTAATTTTCCATCCACTGACCTCCACCCTGCTCCTTGACTATAAATCCCTACTTGCCATGCTGTAGCTGAAGTCAAGTCCAATTTCTCTTCCCCCTTGCAAGACCCCGTTGCAGTGGTGTGGTCCCTGTACCTACCAGCAGGGCACCCCTTGGGTGTCTGCTTCCCGCCTTTAACAAGTGTCATGAAAATTTTTTCTTTAACAGTACCACATCCAAAGATGTGAAGGGGTGACTGAGAGAAACAGCTTACGTGTGCACACTTCTTTATGGGAGACTTGCAAGGATTTCAGGAGAGAAGGCACGAGAGAAGCTGAGCACAGTGTCTGGCTTCTAGCAAGACCTCAATCAACATCAGCTGCTGCCATGATGAGCATGGTCATGGTGGTGAGCAGGGATGTAGTGTGCCCTGTGCCTCACATGAGGGCGGCCAGCGTGTGGCCAAGTGGGGCTACATGCCACTGTATGCCCAGGTGTACATGGTTTGTCTGCTCAAAGGAGCGCTTCGTTCTACTTCACAAAAAGGCACTGCAGGAGCTAGCAACGGCCCTGGGAAGACGACAGTCTCTTTGTGCTAAGGCATGAAGAGCTAAAGTCCCTTAACTTGCTGAAGGCCAGAGTTGGGAAAATGATTTTAAAGTCTCATAACGGAATGCTGAATTGGAGCATGAATTTGTGCCTGCTGGTGTAGGGAAACGAGGAAGGGTTTTGGAAAATCATTTTCTAGGAGCCAGAAGCTGCTGAGCCTGGATTGTTTTCTCAGTGGGAATCAGCCCAAGGCATTGAGGAGGTGAGCACCTAATAATGTTCTGTTGCTGTTAGCTTGGGGGTCCAGGCAGACCCTCTGCTTCCTGCACTCGGTGCAGGGGAATTCTGCTGGGTGGGGACAGCAAACATCTCCGGGCAGGGAACTAAAATCTACTGAGCACTTAGTTTGTGCTGCGCACTGTGCGTGGATAACCTCATTTCACCTACACATAACTTATAATGCTCACAGACAAGGGAGCGGAAGCTCAGAAAAGGAAAGTTATCTGCCCAAGGTCACTGAGCTGATGGAAGGAAGGAGGACTGGCTTCCCACCATGCCTGCTCACTCCTGGGAGTGGCTCGCAGAGAGAGCACTGTCACGATCATTGTCGCTCAGGCACTCAAAATGAGCCCTTCATGCAGGCACGGTGGTGATTTCCCCACTCTCAGACGAGTGAGCAGAGATTCAGACAGCTGAAGGGCCTTGCCCAAACTCACACAGCCAGTAAGTGGCAGAGCTGGGTCTTCTGTCCCTAAATCCACCACACCAAACAACTCAACTGGCAGCATTGTCTCAGCAACATCTTTGCAGGAATCTTGCAGTCAAATTCCTTCTACAGGGGTGAGTGGCCTGCGGAGGGTCCTGAGAGTTGGGGGGTCTTTCTTTCAGCATGTGGATGGGTCCTTTTTTCTCATGTGACAATAAAACATAGATTTTTCTCTTTTATCAGCTGCAAACTATGCTGTTTATCAAGCACTTTCATTGGCAGATATTCCCCCCACCTCCCAATTCTTCCTGGGGTTGACTTGAAATGTGGCAGGACACAGGAGGTAGGGAGAGGCCTTGGAGGGGGTGGGGGTGGGTTGCTGACTTGCCTGCACGCTGCTGTGTAGGGAACGTCTGGCCCAAGGAGGCTGTCTCTAATGTATCCATCTTCTCCTTATTTAGCTCATTTTGTGGGCTTCAAAATCCCTCATGGAAGGTTCAATTAAAATCTTGGAAGAAACCTGGGCTCTGTAGATTGTCCTCAGAGGAGCAACTTAGAGCTGAATCCAGTAAAATGAAAGGCAAGACAAAGCCGTTGCCCAGTTTAGGCTAATTAGAATTTGAGGCATCTTCCTTGTGCAAAAGGAAAAATATGTCCTGGTGGTCTTCACTGGGGAGAGAGAAATGTCTTATCAAACAAAACGTAATCCTGGCAACTGCCTTCCACTGAAGCTTGAAAAGAGGCCTGGGGATGTTTAATCCCTCAACACTTTCTCTGTACCTCTCTTATGACACTTTTCACTTCTTGCCAAGTTATTTATATCATGGTTTTGATATATAATTTTTGCTTCTAGATTCTCTGTTCCCATACCTACTACTGTGGACAACTTGCAGCAGTTTGTGCACAGTAGGTAGTCAATAAATGATATAATATAAATACATAGATGAATGGGTGGATGGATGGAGGGACAGATGGACAAATGGATGGAGGGATAGATGAGTGGATGTATAGATGGATGAGTGGATGGATGGATGGATGGACAAGTGGATGGATAAATGGATTGATGGATGGCAGCTGGTAGTCAAGTTTGCACAAGAAAAGTAGAACTTGTGGATTGATGAGGGGAGGAAAGAAGAGGAACTGATATTCACTGAGTGTCTGTGCTAGCTATTGTGTCTGGCACTTTATAACCATCCTCACATCAATGCAATAAGGTGGGTTGTTTTCCTGTTTCAAGATGTTGAAACTGATTCTCAGAGAAGTTAAGAAATTTGCTTAATGAGACCCTCATCTAGGTCAGTCTGAATGGAAAAACCTACCACACTCTGAAAGTTAACCCAGCACCAAGTAAACACCAAAACATTGATGTTTACAATGTTTTTTCCCAGAAGCACTGACTCAGAGAGCATGTGGATGCTGGATCAAAGTGGGGCAGGCCGGCACGGCTGTGCATCTGCAGCGGGTGCTGAGGGAAGAGCCGGCCGCCTCAAGGCCTGAGCGACTCCATTGGCAGCCTCGGAAGGCCATTCCTCTCCTGGTGGGAGAGGAGTTGTGGCCAAACTCTCAGCAGAGCTGTCCTAAAAAGCTGTGTGGGGGACACGTGGGGCCCAGGCCCAAGCCAGCTGGCCCTGTCCACTGTGACACTTCTCCCCTCCCATGTACCCCAGGCTTGCCTCCCGCACAGGCTGCAGACGACACCAGAAGCCTTATCCAGGTGACTTGGGAGGTGAGACACCTGTCGGTAGGACCCGCCCTGATAGAACAAGCCACCATAACTGCTCTGTCCTTTTGGAGACGGGGCTTCTGACAAACCACAAAGCTGCTTAGCCTTTGTGTCCTGCTCACCACCCCTCAGCAGCAGCCCCCTGTTCCCATACCCTCGAGGTGCCTTCAGCCTGGTGGTAAACAGCCCTCTGCAGGGCTCTGTTATTGGTCATTTGCATTGTAGTATAAGTGGAAACCACTGTGTCTCCTTCCTCCCCAGTTATTTATACTTCAAGTCATACTGTGGAGAAAAAACTTCTGCCAGCACACAAATCCAGTAATCCTCTTCATTTCTATTTGTACAGCTTTCAATAGTTGACATTTTTTTTTCACATGTATCATCTTTGGGGGATGGATTAGTATAACCCTGTTTTACTTGCACCCCTGGGGGAGGCTCATTGACTTACTGGCTGGCTCTGGGAGGCCTGGACAGCACTGACGTGTGTTTGTACAAGGACCCTCGGGGGTTCTTGTGGACTTTGGAGTGGGCGCTTGGGTCCTGGAACACATCCCCAAGATGGGGGACAGAGGTTGCCCTTTCCCATCCACCAGGGCGTTGACAAGGTAGAGAAGAAACTTCCTGTGAGGTTGCAAAGAATCAAGGCACTTGCATAGGACCTGGAATTCTGTGGGGAGAGATGATTTTGGGTATGACACTAGATAAAGCCACGCAAGAACCCTTTGACCCAGCTTGTCCCTGGGTCCTTCAGCAAGAGGAAAAGGAGACAGCCAGGCCCCTTTCAGGATGCTACTAGGGGTGGTAGTGTCAGTGGGGACAGAGCCAGCAACAGGTTGTGTGGCAGTGGTGAGAGGGGCACATCAGGGCCTCTCCCATGCACCACAGAGACTCAGGAAGCAGAGGGGGTGGGCACAGTGAGGCTCTCTGGGTGCAGCAAAGCCACCAAGGAGAACACATTGGCCACTTGGAAGGAAGTGGAAAGGAGATGGTCTTTGGGTCTGGGATCTTTGGTGCTGACTCTGCTGGGAGGGGCATGGAGCCCAGATCAACTGAAGCTTCTGCTGCTCTTGTTTTGTGACTGGCCTCTTGTTTTGTGTTGGCATGATCTGGGGCAGCAGAGCCTGCCTACAAATGAAGAACTGGGCCCAGGTGCAAGTGTGTGCAGTAAGGGCTAGCTCGGCAGACTTGAGGTACTCACACCCGGCGTGTTCCGAAAAAGAGACTGGCCCTTGACTTGCTCCTGGGAAAAACCTCGAAGCCCTTGGCATACTCTCCTGATAAGAGTTTCTTTGTACACCTGGGAACTTGAGCCATGTTGGGTAGTTTATACTAACAATGTGATTTAAGGTAAACACCTGCCCTTGTTTCCCTGAGGCCCTGGGCCACACTGTATCAGTTTGACCTCTGGAGGGTCAGATACACAGGTGTTCCAGGGAGCTTCCCCTGCTGGCAATACAGATGGCCCTGACTTAACGATGGTTCAACTTGTAATTTTCTACGTTACAATGGGTTTACCGGGACATGACTCCATCATAAGTCGAGAAGAACATGGACTCTGTGTGTGTTGTCACATCATTGCTGAGAGAATTAAGCACTAGGAGAGGACAACCAGAAGCTTGCACCTGGTTTCCCTGGACTCTGCTCTCTGCCCTTTTCCTTTGCTGACTTTAGTCTGTAGCCTTTCACTGTAATAAGCCATTGCCATGAGTATAACTTTTCTGAGTTGTGTGAGTCCTTCTAGTGAGTCATTGAATCTCAGGGTGGTCTTGGGGACCCCCAACAAAAGTTGCCTGGACCTGAACCTCATGTTTGTTTCGAAGGTCCCACAGCAGGCTGTCTTACCACTTTTCAGCACCAAGAAGTTGGTGGGGGGGGTCTCATGTTGTTTTTTTTCTTAAGTGAAACAAGGGAGAGATGAAATGGGGGGGAGATGCCCTGAAATCTCACCTCACAGGCAGCCGTGATTTGCCTGGGGGTTTTCCTTGAATGCCTCTGGGGTATGAGCCTTTGAGCCAGGTGATGCTCTGGTCACTTTGTCTTCAGCTGGCCACGAGTGGGCACTGGTAGTGGCCTCCCTGACATGGGTGCTGGAAAAGATGAGGTGGGGGTTGAAGATGGAGATGTGGGAAGCAAAGAGATTTAATTCTTAAAAGTTGTGCTGCTTCCACGATTTCTCTCTTTTTATCCTCATAAACCCTGATGAAATATGTGCTAACATTTTAAACTCCACTTTATAGGTGAGAAAAGCAATCCTCAACAAGGCTGTGACTTGTCCAAGTAAATGGTAAAGGGAAGACTTGGCCCTTGTTCCTGGGGAGATTTTGAGCTCCCAGGGGGAAGAATACACACTTAGGAACCATGATGAGAACTACACAGCATCAAAGGAACACGTGGGTATCAGCCAGGATAGGCCAGGTAAGCTGCAGTAACAAACAATCCCCAAATCTCAGTGGCTTAAAGTTACAGATGTTTATTGCTTCTTCATACAAATATACTGTGGATCTGGATGACTCTCCAGGCGACTGTCTGTGGGACTCTCCAGGTGGGCTTGGATCACCTGGTGTTAGGCCTTGAAATGAGTAATGGAGAGGAAATGTTAGAAGAGAAGGTGCCCATAAGCAGCAGGCATGTAGCAACTTCTTGGGGTTTGGGGTCAAGGCAACATTTTCCATGGCTAGGGCTTGGTGTGGTAGAAAAAGTCAAGCCTCTCTGCCAGTGGTCCCAGCAGATCTGCTTCCAGTTCAGGCGTTTCCCACATAAAAAGCTTCCCTGGTGAGCAGTGGGTGAACTAGAATAGGGAATGAAATGCCAGTAATGCTCAGCTCCCACCTTCTGTGGCCAGCTGGCTTAAGGGGGCAATAGGAGCTGGTGGCAAATTTCTCTGGAGTTTCTCCAGCAGGAGCGAAGCACCTAAATCCCATCGTCAGGGAGCAGGCGGCATGAGCCCTGCAGGTGTGGTACAGACAGGAGCAGGGAGCTCCCTGCCTGTAAGGCTGCAGGAGGTGTGAGGCAGTGGGGGGCTTACTGCCTTTGGGGAAAGGCATCGCAGAGGACCACAGCAGCCAGGAGAAGGCTGGACCCTGGACTTCTGGGGCCAGAAATCTTGATTCCACCTCCAGTGCTTTTGCATCACTCCTGTTAACTTGTTGTTTACAACTAAAAAAATAGTCAAAATAAGAACTTTTTCCCTTTTTATTATTTTGATTTTTAACCAATGAGGAGGAAAATCCCTTATTAGGGAGGATGGGGGTGAGGACAGTGGACTGGGGAGGGGCAAATGTTCCACGTTTCTGGGACAGAGACTCTCTCTGGCGCTCTAGCCAGTAGAAATCTCCCTCCTGCCCCCTTGTCCCAGGCTCTGGGTACTCAGAAGAGAATCAAGGGAAGTTGGAACAGAGGAGAGGAAGGCAGATTGAGAGGCTCCTGCAAATGTTGGGTGCTTAGTTATTAGTATTAGAAGTTGGGCCGGCAGAGACTCTGTCACGTAAACATTAAATCAACACTGGAGACTGAGCATTTGTTAGAAACTTAATGGAGGATGGCTGAAAATTTTCTTTTTAAGGGAAAGGTGTTGGTGGGGTTCCATCTCCATCTGCCCGGAGCCCAGGTTTTTCCTCCCTCTGCTCCATCAGAACCTGGTCTCAGGAGAAGCTATACTATGAGTCATTTAGACTTCAATGTGAATATGCCATTGCACCCGCTCTGCTGGAGGTGTCTGCATTCCAAGACTGAACTTTTCTGTGAAAGTTGCTATCACTATGAAAGGCATTTCAGCCCTCAAGGATTGAGAAAGGAGATGATTTTGGGTAAAGGGACAGTGTTAGTTCAAATTTCTTCAGTTGCAAGTAAACCTAACTCAACCAAAGGGTGAAATTACTGGTTCGCACTGGTGGGAAGAAAGTAGAGGAAGCTCCCAGACTTGGAGGAAGAGCTGCAGGTGCCCAGCCAGGGGTCTGCCTCTGCCTCCCTTGGCACAGTGGGCTCCTCCCCTCATGTAGGCAGACGCTCCAGGTGGCGGGGACAGCAGCTGACTACCAGCCCCAGCAGAGATGATGTGGTAGTTGGGCATTCAGCATCCCTTCCATCCTCCTCCTAGAGGGCCATCCTGTCCTGCAGAGGCTAGAAGACTGAAAACTACATTTCCCAGACTCTCTTGCAGCTACTGACCTGGATGAGATTTAGATTCTGCACATTAGATGCACTTGAGCAAGATTTGAAAGGCAGATTAGAGGAGGAGCCCATGCTTCTGCTGTTTTTTGCTAGCAAGTGGGGGGGGGGTCTGGTTTTTCTGGAGTGCCTTCTTTATCATGGTGGCATCTGAAAAGGGATGCTTCCTGATCAGAGGAGAAACAGCAATCCCCTTAGTGACCAGGGATAGTGAGTGTGTCTCTCCTGAGAGTTAATCCCAGAGCTCAACCTAGAGTCTCTCCAGCCTTCCCAGTGATGGTGGGAGGGGCATTTAATAGTCCAGGTTAGAAAGAAAATAAAGCCATTAGAGAACATTGAGAACTGAGTGAAAAAGTTTATTGCCAAACAGGAAACTTGATTCAGGACAGGGCCTTGGAAGGCTGTTTGGGATGAGGTTTGGGGAGGAGAAATGGGCTAGGTCTTTTAAAGCCAGAAGACTGCAAATTTTCTGTCCCATAGCAGGAAAGCAAAATATCTGAGTGATGTTGACTGGCTACCAGCATTTCAGTTGTGTAAGCAGTAGCTGGCTGGAGGTGGGCTGCTTGTGCATGTGGTACCTGGCTCAGGACTGTGGTATCCAGGTGTCTCTCCTGAGCACATAAGACCCTTCCTGGGGACTATGGCATCCAGTGCCCTGTGACATGTCCGAGTTGGGATTATGTCCCCCAGCTGGGTCATCAGTGTCAACAACCTAGGTGGCCAGATCAGAGTTTATGACTGGTGATAAATCTTTTTCTGCTTAAACAAGCTAGACTGGATTCTATTGCATTAATTTGACCCTGACTGATGCATCTAGGCCTAATTTATAAACCAAGACAAGAAAGGGCTACTCCACCACCTCCAATCCATGGAAAGCCAGGAAACTTCTCCCCTGGCCTGGGGCATGTGCCCTCCGTTGGACCAATGGCTGCGTCTTTGCAGATGACTAATCCAGCCTCAGTGGGGAGAGGCGGCAGGTACCGTAGACAGTCCCATTCCACACCCCTCCCATCCCCTCTGCCCTGCTCTCCTCTTATATGGAGGATTGAAAGCAAAATGCTCCATCCTCAGCCTTCCTCATAGGTGGCGACGACCACGTGACCCCTTCTGGTCAAAGAGATACCAACAGAAAGTCCTAGGGAGGCCTAGGAAAAGGCTTGTCAGGAGAGAACATTTTTGGCCTTCTCCCTTCCTACTTCTTGCTGCTAGTAATGTGGATGTGAGCCGTGGAGGTGTAGCTGCCATCTGGCACCTGAGGTGCAAGCCAACATGGAAAGGATGGCAGAGCGGGAAGGAGGAGGAGCCAGCCTTACTGACGGCATCACTGTCACTGCACCAGCCCCAGACCACCTGCTCTGGAGCTCTGGTTACGGTAAAGAAAAAAACCCCGACTTCTATCTCTTTAAGCTACTTCGTTGGGTTTTCCGTTACTCATAGCTGAATGCTTTCCTAGCTGATACAGGAAGGACCCTGAGATAGGCCCACTAGACCACACGGAGATGGGTGGGGTTTTCCAAGAGGACAGGGATAGTGTTCCCAGAAGAAGGTGACAGGAGAGCATCCTGGATGCACAAAAGCCAAGGCTCCAGGATCTGCTCTGGGGACCTCTCAACACTCCTATGCTCTCGCTGCAGGAGGTTACGACTCCAGCTATGAATATGACCAACTCTCGTGGTTTATCCCGCTTGGTGGAACGCAGCAGCTCTGTGACCTGGCTGTGAGAAGAAGGACTTTAAGAACCTGCCTTAGGGCGATTTTAGGTGGAGGAGCAGAGAGGATGGGGAAGAGGAGGAAGAGGTCTTTTACCACTGGTATCAACGGCCAGCTGAGGTTTTGATAAACAAGGGATGTGGCTTATTCTTTGCCACGTCAGGGAGAGAAAAGGAACGAAGGGCTGGAGATGTGGAGCTGGGTGAAGCACAGAGCAACCCAGGCGCGGCGTACGGCTCAGGTCTGAAGCAGACTCTCCAGGACCTCTCTGAGCCCAGGGGCTACCTGGCCATGCGGCTGCCATCTCCCTGCTTCTATGGTCACCTACTGACACGCCCTAACTCCTAGACCACAGAGGACCAGATTCTTGTCTCCTTGACTCTGTACCCTCATGGGGCCTAGCACAGAGAGTGCATGCAGTAGGTTCTCATGTATGTTTGTTGAATGAATGAACACAGTACCAAACAAGTGGCCTGGACAGAGCTGTGGGCTAGCAGGAAGGACATCTGTCTTCTCCTTGGATTGGCTAGAGAATTGCTGTGTGACCTCCTTGCTGGGCCCTGTTTACCTCTATCTGCAAAGTCAAGTGAGTGCTCCATTCTTTGTGCCCTGTCTGCCAGAGCATTGCACAGTGAACATCCGAGTTAAAGGGAGCAGCCTCATGAAGTTTTGCTTTGTGTCTTAATTACAACAATTCATGGAATAGGCTTTTAATATAAATATTTGTGTGCCTGTGCATGCATATATGTATTTGGACCAATGCTCTCATGTGTGCAAATACATGTATCCCAAACAAATCTATCTATAACCCTAACATCTGTGATGTCTATGGTGGGGAGGGCTCCCATTTTACAGAGAGATGCCCACAGAGCATTCATGGTACCCACACTGGTGTAAAGTCATGTACCCAAATGCTTTTCCCTGGGGGTGGGAGAGGTATGGGTGCCCCATAGTGAATGGCAGGTTGGGGGGTTTCCATAAGGGATGAGGGAGAAGAGCTGTCCAATATGGTAGCCATAAGTCACATGTGGCTATTGAGCACTTGAAATGTGGTTAGTGCAACCAAAGAGCTGAAAATTTAATTTAAATCCATTTAAATTTAAATAGCTGTGTGTGGCTTATGGCTACCTATTGGATCGTACAACTCTAGAGAACAGTACTTCACTTGTTCTTGGGGAAGCAGAAACAAATGAAAACAAGGATCTGGTGCTCACGAAGGTTCTTACAGGGTGGAGTGTGTGTTGAAGCTGCATCTTCAGCAGGAAGCTGGGCAGTCCTCAGAAGAGGACATTTCCTTCTATCCTGCGCCCAGATGGCCGGTGCTACTCCTCCCAGCCCTTGGAGGAGGGAGAATTGAAACAAATTGTCCAAGCTGGGTCTGGCAGATGTTTGCTGAGTGTGGTTCTCGAGTGTGGAAATCCCCATGGAACTCTTACATTTTCTCCTCTGCTCCCTCCCCTTCAGAACCTCAGAGTGACAGAGCCAAAAGTCCAGCCCTTCATTTTGCTGACATGGAAAAGGAAACTTAGCGAGGGGAAGAGATCTGCTTGCAGCTCACTTTTCTGGGGCAGAAGTGAGTCTCATGACTGGGTGTCTGTTGCCTTCTGGTTAAGCTTTTCTTTAGTGATCCTACAAGCATCCCTTCTGTGAACATTTCCCTCAAAATGAAGCAGGAAGCCATCAAAAATGGAATGGGAGGGGGCTGGGAATGTACCTTTCTTAGCCCACACTCCAGTTTTTACAGTCAAGAAAGCTCCCAGGAACTTCATGATAGCTAAGGTGTCCTAGTGGATGATGTGCCATTATACACCCTGCCTCTGAACTCTGCTCTGCATTGCGGAAGCTAGGAGTCTGCAAACTACACTTGCCAGGATTCCTATTGTGGCTTCCTTCCCAATAGGTTTGCCAATGGGGGCACTTGTTGGGAGGACAGGAGGAGGGAGGAAAGAGGAAGGGACTGACTCACTTCCTGTATCCAGCTGAGGTCTGAATCAGTCCAGCAATAGCAGGCAGCTATGGCACCAGCCTCACTGTGACCCCTCAGAGGTCCCACTGCAGCTGCATAATGTCCCCTCAGTGGCCTGAACATGAGCTGAACTCCACCCTTCTTGGGAGTTCTAGCCCCACTTGGTACATGGTCACCTTGAATAAAAACTACGTTTTTCAGATTCCGTTGCAGCTATATTAGGTCATGTGACAAAGCTCTGGCCAATGG
Source organism: Daubentonia madagascariensis (assembly GCA_023783475.1). Lineage (NCBI taxonomy): Eukaryota > Metazoa > Chordata > Mammalia > Primates > Daubentoniidae > Daubentonia > Daubentonia madagascariensis. The sequence continues at coordinate 40,562,121 of JAKFHU010001035.1, forward strand.
CAAGGGAGCAAAAGTGACGTGTGCAAGTAGAAGTAGCTTGGTGCTCATGGGAGAGATCCGATATACTACAGAGGTTATGCTTGCACTCATTCTTAAGAGAGAGACGTGCACTTTTACCCACTGAAGCCAGTATTATTTTGAATCTCTGTGAGAGCAGCTTGAATCTGTATCCTAACTGACATCCTTAATGAGGGACCCATGAAAATTAGACATGGCAGCTCTGGCTCCCAAGAGGCTCACACTCCCCTGAAGCTGCTCTTGCTGAGGTCACTGCTATACTCCTTCACTAAATCCATGGGTGCTTTTTTTTAGCTTACTTAATCTCCCAGTGGCATTGGGTGCTCGTTCCTTCTTGAAACCTTCCCTTCCCTTGGCTCTGTGGCATCCCATGCTCTGGGCTTTCTCCTACATCTCTGACCCTCTTTCCTTAGCCTGTTTTGCCTTTTTCTTCTGCCTGTCCCTTAAATGTGGGGTAGAGTCCTCCTCTTGTCTCATTCTACACACTCCCAGCCTGGGTGATTGCATTTACCATCCTGAGGCTGAGAACTTCCAACATGTTCGTCCAGCCCAGGTTATTGTTCTGAGCCCTAGACTCACAAGGCCGATGGCTTAATGGAACCCTCCTGGGCCCCTCAAACCCAGCTTGTCCCTCATTGAACTCATCATCTCTATTCCGTTCCTCGTCCTGGGTTCCCAGGCTTGGTAGTGGCACCATCGTCTCTCCAGCTGCTCAGCCTGAGACCTGGGTCCATGCTAATTCCTCTCTTGGTCTTACGGCCCAAGTCCAGGCAAATCATTGATTCTGTTGATCTGCTTACTCTGGCAGGTGTCCCTCAAATCCATCTGCGTCTCTCCGTTCTCACTAGCACTACTTTGGCCCCTCCTGCCACCCCCTTTCCTCCCCCAGCCCTGCAGCCTGCATCTTCTGCAGCACAAGCATCCTTAAAACCCTCTACCAGCTCCCCAGTGTCCTCAGGATTAAGCAAAAATTCTTTGCTCTGGCTTACAAGGTTCTTCATGATCTGGCCCCTTGTCACCTCCCTTCCTCTGCAGGCTCCAGTCCTGCAGAACGACACGCAGTTCCCAAAACAAGCCCCAGCTCTGGTCTTCTCACATGCTGCTCCTTTGCCTGGATGCTCTTCCTGCTCCTGATCTGCACGCTCCCTGCAGCTCCCTCTCGGGCTCAGCTGGGACAGCTCCTTCTGAGAGCCGTCCCCACCTGCCCAGGCTGCCCTGTGGATGCGGAGCCCTCAGCATGCTGTACTGCAGTGTGCATCTCCTGTCAGCCTCCGCGAGCCTGGAGTCCAGGGCCAGCAACAGCTGCCCCATCTTTCTCACCCTGTCTCTCCAGCCACGGAGGTGGCGGGCCCCAAACTAGACGAGTTACTTGATCTCTCTGACTCAGGACAAAATGGGGGGAAAGCTCCAAATTCCCAGAGTTCATGAGAGGATTGAATGAGATAAATATGCAAGTCTTTTGTCCAGGAGCCTGGTTTGGTAAACATAAGTCCCCTTTACTTATCTTCTTCGTATGTTCATAGAAAGGGAACTGACCATAGAAGGGAGAGGGTTGACACAGAGAAGGGAGGGTTGACAGTCCATCCATGGGTCACCAGCTGGGAGTCTAAAATGTCATAGAAATCACAGTCCTTAGAACTTGAAAGGAAGCTAAGGATCATCTGGACAACTTCATGCAGGTAAAACACACACCCGTGTCCATCGCATAGCTGGGGCACAGCTAGAGACCCCAACAGAGAGGGGAGCGGGTGGGTGACAGAATCCAGGCCCCTCCACCACTGCAGCCTAGCTAGTGGGTCTTAGCTGGAAACAGGATAAGAGGAAGCCCTTTTCCAGAAACACTGTAGGCCAGTGTTTTTCAAACTGCTGGGTATGATTCAGAGGCAGATCGTGAAATTAATTGAATAGCTTTGACATTAAAACAAAACAAAACAAAACCAGAATGGAAAACAGTGCACGGCCTGTACAGCACAGTGGTATAAGACTTCTTACTCCATTTTATCGTGTGACATCATGAAAACCCCTGTTGTAGACAGAAGAGGGGGCAGCTCATGCTTTTGGGTGGCTGTGGTTGGAAGGGTGGGAGCATCTCTCATTTACTTCTCATAAGGCTCCTGGGAGGAGGGGGATGGCATCATTATACCATTTTAGAGATGGGGAAACTGAGGATCAGAGTTAGCTAAGTGACCAGAAGAAGCTGGGCACAGTAGTGAACACCAGTCATCCCAGCTACTTAGGAGGCTGAGGCGGGAGGATCACTTGAGCTCAGGAGTTCAAGACCAGCCTGGGCAACACTGTCAGACCCCATCTCGAAAAAACAAAAAAGAAGACAGATCCAGAAGTAGAATTCAGACATCCTGGTTTCTAAATGCTCTTTCCACATCACCATCATTTGAGTACTCTGTGTCTATAATGTGGGTTCGAGACCATCGCTACCCATCAGAATCCCTTCCAAAAACATTCCAGAGCCTGCCTGAGCTCCTTCTCAGCCCAGTGAAATGAGAATCTCGGGGTGGGGCTTGGGTCTCAGGATCCTTCCCAGCTCCATTCAGAGCGTCTAGTGTGCAGCCGGGTCGGGCCCATCTCCCAGCTCCCCCAGCCTTGGTGCCTCCTCTGATGCGGTGTCACTGTTGTTTTGTGGAGGAACTTCCCAGTGGAGCTGCCGCCCTGGCCCAATCCTGGAAGCTGAGGTCTCCAGGGCTCTGGAGAGGAGGTGTGGACTGGAAGAGGGGGAGACAGACGGCTCTGACAGACAGAAAGCAAACAGCTCAAAGGGGTGGCAGGCTGCATTTTATTCATCGTTAATTTAAGCACCCTTCAAGTCCTCTCTTGGAGTGCTGCTCGGAAAAATAGATGTATTGTTTAAGAAACCCTGCAGGCTTGGCCCGCATGCTCTCACCCCCTCCTGAGAGAACACATCCAAATGATTTCTAAAGCAAGGGGGAGCTCCTTAGGGAAGAAGGGGAAGAGCAGGAGGCTGACAGAAAGGGGCAGAGGGTCTTGGACCGGTTAGTGCAGAAACTTTTCATGGCTTCTCCTCAACGCACGACGAGACGAGCGTGTGGGTACGGCCGCTTGCGCTCTGGGGTGCCTAAGGTGCCAGAGCTGCTCTGGGGGCAAGGGTCCCGGCCCCAAGTCCGTGCTGATGAGCCCGCCTGGGGGCCAGGAATGGCTTCTGCAGGCCCGCCCCCTCCCTCCCCACCCCCTGAGTGTGGCGCCTTCAGAGCCACCGAGAGCAACCGCTGCAACAAATAAACAAAGCCCCAGCGAGTCTTCTGGACTCAGAAGTGCCCTAAGCTGTCTGCCTGGATGTGTTTTCCAGACAGTGTGCATGTGGAATTGTGCTTTTTGTTTTTCAAGAATGTAAAAAGTTACAGTAAGACTGAACCGCGTGGCCTGTCGCTCCTATGGTCACTGCCTGGCTGGGCTGCAGTCTGCCTCATTCCCCGGAAGCTACTTTTTTGGCTGTGAGGGCTCTGTCACCCCTCACCCCAGAGCCCACAGGAAGAGGGGCTCCGCTGGGAGGCCTGTGTGAGGGATGGAGGATCCTGGGTCAGTTTAGCAGCTACTTTCCAGGGTTTGGCTTGGGTTTGGACGCTGGCTTCTGTGTAAAACACAAACACATGCAAATTGTACGTAAAACTCCCCCATGGAATTTTCCAGGCCCTAGTAGATGTCTAGGGGGTTAAAAATGGGAAATCTTTCTTCTGAAAGTGGCCCAGACTGGGATTTTTCCTCGAGGAAAGGGCTAGTATCTCTTTGTAAGGCTGGTGTGTGTGTGTGTGTATGCACGCACACACATGTACGTGATGCTGTACAAATGCCCAGGGCTGTCTGGCATTTTCCACAAACTGAGAGCCTGAGATTGCCTAATCCTTTGGCTCCTTCACCAGGCTTGGACGCTCTGGTTTCACTCAGAGGACACAGGGGCCTGACCACCTGGCTTTAGCAAGCTTGGATACCAAGGATGGCTTTTTTTTTTTTTTTTTAGAGGCAAGGTTTTGCTCTGTTGCCCAGGCTGGAGTGCAGTGTTGTGATCATAGCTCACTGCAGCTTCAAACTCCTGGGCTCAAGTGATTCTTCCACCTCAGCCTCCCAAAGCGCTGGGATTACAGGTGTGAGAAACCGTGCCTGGCCAAGGATGGTTTCTTTACCTTTCTGCTCAGCTCTGAGAAGTCCCAGCTCTTCCTCAAGTCACTGGCTTCTGTGTGGCCACAGCCCAATGGCAAGGGCTTCTTAGAGCCCATTCCATCTTTAAAGGAGCCCCACAGCCCTGGCATGAGACGAGTGAGTGTGGGCCTAAGGAAGCAACTCCTGGAGCCTGAGGGAGTTGTAGATTGCAGTGAGCTATCAGCTGTGGAGCAAACTGAAGATCCCTACAACAGTGGGAAAGGCCCGGAGTCTGGGGGAAGGGAGTTCCTTCTTAGCTCGAGGTTCAGAAGAGCCTATGCCAAAGAAAGGGGACCCTAGCAATGCCATTGTTCCTGAAATGATGGGAGGACCCCATCCCTGCTCCTCAGGGCTTGCCTTCAAGTAGGATGTCAAACCCTATGTCCTTTAGTCATGGGTCTAATGTTCCATCAATTCCCCTGACTTTGGTAGCCCCAGCTTTTCAGGGAAGAAGCTGCTGGCAGCTGGGGCACTGAGCCCTTCGGCCTGAGGTGAAGGATGATGATGTGTTGTACCACGACAGTGTGACTGAGATTGGGTTTGAGGATAGGGACCAGGGGAACATTGGCAAAAATACACATGTGCCACTGGATCCTGAGCTACCACTGTACCCTGGAGGACTGGCATTTCTCTGGGAAGTTGTGGGGAGAGAAGGGGAAGGGCCTCCCTTCCCTGCTCCCCCAAACCATGTTTATGTTTCCTTTAGAAGATTGCTCAAGCTGCCTCCAATTGCCTCCTTCCAAAGCCAAAGCAGAGGGAAAGTGAAAACAGCTAAGGCTGCATCATATGCAACTTAGGAGAGACCCTAGGAAGCACTGCTGACAGAAGACTGCCAAGGAATGTTTTGAGTTTTTCCTCTCTGGAGGCAAGTCCTGGTTCCTCCCAATGGAGACAGGATTCCATGCAGTCCTGTGCACAGGTCAAGGGATGGCCTGGATGCCTCTTTAGGCCTGTCCAGCTCACGGAGTCTTGATGGCTGGGTCTCAGGTCTCCTGTGTTGTTCCTGTGGGTAAGCTGCTATTTTGCCTGCAGATTAAGTCCTCACTGTCTAAATGCCTCTATCTTGGGGATCTCTGCTTCCCCCTCTGGATGGCTCAGATCCCCAAGTTATTTCCTGTTGCCTAGGTGATACCTCTAATTGGATGCCTTTTAATCATTCCTTCTTTTAAAGGGATAAAGGTGGCACTTTATTTCCAGGTCCTGTCAGAGGCCCCTGCCCTAGAGAACATGTACCCCTCCAAGTGTGTAGTCCCTTCAAGGTGACTGCAGCCATTGCTCAGATGGGGGCTCACAGGCCTGGCCTGACAGTCACAGTGAATCCTGGAGGTGTGGCTCTCAGAGGGGCCCAGCCTTCAGGATGTAGCAAGCCTGAGCTCTCTCCTGGCCAGCCCTGCCTCGCTGGCTTCACCCCAGATTAGGGCCTGTGTTTAAAAACCAATCCCAACCCAAATTAGAAATTACCCAAAGCAGCCGGAGAGTCACTGAGATCCCAGCTAATTTTTTCCTTCCTGCCATGAATTGGAAGGGGAAAGAGGAGTTTGACATTCAAGCATGACTCTTCCTGCTGTGTGTGTGCCTGTGCATGTGTGTGCATGCTGTGTGCATGTGTGTGTTCCAGGCACATTTGCCGGGGGAGAGATTTCATAGCATGGCTCAGGCTGGCAGGGGTGAGGTGGTGCTTTTCTAAGACTTCCTGTCAGAAGCTGTGTATATTGGTGGGTTACACTGGGCCTGAATAAACTCTGGCATGTCATCTCTTTGGATGACAAGAATGGACAGAGTGTTCCTTCACAGCCTCAGACCCTCATTTTTTCAAAGAAGCCTGGGTATCTGGCCCTCCTCCAGGTCGGGGACCCCTATGCTGCAGAGGGCAAGTCTGGGCCAACCTATCCCTCAGCCAGAGGGTCACCCAGAGCAAAGCTTTCATCCTAAAATCACTTCCATCCACCAGTTCCTCCAGCTCCCTCCCTCACGCCTTCCTCCACCTCCAATAGACTTCGTGGAGAAAACAAATTCACTTGACAAACAGTAGTTAGAATGGGATTCTTGTTTCTGACCCCAAAACCACTATGGGCTCTGGAGCCAAATGCCCTGACGTTGCAAGATGGCTGCTTTGGGGTTCCTAGTGCTGCAGGCCCTGGTTTCCCAAGGATGGAGCTGGCAAAGCCCTGACTCACAGGAGGAGGAGGGGAGGCCAGTGGCCTGTGCAAGCATCCCCAGGCTCTCTAAAAGGGGAAACAGTCAAACTGATCAAGGGTGGTTAAGAAAAAAATAATCCACACCAAGATAGAAAAATCTTATCTGAGAAGACTCACATATTCCTGGTTAATAATGAAAAGCGTTGCTGTGGATGAGGCTTGTGAAAGAAAGGAGGGTTGGGGGATTCAGGAGCTCGGAGATCAGCAGCTGAAGCAGAGTAGGGTTCCTGCCGCCTCCTGCTCCCCTCCCTGCAGGCGCCCTGGGCCTCCTTTCCGCTAGAAGTAGCTGCCCTGTGCGCTGTGCTAAATGGACTAACTCCAGGCTGAGAAAGGCCAGCTAAGCCCCTCACCATTGCAACTTCCAAATCTGGGGGAAATGCCACAGTCCGCGAGTTGGTGCTATGTTTCATCTCATTGCATAATACTACACCATTCTCTGTGTGTAGTGGCTGTTCTATATATATACATCGGGAGGCAACATATGGCTCTCCCCACCCCCACCTGTCAAAACTGTGACTATATCACTTCTGACGACCAGAAGGAAGCTGCTAGGCTGGGCCAGGATTCTAAATGCTGAGGAGGTAATTCAGAGCCATGAAAAGTTGCACCATATGCTTTGGGGCTGCCGGCTGCTTGTGTGCATGGGGACGGGGTTTAGCGCCAGTCTGCAAAAGCCAGGGACGGCACTCTTTCCGCTGCGGTAGGCACCGGGTGGGGGTCTGGGGGTGCCACCTTTTCTCTCCCTGGGGGAGAATCTGCTGGGGGCCACGGTTCTCCAAGAGGGGGCTCACAAGGGAAAACAGGCTCCCCCAAAACCTGCCCTTGATAACATCAAGCCTGGCCAAATAGTATTTCTTTAAAAAAACCTTTTTTTTTTTTTGGTTTCATTTTATTGGATAAAGATTAAGAAAGCGCCAGCGTCTGAGAGAAGAGAAGCAAACCAGGCCCGGCGGGGCCGGCGCGGGCGGGCGGTCTACCTGGAGGCGCTGGTCTCGGCCAGCCGGTTGTTCATGATGCCCAGCGCGCCCACGCCGCCCGAGAAGCCGTTCTGGCGCGTGTGCACGCACACGCCGCGCGGGTAGCCGTTGGCCGTCTCGGACAGCTGCTTCTGCAGCAGCGCCAGCGACACCTTGTTGGAGGCGGTGAGGTCGCGCATGGAGATGAGCTCGCCCGACAGGCGGCGGCCCTCGGCGTCGCTGTCGCGGGCCGCGGGGTTGGCGCCGAGCGCGGCCAGGCGGCGGCGCAGCCGGGAGCCCGGGGTGATGGCGTTGCGCCGGGCCAGGGGCGCGCCGGGCGCGGGGCAGCAGCGCGCGCAGCAGCGGCAGCTCAGCTTGCGCAGCATCCAGTTGAGCACCTGCTTGATGAGGATGGAGATGACGTTGAAGAGCGAGTAGATGCAGCACACGCCGAGCAGGATGAAGAGGAAGTTGCCCAGGCGGTAGAGCCCCTGGTTCCGGTAGGCGGCGTGCTGGCTGCTCACCAGGTCCCCGAAGCCGATGGTGCTGAAGGTGACGAAGCAGAAGTAGAGCGAGTCCACGTAGTCCCAGCCCTCCACGCTGGTGTACATGGCCGAGGCGCAGCACGACAGCAGCACGGCGAACAGGCCGAGGATGAGCAGCACGTGGTACACCGAGGGCTTCCAGCCCGCCAGGCTGTCGGCCTCCGACAGCGCCGAGCCGCGGCGGAAGGTGGCGGGCAGCAGGCCGCTGCGGCGCAGCTGGCGCTCCCGGCAGGCGCGCATGATGAAGGCCAGCAGCGAGATGATGCGCTCCAGGAAGAGGTTGAAGAACAGGATGGTCCCGGCGCAGCCGAACAGCCCGTAGGCGATGAGGAAGGCCTTCCCGCCCACCGTGGCGGGGGTGGTCATGCCGAAACCTGCGGAGACAGGGCAGGGTCAGCGGTCCTGCCTGGGCAGGTGGTCCCTACCGGGCGGGGCGGGAGGGCAGCGTGTGCAGGGCTGCTATCCAGAGTGGCACCAATCAGGTGGAGGGGAAACAGTACGTAGACATTTCTCTCCCTTGGTGGCATCAGAAATGGTTCCTGATCTCGGCAACCCCTAAGCTGCTGGAGGAGATGTGGCCCTTCATGGTGGGGATCTATACACTAAAGTGGGGCAGGACAGTCACCAGGAAGGACCCTCAAGACACGCAAAACAGAAACCGCGCAAAACAGATGCCCACAAAGCCAACAAGTGAGACTTTCATTCCCACCCCTAGATTGGTTTTTTAATGTAAACCGTGGCACACCTGGGAGACAGCCTTGTTAGGACAGAATTCCTTAAGGGCTTTGCTTTTAATTGGGATTGCTCACTCTGGGACCAGGTAGAGTGTGATCAGGTAGCTATAGTTAATGGTCTCTGAAAAGAGCTTTATGAAGCCAACAAAAGGATTGTTTGAGAGTGAGCATGGCTGTGCCATTGGGTGTCAGCTCCTTCTTACCCAAGGACCACCATCGATCACCCTTGCTCACACTTGTGGCCAAGGGTCCTGTGCTCCTGGTGTGTGTCTGGGTTGCTTCTGTTCCTGCACCACTGCTTATTGCTATGGACCCTTATATATAATTCTTAACTTACCCACTTGTTCAAAGCATAGGCTTTAAGGGAGTCTTTATCAATTGATTTCTGTAGGAGACTTGGCTGCTCACCAGTGTGCTTGCCTGTACCATCCAGGGCAGTGCAGGGTGGCAGCTCCGCCCTCCATCCTGAGCTCTCTGCTGGCTGTGGCCTCTCTGTGGGACCCTGGTTGCCTGACTTTGGTTATGGGAAGGGGATTAATCTCTTGATGGGAAGATTCACTTGCTGCTTGAAGTCTGAGCTGAAAATGTATCGTTTGTCTGAGCAGCACCAAGGCACCTTTCAACCCCTCTGGCAGTGAGGGGCATCCCTGTTTAATCCATGCCCTATGGCAGGTGGGCTATTTGTGTGATGCCGGTGGGGTGGAGTCATCCCTGGGAAAGGGGTGGAGAAGTATCTGTTGCATTTGGCTTACTACTTCCCTAAACAGACTATGGGAAATATTTCTTGTAATACTTTCAGAGTAAATTCCTTAAACCCATGTGCTTATTTTCTACATTCCCTGGAGGAAATGCCCAATTGCTTGAGCATAGTGTTCATTTTATGCTTAATGACTCAAGTTAGGGGGAAATCTTATGACATTACCTACTTTGAGGAAGATGGAATCTCTAGATTCAGAATTTGGCCACAAGAGAGTGAAAAAAACCAAAGTAGCAGCGTAACCAGGAACTTGATAGAGGGATTTTGCTACACTTTAAAGCCAAACTCAAGTTCATGAGTTCATAAAGAAATCAGCTCTGAATTTATATGGCTATATGTGGAATGGTAGTGTGCATGTGTGTGTGCATTTATAAAATATCCTAGATCAATAACCCAAATGTCCAGTAACACAATTAAACAACTGTCTATTCATACAAGGAAATACTACACAGCAATGAAAAAACATGAACCAGAGCTACTTGCAACAACATGGATGAATTTCACAGAAAGAATGTTAAAGAATGCATTCTGCATTATATTGTCCCATTAATATATAAAATTCAAAACCAGGCAGAACCAAACTACAGTATTTTTTAGGGATGCATACTTGGCAAAAATTATGAGAGAAAATGAGGCAGTGATTTGGATAAAAGTCAAAATTGGGGTTTCCTCTGGGGGGTGTCAGGGGGTAGTGACTGGGAGGGCACACGGGACCTCTGGCGTTCTAGAAATGTTCTGTTGACCTTGGTGGTAGTGACATGGGTGTTAGCTGTATAATTTATTAAATTGTATGTTTTGTGAGGTTTTTTGCACTCATAAAAACTTTAAAAAATTCCTGGACTATTAGAGCTGAAAGGGACCTTAATTCTGATGTACCCCTCACTGTATAGGTGAGGGAGTAGGGGCTGAGGGGACATGACCTATAGTTTGTTGGGGACAGACTGCCACCTGTTTGTCCTGGCTTCAAGCCTGGTGCTTAGACCAGTATACACAACACTGCTTCTACTAGCGGAGGAAACACAAAATCTCTTGTAGAGGGATCACTTTGCTAAATTCCTAAGGAAATTGAAACTCCTGAGCTTGGAAAATTAATATTTGACTAACTAAGAGAACGTTGAATTAGATTCTCCTGTTCTTTAGGATTTTCAGCTAAAGTCGCAAAGCTGAGAACAATATGTGGTACATTTCTCCCCATTATAAAGAGAAGTTCTAGACATCTCCACGCTGGACTTATTAAAACAGCAAAATAGCTCTGGTGACCAGCAACCGCCCCCCCAAGCCTGTACCGAAAGGCTAGAAGTCATCCAAGGACAGTGGGGGGGGATGCTGAGGGGGGAGTGCTGTGGCATCCTGCACCCCCGTCCCCGGACCTGCAGACACATGGCGAGAGTTCTGGGAGAACCAGACAGTGTCCCCTGGAGTCCAAAGCTGTGCTGGAGAGTTCTCTGAGTAGGAGGCTAACTGGGGCAGCCCTCACCAGCAGGGGAGGAGGAGGGTGGTCCTGGGAGCAGTCTGCACCACTAGGGCTTGCCAGGCCAGGATGCGTGAGCGTGTCCTGGGTCACTGGAGGGAGACAAGTGGACACTGAAGGGAGGGTCCTGAAGAGACTGCCCAGGGGTCTGCCTGCTGGGGAGGGGAGCCCTAGAAAGAAGAGGCCCAGGGCAGAGGGCTGGGGATGGCAGGAGGGGTAGTCACAGGACGGAGGGTGGAGAGGGCAGCGCCGACTCAGGGAATGGGGCAGGGCAGTGGTCCCTGGGGGCACACAAGGACCCATAAATGGGTTCTAAGAAAGCGCACATCCCTCTCCTAACAGTGGGCACTGCAGCCCCACCAGCAAAAGCTAAGAAAGAATGGAAGTGGCCCCAGTGCTGTAAGAGCAAGAGCAGACATTGCCACCCTCCCCAAAACCCCTCGCAGGTCCCTGAGCCATGTGTCAGGCCAGAGCTGCGGGGAGAGGCTCAGCTTTGATTAGAAGTGAATTTGAAGATTTGATTTAACATCTGAGACTGAGTCTCAATCTTAAAACTGGTACTTCAAAACAAAACAAAGGAACTATTTGGAAAACTCTAGCATCTACCCAAGATGTTCAGGGATCCAAAAGGGAGTTCTTAAAGACAACAGAATGAGACCAAGCCATTTCCTGTGTCAGCCCATTTAATAAACTGGTTCCAGCTGGATTTGCTCTCTGCTGTGGTGCAGGCCACCACCAGACAGCGCCAGCCCTGCACGTGTCACCTCACTTCATCCCCACCACAACCTGTGGGGCAGGCGCCTGCTCGGCAGATGAGGATACCGCGGCGTACAGGGTGAAGCAGTTGCCAAGGCCTCGCAGCTTGGAAATGGTGGGGCTGAGCCTGAGAGCCGGGTCTGCTGCTGTCTGGAGTCCAGGCAGTTTCCGGCACAGCCGGCTGCCTTCTGAGGGCACCACAGGAACCTTCACGCTCTTAACCAAATGGCAGCCCTCCCGGGCTGCAGCCGGGAAAGCATCTTCATGGGGGAGAGGCTACCCCTCAGTTACGACTCCTGTTCCCAAGAGTCCTCTGTCTGTGGCCCTCTTCCCACTGATCGCTGCTGCCTCCCGAACAGGGGAGAGGGACCGCTGCTCCTCCCTTGATGTTCCCGCCAAGGGAGACGCCTCACCTTTCTGTGGCACAGCTAAGACAAGCTGGGCTATTTAGATAAGGCTTGACCCAGGGCGTGGGGACAGCACAAGCATGACATGCAGGGGGGACGCTTCTGGTTAACAGGGTGCTCAACCACCCCCTGGGGTTCTCACAGGACTGCCTTGCCTGACCTACTTCCCTGCGGCCAAGGCAGTCTCCTCCACCTCTGGGAACATCGTCAGATTCCTCTGCACTCCTCCATATCTGGACTGTTGGCTTCTGCCCAAGACCCTCCATTGGAGTTTGGGACCTAGAATGAGGCCTGCGTCCCCACCCCCCCATACCCCTTACCCACAGGGGTATGGCCTTATGCTAGGGCCTCAACAAGGCAACCAACACCAGATTTGCAGCCGTTAAGACCAACATCAGCAAACATTTACTGAGGACCTAGCTTGGCAGCCTTGTGCTCAGCTCAGGGATACAGTGGGAAACCAGACAGGTGCAGTTTCTGTCCCCACAGAGCATCTGGGCTGCCTGCTTAGAGTCCCCTCGTATTGTCTCTTAGGGGTTTTACACAGACCCCAGCCCCTCTGCTGCCAGCAGGGTTACCCCTGGGACAGGGCATAGCTCTTCCCTGCCATCCCCACATAGAATCTGGGCCAGAACTTGTTCTGGGGTCATCTTGTGGTCCAGTCTAGTTTGCACTCAGCATAACCACTTGGCCAGGAGGTGACTGTAGGTCCAAAATGATGCTGGATAATGGACTGGCTATATGGCATTATCCGCTCAGAATGAAGGGGCAGGCAGGTCAAGAGGTTCTCTGACAGCCCAGAGGGGCAGCCAAGAAGCCAGTGTTCTTCTTATGCCCTGGTTCCTGAGATCTGACTCCCTGAGCCTGCTTCACTGCCCTTTACTTTCCTACAGACCGCAGTCAGCTTAGCACGGGAGGCAAGGTTGGGGAGGCACGGCCCACCCTCTTCACTGTCAACATCAATAGGATCTGAGCTCTGGGGTATGCTGAGACCCTGGGGACAGACCGCTTGCTGAGGGCACTGGGGTCTGTGCCTGGTGTCACTGCCTAGGCAGTTGCTTACCAGAGTGGGGGTGCAGTCCCCCAAGCTCTGGCAATTTGTGGGGAGCCAGGCTGGCTCTGGAGAGGGGCCTCAAAGCTTCAGCCAGAAAAAAGGCAAACCAAGCCACCCTGAGAATCTCCTCCTCCCCAATCACACCCTGCAGAGGCGTAATCTGTCCCCGGCTTCACACCAAGCCTGCTATTTTGTTTATGCCACAATTGATCTGCCATCCCAGTTTGCAAAGAGCAGACACTTGGGGGCTTTATTATGCCACTTTGACAAAAGCTGTGAAGCTCATTCCCACAGCCTGTCTGGTGCCGCCTTCGCAAATGGGGCCCTGGTGACAGGGCCTTTGGAGTTCAGCTCAAAGAGCATGGAAATGAGATTGGGAGCCAGCACCGATCTGTGCCGTGCACCTCTGGGTGGCAGCCTCTGGTAGACCCTCAACACACCCCCGGCATCCAGTCCCCCAACCGCCCTGTGAGGGAGGCACTGTTACACCCAGCTATGCAGGCACTCAAGCCGGCCGAGGGAGATGAAGGTACTCGCCGAGTTAGTTTGTAAGTGGCAGGGCTGACCCTGAAGCCCGTGTGCTTTCCACTGTGCCAGACAGATGGGAAGTCTTGGCTCATCACCCTCTGGGACCTTTTCCTGCTGGGCTCTGCATTGTCAACTCTAAGGGAGGGAAATATAATTTACTGTATTGTCCAATCTGGGATACTTTTGAGAGTAATAGTGGCACTACTAATAATTACCCCAGGACAGCATGTATACACCAGGGCTATTACAAGCAACTGGGATGCATGATTGAAATGCAGATTCCAAGGCAGATCTCACTCAGAGGTTTATTTAGTGGGTCAGAAAAGGTACCTGGGAATCTGCAATTTAACAAATATCCCCAGATGAATCAGATATAAATGGGCTAAAGCCATTCCTTTAAGAAACAGCATTAATAAGGTATCCAAGACGACCCTACTGGTTAGAATCTGTCCCACTGCAAATATTTGGATTTAAGTTCCCATCAACCTAAAACCCTTGTGGTAGACATTGTAGCTGTCTCCTTAACAATCATTCCCCCAACGCTGCAATGTGTAGCAGCCAGGCCACTTGGAGAACTGACCCAACTCTGGGAATGGGCTGTATTGGTGCAGGCCAGTCAGGACAGTCCAGTCCCTTACCATGACTGGCTCAAGGATGGGTAGGCCTAAGTTAGTCAGTGCAGGGCATTACCATGGCTATAGAGGTTGGCTCAGGAATGGGCCTGTGACCCCACTCAGGCCAATGAAATGAGAGAAGAGTTTTTCTAAAAGTTCCTCACTTTCCTAAGAACTGCCCTGGACACGTAGGGAGGAGGAGGTGGTCCCAGAAGTGGTTGGCAGCCATCTGCAGTCATAAGGAGAGCTGGCTCTAGGATGAAGCTGACACTACACAAGCTGAATGGAGGGAAGGAGATCTTGGTTACCCTAATGAGCTGTCAGATCAAGCCAGCCATGCTGCCTTCTTTACCTCTGGACTTGCACCTACAGGAGCCCACAAACCCCTCCCCTGCTTGGGCCCTCTGTGACCTGCAATGAAACATACACCACCTGGGGCCAATGGTTAAGCAGGGACCTGATTAAGCAGCCCAGTGACAAGGAAATGGTATCAGACTTGAACTCTGTTGTGGCCTCTATCAGCCAAGTGATTGTAGCAAGTCATGATCACTAACTTCTCTGAGCCTTGATTTCTTCAACTATAAAATGTAAACCTCCCAACATGACCCTCTTTTCAAACTGTAATACACCACACCAAAGTGGGTTTCTCAGGATGATATAACAGAAGTAACATGGTGGGGGGGAAGAATTCCCATGATTTTTTTTTTTTAAAGATAGGTCAAATAATGTGAAACAAGTTTATTTACATTAGGACTTTTCTGAATGCTTACTGTGTTAATGTGATTTATGAATCTTAACACTATTATGTTTCCCCAAACTATTTTGAACACAGAATGTACTTGATCAACTCAGTTGACTTGAGTGTTTCAGAGGGCTTGTCTGAGCTGGTCAGTGCAGCCCCGAGGTGCCAGGCTCTGGCCCAGTGCCCTCCTAGTATCCAGTCCTCTTCCATGGAGCATGGCCAGAGCCTCCCCCCCATTCCCAGAAAGTCAGTCACACCCTCCACCCCACAGCCCACCCCACCTTCCACTCTTCCTTGTTTGGAGGGGCATGGGAGGGCCTGGCTGCTGCCTTGGCCTTGTGTGAGCCTTGTGATCCTTGATTATCAAAGTGAGGCTCTTAATCCTGACACTAGCCAGTCAGGAAGGATCAAATGAGCTGGGTATGTTGGGAAAGGCTTCCCAGAGGAGTGTGCCGAGCTGACAGGTGGGGTCATTAGTGGGGTCGCCAGGTTTAGCAAATAAAAATACAACATGCCCAGTTAAATCTCAATTTCAGACAATCAACCATTTTTAGTATAAGTATGTCCCATGCATTATTTGGTACATATTTATACTAAAAAATGATTTCTCATTTACCTAAAAGTCATATCTAACTGGGTATCCTGTATTTTACCTGGCAACCCTAATAAGCCGTGGGCCATGCCCAGTACTTGAGTCCTTTCCTGTCCCTGCCCACTGAGCCACACCTCAGCCTTCTCACTCTGTTTCTCACCTTTGAGGTTCTTGAAATGTTTACTTTCAGTCAACAAATAACTATTACTGCCTCCTTTGTACAAGATTCCCCTGTTCATTGTAGACAGTAGATGGATTAATAATAATAAAAACCTTTATTAAGGGCTTATGGATGTACTAGGCACTGTCTTAAGTGTTTTATATATATTAACTCAATACTCACAAAAAAATCATTGAGGTAGGTACTATTTCATCATCTCCATTTCACAGATGAGGAAATTGAGGCACAGAGAGGTTGACTGATTTGCTCAAAGACACACAGCCAGGGAGTGGTGGAGCTAGGATTCAAACTTGGGCAGCCTCGTTCCAAATAGCCAATATGATGTGGCCCCTACTTACAAGGGGTTCCCAATCTCATTGCGGAGGCAGACCCCAAAAGGACAAGGTTCAGACAAGCCCTGAACCTTTTGGGAGCGCTG
Source organism: Daubentonia madagascariensis (assembly GCA_023783475.1). Classification (NCBI taxonomy): domain Eukaryota; kingdom Metazoa; phylum Chordata; class Mammalia; order Primates; family Daubentoniidae; genus Daubentonia; species Daubentonia madagascariensis. Next base: position 40,578,262 of record JAKFHU010001035.1, read on the forward strand.
GTACTGAAAATAGTCAGTAAAGCATTTACAGAGGAACGAAAATGTGGCGGGGGCACTAACAGCTGCCGTGTATCGAGCCCTCACTAGTTCCAGGCTCCGTGCCAGGTGCTTCATGCACATCAATTCATCTAATCCTCACAACAAGTCTATGAGGCACTGCGTCTCATTGACTCCAAGTCACAGCTTTTTTTTCACATTGTAACATCTCTGAAATCAGAACGCATCTTACAGTCAATGGCCTGACAATTTTTTGGGGCAGCATTTTAAATTCTTAATAGTACATACAGCAATGGTGCATTTATCATCGATGGTGTCTTAGATTTGACGAACTACAGTGGGAATTATTATCATCCCCATTTGTGAGATTAGTAAACTGAGTCACATTTAATAGATAAAGATGCTGAAGGTAAGTAACTTGCCCAAGATCACAGAGCAAGCAAGTGGCAGAGTCGGGATTTGAGACTAGAGGAAGGAGCTTGCGAAGGGAATGCACAGGAGTTTGGAAGAAAGAGTAGGTTGCTTTTGGCTAGAGCAGTTCTCAACTCTGGCTGCACAATAGAATCACCTGGAGAACTTAAAACGCATCCCAATCCCCTGGTGCATTCAGATCAGTTTAGATCAGAATCAGGGCTGAGGTCCTCCTGGTGGAATGATTAGGAGAGACTTATGGAGGAAGGGGCGTGTTCAGTCTCAAAGACAGGGTGGGGTTTAAAGAGCGCGGGAGTAGAGGCCTGGGCTTGAGAAAGGCGTCCCCGAGGGAGAGTGCTGTGCACAGGGCTGTCTCGCCGGCGGGTGAGGGTGCAGCCTGCTGGAGTCCACATGCAGCGCCAGCCGTGCCTGGCCGGTGGAAAATGTTCAGGAATCTGTGGAAGAAGGGAGGGGACAATGCCGGGAGCACCTCTCAGCCACCTTGTACCCTGGCTGTGACCCTGCACGAGCTTTGCGGGATTAAGTGTTGCCTGCCACCACTAAGGACTTCTTCAGCATCCGAGCCTGGCACCTGGCAGTGGGCCCTGCTTTGTAGAAACTTCTAAGCTCTGGAAGCCTCACACTCAGAAGATAAACTCAGTGAGTCTCCATTCCTGTGGGCTTGGGAAGGGCCAACACCACCTTCCTCGGAGAGCTAGGAGCAGGGGCTGTGGCATAGGCTCTGGCACCTCCCCTTGCTCAGGGGTGGAATCCTGGCCACATGACTTACTTTCTCTAACCCCCGGCTTCTCTCTCTAGAAATGGCCCAATGCCAGTGTCCACCTCTGAATGTCATTGTGAGGGTTAAATGAGGACATGTCTCCCACATGCTTCCCACAGTGTCCAGGACACGGTGAGTGCCCCCAAAGCACCAACCTCAACCGGGAAGCGCCACAGGTGAGATGTGGCCCTTACATCTGAAGTGCCTCAGGTGACGCACGCAAGGATGAGCAGATCATGACATAACAGGAATTTTGGCGGCAAGGAAACATGCCCATGTACACATTCAAGCCTGGCTCTGCCACTGAGGTGCTGTTCTTTCACTTCACTGGGCCTCAGTTTCCTTTTCTCTGGGCTCACTTCCAGCTCTGGCTCCCGCACTGGGTAGGAGGCCCAGCTACAGGTAGGCACCATCTTTTCCAGTCCCCAAATTGAGTGTATGTGTGCGTTGGCGGGGGGGCATATTCAAAAATGGGACTGTTGTGGAAAAGCTGAGACGGTGGGCTGCTGTATTTGTTGGCACTTGTGGATTTGTCTAATTTGCAAAGCTGGATGGTCAGCTGGCTGTGGGCAGAAGCTCTTGGCTCCCTTCACTCCGCAGCTGGGTGTGGGGTAGGAGCGTCCGTCGCAGGCTGGCTGCTCAGCGACCCAGGACAGTGGGCCACCTGGAGAAAGTGGTCCTCCTCTGCTGTCCTCCTGCTTGCTTTTGGCTTGTTCTTTGGGGGCCCTTGGGATGATTTTCTTCATTTGATGACAGGAGGGAGGGTGGGGGTGGCTGAGGGGGGAGGGGAGCTAGGAAAAGGGGACTGAACCCCACAGGCTCAGGCTGGTGACTTTTGACATTGGAGAGGGTTTGGTAAACTACAAGCAGACGGCAAGTGACTCCCTAGAATCGGCTTTGTAGCAGTTCAGCACAGCTTTCCTTGCCAGCGGGGCTGACTTCCACCCCCCATTCTGTACTTTATCTCTGGGATTAAGGTTTTCTCTCCTCACCAGAAATCATTCAGCAAAATGAGTTATTAAAAGCCGGTTAACTACTCCTGCCTCCCGGTAGCTACTGCTTAACAACCTCTCCTGGGGAGCAGCTGTCAGACTCCGGCCCGGGAGCTGGAGGGAAGATGACTCATTTACATAGAGCCCGGCTCCATCCTGGCCCCCAGATCTGTCCCTGTCGCTCTGGTGACTAATCCTTTTCAGGGATGAGATCACCACCTCTCCTGCCCCCCCAAAAAGAGCAGAGCCCTAAGCCCAGCCTAGAATTTTGGGAGAAGACTGAATCCAAGATCAAGGAAAGCCTTTAATGGGACAAAACCTGGTCAACAAATACCTGGAGTTGGGGCAGCGAGACGAGGAAGGCTCTGCTGCCCTCCTGGCTGCCCCACCTCAGGCCCACACTAGGCTGTGGTAGCAGCCGATGGCTCGCCGGGGGAAGAGCTCCGAGGTCACGCCACCTCTCAGAAGGGAGACAGACCATCAGCCCCTGCTTGGTGCGTCAGTACAATGTCGACTCAGTCACATTTTACCTCAAGTCCTCTATGATAGAGGAACAGATTTTTAAAGGAAATCTGTTTTTGTAAAGCAAAGAATCCTGCTGTCAAGTGGACAGTTCCCACTCACTCAGTCAATTCAGTTTTTATGTACCTGGGGAAGCATCCCTCATCCCTGTTTCCATGTTCCATGTTTCAGGGCCTCTGTGCCCAGGCTGAGGGGCACGCAGGGAAAGGGGTAGAGCCCCTGAGAAGCTAGATACTGAGGCTGGAATGTAGCAGTAGCATGACTTACTAATGCACAGAGGCCAGTCCCCAAGGCTCTATCCCACCGAGGTGCCCCCACACTTGGCCTTCCCACAGAAGGTGGACTGGTTGTCTGCTTCAAAGCAGTAATAAAGACGAGAAGGCATGATGAAAACAAACCCATAATTTACAGCTGCAGCCAGGAAGTACCCTAGAGGGCCCACAGAGAACTCTGCGTCTGCCCCTCAGCCCACCAACATGGCCCTAGCTTAGGGGCCAGTAAAGGGGCTGCCACAGCACATCAGCACAGGGTCTCTGTCAAGGGTTGCCCTGTCCGCTGGGCTGGGCTGGGCAGCACCCCTCCTCCAAGCAGGGTGGGGCTGGCTCTGACTGCATATTCTACTCTCAGCACACAGAAGTCAGGGCTGGAGGGAACTGGATTTATAGGGCCCCTACCCCCGGCCTCGCTCTCTGCTGGTGCTTCCACAGGTATAGAGTCCAGAGCAACTCCTGGGGGAGGTATCATTATACAAGGCTCAGAGAATTAAGGCAGCATGAGTGGAAGAACAAGACAGAGCACAGGCCCCAGACCTCACACCCACAGGCCTTTCCTATCTATCTCTCAAGGTCTGGCTCAGTCTCAGGTTCAGAGAACACAACTCTGATTTTGTTCTGCAACAAGTATCCCATCGTACTGTGCTGGGGGACTTGCTGTGGCCAAAATGTCTGCCCGGGATCTGTGGCCTGAGTTCGTATCAGATCCTGTGTGACAGAAGCAGATGGAGGCTGAGGCTCAGAGATGTTAACGACCTTGAAAGTCAAGGTCCCAGAAAATGGCACAACCAGGACTGTGGCTCAGGTCTTCCCAAGTTTGAATCTACTCTCCTTCCACCTCACTGCCTTGCCTTTTGTCCTCACCTCATGTGCACAGAGAGGCCCTGATGACCTGGGACCTAGACTTGCTGCTTTTCTGGAAACATTCTCTCTCCTTTAGGTCCCAGGTCAGTGGTATTGAGGCACCCTCCTGCTCAAGCCACTCGGAGCTCCCCCGACCCACCTTTCAAGGTCAGGAATGACTTACTTCCTTTTCTCTTCACCTGTCTGAATCCTCTCCATCATCTGGTGCACGTTCAGCTCTTCAGGCATTTAGTTCTGTGCTGCCTTGTGACAGCCCCTGTCTGATTGGCTATTGTCTCAAAGTAGTATTTAACCCTTTGTGTTTTTCTGTGTTGCCTTGCCAGTGAGGACACAGCCCATGTCTTAGACTTTCTCCCACCCTCTATAAGGCAGGTGCTCAGGGCACAGCTGCTAAATTCCTGACAGAACTGGCAATTTGTCTAGTGATCACAAGCAGACCCTATATCAGAAACATATTTTCATCTTACCATGTTTTAGTTAATTCATTTAACATGTTTTTGAGACCTGCTATGTGCCAGGCATGAGGTCAGGGGAAGGAATACTGGGATGAATAATATTGTCCAGGGCTTGCAGCCAAAGACCACCAGGAACACACCAGCAGTCGAACACAATTGGGTTTATTGGCTCATTGCAACAAGGGATAGGAGCCACCATGGGGAGCTTGGGGCATCTCAGTAAGAGGGTATCAGAGGGGACAAATTCTAGCACGTGGGCTAGAGTTAGGTGATTGGGGAGGGCTCCAGGAGGCTTTGCTGTGGAAGGGATGCTGCCAGGGAACAGAGGTAATTCTATGATTGGGCATCTTAACCATTCTTAGCTAGAACATGGGAACACTATAGTGAGGCCAAAGTCGTGATTGGTCAAGAAGCAGCAGTTGCTCCTATTAACCAGATGGGCGATGTTTGGTCTGTGTCTGGACATGATTATGGGGTGAGTAGTCTTGTTTTTCTCTCACTCCACTGTGGTCATGAGGTGGCCTTATCTGAATCAGGGGCTCCATGAAATGCTCATGCTCCACAGGAGAACCCTCCAGCCCTGCCGTGGGGGCCAGACCAGCTCCTGGCACTCAGCGGCTGCTTTTATCTTTCTCAAAATGCTTCTGCACACAGCAGCTCCTAACAGCATTTTATTGGATATCATTCATTATTTTTTATAAAAGAAATTCTTTCCTCTCTTCCAATTTATTTGGCTATATACGTGCATGTGTGTGCACGCACACATACTTGATTCCATATATGGAGCATACCTCTAGGTTGTAGAAATATGGGTCATTTTTATTTTAAGTTTCTTCTGTATGCTTTTATAAATATTTCACATTTTCTGTGGTGCAAATGGGGTAGTCACTACTTTTGAAACCATAACTTCATCCCCAAGAATCATTGTTATTTTTTTTAAGTTTATAAGTAAAAATGAACAAGATATGGTCTCTGCCCTCAAGACAAACAATGACCATAGTACCCTATGAAAATGACAGCAAGGGAGATGCCAGGGGATGCCAGAAAGCCAGAGAAGAGGCCTGGGAGGGCTTCCCAGAGCAGGTACCACTGGAGCTGAGTAGTTAAGATGCTTTAGCCAAGCAGGTGCAGGAGGTGGGGGACAGGGCCTGGGAGGTCCAGGTTGGCATTTAGGGGTTCAGAGGTCATATAGATAAGATTTCCCAGGGAGCATGTATGGTATGAGAATGCAGACCCCAGCATTTAAAGGGCAGAAGAGGAGCCTGTGAAGGAGGCGTCATTCATTCAACAAATACTTACTGAGGGCCTACTATGTACCAGGACTCATCAGTCATCCACACAGGCAAAGTTTCCCGCCCTCATGAAGCTTATGTTTTCATGTGGGAGATGGATAATAAACTGCAAACATAATATGCAAGCAAATTATGTGGCATGTTAGGAAGTGGCAAATGCTATGGAAAAATAAAAACGAGAGTAGGCTAAGGGGGTGGGGCATGGGAGGAGGCAGGTGTGGTATTAAGTGGAGTGGGCCAGGCTTTTTTTTTTTTTTGAGAGACAGAGTCTCACTCTGTTGTCCCAGGTAGAGTGCAGTGGCATCATCATAGCCCACTGCGACCTCAAACTCCTGGGCTCAAGTGATCCTCCTGCCTCGGCCTCCCACAGTGCTGGGATTACAGGCCTGAGCCGTCAAGCCCTGCCAGGAAGTGGCATTTGATGAACGCCTGGAAGGAGGTGAGGTCTGGAGTAGAGTGTTCCAGGCTAGCCAGGAGCCAGAGCAAAGGCCCTGAGGCAGGGGCTGGAGGCGGAGACGGAGGGGAAAAGGAAAAAGAAAGGAAACGCTGGACAAAGAGATCAGCCAGCAAATCCCTCGTGCGCATGCTCAGGGCAAAGTTTAGGTGACAAATGCCCTAGAATATGAGAAACCCCACCACTCGCATTTGATTGTAGCACACGGGATAAAGAGATAAACCAATAGTTTCACAAAAAGAGAAAGAAGTATAATAAATATTCAAGTAGATTTCAAGCAACAGCAGAGATGCTGAATGTATTTGATAACTGTCTTTTTCTCTGTCAGCAGAATCTCATGCAATTTTAGAAGTAAATTAGATTAAAAGAACCACCATCAACATTTTTAATGGCTCTTAACAGCATGGAGCAAATTTTTATGTCTTACCTAATTTGGTCATCACTATAACCCAATAAAGACAATGCCATCATTGTCCCTGTTTTGTAGACGGGGAAATTGAATCCATGGGAAATAATGTGGCTTACACGACATCTGACTTCCTCGAGTCTGAGCCAGAGTTTGCTCTCAGCCTCATCTCTCAAGCCTAGAATCTTTCAATTGTAACATGGGAAATATTTGAAGGTATATCAGTTTGTGTTTTGTGCATATTGTCCATGTGCCCTCAAAGTTTACCTATTAAAATTTTTTATGTGGCAATAATGAAAAAAAAGTGTCTCTCTGGCTGCCGTGTTGAGGACAGATTGCAGGGCAGGATCAGCAAGTCCGGTTCCGAGGCTGTGGACCGAGCAGGTGGGGGTGGCCCAGACCAGGGCAGTAGCTGGAAGGGGACAAAGGAAGGGAGGACAGAGAGAGGCCACAAAAGCAGGAGCGAATGAGATCACCAAAGCTGGAGAGGCAAGCAGTTCAAGAAAGAAGGAAGGGGCAGGGGACCAGAAAATTCTAGAAGGGTCTAGTAAGTGGAAACCTAACAGTTCCCCTGGGATTTGGCAACTGGGAGGAAGCTAGCTCTAGGCAGGAGAGGAGGGGCACGGCCTCGTGGATGCCAGAGTGCAGAGGGCTGCAGAAGGTGCCTGAAGGGGAAGAAATGGACACAAGTAAGGGAGGCTGCCACTGAAGCCACTTCCTGGGGAGGCCAAGGACACCCACACCTGGGAACTGCTCAGGACCAGGACAGACACTTCACTTTCTTTACTTTGGAGAGGCCGAGTGACTTGCCCATGTATCGGGCTAAGTCACAGGCTAAATCACAGGCCCTGGAGTCAAGGGTTTGGGTCGGTCCTGCCCCTACCACTCACCGGTGGCCTTTAGCAAACACTCACCATGCCTCAGTTTCCCCAGCTATCAAATAGAGACAGCACTACCTCACCGGGTGGTTGTGAGGATTAGATGGGATGGTTTGTGGACTTAGCAGAGTGCTTGGCACAGAGTGAACACTCACTAAATACAGTTCAAAAGCTCCTTCTTAAGGCAAGACACCCCGCAAAGGACAGCAGGGAGGATAAGGCCTCGCCAGGCATACCTCTATCTTGGAGAAGATACAAATGACAGTCCTAAAATTTCACAGCAGCAAATCAACTCCCTCCCTCATGTGTGCACCCAGCTACTTACTCACTTTCCTAACAATATGAAGAGCTGACTCTGTGTCAGCTGTGAGGTGTGGTCACGGTGCCAAGGGGCTTAGTGCCTGGCTGAGGTGTCACAGGGCACAGGCTCACTCCCTCGGAGTTTGAACGAGGGCCTGGCAACTGTAAGCAGTAAGTCCCCTCTTGTGGGAACTCCAAATGGCATCTCTGTATTCAGATAGGTCATCGGAAGATAGCAACCGTGGACCACAGTGTCCTTATTGCCCACAGAGATGCCTTCAACTGTGATTTAATGTTCTATCTTCTGTCTTTTTGAAGGGATAGTAAAAATATCCATTTGAAGACCATTCCTGTGTCTTGTGCAAAACCAAAGGAAAACCATCACTGCACACATTCCTTACTTAAAGATCTGTGAGATTCTTTCCTCCTAGAATTCAGCATCTGGAGAGCTGGTTTCCTAGAGGCACTGTTTACTTTTATTGAACCCTGAGAGCTCTATAGCCCAGTCTGACTGTTCCAATGGGAAGCTCAGAGCCACCATGGCCAGCAATTGCTGCAGTGCTGCGCCCCAGCACTTGATACATCTCTCAGCTCTTGTCAGTTATTTTTAATCTTCCTTCACCCCTTGTCCTCTCCCTCCTGTCTGCAAGGTCTGTTGAACACCTGCTATGTGCAAGTGCTGTGCTAGGACACAGTCCTGCCCTCTCAGAGCTTGTGGTTCAGCTTATTCTAGTTTTAGCACTTAAATTTGTTCAAACCCTTTATGGAAACAAGCTGCCTTTTAGTTGTATGTAATCAGTAACAGCAATTTCCAAAAACCTCCAGGTCACAGTAGCCCCATAAAATATATGGAATACGTTTCTCTAAGGTGATCTCCTGCACCCAGGAAGCTTCAGGCAAGTTTCAATCTGAAGGCAGGGGGATGGTCTCAGTGACCTCCTGGGTCCCTGGAGGGGTCAAATTGTGTTCCCCCCAAACTCATATGTTGAGGTCCTAATATTCCAGTACCTCAGAATGTGACTGTATTGGCAGATAGGTCCTGTAAAGAGGTAATTAAGGTAAAATGAGGCCATTAGGATGGACCCTAATCCAGTATGACTGCTGTCCTCATAAAAAGAGATTAGGACACAGATACAGGGAAGATCTGTGGACTCAGGAAGGAGATGGCTGTGTACAAGCCAAGGAGATAGGCCTCAGAAGAAACCAACCCTGTCAGCACCTTGGTCTTAGACTCCTGGCCTCCAGAATTGTGAGAAAATAAATTTCTGTCATTTAAGCCCCCAGTCTCTGGTGCTTCGTCACAGCAGCTGGAGCTGACTAAGACAGTCGTTTGCTTGGCTGCAGAGGCCACCCTGGCTCTTTTTGTTTTCTGCAGCAGAGGCAGCAGCAGGGAACCCAGGATGCCAAGCTGAGTTTCTGAGCCCTGATCAGGAGGCTGTGTTTATATTTATCCCACTAACTGCAGGGGACTGTTTATACCCGGAGAAATAACCTCCCAGGTGGGATGAGGGCAGCTGAGGAGCCAGCTGCTTCCATCAGACCTGCTAGGCTCCTCCAGGTTCTCTCGGTGCCACCTCCTGTTGGGCTCTCCTCAACCCACAGCGGCTCAGGCCCAGGGGCACAGCCCAGTCTTCCTGGCTGACTGTACTGCACAGGCCTATGACTGGTGCCTCTGCAAACAGGTCACAGTTCTAGTCTCTCTCAGATTCAATGCAACACTGGGCGCTTAGTAGGTGCTCAATAAACAGAATAACAAGGGGCTTTTTGGTTATAAAAAATTAGTTTACTCATACCTTGATAAACTATAAAATACCTCTGCCCCCACCCTCTCTTCTTGCTCCCCTTTCTGGAAGCTCTGAGGGGAGGGTCTCCTGGGGGGGGTTCCACCAACCCTGGGCTGGTTCTGGGGTGTTGCAGCAAGGCTGGGCTTTCAGGAGGCCAGGAGCATTCGGGAGATTTCAGCTGGGCCCTGGCCACACCGCATAGATTTTTGTTTTGTCAGAGAAATCACTGCCACACTGTGACTCTTAAGGTCCTCAGCAAGGGTGGCATGAGGGGAGAGTACCAAAGCCAGGTGAAGGCTCCCAGGCTGCTTCTGCCATCAAGTGTGTGGGAAACCAACACATGCCAGAGTGACAAGCAAGAAAAGACACAGGAAAGCTTGCAGGTTTTCAGCACTGGCTAGTGGAACCATGCTTTTTACTTCTGGGTGAACAAATACATGGGACCATTCACACATTGACATGTAAATGTGTTCTTTTTAGTTTTAATTTTTTAGAGGTGGGGTCTCGCTATGCTGCCCAGGCTGGAGTACAATGGCTATTCACAGGCATGATCATAGTGCACTACAGCTTCGAACTTGTGGGCTCAAGTGATCCTCCTGCCTCAGCCTTCAGAGTACCTGGGACTACAGGTACGTGCCACTGTGCCCGGTGAATGTATTCTTTTTAAAGGAATTATTTGAGGTGGGAACTTTAACTTGCTTAAGCATATGTGTCAATGTAACTGTGAAAAAAGAGCTGCCAGGGCCTTATATTGCAGACCCTGGCACAACTGCTGCCACCACAACAAATAGCAACAACCACCACCAAAATAAGCACAAACAACAACTTCTTTTTCTCAGCTCTGATTACTATGCTGTGTCACTTTCCTCACTAAGGCTTACGTGGGTTTTACGCTTTTAGTGATCATTTGCACACACACAGTTTATTTACCTTTTTCCACAACCACCTAGTGAGACAGTTTTTATCCTCAGTTTTTAGATGCTCAATCTGAGGCTCAGGAAGTCATGGTCTAAGGTCACTCAGTAAGTAGGTGACAGAGGTGGTATCAGAATTCAGGTCAGAGGCTCCACGGTGGCTGACCCTCCCTTGCAGGTCTCTAACAACACTGTCTGAGACTATCAGAGCAGAAATCCAATGGATGTTCAGATGTACTGCTGGGTGTTCCTGTTCTATGCCTGGACCCCCAAGAAGGCAACAGGGTATATTCCCCAGGACATGTGCGCTGTTGGCTCTTTAGGAGAAAGGACAGAGTATGGGATCAGGATGGTCATGTGGCCCTGGACACTGCCCAGGGACTGGTCTGGAAGCTGGGCTAGCAAGCTGGGGGTGTGGGCCGGGTTGTTCCCTCCTTCTGCTGTCACTATGATTCTGGAGATCTGTAAAAAGATGTTTAACATTTTAAAAGTCTCTGTTTCCCATCCCTCTGCCAAGGAGTGAAGCATTGCCTACCCAGCTTCAATTCTCATGGCTACTTCTGCCACTGATGGGAGGAGGACAGAGGTTCTTCCCACCAAGGGGCCAGGAGGATGCTCATCCCTGCTCCTGGGAGTGGGGGCTCCCAGATGTGCTGCTGAGTCCCCAGGGCTACCCTCCCTCACCCCTTGGTGGCAGCGAAAGACCAACAACATTCTAGAAACATCACCACCCATTTCACCTCTCTTTCTAGTGGACTGACTTTGCTGCCTTAGACCTTCACCCCGACATCAGGCACGAGGACACGAATGCACTCACGTCTTGTACTGCCCTGGGGCTCCTACGTCCCCCTCAACACACATGTGGTGTCTCAGGAATAAAGCTACACCAAAGGATTTCTCGTAGCAATTCCTAGTATAGTCTCAGCCTGTAAAGCTTCCCTTTTGAAAAGCTGTCCCTTTGGCAAGGCCTCTTAACCCAGGGAACCCCTGGTATCTCTGCACGGGGTATAAACCATACTAGCTCTGAATTATAGGGATTGTTTACTGAGAACAACATTTGGGAAAACCTTTCTCTTTTAAACCCTTCCTTCCCAGGCCCTAGTGATGGCTAACTTCATTATTCTAACATCAGTGTTCCCGCTAAAACACATCAGTCCTGTGTACTTTCCTGTCTGAGTAACACATAGATTGCAAAAGCTATAATTTCATGGGATTTGTTTTAAGTGCCCTTTGCTGGCAGACGTGGGCTTACTCTGAGCACTCTGTAATTTTCCAGCCTTCTAAATGGCCCCCCTGTAGCTAACACATACCACGCACCAAACATAACCTACCCTCTTTCCACCCCCCAGACAATCCAATTACTCACACAGTCTTCAGGGCCCTCCTGGGTGAGTCCCCTGGGCTAGGTCCTGCAGGGGATGCAATCATGCTTATGACCAACTATGGCACACCCTCTCCAAGGAATACTACGCATCCAACAAGAGGGATGCTTTAAAAAAGTTTATTTCAGCATTACACACCAATACACAAAAAGCAAGACCCCGAATTTTTATCCAGAAAAAAGACTCAAAGGCAAATAAATCTCTGTAATACTATTTTAGTGGTGAAACTACGGGTTTTTTTTCCCTCTCCTTTGTGCTTCTTTCTTGTTCAAATGTTCTATAATAAGCATATATTCGTGAATTAAAGAAAACTCATTGCTAAGACATGAAGCTAAAAAAAAAAAAACCAGAAAATGCATTCTGTCACTATTTCTTAAAGGCAGGGTCTGACAGCTGGGTGGGGAGGGCAGTCACACACGAGCGAGGAGACAGCAAGGTGGCAGGAGGTCCGGCCATCCCCGGCAGAAGCCAGGGGAAGGAGGAGGCGCAGTGAAGCCTGGATGGTCAGGTGGGCTCTGCAGAGGGAGTGGACCTTCAGTACCATGTGGATTTGGGGCACGTGAAGGGCAGAGGATGGGCGTGGGCACTCCAGGCAGAGGGAAATCTGTGAGAAGGCCTGGAGGTGGACGGTCCAGGGTCTTGCTGACTGGTTTGGCTAGAAGTGAGGTGCAGTTTGGAGAGGCTGGTGACAGTTAGTAGAAGCCTGAAATGCAAAGCAGCCTCTCCTGAAGGAAACCAGGGAGGCTGCCGCCAGAGGACGAACCCTCTGGGAGACCTGGGTGTGGATTGATGTCTTCTCCCAGTTTAGTCATTTATAAGCAGCTTGCATGTCTCCAAATTCCTTGTCATTCCTGCAGCACCAGCTTTCTGCAGGGGTGGCAGAGACTAGCTGTGAAGTCAGGGATACCTGGGTTAGGATCTCAGCCCTGTCACCTGCCGGCTCTTTGATCTGAGAAAGCCATTTAACTTCACTTCACCTCAGTTTCCTCCTCTGTAAATCAGGATATGAATTGTACCTTCCTCCTCAGGATGGTGATGAGGACTAAATGAGATAGTGTCTGAAGCTCTTCGCACAGTGCTAATGGCACAAACACCTCGAAATCAGGGCCATGTGTGCTAACTGGCAGAGAGCAAGGGAGACAGGATAAGGGAGAATGAAGACGATCAGGTGAAAGAATAAAAACCCCAGACTGAATTTCACTTAACTTCCTCTGTTTTCTTTGGGCAAATAATTTGCTCAGGGCTGAAGCCAGCTGGTGTCATCTACACGCGCTCTCTCTTGGGGAAGAAGCATCTAGCGCTAAACTCCCAGAGAAAGAGACCACCGTGGGCAGGGGACACTGTAAATGAAGCACGTGTCACAAGCAGCTCAGTTACGGCGCCTCTCCCATTCAGAAAGCTCCAGTGGCTTCTTCCCAGGGCCTAGAGCTGCGGGGCCCCACACTCTGGCTTCGAATGCTACGGCAGCTCTGTACTTCCTGCAAAGGCGTATGAATCTATGTTTTCATGGAGCATTGTTCACAACCTGAACTTTCCCCTACATGCTTGTGCTATTATTTTCCAAAAATAGGTAACCGGTTTTCTGATGAGGAAAAGATACACTTAAAAAAAAGCACTATTGAATTAATTCAGAGGACTTTGTGTGTCACTATGTATTTTCCCTATTAATTAATGGATACTGGAAGTATATGTAAATTCTACCATATGGGTGCTGTGAAAATATTTCTAGCATTTCAAGTGATCCTCACATTTAAAAAGGTTGGGAGACTTCTGGTTCAAGATGACCATCTAATCCCCCTATTAAAATGATGGTAAAAGAATATGAAGGTGTAAACCAGCAACAACACAGAGAATGGGCAGAGGGTTTCCAGTGGGTGAGAAACTGCCACATACCTGGAAGGGGGAAAGCTAGAGAGAGTGGTGACTGATGAAGGTGGCCGAGGAAGCCACAGCTCAGAGAGGGTACAGCTGAGGAGGGGAGGGAGGTGGACAGCCCTGAAGAGCCCTAGAGAGACTTGGGTCTGGGAAAGGCCACGCAGATAAAGGCTGGCTGCCCGCCCCTGACCCAGAGAAAAAGCTGGCAGTCCACAAGCCCTGCCTACGCACACCGAGCTTCCAGTCAGATTTTCTATTTTTGATTCTTCAGTGAGTGGACAGCCACAGTTCAGACATTTGAGGAAAGCCTGCAACCTCTCTCTCAGATCTCCTCCGGGCTCAGCCTCCATCTTCAAGGGCGCTGCCGCTCTGCCTTCTTATCTTTTCTCTTCTGGCTGCCACGGTCACACCCCAGGACTCCAGGGTTCCAAGCCTGGCTATAGCTGGAATCACCCTCAGGAGGAGTTTTACAAAATACTAATCCCTAAGTCCCCACCCCCAGAGAGAATGACACAATTGGTTGCAGGGGACAGGGTATAACCTGGGCAGCGAGACTTTTAAAAACTCCTCAGGTAATTTTAACATGCAGCCAGGGGTTGAGAGCCCTAGCTGATCTTTGGCTGGGCTTTAAATAATACTTAAATAAGTAACACCCTTGGCTGTATGTTATAATCATCTGGAGAACTTTTAAAAATATCATTTCCCAGGCTTGACCCCCAGAGATTCTGATCGAATTGGGCTAGGATCAGGTCTGAATGTTGATTTAAAAAAAAATATTTCTTGAGTGATTATAATATTTCTGCAGCTCAGGTTAAGAACCAGTGGTCTGTAGGTTGGCAAATCCCACATTTGTATCTCAAACCCAACCTGTCCCTTGAGTTCTGGACTTGCATATCCAACCATCTAACTGGCATCCAGCTTGGAAGGCTAAGAGTCATCTCAAAAGTATCATTTCCAAAACTGAGCTCTTGGTTCTCAGCTGCCTCCCACCCATCCCCCCCTTCATTCAACTTCAGCCTTCTCTATCCCAGGAAATGGCAAATCCATCCCTTCGGTTGCTAAGGTCAAAAGTCTTAGAGTCCTTTTGGATTCTTTTTCTATCTCTCACACCCTGTATGTGATCCATTAACAAACCTTGCCACTATACTTTCAAAACACACCAAAATCTAACCACTGACTTTTGCTTCAGGCCACAAGGGAGGAGCTGAATCCAGACCTTCCTCCTACCATATGCAACCAGGAAATTGGACAAAATCTATGAGACAATTATTTTCAGACATTGGAAAACAGGTAGTTCAGGACTATGGTCCCTGAGAGAAGGGAAGGAAACAAGGTGAGCCCTTTGAATGCCCTGGTTTTCTGCCTGGTGGCAGTTTTCACACAGCAACAGTGGGAGGGGTTATCCAAATAGAGCCCAGCACTCTTGCTGAATTGAGGAGAGAGATTTGAGTTCAGGGAGGATAAGGCAGCTATCACTGCTTAACTACTATAAGTGCTATGATTGCTATAACTACTGTAGGGTAGAGTCCTGGAGAGAAGGGAACTACCCAGAAAAAGAGCTCCAGAAGTCTGCAGAGGGGCTGAATAATAATCTGTGCAGGTATAGGGTAAAACCTAGTAAAAAACAAGACCAAGGAAAAAAAAAAAACTTCTAGGAAAGAACAATTGCCAGGGAGCTAAAAACTACGTAATTCCCAGAGTGCTCTCAGAGCCAGGACTCACCTGAGTCCTCACCAGTCAAGGTGGAAATGTTTCATTGAATACACAGTACATTCAGTAGAGACCCCGGAAAGGTTATGCCTTAATTGCATGGCTAAACTGTCCCAGAGAAAATGCTCCTTTAGATCTGCCTTTAAAAAGCTTAAAAACAAGCCTGGAAGAGATCAAACAGATCTATAGGTAACTCAACTATCTGGCATAACAAAGTCCTTAAAAGAGTACAACACAATCAAGCATCAACAATGTAAAATTCATAACGTTCTGATCTCTAATGAAAAATTAGCAAACATGCAAGGAAGCAGGAAGAAGTGACCCACAAATAAGAGAAATATTAGTCAATAGAAACAGACCCAGAAATGCCAGAGATTAGGGAATTAGCAAAGACATTGAAATAGCTGTTATAAATATGTTAAATATGCTTAAGATTCAAAAGAAAAGATAAACATAATGAGTAGAAAAGTGGAAAAAATAAAAAACCAAGTAGAATTTCTAGTGATGAAAAATATAATGTCTGAAATGAAAATTTCACTGGATAGGATTAACATCAGATTACACACTGCTGAAAAAAGAGGGAACTTGAAGACATAGCAATAGAACTATCCAAAATAAAGCACAGTAAGGAAAAAAAAAAAAAACATAAGAGCCTCAGCTACCTGAGGGACAATATAAACTATACTAACATATGTATAACGAGTTCAAAAAGAGGATGGGCTGGGCATGGTGGCACACGTCTGTAGTCCCAGCTACTCAGGAGGCTGAGGAAGGAGGATCGCTTGAGCTCAGGAGTTAGAGGTTGCAGTGAGCTATGATTGTGCCATTGCACTCCAGCCTGAGGGACAGACCCTGTCTCAAAAAAAGAGAGGGTGGGGGTAGCAAAAAGAATATTTGAAGAAATAATGATCAAAAATTTTCCAAATTTGCTAAAACAAACACACAGATCCAAGCAGCTCAATAGCCCCCAGGCAGGATAAACACAAAGAAAACTACACAACAGCACATCAAAATCAACTTACTGAAAGTCAGGGATGAAGAGAAAATCTTAAAAGCAGCCAGAGAAAAAAGTCACATTAGTTATAGATAAACAGAGATTAAAAATATTCATAGACCACTTTTCAGAAACTGTGCAAGCCAGAAAACAATCTTTAAGGTGCTGAAAGAAAAACAAAAAACCCACCCTTCAACCCAGAATTCCATCCCCAGTGAATGTGAATATACGTTTCTTTTCTGAATGATTTAATCACTTCTCCCTGGCTCTACCAATCACGCCCTGGTCCAAGTCACCATCATCTCTCACCTGGAATATTTTTCAAAAGCTTGCTAACTGGTTCCTATGTTTCTATACTTGCCACTTATATTAATAGTTCTTTTTTGGAACAGCAGCCAGAGTGATCTTAACTTGTACGTCAGATCATCTCGTTCTTCTTTTCAAAATCACCTGGTGGTTCCCCATTTCACTCAGAGTAAAATCCAAAGGCCTTGCCATGGCCTGGAAACCCTGCATGATCTAGTCTCTGGTTATTGCTCTGACCTCATATTCTTTCTTCCTCCCTTCCCTCCCTTCCCCTCCTTCCCCTCCTTCCCTTCCTTCCTTCCTTTTTTTTTTTTTTAGAGACATATCTCACTATGTTGCCCAGGCTGATCTCGAAACTCCTGGGCTCAAGGGATCCTCCCATCTCAGCCTCCTGAGTGGCCGGGACCACAGGTGTGTGCCACCACGCCCAGCTTGACCTCACATTCTAACACTCTCCCACTTGCCCCTCCTCCAAACACTATTCCAGCCACACTGGTCTCCTTGCTGCTCTTCCAACAAACCACGTGAGCTCCTGCGTAAGGGCTTGGCACTGGCTGGAACACGCTTCCTCCAGGTGGACACATGGCGCGCTCCCTTGCTGCGTTCCAAGTCTTCACTCAAGGGTCACATCGTCCGAGAAATCCTTTCTGACCACCCTATCAAAAATAGCACCCCCACTTCCATCACTTTATTCTCTTACCCTGCTTTTTTCTCTTTCTGGCATTTTGTAATCTGACATTCGTTTATTTACTATCTCCCCCAACTAGTATGTTAGCTCCATTCAGTGGGGACTTTGTCTACTTGTTCACTGCTGTATCCCTGCGGGTTTTAACAGTTTCTGGCAGTATGGGGTGCTCGATAAATATGGCTCAAGAATAGATGAATGCGGATCATGTTTTCTGGATGCCAAATTGGAATACAGGGCCTGCTAAGTGTTGTAGAAAATACGGAATGTGAAATCAGTATCACCACCCCTCGCCGCCACTGTGTCCATACCTCAAGTTTTTCTGGAGCTTTCCAATTCTAGACTCCTTGATACATAAAAATATTTTGGTGCTAGTTCTGGAGAAGGCAGGCTGTTGGTTTAAGCTTCTGCTCCAGGCACAGGCTGCCCTGTGCATAGCTCCAAGGGGCTGCAAGGAGCTCTGAATGACATGTGTCTCACTACAGTAGTATTACAGGAAAACTTGGAAACATTATAAAGGAGAAGAGCTCAGGGCCTTGCAGATGCCAGCTTATCCAATCCTGTAACTTAGAGAAGTTGGGCCTCTTCCTTCAGGGCCTACATCTTCTCCTTCCTCCTTGCCTGGCCCTGGGGAGGGGGAAAAGGTCAGGAATTGGGGTTAGAATTAATCAGAGTGCTGTACTGGCTCCAAGTCTGCAGCTAGGGTGCCCTGCAGCCATAAACAGCTATAAAAAGAAGTTTTTATGGAAGAACACTAAAAAAGAAATAAAGCAGGAATTTAGGTGGAAGTGAAGGAGATTCTAAGGACAAAGATGCCATGACTTAAGGTCATGACTACACACCAACCTCTGCTGCCTTTCCCACCTGCCAGTGTCTTTCCTACCTGCAGGGTGTAGGAGGATGCCCTCAGCAATCTCTGAGCAGGCAGGGCCGGCAGGGCTGCCCTGCTGAGTCCAGCTTTGGAGGATGGGCTTCCTCCAGCCTCAGCCTGCTTCCCTCCCCAGCTCCTACACGGCTGCAGCATCCTCAACTGCCTTCTCCCATTATGAGACATGTACATGAATCTCCAGGCCCACGGTCAGGCCCTTTCCCTGGATCTTCACGGGTGGACTTGAGGTCAAGAAATGGGGGAGGAACAGAGAGCAAGAAGACCCAAGGTTGGCGGAGGTCATGTTGAATCGCGTTGAGTGCCAATCACTAAACCCTGCCATTTGGCTCCTGAAAACCTCTCTCTCTCTCCTTTTCTCCTCCTTTCCAAAGGCTACAGTCCCCCAGCCCCATCCCAATCCCCCCCACCCAATTCACTCTGCGCACAAACATCCTGGGCTGCCACACAAGCAAATGAACAACATTTACTGGCTCTCAGGCTATTATGTGAGGGTCCTCCCCACGACCCTGGGAGGTAGACGTTATTGTGAAAAAGACTTGTACACAGCTCCTAAGTCTAATGTGCCAGAATCTGCTAACTCTTTGTTTAAAGTAAGTACACTAATAGCTGTAAAATTATAACTACTGCAGATCGTGAGCCACTGAGAGCTTGTAAGGAAACAATACACACCGGCAACCTGCTCGAATGAGTCTGGGTTCACGTAGCCATTCAGAGCTGAATATACAAACTAAGTACATATTCCTCAAGGATTGACCACCGATAGAGACATGCAAGCTCTTGACAAAGTGAGGGGGACATCTGATAGTGAGCTGACTTAAATGTTTGAGGTGAATAGCCAAACAAGAGACTTCACAATTGTCTGGTCCTTCCCAGGCAGTCTAGAGACCGACAATTTAGACTAATGACATTGACTGACTTAATGGCATAACTATATAGCGACTAAACAGCCAGAATGTTCTTCTAAAACATTTTTCATTACACTACACCCCTGTTCGAGAACCATAAGGGCTCCCCATTGCCCCATTCCAGGTCTAAATGTTTCTGCCTGGCCTTCAAGGCTCTCCAACAAGACTTCAACCTCCTGAAGCAGTTTCACCCGTCATTGTTCCTTAACACGAGTAAGGCAGGCTGGTCCTGACCTCCCTCACACTGCTCCCCCAGGCCTATCTTCCCTGCCACCTTGGGGGTGGCATCAGACATGCTGGAAAGAGCAAAAGATCTGGGGTCAGAGAACTCAGCTCAGGGTTTAGCTTTGCCACTCACTGTGTGACCTCAGCCAAATTATCTATTAATAAAAACATGAGCCCACATAGAGTGCTTATTAAATACCAGGGCCAGACTAAGCACTGACATTCACAGTCTCATATAATTCTCCCAACAACATATGACATAGGTGCCATTATTATTCCTATTTTACAGATGTTAAAATGGAAGCTTGGGAATTTCATTCATTATTCAACAAACACAAGGTGCTGTGCTAGGCAGTGAGAATATAACAGCGGACAAGAGACAAGAACCCTGTTCTCATGGAGCGGGGAGTGAGCAGAGGCCACGCAACAAACAAGCAAACATGTGACCAGGATGATTTGTGAAGGCGGTACATGCTCTAAGGACAACGAGACAGGGTAGTGTGTACAGTGGGGGGGGACTACACTCAGGGGACCAGAGAAGGCTCCTCAAGAGTGACATTTTGGCTTTAGACATTGAGGCTTGAATGTGATTGAGAAGAAGACGGCCACACTATGACGCATGGAACAGCATTCCCAGGAGCTGGAACAGCAAGTGCAAATGCCTGGGGTCCAGGATGAAGTCCAGTGTGGCTGGAGTGAGTTGAGCAAAGGGAAAAGTAGTGCCAGTGAGGCTGAGGGGGCCAGAGCAGATCATGCAGGGCCCTCAGGTCACGGTGAAGAGTCAGACTTTGTGCAATGGGAAGTCATTGAAGAGTTTCAAGCAAGGGAAGGACTTGACCTAACTTATGCTTTTAAAGATCTCTTTGGCTGTGTGTGGAGCACAGGTTGTCAAGGAGCAGAGAGAAAGCTGCGGGTTGGTTAGAACACTGATGTAGTTGCCCCAGCGAGAAATGATGGTGATGGTTGGATAGTGATGGGCAGGGAGACGAGTGGATGGAATCAGAATGTGTTTTGCAGATGGAGCTGGTAAGATGTGATGATGAATTGGATACGGAAGGTTAGAAAGAAAGAGGAATTAGGACAACTCCTTGTGTGGGTGACATTTATTGAGGTGATGAAGACCAGGAGGGGAACAGTCATGCGTGGGACAGGGCAGGAATCAAGAGTTCTATTTTGGGCTTTCAAAAGTTTTGATACATAATAGATATCCATGTGGAGATGTCAAGTAGGCAGTTGGACCTGTGGTTCTGAAGCTTAGTGTGGAAGACTAGGGTTACTCATCCCCAAGATGGATGGGATTTAAAGCCATGGGGTGTGAACAGGATCAGAGTATGCCACCCCCATATACACCACTTTGGCATAAGGATTATTTTGAGCTGCATGCAATCAAGAAGCAGCAGATGCAGGAAAAGCTCCTTATCCTCCTCTATCTGCCTAAGGGTAGGGTATAAATTTCACTTTCTGAAGGTGTCCCGTCCCCTCTCCCATACTCTTAATCACTGGAGAGATAGCTCAAGATTGAGTCTGTATAACAAACCTTACTAAAATAGCTCTTATCCTCCATTAATTTCCCCCCATATTTACCTTCCCACAACTTATGACTCCTAGAAGCCCACAGTCCCTTTCCATCATCTGCCATTTCTCCACTATTTACCACTCTTTGTTAAAATGGTGTATAAGCCCCTGGGTCTAACCACTTCTTTGGGTCTTCATTTCTTTTCTATGAATGCCTCCCTATGTATACGCAATAAACGTTTTCTTCTGTTAATCTGTCTTTCGTCAGTTTAATTCAGGGCCACAGTCACTGAAACTAAGGAAGTGGAGGAAAAAAGTTTTTTCTTCTCTACAGGTGAGATGAGATTGTCTGGAGAGAGTCCAGAGAGTAGGGTCTGAGGACTGAGCATGGGGCCCTGAAACAATGAGAAGTCACAGAGAGGAGGGGACCCAGCAAAGGACACTGAGGAAAGCAGCCAGTGGGGGTCAAGGAGAGGATTCTGAGGGGAAATGGTCAGCCATACCAAATGTCGCTGACACACTAAGATGAGGACAGGGAAGTCATCACAGATTTCCAGGAAGGAGGCCACTGGGGGCCTCACAACAACACACTCACTGGAAACGGGGGGAAGGGGGCTGGACTTGGCTTGATGGGGACCCAGGAGACAGAGGTGAGGAAGGGAAGATGTCAACTACTCTTTTAACAAGTTTTCCTGTAAAGGGGAGCAGAGAAATGGTGGAGTAGCTGGAGGGCAGTGCAGGGGTCATGGGTGGGGTCTAACAAATAGGAGGAAAATACACGTTTGCATGCTGATGGAGTATAAACCGATGATGATGCATGGGGGAGCAGGTATTGGTAGGAACTAAGTCCTTGAGAAAGTGGCAATGGGACCCAGCAAAGCAGGCATTTGGGAGTGGACAATTCATCTACTGCCACAGGAGGGAAAGCAGTGCCACATGGTGGGTGGATTTGGGGGTTTAAAGATGAGGGAGTCCCTGTCTGATAACTTTTACTTTCTCAATGTAGTGTGAGGAAAGGCCATTAGCAGAGAGTGAGGGGTATGGGAGGCTGAAGGTGGGAAGACAGGGGATCAGTGGTGAACTGACTAATAGGAAGTGTGTATGTGGGGGGCTGCCAGTGTGGCATGTCCTGGTACTCAGGTTCACTAAGTTAAAGTTGGACCAGTCGGCATCTCTGCATGGTTTTCTCTAGCCATATTCAGCTGCTTGGGGGTGGGTGAAGAACAGGTGGGAAGTTGGCATTTTGGTGGTGGCAGAGTGGGGATAGGGGTACAACACAGGGAGAGAGGGGCAAGGCAGTTAGGGGTCCCTGCAGAGAGAATGAATCTAAGCTGGGTTAAAATATAAATGAGGGCCCAAAGATGGTGAAAACATAGGAGTGGGGGTGTTAATGACCTGCAGGTCCTGAGGCTGAAAGATTATTGAATTGGGGACAACAGAGGATGAAAACTGGAAGCATGGGAGGTGATGGTCAAAGGTGAAAGGCTTGGAGTCAAACACTTTGAAGGCAGTGCAGTTACTGGTAATAGCAACAACACAGAACCACATGACCTGCTGGAGTGGGCCAGAGAAAAGCACTGTTGTGGATGAGATAGATGGTCAAGGAGCCCGAGTCTTGGACGGGTCACTCGTGGGGGACTGGAGAGGAGTGAAGAGGAACTTGGTGACTCAGACTTCAGCGAATGGGCAGGAGACGTGTGCTGGCGACCCCAACGACAGGGCTCACTATGGCTTGAATGTCCCCTCCAAAACTCATGTTGAAATGTAATTGCTATTGTATGAGTATTAAGATGTGGAACCTTTAAGAGGTGGTTAGGTCACGAGGGCTCCACCGTCATTAATGGATTAATGTTGTTATCCCAGGAGTGGGTTGGTTAATCGTGGGAGTGGGCTTCTGATAAAAGGATGAGTTTGAGCCGATTTTCTGTCTCCTGCTCACTCGCCATGTGATGCCTTCTGCCATGGGATGTCCTTCTCCAGATGCCAGTGCCCTCAATCTTGGACTTCCCAGCCTCCAGAACTGCGAGCCAAATAAACTTCTGTTTTTTATAAATTACCCAGTCTGTGGTATTCCATTATAGCAGCAGCAAACAGACTAAGAGCTAAAATTCAAACCCAGGACCAGGGCCCTCAGCATGTTCTCCCTAACCACTATGTTGCACTGCAAATTGTTTCCTGGCAATGCCGATTTCTCCATTCTTAGAATGGAGACATGAATAATGCATCCTTGCCAGCCAAGGAGCTTTGCAAGGCAATTTCTGCATGTTAGGCCTACAATCCAATCTCTGCTTGACTGCTCAGGAGGCCCAAACAGCTCCAGTTAATACAGGGTATGCAACCCAGCTCTTGTCATACATTCTTCTGAATCATCTTCTGGTCATGTGTATTGCTTACTAATGTGACATTAGGGACTGAGCTGCCTTAGGGACTTGGGATGTTGAAGGTAGAGTTGGCAACAAAGTGGACTTTGTGCAGCTGCTGGGTTCCTGACACACTGGTTTCAAGTCACATCTCACTTTAAACACTGTGGTATACCTGGCTACGTTACAGAAGTCCTGGAGTGCGTCCCTTCAAAAACTGAAGGGATTCTTTTTTCACAAAGGGAATCATCATCTGATTTGCAAGTGGGCAATTTCATATTTTACTTTTTTAAAAACAGGTACCTAGGAGAGTTGAGAATCTTGGAAACAGCCATGCATTCAAATTTACATTTATTCCAAAAATATTTCTGCAGTCCCTCCCATGTGCCACACCCTGCATCAGGCAATGGGAGACACAGCGGGGCAGAAGAGGAGACAGGGTGCTCATCTTCCAGGAACTGAGAGTCTGGCAAGGGAGGCGGATGCTAAACAAACAGTCACATAAACGATTCCATGCCATTCCAATAGGAAGTGTGGGGAGTGACGGAGAGAGGATGCTGGCAGGGCCAGGCCCCACGCGCGCGGCCTTACTTCTGCACTGACACAGGCAGGGACCTCTTGCCTGCCCGCCGCCAGCTCTGCCAGACCTCCTTCAGAATTGGCTCACATGTGGTCTCAGCTTTCTTTCCCGGCCTTCCGTTTTAGACGAGAACCCAACAATCAAAAACCGTACGGCCTCCAAAATGTACCCGGCCCCTATAGGAAATGGCAACAAACTCAGCATGGGCAGAGGTTTGTGTTTTCCTTTCCCTCTCAGGCCTGGGCTGTCCCTGCAGCATTTCTGGCAGGTCCTGGTGTTAGCAGCTAAACAGGCTCACATGAGGCGCTCAGAATTCAGAACACTTGGCAGCGGGGAAGGAGATCATGGCCATTTGGAAAGGATTAGGGAGAAGTCACGCGCAGTGCGATTTGGGGTTTGCGTTTATCTCGACTGAAACTTTCCAGAAAGCTGGGACAATTGATTCTGATAAAAGCTTCCCCAAGTATTTTTGGAGGCACTGTGATGGTGCTGGGCTGTGTGGGTGGGGGTGGCTTTTCCTGGTTTGTGGAATTGCATTTCATTACTGATAAAACTTCCATCAAATTTGTGAACCAAAATTCAGTTTCTAAGGGGTGTGTCCAAGGCAGGTGAAGGGAGAAGGTAGCACTACGGGGCTGAGAGGCAGAATTCAGCGGGGCCTCCTTATAGCTGAGAGATGTGGCCAAGACCAGGGCCAGATGGGGAATCTGAGCCGGTGGGAGAACTGGGACCAGTTCTTGAACTTTGCCTACCATTTCCTAGGGGTGACAAGAGCTGAGGCTTGGAACTGTCTAGTTTGGTTTCACTCCAGGGACTGTGGCTCAGCCAGGCACCCTTATCCTGCTGGGCCCCTGGCAGGGTCAGGGCAAGGACCCAGCTGACTCAGAGAGCCTCAGAGACAGCACTGTCAGGCAGGGGAGCCCCACTGCACACCTGCCAGCTGCTGAGAGATCATTAAAGCAACGGTCCAGCAGAGAGGCCAGTGCACAGCCAGCCCCTCCTGCTGTAGGGGTGGGGAGGGTTGGGAGGAGGTGCTGGGAGGTTCCTGTAGCCTGGCCTGGGCCCAGCTTGCTCAGTTTTTTGTTGTTGTTAATTTCCAGCAGTCCAGGTTTTCAGTTACTCATTCATTCCATCCACTCAACATATGATTAATCAACATATGTTGATTAATCACCTACTTTGTGCCAAGCATTGTGCTCCATGATTGACAGAAACTACAGCTTTGCTCCACTTCAAAGCAGTCATTCAATGCATAGCTGCTACCATTATGGTTATTACTGTTTTATTGATTGTAGCAGTGACAAGCACTACTAAGACATAGCTGCTGACCTGGAGGAAGAAGAAAGGAAACTAATTTTTCTGCATACCTACTATGTGCTAGGTCTTGTGCCAGCTTTGGACACACCTCACCCCACTAAACAGAGGCTTACATCATAGCTGGAGAAGCTGGCAGAGAAACAAATAATTAGCACACGTCTAGGGGCAGTAAGAGGGATTTCATAGGAGGTCCCTCTCTAGTGGTACCATTCGTGCTGAGCCTTAAAGACCAAGTTCACCCAGCAGAAAACGGAGAGATGGAAGGGCATTCCAGGAGGAGGGAACAGCATGAACAATGACCTAGAGGCTTAAAGTGTCTGGGGTGTGGGCCCGGGGATTGCAGGGAGGGTGGGAGGGGCTAGGATGGAGAGGGGTGGAGAGTGGCCAGAAGTCAAGGATGGCTAGAGAGGGGGTGACACTGGCAGGTGCTTGGTTTCATGTGTTCCCCCAAGGTCTGGGCAGGGTCTGTCCCCAGGACAAGACCTTAGGCAGAGTCTCCCTCAAACTAACCAGCCCCCGAGGCTCTGAGTCCTGAGCTGGCCATGTCCCCAGATTTTCTCTCCTGGTAAGTGAGGACCTTCTGATGATTTGATTTTCTGTCCCCCCCTCCATGCCCACTACTGCTGGTCCAAGTGCAAGGCTGAGGGACCTCAGGTCTGGGCAGGAGCTCGGTGTAATGAGCCTCCAAAGTTCCCTTCAACACAAGCTCCCGGAGTTCTAGTGAGCCCCACGGGAAGCACATGCTGTCTCCCTGCTCCCCTCTGCTTGGCAGCCTCCTCCACGGAGAGGCACTGTGTGGTGGAGGATGGAAAGCAGGCAGCCCTCACTTCAGTGTAGCCGTGAGACTGCAAGGAGCACAGCACAGCCAAACCCCAGAATCCCTAAGCTGTGTGTTAGCCCTTGCTGACACCTCCTGATCCTCTCCTCCACCCCCACAACCCAGCAGACTCCAGACTGGGCTGGGATTCTTCCCCTTCCATGGTACTGTACAGTTCAGGGACAGCAGAGAAGATCCTGAGCAGTCAGGAGCCCTGGATCCTCTCTTCTGCCATTGATTGACTTGCTGTGTGATGCCAAGAAAGTCCCTTAACCTTGCTGAGTCTGTCTCTTCATCTGTGAAATGGGATATCACCTTCGCTGTCCTAGGGTTTTGGGGAGGTTCCTGAGCAAACACAGATAAAAACAGTAAATTGGCAAGCACAACACACAGCAGGGAGGGGAGCCAGTCAATGAGACCAATGATGCCTCGATCATCCCCCTCGCTCCCCAGAACAAAGGCCCTGGCCGCTGTCGTGGTGGAGCCTGGAGAGGGGAGACGCTGGCAGGCTCTGCAGCCTCCCCTGGCCCCAGCTCCCATCCTGCCCTGGGGGGCTATGCCTGGTAATGGGGCCCTGGTGCTTTCTCCACCCACCCGGGAGTTGTGGTAGCCGCAGGATGCAGGGTGCAGCACCTTGGCTCCCACCCACATGGGGCTGTTTGCTGCAGGCCACCCTCCAGTGGCCTCCACCCAGCAGTCCTGACACCAGGTCCACCTCAGAGAAGCATGGCGGGGCCTGGCCTCAGCCAGCCAGCCTCTCTGGTGCTCTCAGCTCCATGACCTCCTTCTAAGCCCGGGCACTGCCAAGAGGCCCTGGCACTCTTGGGAAACAAGGAGGGCAGGCAGAGGTGTGGCTGCCCGGGGCGCTGCTCTGGGCTGGGGGGCAGAAGCACCCAGTTATTCACCATTCACGTCCTTTATGATGATTAAAGAGCACCACACGTATGAGCAATGATTAATGATTTCTTTGAGGACCCAAAGAAAAAGTATCTTGAAAAGCACCCTTCTAGGCCAGTTATGTAACAGCATAGGACAGCAATGTGCCCAAGAGAGAGTGGCCAAGTAGAGTGTGGCAGATGCCACACTGCAGTGGTGGCTGAGACCCAGAGGGCCATGCACAGGGTGGTGTGGCCAGGTGAGCCTCAGGGCATGAGAAGTGCCTCGGTCTCATCCGGCACAGGAAGGCAGCGCAGGGCTCACCAACAGGGTTGCCCAGCTCTGGGGAGCTAATGCCACTCAGGGTTACCAGGCACTGCGTACACAGGTTACTGCCTCTAATCCTTAAGTAACCCCATGGGGTGAGAATCACCATGATCTTCACTTTACAGAGGAGGAAACTGAGGCAAGGAGAACAGCCACTCTCCAGGAACACACAGCTTGTAAGTGGCAGAACTGGGACAGGAACTCAGGGAGGCAGGCTGCAGTGCTGGCGTGGGGAGTGTACACTAAACTACACTGGGAGGACATGAGCGAATAGGTCTCCTGGACATGAGAATGTCAGAGCTGGAAGGGACTCGGTGATCTCAGGCACTCCCTTCTTTTAGGAATGGACAAACTGAGGCACCAGATGGTGACGTGTCCTGCCCAAAGCCACGCAGCTGGTGAGTGGCAGAGCTGGGTCTAGGCTCCCAGTGCCTGACTCACCGCTGCTTCTCCACACTCTGGCTCCTCCAAATGCAGTCTAGGGACCGGTAGCATGGGCATTGCTGGGAACTGGTGAGGAATGCAGAATCTCAGGTTCCACCCCAGACCTTCCCAACAGAAACCTCCATGGAACCCAAATCCCTGGGGGTTCACATGCACATTACGTTTTGAGAGGCACTGCTCCATGCCACCCTGCCTTCCTGGTCTGCGACATCTGTTACTGTGAGTATAACCACACTGTACCCAGACATTGTAGAACTTGAAATTATAAGATTCTGGATGCTCCATCCTGGGGTCACCTCAGAATGAATCCTCTGGGATCTGGAAGAAGCAGATGGAGCAGGTCCCCCAAAGCTTAATCCTTCAAAGAGCCTAGGTACACCAGTTATCACGAACCTGCTAATGAGCCAGGAGCTTAGCCCTGAGCTGGGGGTTGGCCAAGCCTAGGGAAGGGGTGACACTCACAGACAAGGTCCAGAGCATCCGCTACCATAGCGACTAGCTGCCTGGAGGGGGCCCTGGATTCCCCTGAGGAAGAACTATACCCAGAAGTTGGCTAGGGAATGGCAGCATTTAGTGTAGAACTTCCTGGGGCCAGAGCCTTAAAGCAGTAGTGGCAGCCAACAGCTGGCTTGGGGTGAGGGCCAAAGGGCTTCAGTACCCCTCTTTACTCTCTACCAGCACCCTCCAACTCCATGGAAAGTGCTATGCTCCTGTAGTTTCAAGAGCCTCTAGGGCTCTTCAGAGAAGACTTTGGGGAGTGGCTGGCATTGAGGAGAGGCCCAGTGGTCAGGGCTCCAGCCCCCAACCCAATTAGAGCAGCTCTCCTGCTACCTATTTTCTATAATGGGCTGCTTGTTAGATTTTGTTGACAAAATGGCTTAAATGTTTGGGGAAAGTTCTGGAGGATTTTTATGATGCATCCAGCTGAATACTCTAGGGGTGTATCTTTGCTCCATTTGGCACAATTCTGGGCTGTTCAAGGTTGGGGCCCTTGGGCATGGTCAGGGCCTCTTGGCTGGCTTGGTCCAGGAATAGTGGCAGACCATTCCCAGGAGCCCAAGGGATAGGAGGGAAGAAGGTCCAGGTGCCCTTCTCTTCTTAGTCTTTGATGGCCTGGCAGCTGCCCCCATCTGTTTCTCCTTCTTGCCTTTCTCCACTTACCCAAAACTTCTCAAAGGAAGCAGCTCTCATTAAAGCAAGGAAGGCTGAAGACAATAAAGCTACAGCTTTGTTCAGGAGGCAGCTCAGCTCCTGGCACTGAGTGTCATCCTTGAGAAAACCAAGTGGTTGTGTGGCCTGTTTCCATGGAACAATTAGCTGGATAACTGTCCAATCTCTGCTAGGCTTTGTAGAGGCGTAGGCTCAACTAGGGGGAGACCAGACAGTCTCTCACTCCAACGAGGCTGGCCACAAGCACCATGAAGATAGCAGTACCCACTGACTCAGCAATTTCATCACTGGGAAGTCATCCCAAGGAGATATTAAAGGCCACATGCATAAAGATGATCACTGTGGCATTACTCAAAATAGCCCCAAACTGGGAAACAACCAGCTACCTAGCAATAGGGGTAGTGAATTATAGGACATCGACTAGATGGAATACTAAAATCAGCCTGTGAAGGCTATGTGAGAACATGGAAGCATTGATGATAAAATGTTAACAAAAGGAAAATAGCTCAGCACATATCAGTTCATTCCTTTTCTTTTTCCTACAAAAGGTATGACAAGGAACTGCAAGGGAACCTGCAAAAATGAAGAGAGTTGTGTTGGGGCAGTGGTATTATAAGTGACTTGTTCTCTTATTCATTTAATAAATAATTATTGAGTGTTTACTATGGGCTGGCTCTGATGCTGGATGCTGAGGATGGAGCAGTGAATGGAAACGCATTTTCTGGTTTCCACCCAGAGCTTCAAATCTAATGAGATATTTTTGCTCTAAATGTCCTTCAAAGCTGTCACAGCATCATCTTGCAATAAAAAATAGTTGATGGGAGAAATAAGTGAGGAAAGGTACTCCTTTCCTCCTGGATAATGTATTTCATTCCAGGTATCAAAACCACCTCCAGCTGGATTATATATATGTTAGAAGAAAGCCCAATGTAAATGTGGTAGTGACATTTTGAGCTTATAATGTCTCAGTTTCCTTTGTAGCAAAAACATTTTTTAAAAAATCCATGTTGAAAAAGGGGGAAAAAGTTAGGACTTGTTACTAATCTCGTGGCTGAATAATTAAGTGTGCCTAATTCTGAAAGTAGCAAGCTAAATTATGCAGTGCCAAAAGTGACAGCTCTTATACCTACACCATCCCGTCTACAGCGGCATGATTTTAGCTTTATAGCTAAAAAACTCTGCCAGAAAACCTAATAAAAGGAAGCAAAAATATTTCTGTTTATATCAAGCTGCCATTTGAGAAAGACTTTTAAATATGTTCTTTCCTATGTGTAAATCTGACAGCAGATGCATAATTAAAACTCCAGTGGAGAGTTTCCTTTTAATCTTTTCAAAGTAAACCAATAAAACATCCTTTAGGATGTGAAATGATGGGTTAATACTCTTTGGATGGTTTTGAATATCTCTGAGCTGGAGTACTGCCTCCAGGAATATAATTTAGTACTAAAAGACCACAAGCCACCATCTTTATCTTTAGGAGTTCATCGAATCACAGGAGACGCAGATGCTGATGTGCCATAGGCCACCCATGTATCTAAGATGAGTTATGCTTGTCTTGGATGTTTGTTAAATGAAGGAATGAATAAATGGATACATTTGCATTAAAACAAACTTGATTTCAACCCCTAGGCACTATGTCACATAGCATAAATGGGAGAAATAATAATTACCCAGGATTTCAGTTTAGTGTAAGCAATCAGTATAAATAATTTAGACCACAAAGTGGATTTTTATTTTGCTTGAGCTATTCAAATTGACTTTCTATACAGCCTCAACCACTGCTGAATAATCACAGGCAAAATTTTCCCACTGGGTCTATGCTGTGCAGACTGCCCAGCTCTGGATATGGGGCCCTGTTCAAACCAAATGTCAGGAAAAATATTCTATCTCGTTGTGGTGTTCCATCTAACCTTGAGTACACACAGTCATACCTGAACCTTTCTTTATGTCTTCCACTAAGTGAAGGCCTATTTCTGCCCCTTCTTCTCCTCCTCTATACACACGTGCACTTAAGAGTGTGTGTGAACGCACACGTGAGTGTGCGCACGCAGACAGTACAAAAAAAGGCAGAAAGTAAGTGGCTTCTGTCCTTGGACCAGAGTTTACCACAATGTCTCCTTGCTTAGCGCCCCTGTCTCTAACCTTCCCTATACTGGCTCTTGCCTGCCCAGCTGTCTAAGACCTGCCAGATGCTTCTAACCTGTCTGACCTGAAAGATGTGTCTGATTCTTCAAGTTTTCCCTAGGCTTAATGAGTTGATAGCCTGACCATCAGACCAGTCCCTGCCCTGGTGTCAGAACACACTCACACTCATTCAGATGGACAGACACACAACCTTTATCAAATTCTTCAGTCAAACAAGAATGTTCCCACCAATGATATGCATGAAATTGGGAACATACACTGTATATTTGGTTTCTGGACCTAGCTGAACCCCTCATTAACTGTGTGACCTTGGACAAGTCCCTTAACATTGTGCCATATGGGATTACACCAAAAGTCCCCTTCTTCTAATCGTCCTTAGTGAGGATGGCCAAGATATGCTGCTCATAAATGCTGCAATCCAGCTGCCCATGTTAGAATATACTTTAACCTTTGCCATGTAGAATAAGCTTTAGCCTTTCAAAATATAGCACTGGGCCTGATATACACAATATATCATATTTATGGAATGCGTGAAGGAAGGGTTTTACTATACTAAAGTCTAGATGAATCATTTAGTTGGGTCTACACAACACACACACACACACACACACACACACACACACAAATGTCCTGTTCGATTAGGCAGTATAAATAGCTGAACCAAATCATTTTGGTCCCCTGAATTTCACACTACTACACGAATCAAACACACTGTGATATTCATTCATCAAATAAAACCAAGTATATGCTAATTTTCCTCTTCACTGGATGAGGTGGCAGATAAAGAATCCTGACTGCCCATTTTGGACTGAGCTCTGGCTCCCTGAACTGTTGAATCCATAAAAGCATCAGCAATAATAATTGTCTCTGACGACTCAGGGAATTTAAGAGAAAGAAACTATGTAAGCAGAAGAGAAATGAACCTATGTAGGTCTTTCCTTAAATCTCATCCAAGTGTATTTTGCAAAGAGAAGGCAAAAATACCAATCATGCTACTTTTGGATTCAGCAGAACTTATCTGACTGACAGAAGTGACCAATTTGAACCACTGACCCAGAATGCCCCTGCAGGTGGCTAACCAGCAGAGCCCCTGCTACTTGTGTGGCTGTCTTGGCATCCCTGAAGAGGGCTATTTCAACCCTGAGTGGTCCACAGGCTATTTCAAATGTTTCCCTGAAGATTTTGGAAGCAACATGCTGGGTCATTCGTAACACATGCTTCAGCGTAGCCTTCCCACATTGCTTGCCTACATCTGAAAACACAAATCAAGAAAGAGAACATAGTTTCTTTCTGTTTGACTAAAGAGCCAATCCTGCCAGTAGATTAAAGGCTGGGGAATGGAACAATTTCCCAACATGCTGACTTGATTTTGTGCAAAGAGCTGAGAGAGAAGCTTTAGAAGCTATGTCCGACCTCAGAATCTCTGCGTCCAAAGGGGCAGTGAATAAAAGATTGATGGAACTCATCAGAGAGGCACAGAGACCACAGGTCACTGGAATGGGGTCCTATTTGGATGGACTCATGGCCTGAAGGGGAAGAGGACACTGCCAACAGCTTCGCCTTTAGCCTGTGGGTTCCATCAGGAGCATGCCACTGGGAAAAAAATGTTGTGATCACCCAATATGTGCACAGGTGCCTCTAGGTGGAAGAAAGCAAAAGGGTATGTTTACAAGAGGAAGAGCATAAGTAAATAACGCGCTACGAACCCATGATGTCATCTTCCAGGACTAAGCATCCTTAGTACTTTTAAAGCACTTAAAAAAAACTCTAGTTGCTATAGCAACTTGATGCAGCTCTTAAAAGGGGATTTTTTGAGGGGGTCATTTTATATCTTCTATCACCATAACAACATGATATAGCTTTTAAAGAGTATTTTTATCCAATTTGTGTGTGCCTTGGATTTGGGCCATATTTGCCTTTTCTACTTAAAATAATCAGATCAAGCATGACACATGAAAAATCCTTGAAGGCAAGGAAGCCCTTTCATAGACTATACATATACACTGAGAGAGACATCTCTAGCTGCTCATATTCTGCACATGGATGCAGCCTTTCTCCCTGCCTCAAACAGCCATCTGCGGTGGCTTACACCGGTCAGTTGTAGTCCATGCCCCTGTCTCTGAGCTGGCATACCAAACCACCCCAGAACCCACCCACAGAAGGCGTGTCTATGACATACCTCACTTCTCAGCCCAGCAAATCCAGCCCCCTCCTCCAAAACTGCACCACCAGGGACTGCCTTGGGATGACTAGAGGTATGACCAGCCAGTGCCTTCTCCCACCCTGGGACTTGAAGCAGGAATGGGGGACACACACAGTCTTGCCAAAGTGAGAAATTGTATTTCCTCTGCACTCTACACAGGTGAGTCACTGCGGGGAGGGCTGTGTTTCACATGACACCCAGGGCCCGGGGGAAGGGGGGCATGGGAAAGTGAGCGAGAGGAGAGGAAGAAGGAGGAGGGCAGTGGTGGGGTGGACAGCAGTGGTGGCTCCAGAATTTCTCCACAGGAGCTCAGAGGCAGCAATCTGGCCAAGGGGGGCGGGGGCTGAAGGAGTATGTACACAGCATTTTTTTGTCAAATTGAAAAAACATGGACTGTTTACGCCAAAAATAGGGAAAAGGGATGGGGGAAAGTATAGGGAAATTATTCCTGCTCCCGGCTACCCCTTGGCACCCCTACTGATTGGAAAAAGTGAGGGAACAAAGAAGGAGGTCAAGAAATTGGAGAAGAGGCTGGGAGCTGGGGGTTACCAAGGGAGGCGGGCAGAAGCCCTGGCCTGCGACTAACAGGCTTGACTTTGGAGCGGGGCAGTGTAGATCGTGGGAGAAGCGGGTGGGAAGGAGATCTAGCGAAAATGATTCTGGGGCAAGTGGTCGCCCTCCCCAGGGTAAAAAGGTTAGAGGCCGCTGAGGGGAAAACGCAGGGTAAAGGAGAAAGAGGGAGACAGTGTGAGAGAAGAGGAAATAAACACGCTGAGAGTGGAGGGAGAAAGGGCTTTGGAAATCATCTGGGTGAGGAAACAGGCCTGGGGTGGGGGGTGGCGGGGAATAGCAAAGAAAAAACAGCGGCCCTTGACACATATCCTCTTTTAGAGGGGAAAACTGAGGCGCACAGGAGTCAGGCCATGGAGTCTGCAAGAAGTGCTGGAGCCCGGGCTGCCCGGCGCCGGGTGAGGTTCTCCCCATTCGGCTACGCTGCCAGGCGAGTCACTGCTGGGTGAGCGCCAGAGCTGGGCTTTCCTCCTGCGGCGAAAGCCAGGAAAGAGAGAAGGGGCAGCAGCGGGGGACGGATGGAGGGGAGAGGTCGAGACAAAGTCGGCAAAGGGACGTTGGAAGAGAAGGGAGGAACCGAGGGATGCGGACCGAGCCGCCGAGCAGTGGAAAACGCAGCCGGTGAAGGGCGCGGAGAGGAAAGACGCGCGCGGGGCGCGCCGCTCACCTATGGTTGACACCACGGTGCCCACGAAGTAGAAGGCGCCAGGGAAGTCCCAGCGCGGGCGCAGCGCGTCGGCGCGGACGCCGGCGGCCAGCGCGGCCTCGTAGTGCCGGAGGAAGGCGCGCAGCTCCGGCTCGGCCACGCCGTGCGCCGCGCTGAAGTTGCGCAGCGTGGCGCCCCAGCGCGCCCGCGCCTCCGCCTCGCCCGGGCTCTCGAGCGCCGAGAAGACTGTGGCACCCGCCACCAGGTAGAGGCCGATGAGCGCTGCCAGCAGCACGAAGCGGCCGGTGTCCTCGTTGAGGTGCGAGCGGCGGCAGCAGCAGCAGCAGCAGGAGGGGCGCGGCAGGCGGCGGCGGCAGCGGCGGGGCGGGGGCCGGGGGCTGCGGGAGGACATGGTCCGGAGCTCAGCCCCGGGGCCGGGGCGGCGCTCGGGGCCCGGGCCGCGACATCCCCCCCGCGGGAGCAGGAGCGTGAGGATGGTGGCCAGGGGTCGGGGCCGCCGAGGAGCCCCTCGTCGCCTCCCCCAGAGCCCGGACGGAGGGGCGCCTCCGCCTCCTCCCCGGCGCTCAGGCCACACACGAGTCCCGCGGCCCAGCGGACGCCAGGGCTGGGGCGCTCCTCTGCGCGCCCCGACGCCTCGCCGGCTCCCGCGACTCCTTACCCGCCGCCCTCGGGCGCGGGGCTCCGCAGCTAGGCCCCTGCCGCCCTGTGGCCGGCGTCCGCGGGGCCCCGGGCCTCATACTCCTCTCCAGACAGGCCGCGGGCTGCGGGCGGGGCGGGCCTTGGAACCCGGGCGCCTAGGACAGGGACGCGGCGGCAGGGCGCGGAGAGAGCCCCCGGGGGCGTCCCATAAGGCGTTCCGGGCTCGGCAGCTCCAAGTGCAGGCTGCGCGGACAGTTCTGCTCCCGGCCCCGGGGCTGAGCTGGCGGCGTCGGCTTTGGAGCCTCAGAGCCGAGCCGAGTCCGGGGAAGCGCTCCCTTCCCAGCTCCAGCCGAAGAGCCGCCCGGCACGGAGAGGCGGAGTCATTGGCGCCCGGGGCGGGGTGTTGGGGAGGGGTGAGTAAAGAAGGGAGGGAGGGGGTGGAGAGTTGGGCCGCTGCGACGCCTCCCGGTGGTTCTGGCGGCACAGATGCGGGGCACCGGAGCAGGTTGTCCGACTGCGGCGCTGGCTGCTACCCCGCCAGGGAGCCCCGTCCTACCCCTCTCCGCGCTTCACCTCCGGAATCCCTCCCTCATCTCAAGCCGCGGGGAAACTTTGCTCAACTTGATGGTGCTCTGCGGTCTCTAGGGCTGGGGGCCGGACGACGCGAATGCCCGACACTGGGTTCTCGGCTTCTATCCGAAGTTTAAGTTCCCTTCGCTCATTCCTTTGTCCTGGATCCAACTGCAGCGCCAGGACTCAGAGGGTTCCTTTGGGAAAATGATATCGCTTGGGAAGTGGGGAGAGGCGGCTACTCGGCTCTGTGCGACCCCGGAACCAGGGCGTTTGCTCCCCCTCCCGACCGAGCGGGCGGCCGGCGTCAGCACCGAGGACAGCGCATCGGTGCCGCAGCCGCGGGGCGGGTGGCGTTGGGGCTGCGTGGGCTGGAGGCACGCGGCGAGGCCGCTCAACCCACTGCACCGTGCTCCCCAAACCCTCCCGGTTTTCCTTTCTACCTCCGCGTGCCCCTCCCCAACCCGAGGCAGGTGCCATCGCTGAAGCAGGGTGCTGACAGGGCGGGGACGCTGCGGAATAGAGACAGGGGAGGAGTCAAGAGCGGGTGGGGAACCGAGGTGCCATCGGAGGAGAAAGCTCCCAGGCCCGGGGGCCTTCCGGGTCTCCTCTCGCTACGCCAGCTCACCGACCCCTCCAGCCCAGGGTCGGGGAGATTGGGGAAGACCTTGGCTGCGGTAGAGGGTAGAGGAATAGAGGAGGTTCGGGGGAAGCTCACTAGCCGCTCCCCGCCCCGGGCAGCGCGGGCAAGGGTGTGCTCTGGAGCGCCTCGGGGAGATGGTTGCCTCCTCCGCCCCACCACGGCAGGAAAAGACGGCGGGTCTCTGCTGGATACAAGCTGGCTTTGCCGGGGTCACAAAATTGTGTGGTGAGGAACACCCTCGATATAGCCAGAAAACCATCTTTTTCGGGCAGACAGCTCCTTCTCTGCCCTCTTCGCTTCTATAGGCTGCGGGGAGGAGGACCCTGATGATGATGATATGATATAGATGGCAGAAAATAAAGATAATGAAGGTGACTCTGCTTAGATACCCCAGGTGGGTGAACTGTGACAAAATGCAGAGCGCCCCCCCCCCCGCCGCCCGCCCCATCCCTAATCGGGGCTCTCTGGCCTCCAGAAATAGGAAGCCCTCTGAGCTGAGGTCAACCCAAAGTGGTGGCAGCAGCATCAGTCAACTATGGGTCAGGGTGCTCAACGTGTTCCCTCCACCGCTCATTGAGCATTTCACCACTTAGAAACCAGGTTCCTCTGACCCCAGCTAGACTCAGAATGAGGGGTGGGCTGGGGGCAGGAGAGCTGCAGAAAGCTGAAAGGCATCTGACTTAGGACGTTGATTTGTCAAAACGAGGGGATATTGGAGACTTAGGGCTTCCCAGAAATGCTGCTCCAGTTTATAGATGGAGCAAACTGCACTCCCCTCTGTGTTAGGGAGGGGACAGAAGAGGAGAGATGCCACCACTACCATATTCAGAACTAGGCTTCCTAGCACTGGGTGGCAGATGGCTAGTTTTACAGGGTTCTTCTTAGAATGGGGCAGGGGAGGCTTTGTGTGATGGGCAGAATATCTTATCCACCCAGAAGGCTGAGCCTCCTCCTTTTCTGGAGCACAGTGGGAGGCTTACACAAACACAAATTATTGTCATTGCAGACTATTATTATTATTGTCAAAATGAAGTCAACTCCTTTTTCTCCAAGTCTGTGCCTCCCCTGGGCTCTCCACAGATGCTGCCCTAGGCTCTGTTTTCCCAGTATCTCCACCCTTGCAAGCTTCTGCAGGCAGTGAGGACAGCCTAGCCATGGACCCCTGGGGCTGGATTCCACTTGGCTGGTCAGCTCTGACAGAAGCCTTGAGAAGTGTCATTCCAGGAGTTGGCCCTGGAGACTCCAGATGCAGCTGAAGGGCATTGCCAGACCTCTCAGAGGCTGTCTTTGCCCAGACTTCCCCAGCGGGGACAGGGTGCTTCGCTGCAGTGTTCTGTGCCTCTGGGACCAGCTCCTTGCCCAGTTGGCAGAGAGCCTGCCTTGTCCTCCAACTTGTTATTCTAGCCTGATTAGCAGCAAATCTCTGGCATCAATCTTAACTCTGATGACCTAATCAATTTATGTAATAGGGAAATGATGAGTTCCCTGCTCATAGGCACAGGTCCTTTAGGGAACCAACCCTGTGATGAATGTGGCTTTTGCCCACTGAATCAATATTTAAGCCACTGACTTCCAGCTGGCTATGCTCAAAGCCTTTACTTCAGCCCCAAATTGCTGCAACAGCCTCCTAAGGATGAGGGCATGCTATGTCAGATGTCTCCCTGCTTACGTCCATCCTGCCTGCACCTGCCAGTCATTGCTGTGATCATGCCCATCTGATCTGATCACATGACTGACATCTCTAAACCACAGCCTCCACTGGCCCCTCCAAAGCTATAGGAATTTAGTCTTTAAACCCTTGAGGTTGCCATTCAAAGCCCTTGATGATGTGATTAACAAAAAATTATTCCAACCTCACCTTCTACTACCTTTTACTTATTCC
The DNA here is from genome assembly GCA_023783475.1 of Daubentonia madagascariensis. Classification (NCBI taxonomy): domain Eukaryota; kingdom Metazoa; phylum Chordata; class Mammalia; order Primates; family Daubentoniidae; genus Daubentonia; species Daubentonia madagascariensis. Next base: position 40,616,280 of record JAKFHU010001035.1, read on the forward strand.
CTGAGTACTCCATACTCAACCTAGTCACCAGGCTTTTGCTTGTGCTGTGGCCCCTAATGGAGTACCATCTTCTTTCTTCTCTCCAGCTCTTTAAAAAAACCCAGCTCTACTCAGGTTAGACTTTTTTCCCCAGAAAACTTTTCCTTTGTAGGATATTTTCACCCAATCACTTTGATGCCATCATTGCAACCCCATGATTATTGAATCTGCCAGGAACTCAAGAATTTCAGATAAGACACCTGAACAGGTACAGCCTCTCTCTATCTTTCTCTCTTTCTATCCCTCTCTGTGTGTGTTTCTGTTTTTTATAAAAGAACACATAATGCAGGAGTGTTAGCCAGGAAAATTAGGTATGGTCAAATGCAACCAGTTGACAACTCTACTCCTAGCTATATAACCAAGATAAAAATGTGCATTCACAAAAATTTGTACATGGATATTCATAGCAGCACTATTCATAATAGTCGAAAAGTGGAAATGACCCATGTGTCCATCAACTGATGAATGGATAAATAAAATACAGTATATCCACACAATGAAATATTTGGCAACAAAAAGGAATGAAGTATTAATATATGCTACAATGTGCGTGAATCTGAAAACATACTAAGTGAAAGAAGCCAGTCACAAAAGACCACACTTTGTATGATTCCATTTGTATGAAATGTCCAGAATAGGCAAATCCATAAAGATAGAGCAACCTAGTGGTTGCTTAGGGCTGGGGGTCCAGGGGGAATGGGAGTGACTGCTAATGGGTGTGGGGTTTCTTATGGGGGTGATAAAAATGTTCTGAAGTTGTTTGTGGTAATGATGGCAGATCTGTGAATGTACTAAAAGCATTAAATTATACACTTTAAATGGATGAATTGTATGGTATGTGAATAATATCTAAACAAAGCCATTAAAAAACAAATACAATGTGACTAATTGAACAAATCTTCATTGAAAAATTGGAAATAGAAAAGAATTTATCCTAAGGAAAATAATTTTTTTTAAATAAAAAAATACGGTGGCCCACACCTGTTATCCTAGCACTTTAGGAGGCCGAGGCTGGAGGATTGCTTGAGGCCAGGAGTTCAAGACCAGCCTGAGCCAGAGCGAGACCCCATTTCAACAAAAAATAGAAAAATTAGCCAGGTGTGGTGGTGTGCACCTGTAGTCCCAGCTACTCGGGAGGCTGAGGCAGGAGGATCACTTGAGCCCAGGAGTTTGAGGTTGCAGTGACCTATGATGACACCACTGCACTCTAGCCTGGGTGACAGAGTGAGACTCTCTGTCTCTTAAAAAATAAATAAATAAATAATTTTAAAAAATGGTTTAGGCAAATCAAAGACAGTCATCTTTTTAAAAAATAGGAAAATTGGAAATAGTTTAGCTGTGCTATAGAGAAAACTTTGAAATTAAATTTGAATAAAGAAGTTTGCTCCAGAAAATACTTTCTCTTAAAAAGTAATCTGTGATGGTAAAATTTTGATGAAAAATTCTGCATCCCCAGTAGAAGATGTAAAATGTTCTGGGTGCTTCCAAACCTCTTTGATCTCCCTGTTCTCAGAACTCCCCTAATACTCACTGTCTGCATTACTCATTGGCAATTAGCTGTGTAACAGGATACTTTTTTTTTAATCTGGAGAAGCTGATTGTCTCTATCCTATAAAGGGTCACTTGAGTTGCCTTTTAGTTATGTAGGTGCAGCAACCCTCCTCTCCCTATTCTCCTGGAATTAGGGTTTCATAAAATCTTTTATGTTTTAAGTGATTTGGCAAATGTTTTCTCACACCATGTTTCACAGAGCTGGTGTCTGGGGAGGAGGGAACCAATTTCACCCCAGGCCTTCAGAGATGGAAGGGAAAGACATTTGATCTGTCTTCCCTGGATTTGAGGTCAAGGAGTCTTATTGAGGAAAGGAGGGAGGGTGTCTGGCCACAGCCCAGGAACTGGTAGAAAGGCCCCTTGAAATAAAATTATTCTGAGGAAGGAGGATTCTGACTGGAGGCTCAGGCTCAGGCTCAGAAAAGGGTTTAAGTGCTTTGGTGGCACAGGGTGTAACCGATGCTGGATGCCTTGTAGGTCAATCTCCCTGGAACTGTGTGGGATTTGAAGACAAGTGTTGAGCCTGGACTTGTGACCTGAAAAGAAAGCAACCTTGGTGCCCAAGTTGGTGCCTCATGATAAAGTGCATCTGAGTGGTGATAGACAAGCAATGTCACAAATGGTATAGCAGCTCTTACACTAGCGCTTGTAATAGCACTTACATTACCTTGCTCCTTTGCTTTCCAACTGGCATTTGGAGGAGAGAGGTTTTTTAGTTGGAAAAAAACCTACAGAGAATAAGCCTCTATTTCTTTATTGATCTGTGTCTAGATATTCTATCCATTATTGAAAGTGAGATATTGAAGTCTCCAACTATTATTGTAAATCTGTCTAGTTCTCCCTTCAACGCTGTCAATGTTTGTGTCATATACTTTAGGGCTCTCTTGTTTGGTGCATATATGTTTATAATTGTTATAGCTTCTTGGTGGATTTACCCTTTTACAGATGGTATTATGATGGTTTGACTTATGATTTTTTTGACTTTATTATGGTGTGAAACCATCACAATTTCAACTTAATGTACAATATTCAATAAATTACATGAAATATTCCACACTTTATTATAAAATAGGCTTTGTGTTAGATGATTTTGCCCAACTGTAGGCTAATGTAAGTGTTCTGAGCATGTTTAAGCTAGGCTAGGCTAAGCTATGATGTTTGGTAGGTTAGGTGTATTAAGTGCACTTTTTGACTTATAATATTTTCAACTTACAATGGGTTTATCAGAACATAACTCCATCATAAGTTGAGGAGCATCTGTATATAATGTCATTTTTTGGTCTCCTGTAACAAATTTTGACTAAAAGTCTATTTTGTTTGGTATTAGTATAGCCACCCCAGCTCTTTTTTGGTTACCATTTGCATGGAACATCTTTTTCCACTCTCTCATTTTCAACCTACTTCTGTCTTTAGACCTTATGTAAGTCTCTTATAGATGACAACATATAGTTGGGTTGTGAGAGTCTGTGTCTTATGACTACACTTGTTAAAAATTACTATAATTGTTCAGTGGTCTTGGGGTGTATTTCCAAATAATCAATGAACAGATATTTATTGAGAATCAACAAGGTACAAAGCAGTGTACTATGAACTCTGTGTATGTGATGAGCCCTGCTCTCCCTGCAAGAGCTTAGAGTGATTTTAAAATATCTATTTAAATTTTTTAAAATTTGAGACAGAGTCTCACTCTGTTACTCAGGTTGGAGTATAGTGACGTCATCGTAGCTCACTGCAACCTCAGACTACTAGGCTCAAGTGATCCTCCTGCCTTAGCCTCCTGAGTAGCTGGGACTACAGGTGCGCACTACCACACCCAGCTAATTTTTTTGTTTTTGTAGAGACAGGGTCTTGCTATGTTGCCCACAATTGTCTTGAACTCCTGGCCTCAAGTGATCCTCCTGCCTCAGCCTCCCAAATTGCTAGGATTACAGTCATGAGCCACCACACTTGGCCATCAATTTTTTGTTATTTTAAAATCTGATCCAGATTTTTTTTCTGTAGGTAAAGCCATACATGTATTGATTTTGTCTCAAATGGATTTTGATATAACTTTTAAAGACTATATAAGTAATGCATAATTAAATTTTGATATAACTTTTAAAAACTCTATGAAGTAATACATAATTAACTTAGAATAATTGGAAAATTCAGAAGAGCAAAGAATAAGAAAATAAAAATTACCCCAAATTCTATCCCATTATTAAGAGAAAATTACTGTTATCAGTCATTTTGATGACTCTTCTGCCTGGCTGGCTGGCTCTATCTATCTGTCTGCGTATCTATCTATCTATCTACACATATATGCACATATTTCATTTTATTAAAATTATGGGATATTTTACATACTGCTTTAAACTTTTAAAATTTAACCTCATATGTAATTCAAAAAATATTTCAAGTCAAACATATTTGTTGAGCACCTACTATGTGTCAAGCACTGTTCAAGGTACCTGGGATTGATCAATGAACATGGAACTTACATTGCTTTCATGTCAATAAATATATATTAAGTATCATTTGCTGGCATAGTGTTCTTCAAAATAAGGTTTTAGCTGAATTTCACATTGGCAGGTGTTGCTGGATGCTCCTCTGCCTTCTCTGTCTTTTGTTCATCACTTTGTTTCCCCATTAAAATATCAGTAAATGTTTGGCTTTGGCTTCTCAATGAGACTGCTAGTTCCCACCCAAATCCATGTTCTACCTCTTTTTTAGCAACAGATCACCTATTTTATTTGAGGTGTCAATGTGCCCAATTAAAAAACCCTATTTTCCAGCCTACCTTGTAGTAAGGTGAGACTGTTTTTAAGTTTTAGCAAAATATTATGTGGGACTTCAGGAAGGCTGCATAAAGGAAGCTAATTCCACGGGGACGGGGGCCCTTTTGCCCTTTCACCATTTCTCCTTCCTCAGTCATGCTTCCTGGAATGTGGATGTAATGGCTGGAGCTCCAGCTGCCACCTCGAATCATGAAGTGACTTTGAGGATGGAAGCCACAGTGCAAAGGAGAAAGATGATGAAATGGGCTTGCATAGCAGAGAAATGCCCATCTCTAGTCTTCTTTAATAGAAGAGATTTAACCTTTATGCATTTGGCCCACTGTTGCCCAATCTCTTTTACTAACTGAGTGTTCTGAATAGTCAAAAGTTTCTGCTTGAAATGAGTCTGAGAGAGACCTGCAAATGTGGTGAGACAATCAACAGGCCTGACTCCTTCATTTGCTTCCTTTTTTCCCCATTCTCCCCTCTTCTCTCAGGTATTTGTACCCCGTGGCCTCATCATGGTTGACTTTCCTATGGGATTTGCCCCCACTGGATTCCTCCGTATTCTCACAGTTGGGAGAGATGAAATGTCAGTAACTTTTCTAATCCCAAACCACTAGGCTGTCAGAACCAAGAGCAAAAACAAAGCAGAGGAGGAAGGCAAAAGGAGAAAGCTGCTTTGAGATTGCCACAGCTAATATCTCATCGTTTGAATGAGTCAGAGGTCTAAGAATATTGAACTGATCTTTTTAGAGCGTTAGAACACTTGTTTCAGCCAGGCAACTTTCAAAAGGCGGGTGAGGCCCAGAGGAGGAAGGAAAGGATGGCAGCGTTGGAGAGTGGACAGAGTTTATGGAAGCCATTGTTCTTAAAACCAAACCATTCTTCATTTCTTAGCTTGGCTGTGGTTTGTGAAACATGTGCAAAGACAAGAGATTTGCTCATTAGACATTAATTAAAACTCCCATGCTGAGGACGCATCACAGCACAGAACATCATGCTCGAGTTAAAGAACTGAGGGGGGAAATGAGGCCATTTTCTTTGCTAGGATCCCAGAAATAAGACCTGGGGAAGTCAGAGGAGGGTTGTGGAGTGGGGGCTGGTGTTTGGAGGGGTCGGATGGGTGGGAGTGGACCTGAGGATAGGGTTGAGAGAAGTCTTGGCGATGCCTTTCCAGGTATTACATAAGTCCATAGGGCTTCAAGGGGAACGAACGTTCCTCGTGGATAGAAGGTCTTCTCTAAATCTGAGCACGTGAGTGTGGTCAGCCTGCCTCCCTCCCCCTCTCCCCCGCCACTTCCTTCCTTCTGCTTATACAACAAATATTTCTGAACTTCAACTCTGTGTCAGGCACTATGCTGTTAGAGATTCTAACTCATTACAAATTGCCTTTATTTTAACAACTGGGTAGCAGGAAGGGTGGGAGTGCCATTGAGGGTAGTTGGAATATCAGATAGGGAAGCTAAGGCCCAGAGAGGCAGTCAGAGGTGCTCACCCAGCAGCGCAGCTGCAATCTCCATCAACCCGACAGTCCACTGGACTGGCTGGGCTTGAAATGAACTGTATTCTACCTCCTTGTGGTCCTGGCCCCTCCTGCATCCACGTTGCTTTGGCCTCTTGGTGAATACACAATTCCTTCCGTTCAGCACATTCAGCAGCTCACAGCCATGTAGTAGAACAATCGGAGGAGAATTGCCAGATGGAGAGATGAGGGAGAAGGAAAAAGGAGACAGGAGGGACCAGCTCAGGAAAGGTTTGCTGGGAAAGTTCAAGTCTTTCCAAGCATATTGAGCAGGAAGGAAAGTGCTGAATCAATGCACTCTTGGACACTGTTTACGATCTGGGAGAGGTTGTGTCATTATATGAGCTCTCATTATGTTATATGTAAAAAGCATAATATACTGTAACCTGAGGGTAATAAGCCAGCTGAAGCACTAGCTGGATTCGCCTTGGGAGCTATAGCTGCCCTTGGCATTCTGGTAAGCAGATTTTATAGGAGAAAGGCCCAGGCTGGGGTGGAGGAGGCCCCCAGTGAAAATGCCAGGATTCCAGTGATACCCTCCTCTCTTCCCACTGCCCGTAACAGAAACTACCTCTCAAAGGGCCCCAGGTCCATTGGAAAGATCCCAGTTTGGTTTGCTCATTACTTTTTCCAACACGTATTATGGGACACCAACCAAATGCCAGGTATGTGGCTAGGTGCTGGATACAAGAGCCAAAATTGACTTGGTTCCTGCCTTCGTGGAACTTCAGGATCAAAAATTACACAAGTAAATGGAAAGTGACCGTGGTGACAATAGCTGTGAAGGAAGACTGCATGCTTCTGGAAGATGCACATAGGAGGAGTTGACCTAGGCACGGCTGAGACGGGCTGGCATTGGCCAGGAGGAGGGTATATGAATGCCAAAGGGTAGCCACACACAGGGGAGGTGTACCAGGGCTGTTGGCAGGAGGAGAGAACTGCAGAAGACCACTGTGGGAGCGTGAGGGGCCGGGCAGAAGCCTGACCCCACAGGGCTTTGGAAGCCCCATAAGAATTCCTAAGAAGAAGGGGAAGCCGTGGTGTTCTAAGCAGAGGGTACTGGATTCACAGGCTGCCTCTGCTTCTCCCAAGGCCTCACTCTGCGTCTGGAGGAGCCTGGTCCAGAGCCCTAACTCCCTCTCTCTTGCACCTGCCCCTTCTAGGCAGACACCCAACTGCTGTCCATTCAGCCTTAGGAATTCCTCTCAGATGGACCTTTCCTGCTGCCTGAGCCCACAGCCACTGCCAGAGCAGGAGTGTTGCATCCTCCTGTTCTTCCATTTGAGCATCTTCCCTCTGTGATCCACCCTCCATGGCTGGTTTCCTTCCTAAGACACACACTTGGCCTCTGCTGGCTCCCTAGAGCGTAGAGGAGCCCCCGAGGCTCCTGCTGACCTAACTTACCTGTTGCCTTATCTCCTTCCTCCCCAACCTCTCCCCACCCTCCGTACATCTGATGCTACAGCCCCAAGGAACTTCTCAGCCTTCCCCAAATAGCACAACATCTCTGTTAGGGTGGAAAGCCTGGTAGGTGCTCAGGGTGCAGGTGGAGAAAAATTTCTCATTCAGAGATTAAGATATAAAAGTAAAACTTATTTTATCTTTTAGAAGGACAGAGAGAAAGAGAGAAAGAGAGAGAGAGATGAGGGGGGAGAGCAGGGAGATGGTGTGGCATCCCAAAGAAAGAGAAGGGAGTGCCAGCAGCAAGGCCAAGTGGCTTGCTGATTTTAAGGGGGACAAGAGAAAAAATAGTGATGGCTCTCACTTGACGACAAAAGCAGCACCAGGTAGATAACAAAAACTACAAGGATGTCAAAGTCCAAGAGTTAGTTTCCTGCCTTTCCTTGGAGAAGAGATTATCACAGGAGATGTGACTCTGTCCTTGAGATATGGCTGAGGCTGTAGTTCCTTCTCCTGCTGTTTACTCAGGAACTCTGTAAAAGCAGATTCTGAAAAAACAATTTTGGAAGAGAGAGACTTACATCTCTTTTCTGTCCATTTGGCTTTTTTCAGAAGTTGTGCAAAACAGAACTCCTGCAGGGTGCCTGTTAGTGAGAGAACTCATAGGCTGGATCTTTAACTGTTACTGGGGAAATTGTGGAATTAGGTATTTCCCTGTTATTTTTGCAAGGCCGCCCCTGTCAATCTCTTTGCTGTTCTCTCTTCCTGCAATGTTCTTCCCTCTTCTTTACTGGAAAACTCCTTTTCTTTCATCAACATAGCAAAAGAAACGCCAGGACACCATTGACTCTCCAGGTCCTTCTCCCTGGCTGGCTGGAACCCCTTGAGGACAGACACTGACAGAGTGCCTGGCCCATGGTGGGTGGGTGCTCAAGAGAAGATGAAAGGAAAGGTCACATATCATATGCTCCTACTTATATGGAATCTCCAGAACAGGCAAATCCATAGAGACAGAAAATAGATTCTTATTTGCCAGGGGCTGGGGGGAGGAGGGAACTGGAAGGCACAAGATTTCTTTCTGGGGTAATGGAAATGTTCTGGAATTAGATGTGATAGTTGTACAATATTGTGAATATACTAAAAAACACTGAATTGTACACTTTACAGTGGTTAAAATGGTGAATTTTATGTTATATAAATTCATCTCAATATTTTTTATAAAAGAACTGTTGAATAAAATTCACAGGAGACCATTGGCTTGGACTGAGCTCCTGAGCTAGGCCCGACAGACCAAACCAACGTGGAGCCACTTATGCTGAAGTCCCACGTCATCAAACAGAAACTAAGTTGTTTATCTGACCTTTCAAAGAATCAGGAGAGAGAGAGAGAGAAAGAATAAGCAAATGCCCAAACAGGTCAGTTTAATCCTCATGATAAGGAAGTCCCCTCTGCTTTAACCCTACAAGGAAGGGAACCTGAAGTAACCTGATGCTAACCAATCCTCTTTTGTTCCCTGTTTCTACTTTCTTCAGTCTTTCTGCCTATAAAGCCAACCTCCTCAGCTCAGCTCATCTTGAGACAGGGAACCAGCGGGCCCTGCTCCATAAGGAGTCATAAGACCCAAACCAAGGTCTCTGATAAAACAGGAGGTGGTGGAGAGCCAGCTAAAACCAGCTGGAACCAAGATGGCCACAGTTTACAAATGCCATAGCAACTCCTGGAAGTTACCCTGTATAGTTTAAAAGGAGGACGAACCTTCATTTCTGGAAACTCCCCATCCCTTCCCCAGAAATCTAATGAATAATCCTCCCTCCGCTTAACATAAAATTAAATAAAATATATAAAATAAGACCCCAGAAACTCACAAGGTGCTACTCTCTGTTGGTCCAGAGATAGCAGCTGCTCCGTCCATGGGGCAGCCACCTCTCTTTTTTCTTTTCTTGCCTCAATAAACTTGCTTTTGCCTTACTCTGTCTGCTCTTGAATTCCTTCCTGTGTGAAGCCAAGAATCCACTTGGTCTTCAGGCTGGACCCCAGTTTTAGGGTCCACTTTCCTGTATCAATTGGAGCAACTTTTCTAAATTTTTAGAGGAGATGTTACTCCAATTCATGAATTGCAGATAAAAGCCAATGAGATCATTTGACTAAATTTGTTGTAAATTTGCCTTTTGACAGAAATGATGAAAATATGAAGGAATATTAAAATACTATTTCTTATTTTCTTTTTTTAAAAAAACTTTTTGTAGAGAGGGGGTCTCTTGCTATGTTGCGTAGCCCGGTCTCAAACTCCTGGCCTGAAGTGATCCTCCCACCTCAGCCTCCAAAAGTGATTGGATTACAGGTGTGAGCCACCTCACCCAGCCCCCCTTTTCTTATTTTCTAATTTGCTTTTATCCCAAACCCTCTTCGTATTCTTCAGCTGCTCCTCCATTGGCAACCATTGTAATTTAAATGGCAGTATTTACAGTCACAGACCACATCAGAATTATAATCAAGCACCAATTAGTAGTCTTGGATTGACGGGATTTGTTTCTTTTGCTGTTTGTGTTTTTCCTGCTCAAGCAGAAACTGAAGAAGGAGAAGATTCTAGACCTGATATGCGTCATCTCTAGTGCATCCATCTGTCCACCTTGTTAGCGACCAAGCTTGGACAAATACCTGCAGAACAGAAACCAGCCAGGAGAAAAGGCATCATTAGGATTGCAGTTAGACTGTGGCAAAAATAACTTTTCAAAGCCCTTCACACATGGGTTCATTTGTTCATCATGAAAACCCTGGGTTGGAGGTGGGAGTCTTTTGATGAAGAAAAAAGCTTCCGACCTGTCCTTACTCGTGAGTGGCCTGGGGGGTGAAGCTGGGCTGGTGAAGGAGACAGAATGTACTGGACGTTCCCTGCAGGTGGATTGTACTTGTTACTGTTGTATTTCCTGAGCAGAACCCAGCCTCCCTGGAACATTGGAAAGCACTAGAAGGTGCAGGCATTGAAGACACCACTGTGGCCACTTCAGGACATAATGGCAACCACAAGTCTTAATTAATGGAATTGTTTACAACAACTCCACTTTAGACAGTTGACTCAAGTTCTCGTCTTCAGCCCCCAGAGACCTGTGAGATACACAATTGAGTATAAATTACAGTGCCCCCCGTTTACCCCAAGATGTCCCAAACACCCTTGTGGCCGGAGAATTCTCAGCTGAGAAACTTAAGACCTGGTTTTTAAAAAATGGAATTGGGGAACCAGTTATTCTATGAAAGCTTTTGTAAATATTTTCCATTGAATTATAAAGAAAACCCCTACTTATATTACACAAAGAGAATTTCAACCACATTGTAGACAAATTAAGTAAGCATTTGTTGTTAGCTAATGTGTGTCATAGCACATACTATGTTGCAAGCACTATTTTAAGTGCTTTAGATGGATTAACCCATTTAGTCCTCACAACAACCCTTTAAGTTGATTACTGTTCTCACCATTTTACATATGAGGAAATTGAGGCACAGAGAGATTAGGTAATTTGCCCAAGCTTACACAACTAGCAAAGGTCAGAGCTGGAGTTTGAACTTGGGCAGCCTGGCTCCGAAGTCCGCTCAACAAGTGGAGCCCGCTTGTCGTGTGGTGAGTGAGACAGGCAATCAATGTGAACACGCGATCTGGGCTGAAGTGTTCCTAGTGGAGGACACAGCACGCAGGAGTAAATCTGCACTTAGTAGGATTTCACAGAAGGGTAAGTCGTGATTGTAAAAAGCTTTCTGTTGTGCAGTTTGGGTTTTTCCCCGAGAGAGGAAACAGTCTACATGGACCATCTTTAGGCCAGTTGGGCCAGAAGGAGGGTTCCGGGGCTGGTGGGGAAGGGGGTGCAGCTAAGCAGGGTGCAAGAGGAGGCAGCCAGCTGGCCCCCAGCCCCGCCTCCTATGGAGCACTCCCAAGGCTCCCTTTGCCTTCTGTCCCCTCCCTCAGCACACTGGATCTCTCCCACATTCAAACAGACCTCACAGCACCTCCCTGTCCTCTGGAGAGAAGCGCCCTGTTTTTTAAGCAAAGAGCTAGGCAGAGATGGTTAATTAAATTTTCAAGTAAGTAGGCAAGGGCTTCCTTCGTTCCCTGATATGGGGGTCAGCCCAAATCCTTTAAAAAGAGCATCAGGGAGACTCAGCAGATTCTGAACGTAAGCTGGATGCTTTCCCGACCTGGGCCCAGCCCAGGGCCTGGTGTCCACAGCCTCCCCCTGCTTTCCCACTCATCACTGCCTGAGCAGCTGGGGACAGCGGTGGCCTTTCACTCAGGGCCAGGGCCTGATGGGGATGGGGGTGGGGTACCTGAGCCTGGTCACTCCTGACTCCAGAGGGCAGAGCCTTCTGGATGAGAGCCATCTGCCGGGCTATCCCTTGGTCAGTCCATCACCTAGTGTATAACCAGCGCCATAGTGGTCCTAACCATGTGTTCTGAAAGAGCCCTGGGCAGGGATATCCTGGGCTGGGCACGGTGGTTGTGGAAGGAGGTCTTGGAAGGAGGACTTGGATCTGCGTGTGAGAGGAATGGCAGTCTCTTATGAGGGAGGGGCAAGTCTTCTCTCTCTCACCAGCTCTATCCTCCTGGTCCAAAATCTATTATTCATCATTAAAATAAAATTCCAGAGTGTCAGCTTGCTCTCACATGGCAAAGGCTGTTAGAGAGCCGGAGGGGACTCGATGAAGGGAAGGTCCACGTGGTTAGTGGGGCTATTAGGGGTCTGACCATGTCTTCTCATCTGAAGCAGGACACATGGTCTGACCCACACATGGCATTGGGACAGAAGACAGAAATCGGAGTGGTGCCAGGGAAGCCAAGACCTGTGGTCAGGCCCACATCCCCCTCGTGCTGTATCCTTTGGAAATGTTCCAGCATGAGGAGAAGGAGGGAGAAAGAAAAGCTACACTTTCTAGAGTGGACACTGACTACTTCTGCCCACCCAGACTCCACTGCCTTTGGGAAGCACCTCCAATAGGCACCTCCATAGGACTTGCCCCCCCAAACCAGAGGGACCATTCTCAGATTTGGCGAGGGCAGGTCCTACGATGCTCACTTCACCCCACCCTCACCCTCTGCCACAGGGAGGGTCAAGACCCAGCCTGGCCAACCAGTGCATTCCATCTGCCTGGCCTCAGGGATTGGCTCAGGCAAATGAGACACAAACCAGAGACTTGTGATGGCTCCACTGGATAAAGTGAAGCTCTCATTCCATGGGGACCACTAGCTCTAGGGACGATGTTTGGGTGGAGGGTCTGGAAGCCAGCATGTGGCCAAGCTGGCCAAGGGGGAAGCAGGACTGAGGGAGGGAGGGAGAGAGAGACTGAGCCCTGATGAGACCCTTGGAGTGCCTGGATTTTTTTGGTACAGAAGCCCACAAATTCCTTTTTTATTTTAAATTAATCATTTTAACACAAACAAATTTGTGACATTTAGTACATTCACAATTTTGTGCAAATGCCACCTCTAACTAGTTCCAAAACATTTTCATCACCCCAGAACAAAACCCTGTGCTTGTTAAGCAGTTACTCCCCATTCTCCCTCCCCTCAACCCCGGCAACCACTGATCCACTTTCTATTCCTATGCATTTACCTATTCTGGCTATTTCATATAAATGGAGTCGTATAACAAGTGGCCTTTTGTGGCTGGCTTCTGTCACTTGGCATAATGTTTTAGAGGTTCATCCATGTGGTAGCATGTGTCAGTACTTCATTTCCTTGTGTGGCTCAGTATGATTCTCTTTTGTGGACCTACCTCATTTTGTTTATCCGTTCATCTATTGATGGACATTTGGGTTGTTTCTGCCTTTTGGCTATTGTGAATAATGCTGCTATGAACACTCATGTACAAGTATTTGTTTGAACACCTATTTTAAATTCTTTTGGGAATATACCTAAGAATGGAATTGCTGGATCACGTGGTAATTCTATGTTTGACTTTTTGAAGAACCACCAGACTCTTTTCCACAGTAGCTGAACACAAATTCCTTTTTTATTGTCTCATTTTACTGAATAAGATCTACTACATGCCAAGACTGCACCCTTTACTGTCCCCAGGACCTCCAGCAGAATGTCCCTCACTAGTCTGGAGTCGTTCTCAGGCTGGTGACTATGATGGTGCAATCCATAGCCCAGGAATGATCCCAGCCAAGGAGGCTTGCCCCAGAACAGCCCCTGCTCAGCTGCTGGGGGAGGCACATCTGGCCAGTGTCTGTTGGTCATTTTGTCTGTTAATTCTGCTTTGGTAGCCTGCCCCAGAGCTGTGCTGAGAGGTCACAAGCTGGTTTGGGCAGAATTTCAGGTAGTTTCAAGGCTGTGGGATGGTCTGTCTCTCTATAGATCCAGGCCTTTGGGGCCAAGGTGGGCAAGGTCACAGCCACCCCACCCATTATCAGGTGTGGGAGTGACAATAATAGGTGCTATGGTCTGAGTGTTTGTGTCCCCCGAAATTCATGTGTTGAAATCATAACCCCAGAGGTGATGGTATTAGGAGGTGGGGTCTTTGGAAGGTCATTAGATTATGAGGGGGGAGCCCTCCTGAATGGGATTAGTGCCCTTATAAAAGAGACCCCAGAGAGCTGCCTTACCTCTTCCCCTGTGTGAAGACACAGAGAAAAGGTGCCATCTGTGAGGAAGTGACCCCTCGTCAGACACAGAATCTGCCAGTGCCTTGATCTTGTTATTATCAGACTCCAGAATTGTGAGAAATAAATTTCTGCTGTTTATAAGCTACCCCGTTTGTGGAATTTTGTTATAGCAGCCCAAACAGACTAAGACATAGGGTGACCCTGGAAAGAGTTGAACCAAGGCCAGGGCACTTTGGTCTTTATCTGCCATCTACCCAGTATGTGACCTTAAGCAAGTCCCTTTCTCTCTCTGGGTCTCAGTTTCTCAAGTGACAAATGAGAAGACCTATTAAATGATTATGGGGACAGTGTCAGTTCCTGGGCACTTTTCACTCTACCCTGCTCCCAAGCTTTCCCTCTCCCTCTGAATTTTCATCAAAGTCTAGGATTTTGCAGCTGGCAGGAGCCAGAGAGATAATCCAGAACACCTGCTCTGGCCACTTTTCCCTGCTCTTGGAGCTTACGTGCTGGTTTCATTACTGACTGCTGCGTGTGGGGGTGGCTCCTGGAGGGCATTCGTTTTAGCACCAGAGTCCTCCTTCGACCACCCAGCAGATGAAGCAGTTGTTACTGACAGAGGCGCGATGAGGCATGCTCCCCACAACTAGCCCATAGTGATGTTGGAGCTCCCCAGGACTGCATGGATGAGACAGCTTCCTCTTTAAATGCTGAGCCTGGAGACGCCAAGTTCATCCACACCACCAGCAGCACTGTAAGTGCCCCCACGCCTGTTCCCAGGGGCCTTGGGGGCCTGAGTAGCTTTGGGGTGTCTCTTGCTGTCTTTCTTAAGCACACAGGTGCGCACCCCCCATACACAGAGCTATCAGGGGCCTGCCCTCTACATACTAAGTACCCACCTGAAATTGCCCACTGTTCTAAGCAAATATTCACTCTATTTTACAACACATACTTGGTATGCCAAAAATTGCTATAATAAAGTGTTTTGTTACTATTTCTATTATTATTACTGTCCAATTCTTATAAATCCAAGAGATACAAATGACAACTTCAAATGATAACTGCAATTTCCCACATGGGAAATCTAATGCTCTTGAACTGGCATTTTAAATATGACAATAGAGGCTAATGGTTGGGCGCCCTCTCTGTGGGAGTGGGGGCAGCCTGTGGTTTGACGAACCTTCACTCACACCACAGACCCCTGCTTTTCAAAGGGCCAGTAAATCCCTTATTGAAGGATGGGTTTCGTGTGATCGCTGAGGTGCCCTGCCCCAGCCCTTGATGTCCTCTCAAGGAGCCAGGGTTTCCATGGTTACTGGGGGAGGTGTGAGCCCTTGACCACAGGTGGCACAAGGGGGTCTTGGTAATAAGGGGCAGTGAGGGGCCAAGGCTTTGGTGGAGAAGACTTGGGCAGGGGTGCTCCTGCTCTTTAAGTGCGGCCGATGTTGTCGAGGGGAGACAGGTGACGGATGAGGATGGGGTAGGGTCCGGGGGACAATTAAGTTACCCCTAAGCAGTTCCCACCCTGAGATCCCAGGATCTTTGAGTAAAGCTCTGGGCCTACAGCCCCCTGGGGATTTTGTGCCATGTGGTTTCACCCTGCCCTGGGAGTCACCCTTGGGCCCTCATCTCTCAAGCCATCTGCATCTCCCCAGCCAGGGCAGGGGGACGTGGTCTTCTCCACAGAAAGTGGCCCAAGGCAGGCATGCAGTGTCCACTAAAAGGGCTCACTCTGAACTGATTTGCCGACTCTGTTTGGCATGTGAGGAATGGGGATGTGTGTAGGAGACCCCTGCCCCCCGCACTGTGCCTATTCCTCAGCCCTTGCGCATTCTGCCAGGTGCGCAGAGCAGGGCAGAGGCACAGAGAGAGGGTCTGGCACGTATGCACACGTGTGTGTGTGTGTGCGCGCACACGTGTGTGTGTGTGTGTGTGGTTGTGTGCCTTTGGGGACGTCCATCCATCAATCCAATCAGACCAGGGCAGGCTCCTCCGTGGGCCTCTCCGGCCAGGGTCATGGGCTGGCCAGGCCAGTCGGATGTGTACTGGGGAGGACGAGACGAGCCCACCACTTCTCCAGCAAGCCGGGGGCTACCTGGGGGAGAAGCCTCCATTCCTGCCCACTTGGAGCCATCGTTGCCCTTTTGTTTAGGCAAAACACAGACAGCTGCCTATGTGGTATATAGTAAGCACTAGAAAAGACTCCAATGCTACCGTCACCGTCACCGTAGTTCTCTTTTGTGTCTGATACCCACTCCTCAGCAGTTCTCATACTGAGTTGTTGTGGTTTTAAATGGATCTGTCTGGAAAGGGAGAGGGAGCTGCACTTGAAGACCTCTCTCTTCTGCATTATATTTCTCCCATGAGGGGAGGGCCCCCGTGGCACAACCCCCAGCCTCTTGGCCTGGAGCAGGGTGGGGTGGGGTCCCTCAGTGGGGCAGGAAGTCCAGCGTTCCTGGCTCCCCTACTTTGCCGTGAGCATCTCAGCAGTGTGTGCAGGAGCGGGCAGGCAGGGGAGGGGGTAGGCTTGTGTGAGCGGCTGCTGTGAATTTTAATTCAACTCAGTGTGGCTGGCTTGCTGAATCAAGGTTGGGAAAACACAGCACTCTCCTGGGAGGAGAGGTGTTTGGTATAAATAGAAGGTATCATTGTGAGACAATTGGGGGACGTCATGTCGCTCAATACAGCTCATGGCAGCAGCCAGGGCCCCAGCCGTGGGCTGCAGAGCTACGAGCAACTGCTTTCCTCTACTTTTCCCAGGAAAAAGAGCCCTTCCTCCATCGCAGCACCCTCTCTGGGCCCTGAGCCCCTTCTCTGCTGGAGAAATTGGGCCACCCCCATTCTCAGGGGGTGTTCGATAGGGTCCTAACCATGCCAGTGAACTGACAGTCAATAAGGGTCACCACCCTCCACTCACACTCTGAGTAAGAGCTGTGCCTTCCCTGACACACCGTCTTGCTCTTTATTTTTAAACAGCTTTATTGAAATATAATTTATACACCATACAATTCACCCATTTAAAGTATATGATTCAATGATGTTTAGTATAGTCACAGATATATGCAACCATCACCACAATTTTAGAACATTTTCATCACCCGAAAAAGAAACCTTATACCCTTTGGCTCTCACTGCTCTATCTGCCCATGGCCACCCTCAGTCCTAAGCAATAACTAATCTATTTTCTGTCTCTATAGAGACTTATTCTGGACATTTCATGTAAATGGAATCATATCATGCGTGGTCTTTTGTGACTGGCTTCTTTCACTTAGCGTAATGTTTTCAAGGTTCATTCATGTTTTGGCATGTATCATCAGTACTCTGTTCCTTTTTATGGTCAAATAATTTTCCATTGTATGGATATACTACATTGTGTTTATCCATTCCTCAGCTGATGGACATTTGGGTTGTTCTCACCTTTTGGCTATTATGAATAAATTTTCATGTGGACATGTGTTTTCATTTTCCTTGGGAATATACGTAGGAGTAGAATTGTTGGATCATATGGTAACTCTATGTTTAATCATTTGAGGGGTTCCTTCTTGTTCTTAACAATAATTACCAAACAACTACTATTAACTGGGGGCCTACTGGGCAATCATTCAATAAATACTTAGCTCTTTTTATGATCCGGGCACTGTTCTGGAAGCTGGAGAAACAGCACTGTGAACAGAGTGCTGTGTAGTTTGGCCACTACAAGGACTTTGGCTTTTACCCTGAATAGAATGCAGAGAACCTGGAGGTTTGTTTTTTCCCTATGGGTTTATTGAGGTATAAGTGACAAACAGAACCAAAAAACTGCACACGTATAAAGTGTACAATTTTATGAGTTTTGACGTGTGTGTATATATCTGTGAAACCATCACCACAATCGAGATAGTGAACACCTTCCCCCAAAGTTTCCTTTCGGCCCTTTGTAATTCCTCCCTCCTGTCCTTCCCTTCCCACCTATCCTCAGGCAACCACTGATCAAACCACAGATTAGTGCATTTTCTAGAATGGAACACTATATGCTCTTCTGAGTGTAACTTCTTTAATTTGGCATAATTATTTTGAAGTTCATCTATATTGTTGCTTGTATTAATATTAAATAGTTCATTCCTTTTTATTGTTGAGTAGTAGACCATGGTATGGATGCACCACCATTTGTTTACCCACTCCCCAGTTGATGGACATTAGGGTTATTTCCATGCTGGATCTTATGATAAATGTATGTTTAACTTTATAAGGAACTAACAAATTGTTTTACAAAGTGATTTTATCATTTTACACCTCCACCAGCAGGGTATAAGAGTTCCAATTGCTCCACATCCTTTCCACATTTGGAATGGTCGGTCTTTTAAATTGTAACCATTCTAATAGGTATGTAGTGATATCTCATCATAATTTTAATTTGCATTTCTCGATGTCTAGTGATGTTGAGCATCTTTTCATATGTTTATTTGCCATCTGTATATCTTCTTTAAAGAAGAGTCTGTTTCAATCTTCTGCCCATTTAAAAAAATTGGGTTTCTTGTTTTCTTACTGAGTTTTGAGAGTTCTTTTTAAAAAGAGTGCTTTCAACCATGTTTTGTAGTTTTCAGCATGCATCTCTCTGTGGAACATCTACACGCTCCCACATATCCTAGCGTGGAAAAGCCACCTACTGTGTGGGCTCAGAATTCATTGCAATTGTTATTCTGATTGACTGATAGAGCAAGGATCCCCTCCTGGGGCTGCTTGCTGGGAACCTGGAGACAGTGATCAACACATGGTATTAGCAGCTGCCTACTTTCCCTGCCAGAGAGTACCCTGTGGCTGTTACTTGGGAATTGGTGAAGCTTTATGGCTGCCATACCACAGATATGCAAGAGTGGCCCAAATGCCTTGGCGCTTCATGCTCAACCCAAGCCTAGCACCCAAATCCACAGAAGCAAGGTTGAGCCTACAGGGGAAGAAAAATATTTTTTCCTCACTCAGTGCTAGATTCACAGCTGAGGTCCCTATAACAAAAGACAGATTAACAAAAGAAAGGCATACAAATTTATTTAACGTAAGTTTTACATGACATGGGAGCCTTCATAAGAAAATGAAGACCCAAAGAAATAGTTAAACCTGTGTATTTTTTATGCTAGGTTTGATGAAGAAGTAAACAGTGATGGAGAAATATGATTGGATAAAAAGTATGATCTAATGGTAGCAAACTGGAGGAACTTAGCAGGGCCTGTTTGTTCAAATTCCTGTCTGTGACCCTGTGTCTTCAGACATAAGGATGTTCCTTTCCTCCGGGTATAGGGAGGGCACCTCTTGCATGACCTACTTTAGGTTAAGGTCAGAAAATCCTTCCTAGGCCTTATGACCCACTTCAGGTGAAGAGTGACCTTCCTGCTTCTGCTGTTTTCTCAAATGCCAAAGTGCTATTTTGGGGGGTTGCATGTCCTAAAACCCATCAAGCCTGTCCTGCAGAAAGCCAGCTCCTTCCTCCCACTCAGCTTTATGCACATCCTTCCTGACACAGGCTTGTCACTTCAGCTCTGCTCCTGTCCCCTGAATCATTTTCTTGGCCACTACTCTAATTTTTT
Source organism: Daubentonia madagascariensis (assembly GCA_023783475.1). Lineage (NCBI taxonomy): Eukaryota > Metazoa > Chordata > Mammalia > Primates > Daubentoniidae > Daubentonia > Daubentonia madagascariensis. Next base: position 40,635,704 of record JAKFHU010001035.1, read on the forward strand.
TCCAGGAAAACACCCACAGATGAGAAATAGCTAGACCAGTGTTGTTGATGCCAAAAGCCAAGAAGTGGTGGCAGGGTGAGTCTGGAGCCCGGAAGAACTTCTGTGAATTCTTCCACTTGGTGTTTCTAAGATTGATCTATTCCCCTCACCCACGGTCCATTATCTCATGCTGGGTTCAAGCCATCGATGCCAGGCTGGTCTTCTTGCCTCTAGACTCTTATCTCCAAACCATTTCTGCACAGGGTGGGCTAGATTTATTCTCTTATGCCACAATATTCATCATATTGCCCTCCTGCTCAAGAAGCATCCATGACTCCCCACTGCCCTCAGGATGATGTCCAAACCCCTTGGTCTTTCATTCAAGAAATCCCAACATGTCATCCTTCCCTGTGTGCCCCCAAATACTTTACTCCAGCCAGACCAGTATTCTCGCTGGCCCCAGCATGCTCCCACCTCTAAACCTTTGCTCATAAATGCCCTGTCCTGTCCCTTCCCACACCCACCTGCCCAAATCTCACCTCTCCTTAAAGATTAGTTCAAATCCTATTTTCCTATGAAATGTTACTGACAATTATGGACCACTTGGCTATCTTCTGTTCCTTAGGTTTAATCAGAGGTTTTATTCTACAACTGCTTTTCACCTTTATTAGTTATATTCTTTATTAGTTGTATTTATTAGTTCTATTAGTTCCCCTTTAGTGACTCTATCTGTGCCAGACACTACACACACACAACATACACAAACACACACACTCTGCACGTTTTTTTGTTTAGATTATAAATGTGTGTTTCCTTATAAAAGTTGTTTCTATCTCAAACAGCAAAAGTCTGGACTCCCAGCAACTCTATTTATAGATGCCAACATGGAGATTCAGAGAGCTTAAGTAACTTGCCCAAGTCCCCCAGTGAGTGAGTGCTGTGGATGGGCTTTGAGCTCGTGTCCATGCCCTTCCTGCTCTCACACATGGACTCCCACAGCCCTGGAGGACAGGCAGGGCTGAGAGCCTCATGTTACAGGGCAAGGGGACTGAAGCACAGAGAAGTTGCTGCCTTCAAGGCCACACAGGAAAACAAGTGGACCTTTCCATTTCTAAAAAATTGTGGAAAAATAGCACATAACATAACAATTTATTATTTTAAGTATATCAAAGTGAACAATTCAGTGGCATTAAATTAAGTATACTCCCAATGTTATACAACCATCATCACTATCTAGTTCCAAAACATTTTCATCACTCTGATAGGAAACCTTGTACCCAGTAAGAAGTCATTCCCATCACCTCCTCCCCCAGCCCCTATAGCCACTAATCTGCTTTCTGTCTCTATGGCTTTGCCTATTCTGGGCATTTCAAAGAAGTAAAATCATATGATATGTGGCCTTTTGCGTCTGGGTTCTTTCACTGGGCCCTTTCATTTTAATGCTGCATTTGAGACAGCTCATCTGTGTTGTAGTATAAAATCGTGTGTCAAATGGCTGTATCAAAATGCTGTGAACTCTCAGTGGTGTTGCTCAGCCTGGAATCCAGGTTTACTTATTGGCCAAGAAAATACCTCCTCCTGCCTGCCCTAGTGCTTTGAGTTTGACTCACAGCCTTGAATTCCCTCTATTTCAGTGAGGTCTATCTGCCTTCTTGCTTTTTTTCCAGACCCTACTCCCACCCCCAACACACATAGCACCTGGCACAGGGTTGGGCACATGTTGGCACTCACCGGTGCTGGTGGAATTGTCTACAGCTGGCAGGGCCTCTGGCTTCGTCCAGCAGAAAGGGCCGAGCAGGCAGGGCTTGGGGCTGCTCCCAGTGCCCCAGCTGAAGTCCCTGCTCAGCTTTCTCCAGGTGGCACATCAGCAGTTGAGCTTGAGTACCTTTCCACATGCCTATTCTGTGGGCTTGGGCTTGAACCCTCTCTGAGGCTGGATCACCCTGAACTGGGATTTTCCAGCTAGAAGAATCACTCTTCAGCTGCTTGAATTTTCCTCCTGTTCTCTCTTTTGCTCTCAACTTCCCAGCAAAAAGCATTACCCATAGATGTGAAGGCTGATGAATTCTAAGTCTGGGGCTGGTGCTGTTACAGACACAGCTGGCTAGACACAGAATTAAAGGACCACCAAGGTCCTCTGCTGACTCAGCAACTGGAGGAGCAGAGGACAAGCCCTCAGGCCTTCTAGAAAGCACTGCCTGCCCAGGCATGATTTTTCTCTTTCAGCTTTCCTACCTGGAAAGCAATTCCCAACCACTCTTGCCAACCTACCTGTCTCACTAAGCCAGAGGACATACTTTGTTGTGAGGGATTTGAACACTATTTTCTGCTCTTAAGGGATCTTCCCCATCAAGTCCAATTTCCTGTCCCTGCCTCTGGCGCCTGAAACCCACCATTAGGGAGTCCTTTTGGTGGAGCACAGCTCTGCCCTCTCTATGCTCCTCTGGTGCCTACTAGAGACAATGTTAAGGGGTAGCTAGGAGAGTGGTTAGCTATAATCTCCACTTCAGAATAAAAACACTGTACTTCATATGCTAGCACAGTGTCTACCCAAGTCTGCTAGCTTCTTCCTTCCAACCAGTGGCCCTCCCTAAGTCCTTTCTAGATAGACACTCCAGTGCCACCACTGCTTCTCAGTAGGAATGAGTTTATGCAGACCTTTTCCCGTGTGGGAGACACAGCTTGCAGGCCAGTTCTAGTTGCTCAGTTTCTGCATCTCAAGCTCTGGGCACGGATACGAGGTAAATTCTTTACCTGCATCCCATGCGCCTCTGTGCACATGTAAAGTGCAGACTTCAGCACCCCCAGGCAGCTTTCAGACTGTGCTTCACCGTGGTCACAGGTGTAAGGAGCTGTGTGGGTGTACACACCCCAGGGGCAACATTGGCTTGAGGGTACCCATGCCCCCTTGTTTGTTCCTTAGGCTTTCGTAGGCCTGGATAAGCCACTGATATATTTGCCCCCTTACCCCCTTACTCTGAGTGTGACCTGCGATTCAATTGTTTCCAATGTTAGGCTGTTACAAATGATGCTACAGTGATCATCTTTGTGCTTTCTTCTGTCATTGAAGTGACCTCGATGGGAGCCAGACAGACAAGGAGGGATGCTCAGAATCCAACTGGACTTAAATATATTCAAGAGGTGTGGCCTGGCCAGATTGGAAGAGCGTGAAAAGAATGCAGAATAGCATTAAGCAGTCAATACAGGATTCCAATGTAGTGAGGAAGGATCTGGGGTCAGGGCGGGGAGGTGGTTTTGCAAACTCAAATCAGACTTGATAATTAGGAAGGTACAGTAAGTATAAGGGAAGATATAGTTCAGGTCACAGGCTGTGAGATCACCCCATTTTGAGTGTTTGGACTGGGAATCACAAAGTATAAGCAGAGCTTCTAAATAATTGGGCTCAAGTTATCCTTTATTGTCATGAAAAAAGTCTCCCTAGGTGTCTATAGCTCCAGATCTTGTGAACCAGCCAAAAATATGGTCTATGGGCAACCTTAGCCTAACAAGAAAGTCACCCGATTTGCTTGGAATGGTAATCCCGATTCCTTGGAATGGTAAAAATATGATTTTCTTAGTGAGTTAGTCTTTAGCCCAGGGAAGATTTAGAATTATGTACAGATAAGAAAAAGCAAATTAAAATTATGGTATTACTAGTTTCTTTTTTTAAATTAAGTTTAAGAATAATCTATGTATATCTGGTGTTTTTAAAGTGCTTGTTTAGAGTGATTAATAGATTAGCCTTGTGAGTTGGTCTTTCCCTGCCCCTCCCCACAGTACTTAAAAAAATAACAGCATGACTTTTGCTCTCTTCATCTAGTAGAATTGGGGCCTGCCCAATTTCAAGAGAAGAAAGCCCCACTTCTTCATAGGAAGTGGCAAGGTTCTGCAAGAGCACGTGGGACTGGAAATATTGCTGTGGCCCTCCAGAGCCATCTGGCTTCCCCTGACGGGCTCTTTAAGGCCCTTTACGTTTTATTAACCCTTTCATCAGGGTCCTTCCAGCCTCCATTGGCCACCTAGTCACAAAGCCCCATATTTAAGTTTTATTATGGTAGCAACCTACTTCCAGATACCTAAATCTATATCTGGTATCTTATGCTGCACCATAAATCATCCCCAAAAGTAGCTGCATAACACAATGACAATACTAATTTTCCTCATCGGTCTTCAAATTGGGTGGGACTTGGTGGGGAGAGCTCATCTCTGCTCCACTCCATGTCAGCTGGAGCAGCTTAACAGTTGGGGCCTGGAATCCTCTGGAGGGCCAGTCACTCACACATCTGGCAATTGGTCCTGGCTGTGGGCTGGGACCTCAGCTGGGGCTCTCAGCCAGCAAATCTATATGTACCTTCTCCATGTGGCCTGGGCTTCTTCACAACATGGTGGCTGGGTTCCAGGGGCACGTGTGCTAAGAGAGGCAGGTGGAAACAACATCTCCCTTTATGGCCACTCATAAACTATACAGCATCACTTTCACCTCGTTCTGTGTGGAGATAGTCACAAAAACCCATCCAATTTCAAGGGGAGGGGAAATAGATGCCACCTCTTGGTGGGGAAGCAACAGTGTTCTGGAAGAACATGTGGGACCAGAGATATTGTGGCCATTTTTGGAAACTGCAATCTGCCACACTTCTGCACTGGGCTGCAATTGGCTATGATCTACCCCTGGGTTGGAGATTGGGAGATATAAACTCCTAGGTGCTTTCATCTGGGAAAAGTATCTCCAGTAGCCAAAGGGTTATCTTAAGACAGTCACTGGTATGGGGTGTCCAAAACAAAGGCATGTGGAAGTTGGGGAAGAGGTGCACAGAAACACTCCAGGGCTTATGGGAAGAGCATCAGCAGTGTCTGTTACAGGATAATAAAAGAAAATACTGAGGGTAAATTATATTCCTGTCCCTCATCTCATATGATCACAGGCAGAGAAGGGGGAACCTGACATCTCAGACTTTCAGGGGTCACAGAAAACGTGACCCCAAGAATAGCTGGAGGCCTGACTTAACAGAATTGGCCTGGCCAGTGTGTCCATCTCTCAAGTCCCTCTGATCTCTGACCACCGAAGGGGTGGACCAGTGGCTCTCCCCTGACTCCTGCCATTGTTTAGTCATGACTTGCTTTGATCCAACATAGAGTGGAAATCAATCATTTTGTTTTTACACATGGTCCCATATGCGCACAAAATAAGGAAGTCTTTATCCACTGAACATATTGTTTAAATAACAGCTACCAAAATACATTTAAAGATCTTTATTGGGACACTAAGACTATAGTGTTTTGGGTATGGTGAACTAGCTTCTCTGAGAAGACCATGGAAAAGATCTTTTTTCTAAGGATGAGCAGGTGGAAGGATGGAGAACATGTACAAAGTAGCTGACAAGCACACCTCCTTGGCTGTCACAGCTGGGTGTTTTGCATATTAGTTAAGACAGTGTCATGGAATAGGATCTTCCAATATAAGATAAGATTTTTTACTCTATACTAAACCTAAAAGTTTTTCTTACTGCTGAAACTTCACAGGCACTTAGACCCCTCCGGCATTTAGACCCTTCCTGCTATCACAGTGTAGCTTTGTGGAAGGAAGAGAGGATTCACCGAGGGGTTCCAGGAAAGTGGAGAGGGAGGGAGAGGCCATTCCTAGATATAACAGACATCCTTTGCTCTGAAAAGTGGTCTCTAAAGGAATCAAACGCCTCTAGGTCTGATGTCACCGGGAGATAAACCTGCCATGCTGCCTTAGTTTCCTCAGTGCAACAGTGACGAGACTGGTCTGAAGAGACACTGATGAAGGAAGGAACACTTAGGGGTCACTTGTGCTTGGCTGTCCAGCAGGCAAGCCACCCTCCCACCCCACTTCCAGGAGGAATGCACGGGCGATGGCACTCACATGATCTTATGCAAACATCCACTCGGTGTCTCCAGAGAGGACCAGGCTCCGGCCTCCAAGGGCCCAGGCCTGCAGCTGCGACCTCCATGGCTGGATGCCATCCATTTGTCCTCTGAATCAAGATTCTCTTCTCCTGGTCCATGTCAGAGTCTTTAGTGGAAAAAAGTTTTAATATACAAAGTATCTTCTCTGGGGAGATTGCTCCTCTAATTCCTGGGCTCTGTCTCATTGGAAATGATCCCAAACCATAAGAGAAAGCCATTGCAAAACCCCAACACAGGTGTCTGGGCAGCGCTGAAGAAGGATGGCCAATGCTGGGGAAATACAGCAGACTTTCCACTAGATTCCAGGATCAGACTCCTCCCAGACCTTCCCTCTTTCTTCTTCTTTGGCAGATGCCATGGGACATTCAGACCTGCTCTGGGCTTTGCTGCTACAACTGTCTCCTCAGGCAATGGAAAATGCACCAGACTTGGAGATGCAAGACTGGGTATAAGCCCCGACTACCCCCCTGCTAGCTGCATAACTGGGCAAATCCCTTAGCCTCTCTGAGCCTGCTTCCCTGCCTAAGCCTGCCTGCCCATCCTCACAGGGCAGGGGTGCAGCAGAGGAGATGGTATGGCAAAGAGCCTATTGAGTTCCAAATCTCTGTTCAAATGCAGATCGTAAGTGGAGATGGCTCTGTGCAAGGCTTCAGGTTCTTTGTCTTGGGACATGACACAGAGCAGGTTCTGCGTGTTCTATGGGATCTTGAAGACAGAACTGTGTTCTCTACTGACCACCAGACTTCCCTGGAGACAGACGTTGCAGCCTTCACTCCCTTGATGCGTCCCTCAAGCCTGTCGGGCATGCAGCACCTTAGAGCAGAGCTGTTGAGGGTGGACCGTCTGTGGGTGTGGGGACAGGGATGGATTCCTCCTGTGACTGGCCACTGACACAGAATACAGAGGGCTGGTTTAGGGAATTAATGAAGACCTCGGAGAAAAACAACAGTTGGGATGAAATACCAGCATAGTACCAGTGACAGGATATGATCAATGAACTCAAATTTGTGGCTGATTTGAGTTGGGCACCCTCCCTCTTCAGCTGCCCAGAGCTCCCACCTGCTAGAACCAATTCTCAGGCAAGGCCTGCTGTCAGTCAATCACTTCATCTTTGATGTAAATGGAAGTCACTTGGCCCTTCTCCTTTGGGTGTGCAGAATGGAAGGCATTGGCCCTGGGTGGAGGACTATCAAGCTTTGATTATCAGGTTGAGGAGAATCTTGAGGGGCAGGAGGGTCCCCTTGATGTCCCTAAAATTCCTTTCTCTGTCTAAGTCAGGCTGACCTTGGAGAACCCTGAGATCTGGGCTGTGAGAGGTCTTGGGAATGATTTTCAACTTTTGGATGAAAGAAACAAGTCTAGAGAAGTGTCACCTCCTCCACCAGGATCCAAATAGGGAGCCAACCAGGCACCTAGGGCTCACTGACAGCTCTAAATATAACCATCTGAAGCCAGGCCAGTTTGCTGGGCTTTCTGTTGAAAGGGGCATTTTCATTAGAATGGGGCCTCCTCAAGGTCAAAGGCCTCTCTGGGAAACAGTCCAGACTGGGAGATAGCCCCATGTGCAGTGTGATTTCAGGGGCTGGGAAGGAAGCCTCCCCTCCCCACCACACAATTTAAAAAAAAAAACATTGTTCTAATCTGATCCTTAGGCTGTGGCTAAAATACAAATTTCCCTGGGAGGGTCACAGTACTTTCAGTTACTGGTGACTTACCTTTCAACGTGAACGAGTTCTATAGACCTATTCTTAGAAATTTTTACTGGAACAAAGCAGGTGAGCCCTGAAGGATATTGAAGGATGCAGCTAATGGTTATGGAATGCTCAGTGCCAGGCAGTGGTAGACACTAAAGGAGGTTTTCTCATGTTGGTGTCACAATAACTATGCAGAGTGGGGCTTATCCCCACTGTATAGGTGAGGAAATTGAGCAACAGACAAGCAATTCATCTAAGGGCAGTCAGCTAGTAGCAGACACAGCTGGCACTGGAAGCCACGTCTGCCTGACCCCAAAGCAATGAGGATCCCACTGCCCTATACTCTTCCCAGGCAGAGGAGAGCGTTGGGTCAGAAGTATGTGGGGTGGGGGAAGGGTGGAGATCAGACAGTAGGTGAAACGTCATCAGGCTGTGAGCATCTTAATGCGTAGCCCCAGGGGCTTCAAAGAGAATCTCTTCCAAATCACCCTCAAGGCCATGATGTGCTCTGGACAGTGGTTGGTGCTCTGAGTATAGAAGGAAGAAAACCTAGAGCAGCGGTTCTCAATCTTGGGTATTGTTCTCAATCTTGGGTGTCATCAGAGGGCTTTTTGACACACACATTGTTGGGTGCCATCCTCAGAATTCCTGACTCAGTAGTCTGGGGGGAGGGATCAAATTTGCAATTAAAACAATTTCCAAGGGGATGCTGATGCTGCGGATCTGGGGACCATACCTCGCAAACTACTGAGTCAGTACTTGTCCCACGGACTTGTCTCCCTCTGTTGGGGGCAGGACGTGTACCCGGAACCAGTAGAGAGCTTTAGGAGATGGGAGGGGTGAGGCTTCTGTGATAAAGAGACCTTACAGTAAACCAGTGGCTTGAAGAAGATCAAAGTCTCTCCCTTATGTGACAGTCCGCAGTGGGTGCCGTGGTGCACCACTCACATCCTCCCTCCACCCATCTCCCCAGCTGCTGGGCACAGTGTTTGTCAAGGGCTCATAGCTGAGTCCCTCATCTGGGAATTGCCCTTGGATAAAAGGAGCTGCCTTGCCCAAGTTACTTCCCTTGTGGGAGCAGCCCCCACCCAAGAAGGACTGGTAGATATGGAGCACGGAGGTTCTGTTCCCTTGGCTCAGTCTAGGACACCTTAGAAGGGCCATCCTAGGTCCAGATCTCCCCACTGGATCAGCAGAGGGCTCTCATCCAACTTCAGTTCAGTTTCTTCTGCCCTGCAACTTACATGCACTGCTCCTGAGACTATACCCCAATAAACCTCCAGTACGCTGAGTCTGTCCCAAGTCGCCTGACCTAAGACACAGGCAAGGTTAGTATTTCTGGTTGGCAGGTGGCTTTGCTACCCTTGGTCATTGAGAGACCTGACTTCTTTCCATCTTGTTTCTCTATCATCCCTTCGGCTTTGTCTGGGGTTGAAGCCAGGCTGCAGGCCCCTCTGCGCTCCAGTTTGTGGAAATGGGAAAGAAGGTAGAGGAGACACACCGTGCCTTTCGCCATCGGCCTGGAAGTGGCACACATCACTTCTACCACTTCACTTTCTCAAAACTTAGTCACGTGGCTAAACACAACTGCAGGGAGGTGGGGAGCTACCCGGTAGCTGGGCAGCCCCTGCAGGCTGCGACTCCGAGGGAAAGAGATGAGGGTGGATGGCCAGGGGTCTCCATGACCTCCTCTGTGATGAATATGAATTTGTGTGGCCCTGATTCCGTGTGCCACAAAGTGCAGAGCTCTGTAGATGAGACGGCAAATGTGAGCCATTCAGCAGGCACAAAGACCCCTAAGGCATTGTCATTCACACAGACAAAAACCCCTAGGGCTGCTTGGGGCATTGCTCACTAAGGGCTCTACATGGAAAAGCTACACTGAAGATTTTGCACGATACTAGGGTTTCAGCTATAACTAGTCATTTCTTTCCCATTGAAGAACGCTTAGCTTGATGTAAGTGAGTAAAGTGATGTAGTATAGATAACCTTCAACAGACTCAGGCAAAAGAAAATAATCCCCAAGCTTCCATTTTTTATTATTAGTCACAAATTACTTGTAAAAATCTTCTATCTGACCGAGACACACGGTTGCCTGCTCTTGCCTGCACCCTCCCCACCCGAGGGAGGGGACAAACAGAGTGGGTGTGACAGTGGCAGGGGAGGGCTGGCTTACTCCACCTGGATGGGGCAGACCATCTTTGGCAGTCCCAAGAAGTCTTGCCAAAGGCCTGGTCACAGGGTCACATCACACTTACCCTATGGTCCCCCAGCACAGCGCCCACAGTCCATCTTTGTCATAACTTTGTTGCAAACACCCTCAACTCCCTTGCTTCCTTCCTCTCTGACAGGCCCTAGCCTCCCTGACTCTGTGCTTGAGAGGCCAAACATTGCTGGAGAAAATCTTGCATCTGGGCCGACTGTGCTGCCTCACTTTACGTTTATGACCCCAAATCTCAGATGCACCCCCGACAGTGTCAGGCAGCTCTCCCACTTCCCCGAGGAAGTTCCCTTTCCTGTACTGCTTCCCACCTCCCCTCCCCACACCCACATTCCCTCCCTACCCCAGCTCCGTGTAGGCGCCTTGTTCTTTGTGGAGCAAACAGAAATCATTATTGGGGACTCCTTCACTGACCCCTCAACAATGCCAGAAGCGCCCACATACACCTCACCCCGTCACAACGGAGCAATCCTCCCTGTTCTGACCTGAGGCCACTCTCCTCTCAGTGTATACATCCTATCCCCCGTCACATGGTCAGCCCTGGCTGAAGATGCGATCAGATTAGAACAATGTTTTTTTTCTTAATTGTGTGGTGGGGAGGGGAGGCTTCCTTCCCAACCCCTGAAAGGTGTAGACTCGACACCCAGCCACCTGCTCAGCACCTGCACTTGGGTGTCCAAGGGCAGCAGCAGGGAAGACATGCTGGGCTGGGGAGGTGACGGAGGGGAAGCCGTGGGGGTCATCTCCACCAGGAGGGAGAAGCCCACTTCCCCCTATACACCTCTGATGTCAGTGCAGAAGGGTCAAGAATGTGGGGGTTAGGCAAAGGCCCCCTCTCGTTCTGCTGCCAACAGGCTGCACCAGTGGCTTCCCTTTGGCCTCAGAGATGACCGCCTCTCTGGAGGTGACCTCCAGGCTGCTCTCTTCCTGAGCAGGTGGGGAGAGGGGCTAGGCTCTGGTGGTGCTTGTCCTGCTCCATCTCAGGGGGTGGCAAATTGCCCAATGCCCAAGCTGTGCCAGGAAGATTTGCCGACAGGCCCGTGTCCTGGAGTTGCTTCTGGGTTAGGGAAGGGACACATGTACCGGGTGAGGAGGGAGAGCTCTTGCAGAAGAGCCCCCTGCCTCCTGCCCTGTCTGGGGGCTCCAGGAGCTCCGGGTTCCAGATGGGTAGCAGGGACACCTCATTGCAGAGCTGCCTGGTGCAGGTGAGGGGAGTACTGTCCACTCACCCTCGTCCTCCCCACCCTCTCTTCAACTCCCCACGCTGTGCAGCCAGCTTGTCCCTTGGCCAGCTGCTGGGAGCCAATTTATTCAGGCCCTGAGGTTTCTTTTGTTAAGGACTTTAAAATGTATTAAGAAATGTGCGAAGAGCTTTGTCATCAATTTTTTGTTATTGGGGACTTTCCTCACGTACCTGAGCAATTGGATCAGGGAGTCCCTGCTCACCTCTTCCCCTGGCAGACCACCAGGCTGCTGATGTCCCAGGGTGGGGCAGGGGGCTGGGGCTCAGCCGCCTTCAAGCCATTCCTCTGGCCACGTAGCCTGGACTGTAATGATCTGAGCCAGGAGAAGGTGTGTGCCGGGGTGGGGAGGAGGGAACAGTTTCCCTGAGTTCCCTGTTTCTTCACTCAGTGTTTTATAGGAACTATGAGTCTTCAGGAGGTAGAGCCCATACCCTGAGTGCCCACCAGCATAGCACAATAAAGACTTGAGCGGTGAGGACAGACTGAGTAGGGAGGCCGAAGTGCCCACCTGCGTCTGTCTCTCTGGGGCTGTTTTCAATCCCCCACCTGTGATGCGTCCTCAGACAGGCTGCAGGGCCAGAACCAGAGGGTGGCCAGCGTCTGCCCTGGGACTTCTTCCTCTGGCTGTGGGGAGGACGTTTGATGTTGCTCTCGTCTTCGCTCAGGCGCTGAAGAGAGAATGCTTGTCTCAAAATGGGTTTAGAGACTGTTATGGATTCAATTGTGTCCCCCAAAAAAGATACGCTGAAGTCCTAACCCCTGGTACCCAGAATGTGACCTTACTTGGAAAAAGGTTTGTTGCAGATGTAATTTGTGAAGACGAGGTCATACTAGAGTAGGATGTGTCCCTAATTTAATGTGACTAGTGTCCTTATAAGAAGAGGACAGACAATGGAGACAGGGATGGGAGTGATGCATCTACAAGCTGAGGAACACCAAGGATTAAAGCGAGGCAAGGAAGAATCCTCTCCTGCAGGGCTTAGATGGAGCATGGCCCTGCCAATACCTTGACTTCAGACTTCCAGCCTCCAGAACTGGGAGACACTACCTTTTTGTTGTTTAAAGCCACCCAGTTTGTGGTACTTTGTAATGGTAGCCCCAGGAAACCAACATAGATGTGAAAGCAACTTTACTCCACAGCATGCATTTAAATAGCATTAGCATTGTCTGTGCCCTGCCAGTTGATGGTGCCAATACATCCTGGTGACTCATCAGTCACTCTACTCCCGGAAAGCCCTTGACAGGACCTGATCATAATCAGGGCAAGGGGGCTACCTGTGTGATGAGCTCCGCTGGGATCCTGGGCAGAGATCAAGCCTGTGGTGAGAGTGGAAGTTAGAACACCTGGATTCTAGTTCAGGCTCTCAGTATGTCTGCTGCAAGGCCTCGCTAGGGGCCATCCTGGGAAATCTATAAGATACTTTCTCATTCTAAGTTAATGTGGTTCAAATTCACATCTCAGCAAAACAGCAAATTATTACAAGTCACAAAACTTCAGAGTTGACTAGAGAATCCTTGACTCTATGAGTGTTAAAATTTGTGGATGCTGAGGGCTATGGCAGTGGATGAGGCACCCTGATACCATCCCAGGACTTCTCCATCCTTCCCTAATGCCCAGGTTGGTCCTGGATGTGCAGACCTGTCTCCTTTGCCCTGCATCATGCGTGGGGGCTCTGGCGTACAGCTCTCATAAGCACCACCAACCCTGCGACAACTCGGCTCTCCCCAGACCACACCCGGCTAATCTGAGAAACAAACTCAAATCCTCAGTAATAGTAATAAGCCCCACTTGCTCACCTCCTATACCTGTTCCAGGCAACATTCCGTTTCACCCTCACAGTAACTCTATGAGGTAGCCTGTTGTCTCCTTGTTATAGAGGAGGACACAACAGCTCAGAGAGGTAGAGGACTTGACCCAAGATCACACAGCTGGTTATGGGCAGAGCCAGAACACAAGCCCCAGTCCTTTTGACTCTATCCCAGTGAGAGAGTCACTCTGCCCTCCTCCCAGGATAGCTGCCTACTTTCTGTCAGGGGCCATTCACAAAACTATAATCCTTAAGAATTTTAGGCAGTGTGACATGCCATGGATGGAAAATGTTGGAGAGGCAAGTCCTTCTGGAGCAGTCTTCAATCCTATGAATTCAGAAAAGTCTCAATGTTCAATTCTGGGTCTATTTTTAGCTCCTTTCAATCTTGCCAGCGGCCCAGGTGTGGCCCCAAATTCTGTTGGCCTCCCGCAGCAGAACTGCAAACAGACTGGGCTCTACCTATTTGAAATGTTCTTTGCATTTGAGACGAGGTGCTTTTCCAGTTAATTCTAACCTGTCAGTTTTCATTTCTTTTTCTTTGAAGCCCAAATAGCAATGTGTCTCCTTCCTATACAAAGGGCCAGCATTGACTTTGACTTTTCTCTTTGGGTTAGAATCATGAAAGCTGCTAGAATCAGGGAGTTGGGGCTTGTGTTTGTGTGTGCAGGGGAAATATCATGGAGTTACATAAATTATGGGGAACCTGTCCCATGGAAAGTAATGCAGCTATTAAAATGCTGATGTATTTATCAATATGAAAAGGTGTTTATCACATATTGTGGAGTAAAAAGAATGGGTTACAAAACTGTGCATAGCATAATCCATTATGTACTTAAAAATATATCTATCCATTAAAATTATCAGGAAGGCATACTCTGAAATAATTATAATTTTTATCTTTGGGTGGTGAGGTTTTAGGTGTTTTTATTTTCTTTTATCTGATTATCTGTTTTTCCCTAAATTTTCCCCCAAATTAAACATACATATGCTTAAATTTAAACATAAATTTAAACACTACAACAAACGTACTGATAAGTGTGGAGCTGTAACAGCAAACCCTGGCCCTGAATTTCAGTGGCTTCTGGTCTCTCAAATTAGTCACATTAAACTTGACGTTTGAATGAATTTCTACGTAGGCCCATATCTTATTCATTTTTTTTTAATTTTAAATTTAAATTTAAATTTTGTTTTTACTGATGCATAATAATTGTTCATATTTACAGGATATACTGTGACATTTTAATACACTTATATATCGTGTAAAAATCAAATTAGAGTATTTAGCACATCTATCGCCTCATACATCTATCATTATGTTGTAGTGAAAACATTCACAATCTTCTCTTCTAGCTATTTTGAAATATACAGTACAATATTATTAACCACAGTCACCCTCCTGTGCAATAGAACCGCAGTCCCCAACCAGTAGCGGCCCATGGCCTGTTAGGAACCAGGCCACACAGCAGGAGGGGAGCACTGGGTAAGAGAAGCTTCATCTGCATTTACAGCCGCTCCCCATCGCTCCCGTCACCGCCTGAGCACCGCCTCCTGTCACATCAGCGGCAGCATTAGATTCTCACAGGAGTGTGAACCCTACTGTCAACTGCGCATGCGAGGGATCTACGTTGTGTTCCTTATGAGAATCGAATGCCTGATGATCTGAGGTAGGGCTGAGGTAGTGATGCTAGTGCTGGGGAGTGGCTGCAAATACAGATTATCATTAGCAGAGAGGTTTGACTGCACAATAAATGTAATGTGCTTGAATTATCCTGTCAACCATACACCCCCAGCCCCCACCCCCACCCACCACCCTGGTCTGTGGAAAAATTGTCTTCCATGAAACCGGTCCCTGGTGCCAAAAAGTTTGGGGACTGCTGCAGTAGAGCACTGGAGCTTATTCTTCATATCTAGCTGTAACTTTGTACCCACTGACCAATCTCTCCCTCATCCTCTGTCCTCCCTCACCTCCCAGGCCTCTGGTAACCACTATTCTACTCTCTACTTCTATGAGATCAACTTCTTCAGATTCCACATATGTGTGAGATCATGTGGTATTTGTCTTTCTGTGTCTGGCTTATTTCATGTAATGTAATGTACTGTAGGTTCATCCATATTGCCGTGAATGACAGGAAAATGCTGAATAGTATTCCATTGTGTGTGTACCACATTTTCTTTATCCATTCATCTGTTGATGGACATTTAGGTTGATTCCATGTCTTTGATATTGTGAATAGAGCTGCAACAAACATGGGAGTGCAGATATCTCTTAAACATACTGATTTCCTTTCCTTTGGAAATATACCCAGCAGTGGGATTGTTGGATCATATGGTAGCTCTATTTTTAATTTTTTGAAGAACCTCCATACAATTTTCCATAGTGGCTGTACTAATTTGCATTCCCTGCAACAGTGTATAAGAGTTCTCCTTTCTCCACATCTGCACCGGCATTTGTCGTTTTTTGTCTTTTTGATAATTGTCATTCTAACAGGTGTGAGGTGATACCTCATTGTGGTTTTGATTTGTATTTCCCTGATGATGAGTGATGTTGAGCATTTTTTCATATACCTGTTGGCCACTTGTATGTCTTCTTTTGAGAAGTGTCTATTCAGGTCTTTTGCCCTATTTTTAATTGGAGCCCATTCATTTTTTACATAGTTTTCCATTTTGAAAAATTTAAAACCCACAGAAAAATTATAAGAGTGGTGTAATCCACAGCCCATTTCCTTTCACCTAGATGGATTGACTAAGAGCGTTTTTGCCATGTGTGCTGTCTCTGTCTCTCTGTGGTTCTATTTACTTGCCACCCCATCTTGCAATGCACTGTACTCAATGGCTAGAGTGGCAGGAAGGCCAGTTCTTAAAGGGCAGGTGGGCTGTGCAGTGGGCACCACCTGTGGCCCAGCGGGCGGCTGGAGGAGACACAGAGGTGCAGTGCAGCATGAGCAGAGGCTTGGAGGGTGGCAGCACAGAACTTCAAGGGGGTCCACGGAGCTGGCCAGCAGGGTGTGGGAGGGCAGGTGGAGGTGGAGCTGGAGGTGTGAGCTCTGGAGAGATCCCAGGGGTCTCAGGTACCGCCCCAAAGTGTCAATGTGTGAGGAGAACCCCCGAGAGGAGTGACACGAGCAGTTTTGTGCATTTTAAAGATCTCTCTGCCACCATGATGAAGGTGGACTTCAGAGGTACAGATGGAGGGATGGAAGGGGAAGCCCAGTTAGGAGGCTATTAAAGTGGTCCAGGGCAGAGACAAGGAGGGCTGAACTGGTGGGAGAGCCAGAGGAGGCAGAATCAGTAGCTCTTGGAGTGACTGCCTGGGTGTGGTGAAGAAGGGAGGGATCCAGGACAACTTCCAGGGCCTGGCTGGGGACACGTGTGTGGGGCCAGTGCTATTTCTCCAGATGGAGTAGCCTACAGGATAACCAAATGCAAATACCCAGCAGGCGACTGACTATGGATCTGGATCTCAGGGTCAAGGACAGGTCTAGAGATGGAAATTTTAGAATCGTAAGAGTCTCATGCACAGGTTGACCACCATCATGGATGGTGGGGACAGCCCCTGTTCATGCCTGTGTTCTGGCATATTCATTAACAGCCCACCTCACTTGTCCATTTTGAACAACAACTTATATGACCACCCTAACAAGGGGAGACTAGTTGCTCCCTATGTTCACCTGACACTCAGCCCTCCCTGGCCTGGCCTGGCTCTGTGGGTGTCCCCTTCCATATGTGGTTAATCACTGGAGGTCTGTGTCCTCTGCCCCTAAGTCTCCCCCACAGTGTCTCCCTGGGTATCTTTCAGCCAGGCAGTGCCTGAGAAATATTTGTCTGTCTTATGGTTGAGAGATCCACAGGCCCAATCTACTGAGGGGAGAGAAGGTGGGAGAAGCTCTATGGGTTATCTTGCTGGAGGCTGGTGGATTAAGATGCCCCCTTTGACCAAGCCCCTACTGTAGGTATGGGATTTAGGAAATGTCAGAGAGGTGAGGAAACTCTAAAACATCCCTTGTTCTCACAACTGGCCCACGCTGCTCTGTTTCCTCACCGCCTGCTTGGGCAGTGACAGCTGGGCAGGTCTGTAGACCTCTCCCCCACCATGCCTCCTCAGAGGGGGTGTAGCTTCTTGGCCCTGAATGAGTCCTTTGGGGGACCACTCTGCTGACAAGAGCCACACTTGGCTGTCCTTGGACAAGCCCTGTCCACCTCCACCTTCTGCTGTTCCCCTCCATGTGGCCTTTCTTCCAGACACACTGAACACTTTTGTCTTTGGGACCAGGAATGCTCTTTTTCTATGCCTTCATTGCCCCTACTCCCTTCCCTAACTGCTAGAATCTACCAACTCTTCAGAGCTGGCTCTGATATGACCCAGTGCCCAGGAGATGGTCCTGGGCTCCTCCTGCTGAGGCAATGCCCCCTTCACCGGGAGCACCCTTGTGGTCCCTTCTGCCTCCCTCATGGTTTCGTCTGGGTTCTTGTCTTGCTCTTTGGAACTCAGGGTGGAAACACTCTCTTTTGCACTTTTATATTTCTCCACAACACCAAACATGGGAATAGTTATTTATTATTTATTATTACTCCACAGAAAGTGTATGGAGTGAATTGCCAGAGATTCCGTCTCCAGGTAAGAGGGCACCACTGAGGGTTATGGAGCAGGGGATGGCAGGGTGAGAGCAGAATTTGCGTCCATTCCTTCATTCATTTAACAAGTATTTATTGGCAACTTCTGTGTACTGGATACTATGTTGTATAGTGGATTTAGAGAAATAGTCACCACCTTCAAGGACCTCCCTATCGAAAGGAGGGAGGGAAGGAGACAGACATGAAAACAAAGAGTCACCAAACAATGCAATAAGTACCATAATTGCAAGACCAAATGCACAGATGCAGGAACTGATTCTGTCTCATGGAGTCAGGAAGCACTTCACCAGGAAAGTAAGCTTTAATCTGGGTCTTGAGGCATGCCTAGGAGCTTGCCAGGCGTCAGGGAAAGGGTACTGTTATAGAGGGAATAGTGGGAGCAAAGGCACTGAGCCCCAGAGAGGCTTGGGTAGGGGACTGGAAGACACTCACTGCGCGAGGGGGGACATTGAGCATGGGGGTGGGGGATGAGGGAAATGCCAGGAGATGAAGCAAGGGAGGAGGAAAGCGGCCCAACGTCATAGGCAGAGGGAAGATTTTAAGGACAGCCAAGTCCTGGTGACCATAGCAGAGAGGAAAGTGGCAGGGAGACGGTCCTGAACATGCAGCTGCTCTCTGTCCCTGTCTCTGGGGCTGCCCTGAACTCTCAGTCATGGCTGCCTTGCTTTGGACTGTAGGTCCCTGCAGGGAGCTGCCCACCCCACTCCCCTGACTTGCCAGCAACTACTACAGATCCCAGCCACCTCCTCTCTTCTGTACAAGCACGTCTGGGGACAGAGTCCTTGGCAGGGCTGGTCCCTGGAGTGAAGCCTCCTTTGCCACCAACGGAGAGATGCCTGTGCCCT
Organism: Daubentonia madagascariensis; assembly: GCA_023783475.1. Classification (NCBI taxonomy): domain Eukaryota; kingdom Metazoa; phylum Chordata; class Mammalia; order Primates; family Daubentoniidae; genus Daubentonia; species Daubentonia madagascariensis. Next base: position 40,654,061 of record JAKFHU010001035.1, read on the forward strand.
CGAGGGCAGGCAGATGGCAAGGCCTGTCTTCTGGCCAGGGAGCCACACTGGACTGGCAGTGCCCTTTCAAGTGTGCAGGAGCCTGCAGGCCAATATCCGCCCTCCCAGGTAGCCATACTTGGCAGCCTGAACTGTGTCCAGCCAAATGTGTTCTTGCAGATGAAACTGGCAGAAGGAAGGAGCTTGGCTCCTAACTGGCTCCCTGAATTTAAAAAAAAATCACAACTTTGATGTTTCCTATTCTACTGGGTGACACTATTAGTCCTTGTTTGCTACCTCTTAGTGCTCCCTGCATGGTGTTGGTCAGTCCCTGGTCCTCGCTGGCCTGCCTGGAGAGCAGGTGGGCCTTCCTGTCTTGTTGTGAATGTTTACACAAATGGAAGATGTCAGTGTTTATCTGTAAAAGAAGCCCAGGTTGCAAAGTTCCAAAAGCAAACATCTGAAGGTGCAGTGTGCTTCCCCGGGTGTGGGATGTCATGATGTTATGTCAACTTACATCCTAATATCTACTTAGCACCCTCTGGAGTGCTAAGTCTGCCTGGAGGGTGGGGAAGGCTCCCTGCCCATCTAGAGCTTCCTGAACAAAAAGACAAATTCACAACCTGCTAAGTCCCAAAGCCAATGTCACAGTGCTGTGGTGAGCCACCAGGCAGTCCAGGCAACTTGCCCTGTGCATGGGCAGGAAAGGTTTAGCGGAGGAAGGGCACAAGGGCTCACCCTGAGTTGGGCTGGGCACCAGGTGGGGAATGGTCTGAGACACTTCCTCAAGGAAGGAGACCTGAGAGGTGGTGAGGGAATTCCAGGCTGAGATATGGTAGGGCCAAAAGGTGGAGGGGAGAGCTCAGGGATATGGGTGGCGGGCAAGCCCGTGGGTGCTAGGAGATTCAGGGAGCCTGTCCAGGGAGTAGGCCCTCCTACGTGCAGCAGAGGAGAGTCAGGCACATCCAATCCTGGCTTTGCCACTAATCAGCTTGAGCCTTGGGCAAGTTACATCTCCCTCTCGGCCAGATGAGGGGAGTGGACCAGAGCAGAGGTTCCCAACCAGGAGGACAAGGGTGCTATTCAAAAAACACACACACATCTAGAGCTAGTTTTACTGGTGGATATCTCTGGGGTGTGGCCCAGACATATCTGTGTTTTAAAGGATGCTGGAGTTTCTGGCGTGCATCACTGGTTTAATGCATTTCTAAAATCCTGTTAACTCTAAAACGTTTCTGAGGCATGAGAATTTGGTGAAATGGCCCAGGGGAAGAAATTCCTGGCTGGCCTTCACAAGCAGAGGAAAGCAGTAGCTGGGACTATGCGTCTGAATCTCTGGGGCTATGTGGATAATTTCAGAAAAAAGCTGATGCTGGGGGTGGGGGTCGGGGGTGCAGAGACTTATTTGGGCCTGAATGATCTATAAAATTGCAGTGCTGGTGCTGCCCTCCCAGTGTGCCCTGGGCGGGGGGCGGGAGCCCATTAGTCATGGGCTGGGGTGAGGGGAGGTGGTTGAGGACCAGGGAATAAATAAAAGGAGTGAACAATCATGTCTCAAGCAGGACTGCGAGGGCGGAGGGGTGGCTGTCAGTGTCCCAGGCTGGGAGGCTGAGACATGAGTCACACCCCGAGACGCTGACCTGGCAGCACCCAGCCTCTCTAGGAGAAGCAAGGAGGAGGCGGGCGCTGGAGGTTCTGAATGTCAGGCTTGCCTCCTGCTGTATCCCTGGGCTTGAGATCTTTGTTGTCCCTTATCATAACCCTTTGTGAAGCTACATGACAAACAGACCTCTGTTCATTGTTCTTCTGCCACTCTCTGTCTTTAAACCACCAGAAGCTCCACTTTGGACCTTAAGAGCTATAGCCACCCAGTCACTGTCCTGGGCTGTGGTCACCAGAGCATTCTTACCTTCGAGATGCCACATGGGACCATGCTGGTGTGTGAAGATGGGAGGGAGAAATGACTTTGTTGCTATGTTCTCAGCAGCCTGCTCCTCCCCAAGGCCTCAGTTTGCTCTTGTCCCCACTCATGTGTAACCTCTGGCCCCTACAGGAGGTCTTTCCTAATCATTTGAGAAGATCAGATCCCCACTCCTGAACAATGTAGGCAGTTCTTCAGGGCACCTGAAAAGCCAGCTGTTGCTGCCTGGAGCTGCCAGGCTGACCATGCCCTGCCAGAGAACAGTCACAGCCCTTGTCTTCCCTCTGGGACCCTCTTTCAAGGGAGCCAGCCTGAGGCCGGTGTCATGGTTTGATCTCCTCCTACCCTTCCAAATCTTCCTGGTACCGAGTGCTGGAGTGAGTGCCCTGCCCCCCACCTTTTTTCTCAGCAGTGTTTCATGGCCTCTTGTGTCACAACCTCAACCCAGCCCAGCCCAGCCCTCTCCTCTCCCCTAGATCTGCTCCTACACCTGCCCGGTGCCCTGGCTTCAGGCAGCTCTGGAGCTTTGGGCCGAATGCCTCAGGCCCTTAGCCTTGCTCGGGGCAGCCTGGCAGAAGCTGAGGTTGGACGTCTTTTGCTAACCTTGGCAGAGAAGTGCTGAATCTATCTAAAGTAGTCAGAGGCTATTTGCTGCCTGTGGGAGGGATTTTTTTCCCAGGGATTTTACTGGACCATTGGGGGCAGCCCTGTTAGGCTAGCTGAGGGTTTATATGTTTTTCCACAACTGGATGTTTACAGTTTCTAAGCACTTGCCTTTTTAAAATGTTGATCAGAACTTCTTATTATTGAATTCTTTACTTTAAGCGGAAATAGACTTATGGGATTGTGAGTGCCGCTCAATAGGATACGAGTTTGTTCCTGTCATCCTTCCAGAACTACAGAGTAGAGCTCGTATTTCAGTAGCAGTTGGGCCCCTTGACCTTGAACCGGTCAAAGCTGAAGCCCTAGAGCAGGAGTGCTGCTGTCAGCTAATTCTGATACATCATTCCGGAGCAGTGGAAAGGCTGGAAGGAGTCAGGATGCCCCAAATCTTCAGCCTTTTGCTTGCAAAGCACCTTGACTTCCCTGGGTGGTCACCCAGATGCTTTACCCAGGGAGGTCCCCTTGGTGTGCACCTCCATCCCAGCATTGAGTGTGGTCCAATGTTAGACTTTACCCAGGGATGGTCCCTCAGTCAGTTCCACCACATGGAGGTGGTTACATCTAATTTAGTTATCAGAACTACATACAAGCTAGTAAACCAGTTTCTATTACTACAGCTAACTTTCAATAACTCACAAGCCAATTGGATGGCTGCTCTGGCCAGCACATGGTACGAAACCTCCAGCACTGTGGTGGGGCTCTCTTTGGCAGCATGTACCAAGTACCCTTCTCACCGGCCTATCGCAGATTTATGTTCCTATCTTTTCCACCTTTGGTGTGTTCACGTAGCTTATTCCCTACACTCTCCCAAGCTTCTTTTCAACCCATAGAACCGGATGCGTGGCCTTGTAAGTCCTCCCTTCTAGAAAGAACAGGTAGCATGCCTCTGATAACCAGGCTGACCAGGCAACACACAGGCACCCCCAGGATCAACTGACAACCTGACATACCCTGCTCAAACTAATGCTTCCCCTTGTCCTGCAGTGACACTTCTCAACCAGGCTGTCCTCTGCCTCACTGCTACTTAGTACTGGGTTGACACTGGGTGAAGAGACCCTTTGGACACTTCAATGTCTGAGAACATTCCCTTCCTTGCTCCTCTGTGTCACTTCTCTCTTTCCCCAAGCATTGCTGTCACCAAAAATAAAACTATCTGTTGATATCCTAGGTGCAGTCCGCAAAGCTCCTGCATTAGAATTACTTGGTGGGGAGGGGCTTGTTTAAAATGCAGATTTCTTGCCCTACACTCAGCCAATGGATTTGAAATCTCTGGGGGTGGGGCCCCCTGAATTTGAGACCACAGCTAGTGAGGACGCAGCATAGGAACCATCCTCTGCATCCCTGGAAACTAGAAATCAACCCCCTTTGCATTCTGAGGTCTCAGGTTTATTGCAGAACATGTTGTCCCAGACCATGTTGCCGATGCTGGGAGCTGGTATCGGTCAGGGTATGATTGAATGTTCCCCATCCCTCTTGTTCTCCTCCTGCCCACCCCCCACCTGCACACACACAGGTGCACAGACACACGTTCACATGCACACACTACTCACTCAGAAAGTCTGCTGGGTATCTAATAGACCTTAGCTTAAGAAAAGCTTGTTCCAAGCCTGGCTTTGTGAGGCACAATGGCCTTCTCTCCCAGGCCCTTGTAGAGGAGGAAAGAATGCTTTTCCTCACCCATTACTAGTTTCATGGCTGAAGAACCTGTAGTAAAAGACAGATTAAAAGAGAAGAGCATACAACTCTATTTCATATCTAGGTTTTACATGACATAGAAACCTCAAGAAATGGAGACCCAGAGAAACATTTGTGTGTTTTCATGCTTAGGTTTGATGAAGAGTGGACAGTCGTGCAGAATTATGATTGGACAAAGGGGGTATGATCTAATGGAAATAAGTTGGGGGCAACTTAGCAAGGCCAGTTTGTTCAGAGTCTTCTCTGTGTCCCTGTGTCTTCAGAGATAAGGACATGCCTGACCTCCAGGTAGAGGGTGGGCACTTCTCACGTAAGGGTCTTATGACCTATTTTAGAGGAAGACCAGGGAATTCTTTTATGGCCTGACTCAGGAGGGAATGGTGTGATGTCAGAGAGATCTTTCTGCTTCTGCTATTTCCTCAAATGCCACATTTTGGGATAGTGTGTCCTGAACCCTATCACCCTGCTACATGAACCCCAGGGACCTGAGTCCTCAGGGCCTGTTCAGAGACCTTATTTTTTTCCTCTAAATCAGTGTTTTACAACACTTTATTAAACCCTTGTGCCACTTTGGTGAGCATAAAACTCTACATCTGTGATTTTAATATACCATTGTCTCCCTTCTTCTTGTCCTCCCCAAATATTCTGTAGTTTGTGTTACAAAAATAAGGTTTCCTCCTTATTTTCCAAATATAAAATTATATGCACATGATGCTTGAAAGAGCACAAAGGTAGAGTTCATTACCAGAAAGAAAGTCATACTGCTATAGCAGAGTTTCTCTAGCATGAGGTCGTATGAGAATCACCTGCAGGGCTTGTTAAAACGCAGATTGCTGTGTCCTACCCCAGTCTCTGATTCAGGAGATCTAGTGTGGCTGGGGAACCACATTTTGAGAATCACTGCTCTAAAATGATTACACTCACGCACTCCCTCCCTAGAGCCAGAGGAAAGGCCACGCCTTTAAGTAGACACAACATGCACCCAGACCATCCTACGGAGCTCCCTTCTCTCTCTGTGCACAGTGGAGCATCTCCCTTAATCTCAGTCACACTGATGGCCTCTCCTGGGTGAGTCCCTGCATTGTTATGCTCACCAAGGCTCTGTCTTGGCAAAGACTCTATCCACTGTAGTTAGGGAGAAAGGAAAGAAGGAGGTGAGGAAGGAGAACCCTTTCTTGCCAAAGTAATATTGAACACACATTTTCAAACTCCACATCCAGAAGATTTGGGGTGTGTATCTGGTATGTGTGTGTGTGTATGTGTATGTGTATGTTTATTGTTCCTTAGATTTCTGGACACGAAGTGCAATAACCAAAGTAGAGCACTCATCTGGTGAATCTGAACAGCATTAATGGAGAATGTAGATCTCCTATTCCAGCCTGGACTTGGAAGGGAACAATGGCATAGCTTGCATATTTATTTAGGCCTTGGCGTCTCAGCACTGAAGAAGGTTGTGGAGTAAATGAGGAAAAGATGGAGAACTTTTCTGCTCTGTTTATAGGTTTAGGCTTTTCCGAAACAATCCATCTCGAGCTCTCACCATAAAGAAGGCAAGCAGCCCCCTGACACGCGGATCTTGTTGGAAGTTTTACACTATTTATTTTTGGCTCTGGGAAACAATCTAGTTCTCTGCCACCGAGGCTGTCAGGCGGTAACAGAGTGCCTGAGCACATTCAATTGTTTATGAGGCTTTCTCTGAAATCCTCAGCCCTTTCCAACGATGGGAAAAGCAATGAAAAATCTCTTAGCAACAACCCAGAGGGGCTCATCTGTCCTCAGCCATCCTGATGCTGCTCCTTGTTTAGTATTTATCATGTTGCTCAGCTAGTCTCTTTCTACCCTGGGCTGGTCAGTCACACATGGAGTGTTACACTCAGTTACAGGAAGGAACTTGGAGAGGAGAACGACCCATATGGTGAAGGACTTTAAATTATGCCTTACAAGGAAAGACAGAAGGAACTGGGAAGGCATAATCTAGGGGAGGATACTCAGGAGGACACTACCCCTTGCCTTGAAATAGCCAAAGAGCTGTCAGGTAGGAGCACCTTGAACTTGCTTCCTGGGGCTCTAAAGGGGAGTCCTAAGTTGTCATTCAGGTTATTTGCCAGGGTGTCCTCCTCTACCAGCCATCTCACATTAGCAGTCCCTGGGGACTTTTTTCTCTCTTCTCTCTCTCTAGGCAATCCTGTTTTTTCTCATGGCTTTAAATACCATCTTTAGGCTGATGACTCCCAACTGTATATCCCTCACCCAGATGACTTTCTAAAATGTAAACGTGTATTTTCAGCTGCCTGCTCACATCCCCGCTTGCTGTCTCCCTGACACCTCCAGCTGAACATGTGTAAGAGTGAACTCTTCATCTGTCCCCCTGACCCACGTCTCACCCTTCCCCAGTCTTCTCCACCTCAGTAAATGGCACCAGCCTCTATCCAGTTGCCACGTCAGGAATCTTCGAGTCATTTTTGGCACTCCCTTGTCATTCACACCCCACATCCAATCCGTCACCCAGCTCTGTCTATTCTGCCTCCAAAACAGGCATTGAGCTCCTCTACTTCTCTCCACCTTCACAGCCACCATCCTCATTTGAGCCGCTGTCACCTCTCGGGGGGGACTCTGACAGTTGCGCTCTGATCGATCTTCCTGCTTCCATCTGGCCTGCCACCCTCCCACACAGCAGCCAGA